>OZ022492.1:2815371-3415371 GCA_963989405.1 Trypoxylon attenuatum | reverse complement strand
TCTCCCACGTAAGAGTGCATCACCGAGGGAAATTCTCGAGAAATTTCCACTTAACAAGCTTTCAAAGTTTTAAGTAACCACGGATTTCGACAGCATTCCGAAAAGTTTAGCGTTAGTCTGGTAAAATGGTTTAGCGAGCATTGAAATAATCTCGGTTAGGTCCAACGCGAAAGGGTAGCGCTAAGTGACCCTTTCGTCCCTATGGAACGCGGCTCTGCTAACTTAAGGGTGCTAGGGAGTTTGTAAGACAAAGCCGCGCTCGGATTTCGTCCGAATCGGACGGTACTTTGCACGGGCGAAAAAAAACTCTCTGTAATTTATGGAAGAGAGATTTACGATCCTTCTGCCAACGTTTGTTCCCTGTTTCGCTCATGTTGTACACTCTGTTCCGACGATTTATGGCGCGGATTAATACGTTCTAATGCTCGTTATTGGCAGTTCCGTCGATCTCGCCAAGGATCTCTTTTTTCGAGAGCTACGCTATTGGAAACACTGTAGGATCATTTTCTCATCACTCCGGGAGTGAGAGAGAGAGAGATTCACTGTTAAGGAGATTAAACTTGGACGATTTAAGCTACCTCTTTGTGTCTATACTCTGTCTATAATTTGGAAGGCTTCTACTATGTATATTTCCAATCTTGGAGAACCTTCGATGCAGTTAGATTCTCGATCCCGGAACGAATCTAGCCACTCGAACAAATAGAGCATTTAGTTCATCCACAGGAACTCGAGCTAGTAGTTCTCGGAACCAGCTGCACTTCCGCCCGTACATTATCCACCCGAAGAAACTTTTAAGCGGCTGCTACTGTCCACGTGCTCGCTTTGCTGAATTCGCTACTAGCTCCAAGTACTTTTTCTATTCTCGACGCAGGACGTTTGTCACTGAGATTCCTCTGCTTTTTTCACGCTGAAATGGCTCTCAGTTATATTGGTCTCTTCCAATTTTCCTGCTGACTAAGCTAGTGTAGATGTGGTAGAGTGTCAAAGGCGACTGGTTCTCAGTCTGCGTAGTAAGTTATAGTCTTAATAAAGTTATACTTGTCTCTGCAATGTTAAAACTCCATAAATAAATATTGTAGCAACGCGAAGCCCGAGACGCGCCGCATAGCAACCGCAATATCGATTATCGACGCAGCGGTGGGGAAAACATAGCAACGGTTACGTATAAAAGGTCGTGTGAGGACCGATTTCGGGGAGTTCAGCCGGACTCTCCAGGAGAGGTCGAGGATACCAAACCACGGCCGCCTGGAGGAGTCAGGGAGAGGACGAAGCTACAGCTTCGGCCGCCCGCCGGCAACCGGAGTGGACAGGAGTTTTGTACCTGAGGCACCTCTTGGTGAGGAGAGAACGGCAATGGTGCCGGTCCTCCTCGGAGAGGAGAGAACGGCTAGGAAAGCCGGTCCTCCTCAGAGTGGAGAGTACGGCTAGTAAAGCCGGACGCCCAAAGAGGATGGTACAGGACAAACTGCCTGGACGCCGGGGATAGGAGAGATCGGCCACTACGGCCGGTCTCAAACCTTTTTATAAACTCTGCTCGCTACAATATTTAATTATTGACGAGAGATTACACTAGAAAAGCTATATTTCGAAGGTGAATGAAATTCAGTATCCAATTACAATCTGCATTCAGGTAATACGCTGTTACTCTGCTTCCAAAGAACGAACCCATTAACACCTTTGGTGAAACCGTCCTGTAGTGGCCCTTAATCAGAAATTCCAACCTTTCATCGGGTCCTGGCAAGCTTCCACTTTGGCACCTCGAGCTAAAAGACGTCATTGGGAAAAGCATTCGAGTGCAAGAGCTACTCACCAAAGAAGCAGGAGACAAAGACTATCGTGTAGAGGGTGATGAAGATCACTTTAACGTCCGTTCTGTCGAAGATGTAGTCCTCGTTCAGCGACACGTTGTAGAGGAGGCTCTCATTGCCGACAGCTAGGCTGACGTTACCACCGATATCATAACCAGCTGTCTCGTGCTCCTCGAACATCCTGTGACAGAGTAGAGTCCTTTCATTAATTTTCTCTCCTAATGAGAGAGATGAGAGAGACTCTCGTACCGCTCTACTGATTTAATAGCTCGTCCCTGCGAGCTACGAGTCGCTTCGAGGGCTGCTGATTACATATACTACTTTTTCAGTAGTTCCTCTTTTTTTTTTTTTTTGACAATTATTCACTGATTTCTGTAGTTTCTCCGCTGCAGGAGTCAGGAGAAAACTGTTTCCGTTGGGGTATATTACTCTCTCTTGACTCAGGCGAGAACTAATGCAAGTTTTAACATCGTTACAATCGAGTGGCACTTTAAAACAGCGAGGAACACTGTCCATGAGGCAGGTATTACCCAAGGAAACGAATATGCTCGGCAACGTCTGGCTATTATTAAAGGAATAAAACGAATCGCTCCACGAAATTCCAATTTTATCCCTATAGCGCTTCAGAGCATGCGGAGAATAGCTGGAAGAAGAAGAAGAAGAAGAAGAAGGAGAAGAAGGATAAGGAAAGGGAGCAGTATCCACTTCCAGTGTCGGTCACGGTAAAACGAGGCTCATAAACAAGTTGAGGAGGACGTAGTCGAGTGTCTTATAATCCAGGAACAGGCAACTCGAAATAAGGATACGAGGAACTCGAAGAGAAAGAGAGAGAGAGAGAATTCGCGCTTTCTAATTCGAGAAGAGTATCACACTGGGTTTAATACTCTTTATCTATTATATTGTTTCTCGTGGTGACAACGCGAAAGAATTATTTTTCTATGCTAATGCAATAGTACACCGTGTGTTTTGATATTTCGAGGATCCTGCACTGTAATTGCAAGTTTATTAAGTCTCTAATCCTTTGGCTGTCCCGCATGAGTTTAAACGAAAAATCCACAATTTCCGCGAGAACGTGGCTCAGCAAACGTTGCGCTGGTTTTAATTTGAAAAATTTGAAAGTTGAAGCTGGTAAAGAGGGATTAAAGACGCTGTTTGTTCCGATAAAAAGCGGAGGATAAAGATACGAGATTGGAACCAGTCAATTACAAGCTTTCTTGTCCGACGAGTGATTTATGCGAAGGGACCGTCGTAGGATCCATCGATCCATTTGCCGAATAAAACGGTAATGTTCACCGATCGATTCGACGCCCTGATAGAGGGATTAAAATATCCTACTTGACAAAAGCCACCAAATCTCTCTTTAATTCCTGCAAAAAACATTCTCGACATTATCGTGTCTTCCTATTATCTACGACTTTCTCTTTTTAATTTCTAATGAGTCCGAGGAACGAATTCCAAGCGAATGTCAAGCGTTCCCGGCAATTTTTTCGCGATGAAAAATTCTGGTGATCGCGCAAACTTACGGTAAAAGTTATCAAATTTACGGTTGTCGAAGCTGGAAAATTTGCATACGGTAAAGTTTCGTGAGAAAGTGTACTGCAAACGAAGCACGATGGTCTTTCTTATTGCATCGCCTGATTTTCTTCCTAAGATTTCATTTTTTTTATCACGATCTACATGGAAAAAAAAATCTATTTAATTCAGATCGAGTCAATATTAAAGCTAAATGATTCTTGAATAATTTAATTCCGATAATTCCTTAATAAAAATCGAAAATGATTAATCGACGGACTGGCAACTTGTTCGCCCTTTGGGAACACACATTTTCAACGAAATAACTGGAGATCGTAATCGTCGTGAACGATGCGTCTGTAATCTTGGAGATATACGTTCCTTATAAAAGTCAACGAGAAGGGCACACATGTGAGAGAACGTTCGAGACGATACCGATCTAAGGTCGATCCGCGTTGCTCAACTGTAATAGACGTGTAATAGACGCGAAATGGATCGTGAATAAAAGGTATTAGGGTAGTTTAACGGCGATTTCCTTGCAGCCAATACACCAGGGGATTACTATCCTTCGACCTGATTATTCTTGTCTCTTAAACCATCCAGATAAATTCGATACTCGACGAAAACCTCGAAATCCTATTTCCTGCATTTTCTAAATATCGAAATTCAAGAGAGAATATTTACTTCCCTTAGAAATTCGCTACTTAAAAGTACTTCGAATTATTGGTAAATTATTCGCAACTAATTAAATTGCAAATTTGCAAATCGCCTGCAAATCCTTTCACGACAAGTTAACGCTCATCGAACAGTTATTAGGACGCTCCACGTGAGAGGGGTTCAGAGAAATCCGCGAAATAATGTGACACATGGAGAGTAGGATAAGTTCTGCAGGTTGCTCCTTAAAAAAAGATAATGAGTTTATGAGCAGAGGGAAAGGAGTTTGTAGGGGAAAGAGCTTCGAAGCAGTTGGATATGCTGTAAATCGACAGAGTTCTGCTAAAGTTCGTTCAATGGATCCACAACGTTTTGGGCTTTAGGAAATTTTATAAGTGCTCCTCTAAGTTTCTTCTTTCTCTTCGCCTTTTGTTTCGAGTCGATTCTTCGTGTTATCCAACCGAGGCTTTTCTTTCTCGAGAAGTTTACTCTTCTCAGAAACATCGAACGTACTACACTTAAATCGACATCTTCTCCTTCGTCAAACTCATAACGTCGGAAGATCCCTCCCTATTATTTTTTCCCGTAAGTGGACTGATTTTTTATGCAAGCTCACCAATTTCTCTCTCTCTCTCGTTCCTTGGCGCGCACCGAGGTAGGAAACTCAGCGCGGAGCGAGGCAGATGCGCGAATTAAATTTGCATGGGCTTCGGTAAAGTCGCGAGACAGCCGTTTGAATTTTAATGAACTATTTCGCCGCGAACCTTCTCATCGATTCGTATCTGACTTGAGTCCTCGTTTGTAAACAGATTCGATCTAGAAATTTCACCGGAAGAATTTCAATAATTGATTTCTATTTTATTGCAAACGTCCTACGAATTATTCCAATTATTATTATTTTAATTATATTTGATTTCGGTGAATGGGTTCCAGTCTCTCGAGGATCCGAATACATTATTGATTGTGACTAGACTAAAACTCATTGTTAGACTCTTCCCATTCTCCTTTCCCGCTATTTATAGATTATTTATAGATCCGATCCAAGACCCGACAACGCTGATTGGATTCCTTCCCACTTTTTTCTTGGTTATCGTGGTTTTTCTACCGGCCTGACAATGTTTCGCCAATCGAGATATATTCATAACTAGTCACACAAGGACACAAGAAAAAGGTTTGTTAATTAAACTTGAGAATTATCATTGTACAAACTGATCGAAAGAATTGAATTTGATAATAAATTTAGGTGGTGTTTAAAATTCTTCCTAGAAAGATCCGGTTTCTTCCAAAAATAATAAGAAGATCGTTATGAAAAAAGATAGGGGACGGATGAACGTTAGATAAGTCTCCGAAGCGCGACAAATCAACACGATATTAATAAAAATTTCTTGGCCCACTAAATAAACCTTTGCTTAAGCTCCTTACGGTCTCGAGCAATCCGTCTCCTTCGCTTCCTTCGCGGCGAGATTAGCCCTTATCTCCCGACGACCCCCGAAGCCTTGAAGTGTATTTATGCGGCGAATATTCCCCCATAATTCACCCGATCCCGCAATGATTCTTTTAAATTGAACGCGGCTTGGAATTAATGATTTCATTAGCAAAACGCGCTGGATACTTTTCTGATAGATAGAGAAGGACCTCTTCGTCCTTCGTGTCCTTCTCCCTCAACGGAATTGCTATACGAGAAAGTTTTCTTACGCGCGATGATGACTGTGCTCGATGAGTCTTGCCATTGGATAATAAAGCAGCTGAGATGAGATATAGAAGCTTGTTATGGATATGGTAACTGCGGCTCAAGATAAGAGTCCGCTTTCCCACCCCAAGAAGACGCATCACAATGGAAACAGATGCGAGACTTATGGTAATCGAAGGATCATCCGGGAAAAGTTGATTTAAAAAGAACTCTGGACTAACTGAATCTATTTGAGAAAAACGACTCCACTGTAAATACAACAATGTATAATTAATCATAGAGAACTAATTACGAAATTTCTATTGGTAAAGGAATTATAATTGATTATTGATCTCGAATAAATTATGAAATTACTGACTTCGCGAATAACGCGATACTCCTTCCCATCTAACCGGTAGATTTAATTCAAAAAATTGCTGCTTAATTCCGCATAAAAATTCTACTCGTGTCCGATATCGATCAACCTGTTCTCCTTCGTTTTACCGAGCTCGCGAATCGATTGTCCGGAAAATGGGACTTATTCGTGGTTCTAGGATCGCGTGTTACGCACTCGTGCGTCATTCTGCCTCGTTATCGCAGCTTATCACGGGCTGATCATGTACTGCCAATCGAGGCTTTGTCGCGTGAGCTTCTCTATTCTCCTCAGTGAAATGTTCGTCTATTTCGAAACACGTGTGTACTGTTTCAGGAAGCTTAACTACTGCGGTACATACCAATGCATACCGTGTTGTCGACGAATTTACAATTTACTTTTTCTTCTCGAGAAAAGAACTAAAAAAGAAATAAAAAAAAGAATTAAAAAAAAGAATTAAAAAAAAGAATTAGAAACTCGAAAATGGTAAATATTAAATTATACATTTTTGCAAAATAAGGTAAAAAATCTTGGAAAATCCATCGTTTGGATCGTAGATGAAAACCTATAAATCGAGAGAAATTAAACGGAACGTTAACAAGTCTACCGGTGGTCTAATTATTCATAAAGCTGCTCAAGCATTCTCCAAGAGCGTTAATCCCTGGACGCTAAACGGCGAAGCAGCGACGCGACGCCGTGCGGCGTGTCGCCAGGATTACATGGAATGTCGCGATTTTTCAAAGAATTTTCATCCTCCGCTTAAGAGCAGACATTATCCGTGTCGCCTAGCAGTCCTTATAAATAAAAAGAATATTATATGATGCGTTAACCGTCGGGGTGTACTCCCTTCAGAGCTGTAACTCTCGGATAATATATATCTCCGTGGCTTTCTTGAGAACCTAAGGTCGTGAGAAAAATTTTCTAATCTCTCACATGTAATAAATGCTTCCATTTTAAGGATCTTCTCAGTATATCACCGATCCTATAAAATCCTACCACGAATAATCCTCTTTATAAGAATAAATATGTCTTAACTCTAATTGGAAGAATTTCTAATTCTAACCAACGTTTATAGTGCTATTCAAAATTCGGTTTCGTATACAGAATGGTACGTAATGTCTAGTTCTTTCAGGCATTCAAAAGCACCAGGTCAAAGGTAAAGCGACGGTCGCCTTTGTCGAAAGCTTCTCACTCGCTCTATCTTGATTTCACCAAGTAGGATCACCAGGTTCAAAGGGATTGCCAAGTGAAGCTTCGAATCCCCTTCAATCCTAGTGCTACGAATTAATACTCGTGAGTGTCTCTAAATTGTACATATTCTTACTTTTCCACAGCAAACACTATTTTCGCACCGGTAACTCTCGCAAAGTGAACAATCGTAAACGAACGCGAATCGAAAGGGATAATGCTGTTTCATGGTAAGAAATGATTTTGCGACGCAGAGGCAAGTAGATTTCGTGATACACACATACATATTCTATAGTATTCGAGTTCCTTTGTTCGACGATGCTAAGTGCGCAGCTATGAAACCGCTGCGAAGACCGAAGTGCGACGGGGAAATAAGTTCAGCGCTCCCAAGCGGCACGCATGTTTCTGACAGGATGAAATACTCCATCCAAAGCTTCGAACCTCGGGGAAATGCTCGGTGAAATGTTTTAACAAGGAGAAGAAGCTTGAACCGAAACATTGGAAAAATTGAGCTAGAAATATGAAATAAAATTCGCAGTGATTTGAATACGAAACTAAAGCTAGGTTCCTTTTGTTAATGAATCTTGTTGTGAGATTATTATGAGACAATGGGAAGACAAAGGTTTTCGCAAGACGCTAGGTAACAATTCTGAGATTTAGGGGAGACTGGAAACTAGTTGCAGGTTTTGTGGGCCTTGATCAGTGACTCTCTCGAGTGCAATACCATTCAACAATTTCACCTTGGGTCACTTCAAGTTAATTGCCAAATAGACAGATCGTCTTTCGACTCCTTGATCTTTCAAGAGTTACGATTACCACGAAGTACTTATTCTGACACCTTGCTTTCGATCGTCTAACACTTCAAAGGACTGATTTCGAGTGGTTCTAATTAAATGGTTCACAGGATTGATTGCATTCTTGTAATTAGACGAAATTCAACAAAGTGCTTATAGACTTCCAAGTCTGATTAGAATCGCTTTATTAATTATATAATGACGTCTAGATTAGCTCTGTTGATTTGCAAATCTTTCAACCCCTTTTCGAATTATTTTTCACACCCAACTCCACCCAATTCGGGTGACTTAAAAGAATTTAATTGAAAGAAATGTGAAATATTTTTATTTTGAATATTCAATAAGCAGGATTTTTTCATGCTTTTAATCAAGCGGTTAAACTGTTTTTTAAATGCTTTCCACCTTTCGCAGGTTCTTCCGTTAATTACTCTTTTCACACCGAATGCTTTCCAGTCGGTCGGTTCTTTTATTTACCCTCTCCTTGTAATCCTTGGTAATTAAATTCAAGCGCTTCTTGACTCACGAATTCTTTTGAAAAATGCCAGCAATGAGTGGTTTTGTTGAAGGGTCGTTTATAATTTATCTCGATTGGTCAAAGCGATCTACCAGGACAGGAATTCTCATTAAAAAGATGATCGATATAGTCGAGCGAAACGAGTACATACATAACGAAATTAGCAAAAAAAGCAACTAAATTCTCGTAGTGAAGAATTGAATTCATTTTCGAATCGCTCTGATTTCGAACTTTCCGAAAGGTGAAACAATAAACAAGTTGAGATAAGACTTGGGAGATGTATCACTCCCGAAAGAAATAAAGTGAAAGTAGTAACTCAACATCCGACGAGGGAAAGTGTGCGTTTCCTAAGCCCACAGACCACTGGTTTAACTTTCATCCCCTGGAAGTTAGCTGATCCATTGAAATAGCAATGTTAGCTGCTACTCACGGACGAATGGAATTAGCTGTCAGTTCTGAGACCAAAAAGATGATTTAAGCGCTTTAATCGCTAACAAGAATCAATTTCTTCCGTTATCTTTGCTAGCCGCGCCCGATTCCTTTTTCTGTTTCGTGCCAAACCTTCATCCCACTTCGACGCCTTTTCTCGCTCTCTCCAAGGAATTCCCTGCCCACCAAAAGAATCCTTTGCGAAATCGAAACCACTTCGTCATCTTTATGCATGGAGTTCCTTCTAAAGAATCGCCAAAAAGTTTCTTTCACTCTTTACCTCTCTCTTTTCTCCGCCTACCTCGGATAAGGTAAACGCGATCGAAGAGTTCCACACGGTAAACGAAACTTTGCGAAACACGCCACGAGGTAGAAATTGGGAAATTCACGCGATCGATCGGATCTTCTTTCGAAGTAGTCGCTGTTGGATGAATTCAATTGGTTAGTGTTTCGTATCGATTTGAGAAATAACGATAAGATTTATCCCTGAGTTTTTCATTAAAGAAAAGATTTTTCTCATCTCGATAACTGATGAAAAAGTATCGCGAGTAAGAAAAAAACAAGGAGAATCGAGAAGCGCAGTCACTTAACAGGTCGATAGTTGAAAGACTAATCCTCGGAAAGCTTCCAAAACTTTGTTCCAACAGTGATTTCTGCTCGACTTCATTTTTCCAGATGTTGTTCACGCCTCGACTGCAGTCAGAAGGTTTCCGCGGCTTGGACCCACGAAATTTGCACGGGAAACGGTGGTGGATGCTACGTCGTCGCGTTTTGCTCGAGTTTTTCCCAGAATGTAGAGAATCCCATTTGCTCGCTCGACGAGGCGCGATGACAAAAAGCGGGTCGCCAAGCAAGGAGGGTGAAAAAGCGGATTTCACGGTGGACGGGAGACAGGAAGAGCAACTTGACTCCTCTCGGCTTACTCTTTTCATCCTGACGGTTCGTTCCGCTCGTTTCTGTGCGTAACACCCTATCTCAAAACGCTCGGGTCGATTCTTCTATAATAAATATTACACTCCTAGGTTCACTTAATCCATCTGTTTCCCATCCAAAAAGTTTCCCATCTTGCTTTACCGTTTTTACTACTCTTATTCCTTTCGCGAGATCGAAAACTGATTGGTATCATTCTGCCACGTGTGAGAAGTGAGAAGGCCAACATCAAAGGACACGTGGCGTTTGTGTACTTATCTTCGTCTACCACCTCTATCAATGACATCTATTTATTAAAGATATTATTCTAGTCAAAGTGGCCTCGTTGTTACTAATAAACCTTTCAATATTCTTAAATTATTAGAATAGAAATGAAATATTTTAATAATTATTTTACTTACTCTACCTTAAAGAGTCTAAATACTGTAATGAATCAGAACATATGTACTTGGGAAGAGTCCGCACTACAATGTACCGCAAGTTCAACAAACAAGAACCGCAGTAACTATGAATTCCCAAATTTCCGCACTAATCCTTCAAGGCTGTGCGACAAGACGTAAAATGAAGTAACAGTGTAAATAACTAGCTTCTGAAAGGATCCGAAAATACCCCCTGTTTGCATCTTCCTAATTAGCTCGCGGCGCA
This sequence comes from Trypoxylon attenuatum, assembly GCA_963989405.1. Classification (NCBI taxonomy): domain Eukaryota; kingdom Metazoa; phylum Arthropoda; class Insecta; order Hymenoptera; family Crabronidae; genus Trypoxylon; species Trypoxylon attenuatum. The sequence goes on along the minus strand of OZ022492.1, from coordinate 3,404,855 downwards.
TGCAATGAATTAAACCCGCAGAAAGGAGTTAAAATAAAAAAACTAGGGAGCACACGGAGAGTTTCAGGTCCTGTTGCAGGTCCGCGTATATCACTTTCTTCCTCGCTTTATTTATCTTGTTGAGAGAGTGCGAAAGAGATGTACTATAGGGAGGTAGAGGGAATGAAAAAGAGATTTGGACAGTGGTTTTAATGTTTCACTGGTTGCTCGTTTTCTCAGTTGAGTTTGATTAATCTGACGGATCTCGAGGCGTTGAACAAAGCCTTTCGTCACCTTTTTCCTGGGATTTCTCCTGGAAATGGAACGTGTGATCCTTATAGCACACTATTTCGGCTTATCGGCCGTAACTGAGCTTGCCTCTTGTCGAAACTTTGCGACCTGCTTTCGGGAAATGGGGAAAATGCCGCGAGACTCGAATAAACTACGTGTTTTGCTTTTGGATTCTACTGACGACTGTATTCTTTCTCTCTTTCTCTTTCTCTCATCCCTTTATTTTGCTACTGTGAATTTCGATCTCGTTCGCTCGCGAAATTAGCCGTAACTTCCGCCAGAGTTCGACGACGAGATTAAAGAGTTGCGTTATTGAGAAGATCGATAATTAAATAGGTTTTAATTCCAGTTTTATTAGTATTCCAGAGAGAAGCGAATTACTGATCGAGGTGTACCAAATTCGCTGGCGAAACTGAAAGCAGGAGTGGTCTAATATTGACACAGGAATACGAGTTCTGACTCTTAATACCATGTTCGCGATCCGCCCCATAGTAAACGATTACCTTGTTAGGAAAATTAATTTAAGACCCTCGATCGATTTTCCCCAAACCTTCGACAGCTCAAAGTTACGTAGAATTTAATAACATATCTCTGGAAATCCGCAAAAAGCAAACATGCACAGATATTGTTAACTACTTTTCCGATTAAAATTGGTAAATGATTATTGATAATATCGAGTTCTAAGTAAAAATTACAATCTTAAATTCGAAGGGTCCGCAGTTACACATCTTTTTCTTTATCGATTTTGGATTCCTTTACCGGTTGACATAAGCAGTAAGGTTGCCGATAGTCAACACGGTAAACGTACCAGTATACTTCGAAGAAGCGAAGGGTGAAACCCCCTTCCCTTTTAATTCCGGGCACGGATTTATAAGGTCACCAAGAAGTTCGTCCCCGGAGAAAAATTCGCACGAAACTTCGTGACGATTCCGGGAGAATTATGGCGACCTTGGCTCGAGATATGACGACTGGCGAGAGAGCCAAGAGTAAGAAATCCTCCTGGATTTTCCCAGTGAACCTGGCAATTAGTAATTTCACTCTGACTGCTCTGACTACGCGAATGACGGATCTGTGGAGTTAACAAGACTAGGATTAAGATCCTGGAAGACCTTTCCCATTCTATGCATTATTCCATTATGAAATCACCCTTTCGAGCGACCCATAGTTGGGCCAAGTGGAGAAATGAGCTAGCGTTATACAATTATTTAAAATCCTCCTCCTTCTAACATTTAATTCAATGGAAGATACATTACTATTTAAAATAATTAATTCCACTAGATCTTTATCTACCGCTAAAGGATATGAAAAGAATTTAACCAACAGGGGAAGGACTGGTGGTGAGTTTTATGAATACACGAACTGATATCAACGTCACGTCACAAGCTGAAGGTTGACGATGTGTATACATGTACTGTATGTACAATACCTCAAAGAGAATTTTCAATCGTCCCGAGGTGTTTGTACGTATTTAGTAAGGGAAAAAGACCGAGTGACCAAGAATAGGCCAGAAGATCGGTTAATGTCATAATATCTACGAACCGGTATTTACATGAGGTCGGTCGTGAGCTCGTTAATCAGCAAAGGGTAGCGTTGGACAAGACTAATTTTTCACTCGGTAGAGAAACAGGGCCCCTTCGGTGGGCGTGGTGGCAGCTTACTTTCGAGCATTAACTCCGGGCGAGCTAAATTGTTGGATGGTCCTGGGCCTCGCGAAGGTCACTATTGACCCACCGTTAGATGCCTGATAAGCCCCGACGATGCCAGTGCGCGTAGAACACCCTCATAAAAATAAGTTCGGACCCGATTATCCTCCCGACAACCCTTCGAAACAAGGAAACTTCAAGGAGACTCGAATTTTCCGACAACTTGCATTTACTTCTTCCGTCAACACTCACCGATTAAATCATCACTAATTAAACAACCTAATTCTGCCAATCCTATTGCACGAAATAATTTTTTTAATAAATTCCACGTTAATTACAAATTAAATTCTAGCATTTCCAGGTTTCTCTTTTACTTTGCGCAGATGAATTCTGGTAGCGTAATGGATTCCAATTCATCTTGGCAGTAGTTGTCAGTCGGTTGCATTTAGCAATGTCGCAAGATTACACGTTGTCAAAGGTGCGTTGGAATTGTTCTCGGGTTGACAGGGAAGCGTGACGGTCGATCTCTGTTTCGACGCGTACTAATGATACTAGAACGAGGTTGAAACGAGGTAGTAATTCTACAGCACGGATGCAAATCGCATCAATAATGCATTATTAATACCGCATCCTAACGCGAGCCCAGCATCCACTGTCAAATTAAGATCAGCCCGTTGCACAAATAATCCGCTTAATGCTGATCAATTAACGCGACCCAATCGCATAACCGATGCTCGTGGCTCACTCTAAATAATTCCCAACTTATTACGCTCATCAGTCGGAAATGTTGAATCACGGATCTACTGGGATCCTAATTTTGACTATTCATGCCAGTTGTTCCGCAATCGCAGTAGGACAGTGATTATCCAGACAAAATTTATACAGATTATAATGATATATAATTATAATGAAAACGATATTATAGACCGACTCGAAAATGATATCATAAATAATGTTAGTAACAGAGACCATTGACAGAATCGTCGAGCTTGAAAAAAAATTGAAATAAAAATCAAAGGATCAAAAAGAGAATAGTAAATTCAAAATTAAATCACATAAAATGGAAATATTCGAAATAATTTGCAATGAATTCATATGTAATTAATAATCTCATATGAATTTCTTAGTATTATGAATAATAATATTTAATGGCAGTATGAATTTATAATTAACTGTGTAATTTGTACTTTGATATCATAGTAGCAAGATAGTTAGCCCGATTTTAATAGAGATCCAGCCGTATGGTACAAGAATATCAGTAGCAAAACGAGCCACAGTTCTTTTGTCTCGATCATTGCCACGAGTGCAATTTCAAATAGAATAATCCAATATCGTCCACCCACATACATAATTGCACTTGGTCACAGAAAGTTCGTTCCAACTATGTATTACGAGCTTCTATCACTTTCTGCTTGACTGACTTTGGTCCTCGCGATTCGGGCGGGGGCAAGAGTTACCCTGGATGCTTCGTTTACTTCGCCTCAGACGGGACTGCCTTTAAATTATTACAGGGTGTCTAAGGAAATTGGGTGTGGCGAAGGCTCACAGGCGCAGAGCTATGGGGTTCTTGATTATTCAACGTGTCCTCAGTCTCGTCGCCAACTCTCACTTTCCAGCTATCCTTCACCGACAATTTCCTTCTCGGTTGTTTAGAAAAACAGTACGCCAATGACACAACTATGCTTCTAACACCTATTCTACCACCTCTAACAAGACTAATCGACATCCTACGCAGAGGTTGTAATCGCAGCGATTAAATCCATTCCAGATAGAAATAACCATTGACTTTATCATTGTTATCCATGGTAGAGTGCCGCTACCATAGTATGCTTTAATTGGAACTAATTACACGGAGAACACTAAATTGTTACCCGGCTAACGGATACGACACAGTCAAGCTGTATTTTGCACCTCTACGAGTTTGCAACGACGCAACCTAGTGACAATATTTATCCTTCTACCTGTGTAGAACTATATAAACACACAGGAAGGATAGTGTAAACAAGAGAATAGAGGAGGAATTTCACCTGACAATGAGTCAAAAGAATAAGACTGGAGAAGAGAGTCTGACTAAAAATAAAAATCAACCCATCTCGGTTGAATTTTCTCCAATAGCAAGAATCCCTCGAGAGCGAAAGGCTCACATTTCACGCGGTCTTTAAACTTGATCTTACCTGGCGGCTTCCTGGCTAACAAAGTCAATTTGCGCAGTGGCCATTAGGGCATCTCTTCCCTTGGAATTCTTTGCGACGGCTGCCGATTATTCCGCACGATGGCATACGTAACTCAGGAGGACCCGAGGAAATCGTCTGGAAAACTTCGATCCTTCTATACCAGGCTGTTAGGAACCCTCTTCCTCTCTGTTTGCTCGCCACGATCACTTCCGCAGGACATTGGCTCACTTTCCTCCCTCTGGTATCGATGATGTTAATACCACGTTAACGTCACGGATTATACTAGTTAAGCACTCGCAAATCGGATAGCCCATTCGTTGTCGGAACAGTTTTCATTATTGAGCGATTATTGACCGTCGGATTCTCAGATGTCCATAGGGAGTGACCGGAAGCTAATTGGAATCTTCGATTGAAGAGGCAACAGTCCCAGGACTCGCCTCTAGGCTTGCTTGAATAGTTATGAGTTGGGCTCGCAGAACGATTAGTGTGTGTCTCGTGAGGATTGAACGTATTGCGGCGTGATACGTGAGATGGACTGTGATCGCGACTGGGACTAAGGGATCCCATAAGCAAACCCATATCACAGCCTCCACCTCACGTCGCACAAATTCTCGACAGTTTCTTACAGTTGCCACCGAATTCTCGATTTCCAAGAGTCTGCCACTCGATCCGCTACTTTTACCTTTTTATCTAGCTCATAGAAATACATTCTTTTTCTTCTCTTCTACATTTCGTTTTTCTTTTTCGTACATCTCTTGTGCATTTTCTCTCTTGTATCTACAATTTTTCAGATTGATGTGGTAGAGTGTGTGTTGCGATTCTTCGACTAGAGTTTTTTCCCCCCAAAGATTTAAGTCTTTCGTAATACCACCACACCGTTCGATTTCACGAGTTCTCGAGAAGATGGTTTTTCTACGATTTCGTATGAAATCGAGGAAGAACAGTACTCGCGACGTATTGAGCCGCAGTTTCGCGCGGCACTGAGCTCTTCCATTCATCCCAGCCGCGGGTGAAGCGAGGCTATAGGCGCGCAGGCGTTTCACTACCTACGACTCTCGCTCTTGCACTCGCGTATCTCCCATGAAAAAGAGAAAGAACCCAGGGGAACCAAGGGCTTATCGCATAACAGCAGAAGGTTGTTCGTGACCTTAGCCGTTGAAAGAACTCCCAAGCTTGCGGGGGAGGCACACGGAAAAACTACCGCATGCGTGGGTACAAAGCAAACCGTAAAGAACTCTCGAGTTCCTGGAACCAGATGCTTCCAGTGGTTTTCGAGTGGGAAATAATCTTTAGAAGACACCCTTGCTTCCTTCCATCTTCGCTACGCTGTTGTATCTGCCGAAGTGGGTCTATTTCTATTACATACACGTGTAGTCCTAACACGTTGAGAGTCGCTCGAGAAACTAAACAGTTTGGAGATATTCGACTCGAGTGGCACGCTGCGTAGTGTACACAATGACTCTGAGAAGTTTATTGCGGTTTCCTTGCCTGACGCCGGTAGTGTTATGACTTTGGAGACAATAAGCAACCTCGACTGTTTACCAAATGCCTACGGGGATCAGGTTTCGAAATTGCTTCAATTCTCCAACATCAATTCCTCGATAGTATAGTGGTTAGTATCCCCGCCTGTCACGCGGGAGACCGGGGTTCGATTCCCCGTCGGGGAGGAATATTTTTTGCATTAATTTTAAATTCTTTTTTTAAAATTCAGGCAACATTTGAATCGAAATATTAATAAATATTATTAGAATGTTATCTAAGAATTTCGAGATGCGATCGGTTCTAAGGTTCTGAAATAAATGAGGAGGTCACAATTTTCATACCAGAAGGTTAAATAACATCTGTGACTTCCCCATTCGAGTTCTATAGAACCAATGTTCGATTTTTTGGCAATATAATGTCAAGCTGCTTGCCGTATTCTAAACAGTCGCACGTGCAGCACGTCCGATAGCTACGTGACGCCGCGCCGGCCTCCGGTTGTCGTCTGTCCAGATCTGCACAATGTGCAGTGCATATCGTCCCAGACCCTGCCTAGTTGAAAAGGTCGCAGCCATTCTAGTCCCTATCATAAATAAACTCAAACCGGTTCACCAACGTGCCACCCAGAGTTCTTTTAAAATGATCTTGACCCTGCATATTGCAATTTGATTAGTTCGGTAGTTGGTACGTAGTCCCATTGTCAAGAAGACAAATGGAACACTACCAGAATCGAAGAGCGACAAATACGGACTGTTATCGCAATTCGAGTCAGTAATCCGAATACTGATAAACGGGTCACGATTGGCTCTACCGTGATAAACGACCGTCGTATAACGCCAGCTAGCGGATACTTGGCTCTAGAGTGTATGATTTCTGTAACAAACGACCTGCTACACCATCCCCGCTCATCGTCGGTCGTTAAAGGTCAGTTACTGTCGAGAAACCGGTAGTGATGACTTATTTTATGAGAGAAACAGAGTATCGTAGCAATTCCGTCAACTTGAATTTAAAAATCTCACTAAATATATCGAACTTTAATAGGTTCAAATATCCCACTATACTAATTGAATCTGATTTCCCATTATCAAGAAATATGGTTTTCAATATTTGGTTGGTTTGGTTTTCACCGGATCGAAAAGTATATTATAACACACCGAAATATAATACTTGGCGTGAAGCGTTTCGAGTCAGTTTGATTACTCATCACAATAACTGTCCCGAGTCCCGAACCGTAGGCTTATCTAAATGAATGAATCTATCAAACTGTCGGCGTCTGTTTAAGGCGGATTAAACACAATTGAAAATTAAGCTACAGTAGTATCGTGAAAGTCTGCTTACTAAGTTAACGCATGTATTACATGTATCATAAATTTTCTTGCGGAAGGGAAGTGGCGGTATCCGGGAGGATAAAGAAGATCGCGTGTAGTTGTGCTACCGAAATCACTGGCGCAATACCGTAGGAAGATAGATAGCCTGTGCTCGCTGCTGTATTAACCAAGAACGGACCACAGCAGTTGCGTCCAGAATTGGCTCCAGTGGCACGTGAAGGGCCCCACCGCTGAACGCAACTGGTCCTGAGTGAACGCTACGACTTTCGCGGCGTAGTAAAGAATTCAGTGAGAGTGAGTGAAGACGGTGTGCGTGTTGCCGATTGCAGTTTTAAATCGAGATCTACGGGGGGAAAATGGGCGAATGTTGCCGATCCCGATGTACCAAGCGTTCGTGGAGCGAGTATATCAAGAGGAGAATTCCAGTCTCTAGATGGCTGAGAAACTACAAGTTTCCGTGGTTGGTGGACGATGCACTAGCCGGTATTACTGTGGGACTCACTGCTGTACCACAGGGTATCGCTTACGGAGTTGTTTCAGGGATGGGTCCTCAGGTATAGACTCATCCACTATTACGCAGTATTTACTCGGCAAACAGTATTACTACACGAATCAAACCATTTAAGAAGCAAACTAATTAGCAGTGATTATCTCGGTTGACACTCTTTTTTTTACTTTATCGGGATTATTCGTATTGACTAGGTAAATTAGAGTAATACACAGTTAGGTTTTTAATTGCTAATCAGAGATTATTTCCCAATCAAAACTGTTTGCGAGCAGTAGTTTTGTAGCGAAATAAAAGCATCCCCGAGTGCTATTATAACAAGGTATCTACAATGCTCGAGTAGTGCACGGTCCTCCATTGTTCAATTTGTTTTAATAAATAAAGTATTCTCCGTGGATAGAGAAGAACGACGTGTTTCCATCTATTGATCGAACAAGCTCAATTCGAGAAGAAAGTGTTCAATTAGGAAAGCTACCGAGGAAAATGTTAAATAGCTTCGACGCGTTCCAATTAAGCTCTTGCACCTCGGACGCATACAAATCAGCTGCAGTCACAGGCTCGGCGGAAATTAAAATATATGTTAAATTAGTAAATTAGTTAAAGCCGATGAAATAAACGATTAATAAGCCCCGATTGCAATGAGTACACCGATCAACACTGCGAGATTATTTTTCTATTTAAATTGAAATATTACGGTTGACCAATTCGAATTTTGATCCTTTTACCGGTTTGCGAGCAGTACGGTCTATATGCATCGTTCATGGCCTCGTTCGTTTACATATTTTTCGGGTCATGCGAGAGTATCACCATTGGACCCACTGCGATCATGGCGATCATGGTACAACCGCTTCACTCTCAATATGGGCCTCAGATGGTCGTGTTTCTGACCTTCTTAAAAGGGTGCATAATTACTCTACTAGGTCTTCTAAACTCAGGTGGGTTTTATCCGACGCAAACTACCGAATTGTCACCGTCACTTTTACCATCATTAAAACTTGGAAGCAACTTTAATTATTATCAGGCTTCCTGTTGGACCTCATCTCGCTACCGGTGATCACTGGTTTCACCGCTGCTGCGGCTGTTAACATCGCCGCATCCCAATTACTGCCACTGCTTGGTCTACGGGGTGTCCGAGCTGAGACACTTATCGACTTCATCGTCAAGATATCCTATCATTATTCTGCCATAGAATACGCGGATATCGGGCTAGGCATCGCTACAATAATTCTGCTCGCTTTGCTCAAGGTAGCTTAGGAAAACCCTTTTTTTACAATCTATCATCAACGATAATGTGTCTCAAGCTGCACGACATATCAAGGACAGTTCTTATAAATCGGTAAAATAAGTTCCTCGATCGAGTCGAGTTTCGCTGTCTTTTTATTAATCCACTGAACTCGATAGCATTAACAGCGGATTTGGTGAAAAGATTCTCAGGGTACCTCGATGTTACCCAAACCAAAATTCACCTCTCGCGTAGTGCTGGTCGGATCGATAGCCACAGAATTTTCTGCTTTCTCCTTCGCGATATCGAATTTCTCGGGAGAAGAATGTTGACGGTGATAGCAAAAGTTTCTTTTGCTAATGAAATCTTCGTAAGAAGTTCCAAAAACGCAAAGCATCGACAACAATTGTTTCTAGCTAGGTCTTCCTAAACGAGACTATCGCAAGAAACTTTAGCCGATTGTCAAAACTGGTGCAGTTTGTCGCACAGTCGTGCTTCTTTTATTTTTAATCTCGCGCTTGAACTTTTGTCTATGGAGACAAACTGTCACGCTCGATGTTGCGTCTTCACCGACAGAATGTTCCTGGCAAGGTCGGACTTATGCGGAAGATCGCACGAGTAGCTGCGCTGTCACGGAATATCGTAGCGTTGCTCCTTGGGACCACGGCCGCTTATGTGTGTTATTACTTCGATAAAAGGCCGTTTCAGCTTACGGGTAAAGTACAGAAACCACTTGGATATCCTACATCAATATTGAAAATTCCTTTGCCGAAAGAGTATAGAGTGACGCATTTGCTCTCAATTTTTACTAGTAAAACGAGGCGAAGCACGCAACTGTTTTTTAATCGTGTTTAGTATCGGGGTCCGTAGAACGCGACTGTGGCACAGTGTAAAATACATGTTGTATTATATCGAGCATTTTATAATATACGTATCTGTGACAGGTCGAGAGTTAATAGGTCAAGAACTACCGCCGCTATCACTGCCAACCTTTTCCGTGATCAGCGAGAATGGGGAAACATACGACTTTTTATCCTGTCTGAAGGCTATGAACACCATGCTTTTCTGGATTTCAATCGTCTCCGCACTCCAGCATCTCGCTGTGGCAAAGACATTCGGTAGGGAAAGCATCGCTTTTCTCACCTTGAAAAGCGACCCTTCAAAGCTACCTTTCAACTTGTCAGAACGAAACTGAGGACTCAACTCACACCCAACGATTTTTTCTCTTAGTTTCTTTCGCTCTCTCTTTCTCTCTAGTCTTCTACATTTCTGAGTACGGAGAAATATTGCCACTGGTTGGGTTTGGTCAGATACTGCCAATTGCTTTTTCTAGTAATTTTAGGGGAGCGGAGAATCGAAGGGAAACGCTGCTGAATTCCTCGACTTTCTATTTTCGAATTTGACCATATTCGCGGAGACTGAATTATTTCGTTTTGCTGAGCTGAGAGAATTGTTTGTCCAACGAGAAAAAAAGTGGTGTTTCTTCAGCGTTTTCCCAAGATTCAAACGCTTATCTCTAGCTCCGATCAATTGATACTCTCAAAAGTAAATTCAATTTTTCTCCTATGCATACTAATCGGAATTCGAAACAATTATAGAAGTTGGAGTTGTTACAAACGTTTGTGTCTGTTCAAGAAATAAATGTATGTTTTTATTATGGGAAATTGACAGCGAGAGGAAAAGCCTTGGATATGACTCAAGAGATGGTGGCATTGGGACTCTGCAACATTTTCGGATCTTTCGTTTCCTCAATGCCGGTAACTGGTTCCTTCACTCGCACTGCCATCAATCATGCTACCGGAGTGAAGACACCACTCGGAGGATTCTTCACAGGTCAGAATCTTACTTTATACTGATAAAAATTAATTGCACCCTGCAAGTGGTTCATCATTTAGCCAGGAAGTGACAAAGAGTCATGAAAAATGTAGGAATTGGCTAACCCGACCGACCGTATACAAAGAGATAATTCCCACAGATTACTCTTATTATTCGTAAGAGTTATTAATTTATTCACGAATGAAGCTAAGCCGAGAACTTAAATATTCAACCCCTTTCCGCAAGAAGAGCCATCTTTTAATTACACGCCGACCAATTAGCCAAAGATTTCCCCATCGCTAATAAATAATAATTCTAATAATTCCAACGATCGTCCTAATAACGAGAACAAAACGAGATTATCCGATACGCTTATCATTCCCAATCCCAGAAACCTGCTTGACTCGATGAGGGAAGAAGAGAGTAACCCGCAAGCTCATTTCAATCGAGCCCAAGCAATTTCGCAAATCGATAACAGTTCGAAAGATAAGAGAGAAGCTCACGCAAATAAATTTGGCAAGAAAGAGAGACCAGAAGGGCAAGATGAGACAGCAGAAGAAATGGAGGAAGAAGTGCGAAGGGCTAAAATCGCCAGTGTGCTAATAGCTTCATCTCCCTAACGAGCAAATCTTCTCTGGCCTTTCCTTAATTATTACTTCTCTTTTCAGGCAGTCTCGTGCTTCTTGCGCTCGCCTTCTTGAACTTTACGATTCAGTTCATTCCCAAAGCCACTCTCGCCGGTATCATCATATCTGCCATGTACTACATGCTAGATTTCGCGACGTATAAGCTATTGTGGCGAGCAAAGAGTAAGTTGAATGATGAGCTAGTAAAAATGAGATAAGAAATTTCTTTCCTACGATAAAGTTACTCTAATGCGAATCTCGATTGTAAATTTATATTTACTATGACAGTACTACTCGACTTTTTCCATGTTCTTTGAATATTTAGAAGCTGACTTCTTCGTGACGCTGGCTACTTTTCTACTGGGTCTCTACAAGTTGTATTTGGGCATTTTTCTAGGACTTGCTCTAACTCTACTGAACTTATTGTACTATTTAGCTCGGCCTGTCCTAGCTACTGACCTCGAAGAGGTAAGTTCAAACGTGTTACTCGAACTTAAAAATCATGTTACGCTTGATCGAAGTCATTTGATTAGACTCAATCTCAAGCTCCCTCAAAGTGGATGCAGTAAAGCACGAGGAAGAATCACGTCGCACGAATGTAGCATTACTGCTCGAAATGTATATTATACTTGGAATATTTCTCTCGCTTTGGTACTTAGGTTGATGGACGGACGGTACTACGTGTCGTTCCAGAGGAAATGATCGCATTTCCAGCTGCCGAGCATCTTCGTGCCAAAATAATGAAGCTTTCTAGAGGAAACGCTTGCGACGTTATCTTTGACTGTAAGAATCTAAAGAGGATGGACGTTACAGTCGCTAAGGTAAGCGGTGTTCGACGTTCTTTATACGCAATACTCTACCAAGCGCAAGCATCTCCATTTTCCATTTATATACATGTATATCGAGTTTTATATAAATGTAAAAAAACTACGGAAACCCTCGCGTTGAGTTTCACTTTGTCTTATCGAGTTACCAGTGGACTGGTGATCCTCGTGGTAAACGTAAACCAGTTAAAATTCTAGAAAGATGTATTATACATATATTATAATTGTACATATAATTAAACAAGTTAATGTCTACGCGAATTATAATCGACTGTTTCTTTAGAATCTGAAGTTGCTTGGCTCCGACCTGTCGCATTTCGAGCAAAGTCTAGTCTGCGCGAATTGCTGTGAAGCCATATGGGGCACCCTGAAGAACGTTGCGCCCGAGCTGCTACCCGCACTTAAAGATCCAGACACCAAAGAGCCCGCAGTTGAGTCCTTCAACTTTGTGACCCTGTCGACAACTTCAGAATAGGTCGCGTTCAGCCCTACGGGCCTTTTAACCGAGTCAATGCCACTCCTCAATGCTGTCGGGCAAGGAGCTCTCTCTAAGTGTAAATCGTTTTTTAAGAGGCGACACTCTGTCGTTGAACTGCGCGAAAGACTAATCTGTGCTTTGGGTCGATATATACTTTTTTTCAAAGTCTGTCAATGCAGAGAGTATACACACTCGAGTGTAAACTGTGATCGCAGTTTGGACAATGGTAATAAATGTTTCGAGTTCTCTCTTCGATGTTTGCGACTATAGTATTTTTGTCCTCGATGTCACTCTACTCCAAGTTCGCAGCCTTGTACATATATTTGACCGGACTCATGCAAAGAACTGTCTCGCGTAGAGGCCGATTGAAACGATTTTTTGCTGATTATTTTCCTTCGCGTTGGAAAGTAAACTGTTTAGACAGCAAGATCGCGCGCCACGCGAATAAATTTTACTATTGTGAGCGGATTAAATGCGGTATAAACATTATGACGAAAAATTAGTAGAGAATATCGTATTAAATTTATCGTTAATCCTCTAAGAGAAATGCAGCTGTATTGAGAATAATAAATTGCAGCTTGAAAAGGGTTGGATTGTACTGCATATTAAATCAGGACAAATCAATACGAGGATTTGCATTAGTTGCATTGAGAATAATTCTCAAGTATTGCTCAACGAATGAAAATCTGGAGATGATCTGCTGTTTACATATCATTTATAAGTCTTTATGTAAATCGGATTGATATATGTAAACGTTTATGGCAACACCTGCTAAAAAAATGTATGGAGGTGTTGCCAAAATATCCTTTGTTATAATAATAATGTTAATCAAATTTGATCTGAATAATCTTTGATATTCTAATTGAGATTCTGACCTGACGATTAAAGTATTTCCACAATAATCAGCATTGGCGAATCAAAATAGGTAAGTGACAAAAATATCTAATGCGCTAGGCACAACTTGGGTCACAAATATTGAAAAGAAGCTTTGGAAAATTAAATTAACATTTATCTCAACCTCAGAACAAAATCGATTATGAGGTATCAAAGTATTAAATGCTAATTAATTCTCTCGTAAGTTCTATTTACCAAAATCGTACGTTCTATTTAGTTATTCACCGTTTCTTGCATATTCATTCCTTAATTTATTTCTTATCGAAAGCCGCTGCAGTTCCATAATCAATGCAAATCAATAGTTGATGGATATTTGATATGTAATAATTACTGCGTTGAGCTAAAATGTTTTTGACGCAGAAAAAATCACCAAATAAATTCTCCCCAACTTGATTGATATTAATTATAAAGACGCAGAGGCTTGTAACAAATAAAATGAGGAACGAGTGTGATTAAAACTAGTGAAAATTAAAAGATGAAAAAGAAAGAATCCTAACCAACAATAGAAAAACTATTTATGAGAGATAAATCTATAAAAATTACAACTAAAACTCTGAATCGGGGTTTTCCGTGACCCGATAATAATCTTCCTTTAAATTTAGCACGAGTGAGAAGACTGTAAATGCTGCTCGATCGTCTCTCGGTCGAATTGCACCCAATAGCAAATCCTGCAGTATCTTCGACAGTGAGACTTGACGTGAGTCGAGAGCGACATCAAAGTAGCGATTTTCTCCCCGCAGAAATTGCACTCGAATCCCAAGGCACGTTGTCCTGGTACCTGCAATCAATTTTACAAACGATACTTCCCCAAAATTTCCGAGTTTCCCGAGCCAACAATTTCTGGGACGCCGATGTTTCATCCGCTAATGCAGAATTCTCGATCTATCGAACTGTAAATTTGCACCTAGAACCTACACATGTATGCAATAATAACAAAAAAACAGCATAGAATAACGCAAACATCATAAATAAACACAATAAATAAATTGAAGATATAAATCAGAGTAATAAATCAATATACATAATAAATCGATATGATACATCAACGTAATAAAATCGGCTGAGAGAATAATAACGGTAAACATATTGTTATGCGGTCAAATAAACACACGACGCCCATACATATGAAATTGGTACGAGATTAAATTACGTCGCACGCAATTGTTACGCGAATACGATATTATTGAAATCATCGTAGCAATGTAGGATATAGCTCAACAATAACAGTGGTATTATTGCGAATCGTATTACTGCTAATGTCATGTTTACATACTGCGATAACAGGAATTCCGGGATGTCTGCATTCCTCGTCCCCAAGCGCGTAACCCTTGAAGTGGAAATAATTCTCTGATTCACAAAGGAATACGCCGAGAAACCAGTCACAAATACACTCGAACCACTCGGTACTGATAAACACTTGCCGAAATACACGCGAAACTACGTTTACTCGGATAAATCTAACGAATTACGCGGAGAATATTCCCGAAACTCGAAGCACTCGCGTCACATCGCGCCACACTACAAAAGGACGTTTGACGAAATGGTTAAAACATTCCTATTGGCCGATTTTTGAGCGACAAGTTTCTAGAACGCGCGTGATTGGCGGAGAGTGTATTAGAGAAATAAAATCGCAGCGACCGAAAAAAGGATTGACAGTATTGGACGAGAGATAAAGACGTTTGGATAAATTGTTAAACAAATTCCTATTGGTCGATTTTTCAGCGACAAGTTTCTAGGACGCGCGTGATTGGCGGAGAGTGTATTAGAGAAATAAAATCGCAGCGACCGAAAAAAGGATTGACAATAGAGGACGAGAGATAAGAAGATTCGATAAATAATCGAATAAATAATCAATACTTACGTAAGATCTATCACCAGAGTAGCGGGATTCCTTAGGATCTTTCGATGCGCAGAGTGTGAGGGTCACTTCACCGATGACCGAATAATAGGGCTCGGGTGATTTGCCGCTCTGCTTACGTCGTAACTGGATTGGTAAGACCATCGGACAGCGACCCCCCTCCCTCTGCGCAGAACGTGACATCGAATCAGGAAGTTGCTTACATTTCGGCTAGGTGCCACTTATCCTCCCCCAAAAGAGACTGCATAGAACGTACTAGTTTTAACGGAATTTTCGGGCGCGTAACATTTATCTCGTAAAGTGATGTGCGGTTCAATGGCATTTTCGGCGAATTTTCAAGATCAATCGTCTCTACTGTACATCTTGGTAAATATACTATACTATATGTTTCTTTCTATCTCGTTTAATCCGCGGTAATTGACCGACTAGTAGTGATTATCGTAGAACAAATATTTTCGGCAAAGTAGACGCGAATGTTCAATGGCCGATTGATGGAATGTTCGCGAGACAAATTGAATCTTGAGAGAACAGGTGATAATTTCGTTAATAGTGGTGATCTCGTATCGATTATTGATAATTCTGTTGATATTAAATATTACTTAATCGTGAATCTGAATCATATGCGGGGTAGAAAACTACAGCGTTATACTTTCTGATATATTCAAAGGGAATTCTCGCGCCGTATATAGAATATGACAAAAATGAGAAATAATGTTCTTTGCTCAGAATCTTATCTCTAAAGAGCGAGCTATAAGACCGAAAGAGGTACAGAATTAGATAGGACGCGTTTTTTGAATTGAATTGAGCTTTTTATACTCAAAATATCAGTATAATATATTATTCAAATTATGTACTCAGATTCTTTCTAGTCTCGTCAATGTTAAAGCAGAAGTCTTATTCGGCAAATCTCTCTTACTTTACCTCGTAGATTTACTTTTTGCATTGTTTCGCGAATATATTTGAGAGAAACGTATCTTCAGAGAAAATATTCGTGTGTTACAGTCTCGACAATACCTTTCGCACCAGCTGATTCGGTGGTCGGATATCGTAAACAAAGTCCTTCTTGGTCATCTTCTCGCTGATGTTCCGATTACAGCGGAGATTGTATTTCGCGGTGTCGGGATCTTGCGGCTTCCAGACCTGGTGAGTATTCATGCTTGTTACATATACAAAGCTGGACGTACATTTACGTTTGACGCGTGCCTCTTCTTGCTCGCTATGTATTTGTTTCTCTTCTGGCGCTTCGTTTTTCGGCAACAGTCCAGGCGACCTCTGATGCCAAACTTTTTTCTATTTGAAACGTCTCTCGAGGCAATTAACCTTTCGCACCCTGTGTTGATAAAAAACTTCGACGAAAAATCCCGTGTATCTATCATTGGTATATCTACTTGAAAATTGCAATTTTTCATTCGGTTCGGGAATAATTGCGAATCAAGAACAAATTTTAAATTGAATTCATAAAGAGGGTTATTAGGAAATGTATTTATTTATCTTAATGATAATTACAGACAGCCCTTAATTCATATATTTTCTTCTTTAAAGACTTACGTCGATATAAGATTTCTCTAGTAAAACTTTCCTTAGCATTATTATTCTCTGTCTCGCGTTAAATCAATCAGAGATAAAATTAGTGTCACTTGTAGATCGTAGTTCGAGGGTTACAAGTAATCTTGGCATGAGAAAAAGCGAGCATAAACGAAAATGATTCGTAACTTATTATGCGAAGCTGCAGATTCACGCGGCTTTGCCTTTGCCAGTCGTGATAAACGGTGCAAAAATATATATACACGTGACTCGTCCGACGTGTTTCATTCGGGAGCAGTAAATAAATAAATCAGTACCATTTCACCTACCGTAAGAAAGGAAAACTCGGCATGGCGCGACAAATCTTTAATTTCACAGTGACTAGAGAGTTGCGACGCTCTGGCTATCGTTGCCACCACGCGAGAATTTTTCTCTGCTCGCCGCGACTAGTCGCGAGAAGTCTTTTTACCGTAGAAAAAAAAAACAAAGGCAGAAAAAGAAGACGATACACAGAGTACTTAACATAAGATAGAAAATGAAGAATTTCGAAAGATTCACATTTCACCCTGGGAACGTTTGAAGCGCGTGTTACGAACCATAGGATAATTAACGATAAATTAATTCAATAATTCGTTAGTACTAAAAAAAGATAAAGAAGAAGAAAAAAAGGAGGGTTTGTGTCGTAGTACGTGGCTATGTTACAACATATACCTTCAGTCATCCTGCGATTAACATATCGTACACGTAAAATAGAATTCGTGGGTAGGCCCTTGATCTAAATAGGCATTTTACAGGTGTCGTTGACTGCGCAGTGTCCGCCAGATACCTTACGACGCCTAAGCGGCACGCGTTAACAATTTATCCTCATATATTTACATCTATAAAGTCCTCGTAGTTTGCACAGCTGTCGAAAGTCGATGCTACCACAATATCGTTAGAACAATAATGAACCATAAAGGCGTGGTGGTAGTTGTAAAAGAAATAAAAACAGTTTATTCCCGTTAAAACAATGGGACACTGCACGCGAATCTCTTGGATGACGATTAGGGAAAACAGACCGATGATATTACGTCTCTCTATTTTTTCTTATCGACGAATCTTGATGCAAAAGTAGTGGTGCTCTCTCTTGCCTAACTTCTGGAAGCGTTACGAGCTCTTGAACAGGACTGCGTTGCCATATACTACGCGTTGCCATCTCTTGATAGCCTCTTCTTCTCACCTGCAACAAGTGAAGTCCTCTCTCTCTTACTTACAGTTCGTTTTATATCTCGTAAAAACATAAACACAAGGAAATAAGAGCTCGAAACTTACTTGTCCGTGATGAAGCTCGTGCAGGTACAATGTAGATAATGACATATCAGCGGCTCTTAATTCCACTGGAAGCGAGAGATCTGGAGGCAATTCGTGCCCTGATACGAAACCAGATGCACCTAGCGACTGGTTCGATACTCCTTGTTGCAATCCGTATAAGAAGCCTCTCTCGTTATACACAGGGCCTTCGGTCTTGCTCAAACCCTTCCTAACTGCATGCATATCAGCTTTCATGCTCAAAGAAGACTCGTCGACTGCTGATGTAGCGGCGGCAGTGGCTGACGTGCCCGGATGATGTGGAAACACGTTGCTCACACTTGACATACTCATTTGATTCAACATCACGCTCCGGCGAAGATTCGACACGATATCGTTATACTGAAACAGAATTTTGTTCTATTATCTTCTGAGTCTTGGAATGAAGACTGATCGATTCATAAATATACACTTACACTTGGCCCTAAGCCAGAGAGACTGTTCAAACTAGCCAGTACAGGATTAACATCGCCAGGTACTCCAGCGACTTCCTTTTTGGCTCGCTCCTTCAAAGCAGCGACAAAGTTTTCCGAATGACACGGTGGTTTCCATTCAGGATTCGTTAAAGTGAAGTGTATCAGAGATAGCTCCGTTTTCCCATCTTCAGCTTGCGTGTACTGGTTAGACATCGGTATTTGAATCTTTTCCGGATGCGTAGGATATTGATTATCGTATCCAGTAGAGTGATCATCTACGGGACTTTGAGCTACCATCTGCCACATAGGATTTCCATGTCTCCTTACGTCCATTTGTGCGAAACTGCACACGTCGCCGACCCCAGTGACCTCGATAGTAAAGTTGCGATAAAAATCGACAATGTCGAGGGCTCGTTGTCTCATGCGAAAGCATAAGATAAACGGCGTTAACAGTGGTGAAAGCAATTCCTCGATTAGATGAACCGCACGATATTGAAAGAGTTGTGCCACTTGTGCTCTCGTTGTTTGAGTGTGAGCGTGACCACGCCAGCTGTCTGGTCGATAGTGTGTGTGAGCTAGAACTGCGGTTAACAATGTCTCAGGACACCAAACCAGATTTTCATCGGGTATGAATGCCCTTGCGCCTGCTACCAATGCACCTAGCACGGTCATTGTAGTTAACACGTGTTCCACAGTCAACACGTCCTCGTCGTAGACAGTCAATATTAACAATACCGCCAGGATACTGCCAGCAATGAACGCTACGTTTTTAGCGATCACTGTCATTATTGGCGACGTAAATATGCTCATGTATTTTGAGGCTGGACGGTATGCACGGTTCAGTCGCGCATTCAATTCGTGATCGAGTTCGTTAAAGTGTCGTAGATATAACCGACCGTATAGAGACCACATCCTCGTGCCTAAACTACCTGGCTCTCGTTTGATTATCTGTTTAACAGAGTCTACGGTAGAATTCGTTGGTGATTTTGCTGGCTCGATTTTGATATTATTGGATTTCACTTACCTCGCCATAATTAAAGAAAGAATATAGTATTTGCCAGAGTAAGATCAGCGGACAGAGAACAAAGTTTGCTATTCCTACGCATAGAATATGTTTCGATAGAGACCTCGCGAGTTCTTGCCTTTTGTTTAGCTTCTTGTAATCTTCTTTGAGATGCCAATTATTTTTGAACGGTGACCATGGCCCCCCTGGAAGATTAATCAAAGATTTTAGTAGATTCGAAAAATCGTCGATACACATTAAAGAATACGATAAATGAAACTCTTACAGAATAAAAGTAGTTCCATGTTGTACTTCAATCCTTGAGTCATAAATATCACTTCCCCGATAATCGGAATTTTAAGACGCACAGGCAATAGAGATTTGTTAACCATCGCCACCATATAATTCTTAAATCTTAATATCCTATGGTATATATCTAACTCTGTGAGTTCACGTTTATGAATGCACATTTCCTGCTCCTTCTGCACTTCTCTGACTCGCTTTTGTACCTCGTGCCAAGTCAGATTGTCCAGGTCGCAGTCTTCGATTTTCAATGCTGAATTGAAGAACAGTTTTATATCGTAGAATTGCGTGAGATGGTACAACACCTTGACCGCGCGTAAAATCCAAAAAATTGCCGCGACCAAGATGCAGCTCCAAGTAACAAGGCCCATTGATGCCGTGCACTCGCCAGTAGACAGTATCGCTTCTCCTATCGATGTTTTGTGCGAGGTGTTGTTAGTTACATTGTTCCTGTAATTTTGATCAATAAAACTTTTGCTCGAAACTTTTTCACTCGCGAATCGTAACGGAATTTGTAAACGAAAAACAAAGAGAGAAAGAAAAGAAGAAACGAACTTACTTAAATAATACGGTGTAGTCGACGCAGTGAAAGAGGAAGGTTGAAAAGGTGACTACAAAAATGAATTGTACTAGTTCCAAGACCTCTTGGATCATCATGCATGCGAACCCATGCTTTTGGTGGTAGTGGTACATTCTTGTAAAAAACGAATCCAGATCTTCTATATGATTCCATCGTGTTTTATTTCCCTCTGGTACGACGTGAATCATTACACCAGATTCTTGAGGTGTTTCTTCGTGTTGATCATTGTCATCTCCTTCCTCGTCTTCGCCTTGGTACGGTTCCATTTGCTGGTAGCTGCCATCCAGTACTGTTGTCATCTGTGGACGTATCAGCAATGTTGCATAGAAACGAGCAATATCGTTAATTACAATAGTCCATGCAGCAGTGTTGATAGCAATAACAATTGATCCAAGCATAAATACTCCACGTATGGGGTGCATATAAAGAAATGAACGATGTATATATGTGCTGATAAGGCTCGTACGATACTCAGTATCCAGATTATTCTTAAAAAGTTGCAAAGGAAAAACTATAGGAAGCATTGCTATGTCGACTGCACTTGATCCTTAAAAATTACCGTTTGAGCTCTTCGGTTTGGTTCTATGCAGGTAATGACAGTTTCTCGTTTCATTCTTTCATGTCATGAAATTTAATTAACTACCAGTGGACGATTTCCCCGCGAGCATCTAGAATGTGCAACCACCACATTAAAATACTGTGCAAGTCGAAACAATGAGAGTAAATAAATATCCTAAGTTATCTCTAAGTTTTGCAAGAACTTTAGAAACTTCTGTATTATTTCGCTAGTCAGAATTTTTAAACGTCTCGTCACTTACGCGCCAAACAAACAAATAGAATCCTGATCCTAGAACGAATAATCGATGATACAGCAGTATAAGGAGCTCTGATCGTAATCGCGAAAGGAACACAGTACCCGAAAGATTTCGATCTAATTTCCGGAAAAAGCTTTGTTCCTCGTTCTTCACACTATTCGCGATCTGTAGTGATTCAAGCGATATATTGCACCTTATCGAGGGGGTATCGTATCGATGCATTTCCCAATCAAAGCATCGCCCTATCAATCATCTATTATTCGCCGCTGCTCGGAGCCCCCCATTCCACGCGTTTCGTCCCAAAAACTCTAGTCAGCCAAACACAGAGGTGGAAAGAGAAAAACAGAGCGAAAGAGCGAGCGAGACCGACATAGGAGGGGAGAACAGAATACAAAATTACAAATCACACACGATAGAACTGACACCAGATCTTTGCACAGTAGCACGTAGTACACTTTGCTACGTAGTCATTTGGAAAGAAAAACAATTGAGAATGATCTTGACGCGAGCATTGGCGAACAATAGAAAAGTTCGATGAATCCCTGATATGTGAAGAAGCTCAGTATTTTTTTTTTTTATTGCTTGCACAGGACTTATTTCCTCCGATCTCGAGGAGGTTTGAAGTGGTTTGTCCTCCTCGAATCGGAGGGTTTGTTGGGCCCAATTGGGCATGATTCTCGTGCGTATTTTATCTTGACGATTGACTTGACCCGATTTCGACGGGAATAGAAGTGCCTAGTGGTGTAGAGTCTGCTCGAATGTTTGGTAACACAGCTGATCTCCATAAACAAAGCAGCCACAGCGGGCGTACCTTCATCAGGGAGTTTCGTGCGGTTTTGCGAGTTGACACGCGGCTATTTCCACCAGCTGGCCACTCGCGAATCCTCAGTCACATATTGAGCGCGCCGCCGCCGATTGTTCACTGCCGATTTCGACATGGGCACCCGTTAAAAGTCATCCGCTGCGACCCTGCGTTTCACCATCTTTACTGAATTTTACTTCTATTTGTGGTTCACCTTGTTGCGCATACAGAGACGCGCTCAGATCCTTTTTTGAACTGCTTTCTCAAATGCCTGTCGGTTAGTTAGACTTCCGATCTAACCGATTGTCCGCATATAAGAGATCTATAGATCTTTGCTTGGTTTCCTTGTCAAATGTAATCCCAAAAACTGAATAATTTCACTAACAGAAATTCTTAGGCAAAGATCAATTATAAATTCAACTAAAATTAATAGTATTGGGTGAAGAAATGCAAAACTCCTGAGTCACTTTTAAGTAGAGATTTAATTGCAATATTTACAGTGTCTTCTGAAAGAGTGTAATTACAGGTATCATTCTAAAAATAGGCCCTCGAGGCGTACGTCTCGTCGATCGCTCGACATGCTTCCCACTCGTCACTTATTAAATAAAACGCGTACCGAATTAAATTATTGCGCCGAATGACGCGAAATCGCGAGAGGATCGAGAATGTTTAGGATTGCGAGAGGACGCGATTACAGTCGCGAATGTGCTAACGTTGCGAGACACTATGTACATCCGTTCTGGAACCTTAATTAAGTGTTAAAAAAGGCGTCTTTGCTCCTTGGAAAAGGGTAACGATATACGCATCATCTTGGGGTGTACAGTATTGATTTAATGCACCGACTGCCACTCTGTCTAGAAAAAAGTTCCTGTTACCTTGTTTCATTCGATTTTATTTTATTCGATTTTTTTTTCTTTCAAGAATCCACTAGATCGCTTAATCGAAGAGTTCTAGCGAATCGTACGTCGATACAGCGTGGCAGTCGAAATCTTGAAGGATTAATCGTACATTCCTATAATGATACTTTACTATTAAGTTAATAATAAGGTAAGATCACATCCACTTTAGAATTTGCCGCGATTACTTTTCACTGCTTTGTTACTCCAAGCTGGGTCATCGCCGACGAATAGAGACTGCTAAAATTACTAATAGAAACACAAAGACACGATTATTCGGGGCTGAATCAAGAGTAGAGAAATAGCAGGATCTTGCATAGGATGTAAAGGAGATTTGAAAGACTCAAGTTGGAGTATCGAAAGCTTTCCTCAAATATTCCCAGTTTGCTCTCGTATCTCGAAGAATACTTTGAGAATCCGTTAGTAAAGCCTTCGTTTCTCAAGTAGCGATCAATCGTTCAGCCCCCCCCCCCCCCCCCCTCCCCCATCGTCGTCTACAAGGATACTCCTCTCAGACTTATGCTACTTATATCACGTTTATCCCGCAATCCCCGAGGATTTTAGGCGCGCCAAGGTCTCCGTGGAGAAGCTATGCCTATTACTCCCGTGAGATCAGAGTTCCAGGGCGTCTAGGAGTTAGCCTTCTCCTAGGCGAAGCGAGAAGTCCACTGAGTCCTCTGGTCTCTTCGTGTTTAGTGCTAGCTGCGGTGCTGGTCTCGGCGCTTGTCGCTTCAGTTGCTTCGGTTTCCGCGGAAGTCTCTTCTTCCGAAGTCTCTTCTTGACTCGTCAGTGCCACTGGAGGCTCGGTTACCTTTCGACGAGGTAACAAAGGTGATCGGCGCGCTGCCAAAGTCACCGGAGACCTTGTCGTTGATTTAGGGTGCACCTGCAGACGATTACGGTTCCGCAGCTTGTTCAGTGGGTTGGAGGTCGTTGAACGGGTTGGTGGTGGAGTCGTTTCAGCTGGAGCCTGTTAAAAGAGGAGTAGATATAAGTTTGTAGATTCTTTCGGATTCGATCTATAGGGCGTGTTGATAGTTCGTGACATTAATGTCGTACAGTCGAAAGATGAAAAAGCAGCTGTGAGCTGGCTCTTTGGCTTGATGACATTTCGAAAGGCCATGCAGTGAAAGTAACAGACAAGATTGAGAGACAGAGAGTTCTGACGGATGATATCATGTGCGTCCTCGTACTTAATCTCGAGAAGTCGCGAACTGTATTAGTATTTCATTTATGAGACTGATTCGATGACTCCGCCTCATAAAACTACGATCCCCTTGACATTCCGTTCGAATCACTTCCGGAGACCTTCTCGTCTTCCGCTGACCTTTTTTTATCTCGCGAAGAAATCTATCCAAGAAGTTATTCCGTCACAATATGTACCTGGCCTTTGGGAAATTTATTCTAGCGTATGTTAATGTAACTAGATTCCGCCGTATCATGCACTTTCACTTTTTAACGCTTCTGCGATTCGATGACGACTGAATATGCTGTACTCGAGAAGCTGGCATTTTTTCGCTTGCTCACGAGTCTTGTGTATCTCTATGTGCGTGGGTAAATGTCATAAAATTCAGATGGCAAAACACCTGTCGGACTAGAAACACCGCTTGAATGTTGAGTCTCGTCAGTTGTTTGTTTGCGGGATCTCTTACTATTCGGCACGAGAAACAATATTCTCAACGAAATATGTACTTGTTTCTTTGTTTATTTTATTTCGGGACCGACTGCTGAGGTCATACGCACTAGGACCTAAAGTTTTAAATGGGATTCGAACCACTGTGTGACAAAGGAGACAAAGACCGTTGGCGAAATACATTCTATGTACTTGAAAAAGTAACCAACCTCGTGTGTTTCTTCCTCGGTTCCTTCTCCAGCTGGTTCTTCAACAGAGCTTTCCGGTACTTCCGGTGGCGGGGTAGTCGTCGTAGTGGTTTGACCAGGTTTCTGTCGAAGATTCACTCGTCCACCTGGCCTGATAATGGGCCTAACTCCAGGACTTGGTAATCTAGACCTGACACTTGGTTTTGGTGCACTGGTAACAGTTTCCTGGGGTGTCTCTTTCGTAGCTGGACTTGCTTCCGACTGAACAGATTCCTGACTCTCGTCACTGGTGCTCGGTGCCACAGTAGTAGGTCTTCCACGACGTCTGTTGATATTCAGCTTATTAAAACTGGGTCTGGAGATCCCGGGAGATGAATTAGACGAGGATCCACTGCTGGGTGATGCTGTGGTAGTAGACACTGGGGTTCGTCCACCGGTCGATCCACGGAATCTTCCGCGTCCTGCAGTTGGTTTCTCAGCGTTTACCGAACTAGAAGTCTCTTTTTGAACGGTGTCTTCTTCCACTGGTTGCTTGTGATTGGGACGTGGTCTCTTGTAGCCTCCTGAATTAGAACCATTGCTACCAAAACGGCCACGAGTCCTTTGTGTTGGTTCTGGAGCTTCGGTTGTCGTTGTACTTCCGCCGTTTGATTTGAACCTGTTGAATCATGGAAAACGTGTTCCATTACTCTTCTTCTTTACTTCTAAACCTTGCAACCCAGTACATAGTAGCTATTGAATAATAACCGATCAAGAACTTTACCTATTTCTGCTGATCGTTGGACCACCGACTCCAGGTCTCCTGAACTTTCCTCTGCCGACTGGTACTTGAGTGGTAGTCGTGGGAGGCTCGGTTGTCGTGGTCGTGGTCGTGGTCGTGGTCGTAGTGGTAGCTTCCGTGGTAGTGGTTGTACTGGTAGTGGTAGGTGAAGTAAGTTCTTCGGTGGTAGCTGAGACTTCAGTTGTCGTGAGTAAGTCTGTCGTAGCATCATCATCAGCTATAGTAGTGATTTCTACTG
The DNA here is from genome assembly GCA_963989405.1 of Trypoxylon attenuatum. Lineage (NCBI taxonomy): Eukaryota > Metazoa > Arthropoda > Insecta > Hymenoptera > Crabronidae > Trypoxylon > Trypoxylon attenuatum. Next base: position 3,379,213 of record OZ022492.1, on the reverse strand, counting down.
ATTCGTTAGCTTCGTTGCTAGAAGAATCCACCAGATTGTTCTGGCCTTGTTGTAGAAAAGCATAGAGATCCAAGGCGACCTTGTCCATTGCGTTAGATGGATACTCGGTGGTAGGATTCTCCGTTGTCGCAGCAATGGTACTCGAAGAGGCAGGCGAAGACGATTCGAGTTCCTCGTTCTCTTGTTTTTCAATGGGTTTCAATTTTTCTGGTGCAGCCGACACTTGTTCTTCTTCATCTTCTTCTTCTTCTGCTTCTGGCTCCTCTGGTCGAGCTGGTTGTCCTCTGGTCAATTCTACGTCGACCTGGAATAAGTTGTAATATCCTAGATTAACCGACTGCTCGCTGTACGGAACGGAATTTTGTGGTTCGCGGTCGATAGTAATTCGTTGCGTATTACGAAACAGGTGAAGGGAGTCGATACAGAAACTACGCACGCGTCTATTACCAGTTCACGGTGTAAACACGAATATTGAAGAAATATGGGTCTGATTTAAATTGGAAGTTGAAGGAGAAATAAAAGGAGAAAGAAAGTAGAAATAATTACTTCCGGAGCACCAGTGCTAGTAGGCCGTCTCCTAGTTGTTGGTATAGGTACTTCATCCACTACCTCCTCGACTGGAGCGGGTTCCTGAATTCTCTGCGGTCTACCACGCGTTCTAGTTATCGGTTTCTCCTCGCTATCCTCATTTGGCGTGACTCCCAGGAACCGGACAGGTCCCTTTGGCAGAATCTGCGGGAATTCTGGACCTTCTTGATGAGTCCTAAAGCTACTGGAATCAACGAGGTCCAGTCCATGTCTTGGTCGGTTTCCCCGAGCTCTCGACGGCTCGGTCGTGCCCGTATTGTGATTGGATCGTGATCTATACATACAAATTGCAATTCGCATATCCATCAAAAATCAATTTTCCATATAAATAAATTATTCAATTAAAAAACAAACACTGCGTACCTGGGTGGAAATCGTGTGTTTGCCGGAAGTCTTTCTTCCGAGACATCTTCGCTCTCCGCTAATTGTCTACCTCTATTTCCATTTCGATTTGGAATAACTTCGTTACTGGCTGGTTCGACGGTACTCGATCTCTCGACTGAAGTGTACTTGCTACGATTACTATTCGCAGTTCCGGACCGCCTTGAGGCAGTGGTCGATCCTCGCGCTGGGATGTCGTAAGAGTTGGTTACGCTTGATCCAGCAGTGTCTGCTTTACTTTCATCTTCCTCGTCGTAGTAGTAATACACGTACTCGTACTCGTAGTCTTTGCCATTCGGACCTTTCTTCACCTAGAGAACCAAACGAGTCGATCAACTAATTGAATCGAGTCGTTTTAATCGAGTGGCTCGTTAGCTACCTGGATTCTGGAATTGGTCCCAGCTGGCACTAAACTCACGTCCCCGAAGTCACCAAAGTTTCTATCGGAAAAAGACGTGTAAGCGTCCTTGCTGTCCTCGCGAATAATATTCACAGGTACAAAGTCAAATCCACGTGTCTCACGAGGAGTCGTCAATACTGGCATCATCGTCGTTGGATATTCCGCACTGAAACGTATCGTGTCAGAGAAGATTTTGTAGCTTGTATAAGCTGATTTTCCGAAAAGAGAGCCAAAACCAACGAGCAATCGTATTTATTGAGCAATTCCAACCACGTCGGCCTGTTTTATATTCAAGGGACCGATTTAAAGTGAGCACACTTTTTCTGATATCAAGGCTGGCTTGCCTCTGGAAAGTACGTGTAATGACATTTAAGGCCGACATTGCAAAATATCCCTGGAATCGGTTCGAGGATCGCATTCATATTCACGATACATATTCCGTGTACCAAAGCGACACGAACAATTACTCATTGGAGGCTCTAGTTTTCTAGAGAGAGAGGGAGAGGGAGAAATATTCGAATCTTCCATTCACCTAACGTAGACACCAGGAATAACAGCATCCTTTTGATTCTGCAATTTGGACCGATGATGATCTCCTCGTCTTGTTCCATCTTCATGCAAGACTCCAGAATCGCTAAAGTTCTCGAGTTCTACTCGCACCTGTCGTTTCGCTGCACCTTTCTCGGCCTCGTCTTCCGAAGAGTCCAGGCGTCTGACAGGTTCCAAACTTCCAGCCTTCTTCTCCAAACTCTCAAACTTTGGAACGACTTTCTTAGCGTACTTCACATCTTTGGCGCCGTCTTTCTTCCCATCGTCCTCCGAGTCGTCTTCCGAGGGCCTCGACACCCCTTCTGGTACTTTGTGGGACGTTACGAACTCTGAAGAACAGATGCACGAGTCACAAAACTGAAGAAGAAGTTCTCTCTACGAATCGTTGAATTTCTGAGGAAAACAAATTGAAGAATAGGGTACCTTCGATGGAAATAGCTGTTCGCGATGTCGTCTTTGGCTGTTTTTCTGCAAGCGTGCATACCAGAATGCAGGCTAATCTGTGGGATAAAAAGTGTGAGTGTCTCGGTTGCCTGACTCGGTTGATAGCCAGATTTGTAATGATGATTCAACTGGTTTATGAAACGCGGAAATCGGGCAAATGGGAATGTAATGCTCGATGGATCACTTATGGAATGGTTTCAGTCGATGAATCTTTTAATGTGATGATCGATAGAAAGATAGGCGAGAAGTTAGCCTGTTAATTTCAGTTTTCACTCGCAATTACGAGGGTGATTTAATTGAGGAAATTTTTGTAAAACCTTCCACTCTCGTAATTAAGAAGCCAATAACGGAGTTGGTTGGTTGCAGAGGTTGTAGTACGTAGTCAGAATAGACGTAGACGAGTGCATAAGCTCTAGGAATGTGTATAGCTAATGGCGAAGCGTATAGCAGCTACGTGGTGAAAGTTCACGTCTGGCAAAAGAGAACTGGAGGCTGCATCTACTATAGCCGGTTCTCTTTCCCGGCTGCCACTAGTGAAATAAAGTTCATCCAGGTCGAGTATTGTTGTCGCTTAGTGTTCTAGCTTGAATTCTAATCGATGTATCTCAACGATTCTCTCTGAACTCTTATAAAATTGCCGTAACGTTAATGTGCATCCGAAGAAGAATGATGCGGTTGGTCGAAGAAGATATTTAAGCTTGCAATCATCATCGAAATTAGACAATCTCCGAAAAAAATTCTGGCTCTTACGCAATTCTAAAGTTACTCGGAACCTCTCCTTCACGGTGCTTTCATCGACGTAATCAAGGGACCAGTTTTCGCGAAATTCGAGGCGGTTTCATTATAATAATTTAATTGGAGGAAAAAGTCAAGGCCGTCTGGGATGCTTGCCTCCGGACACTGCCCAACGACCTCGCCCTCCTTTGCCTCAAGGTTGCCTGGAGTTACTTTTTGGACGTCTAACCGATTCGGAGAATCAACTTCAATTACTCTTCGCCAATTATTTCTTCCCAGAAGTAAGGAAACAATATTTAACCCGAGTCTATATAATCTTTGTGCGTGATTTATGCAAACGATCAAGACGATTCCCGGCAACGTGAATTCTTATTGCCGATAGAGGCGTAGTGAAAGTTTTGGTGGGAATAGTTTTGGCTCTTCCAAGAAGATTAACTTCCTAGTATTGATGAAATAGTGGGTTTAGACCCGAAGTCACGAATTTAGAGGCATAGGAAAAGATGAATCTACAACGTTGTATTGCGTAGAGTTAGAACGAAGACGACTATCTCCCCTAGTTAAAGGTGAGAGGTATCCGAAAGGAAAGTATAGCAAGTCTCGAGGAAAAGAAGCCTCGACTTGATGATTACGCATCCGCAAGGTCGATCAGGTGCGATCGATTTCTTCCGTGGATGAAGGAGAGCCACTTGTAAAATTAAGGGGAATATCAAGGGCTTCTCGTTAACGTGTCGCAACTACCTTTTCCATACTCGAGCGATTCAACCCGATTTTCATGATAAAAACTTGATGTTTCGTTCCAGATTTTAATCATCGCGAAGCATACTCGAGTCTCGAGTACTTTGAGACTCAACTTATCTCTACTGGAATAAGTGTAGGAGATTTTTGATTAATTTTCAAGTGAATCGGAGAGAGACAGTGAATGTTAATAGTGGGAGAGAATAACTGGTGGATGCGAGAGTAACGCAAGTTCAGACTTAGATCGCGTAGTTCCGTGTCGCTGTCCTCGTTGCATATTAAGTTCACTTCCACTCTAGATATTATTTCTGCGTGGATATCAGGAAGAAAGATCTCTCGGTTAACTAGCAATCAACCTGTTGCACACGATCGAAAGCGCCTTTTCCACCTACCGACGACCGTAGGAAAGCTATAATCCAAGTTACGATATTTTCCATTCTGACAAAGTGGTTGGCCAGTCGATAGATTTCGTTTCTCGCGAAAAACACGTGGAACATGATTTCACAGAGACTGTTAATCTACTTTTCCAATTGAAACGAGGCGAATAACGTTCTTTGAGGAAAAACCGATGTATAATTAATTAAATCGATATATCATATTTGGATGAATACTTTGATAGTTTGAGAGTGGAAGAAGATTTTTCGTTTGTCGAATACGTTATCGATGGAAAGATGTGAGCTTCCACAGCTGCCATATGGAGAAAGCTGTACTTCGCGAATCTGCATAAGTAACTGCACTGTATCTCCAGTAGCACGCGACTTAAACATTACGTAATCTCATAACATTACCGCAAGGGACTATTACAGGTACAGCAAGATTTTTTTCTCTCACCTACGAGAGTCGCGGGATGATAAATTACTGTTAGCCGAGTAAGTTCTCGTTGCTTCGCGAAGCTAATTCGAACATAATTCTCGGCTGTGAAGCATTATGACCCTGCAGATCGTTAATTCGGTGGTACGAGACTTAATAATTTCTGTCTTTTGGACGAATTGTTCGGGCAACTTAATTTACTTGCCAGCCGGAATAGCAGTTGTAATGCCAGGAAAATTACGCTATGAAGGCTTGAATTCTCACATTTTAATTATGGAACTCTTTCCAGCGAGAAAATGAACTCGCAAATATGGCGAAAGTTAATTTTTCAGTCAGATTCGATGAGTGAGAAGATTAGATGAGTTCTCGTTAAGAAAGACATTTATCACGTTGAAATTCCTCACAGAAATCGATTGGAAAGTAGAATCGAATTGCGAAAGTGTCGAAGAAAGAACCGGCTTGGATTTAGATCAAGAAGAAGAGTAAAAGAAAAAAAAAGGGGAAAGAGAGAGATAAAGAAGAACGTTACGAGATACTTTTTGCAAAGTTCATCTTCGATATCCCTGAAATTATAATATCATTAGGAGGCAAGCTGCATGAAGGACAGAACTAATTTCCACTCACTATCAATAATGAGAGGTTTCTCCGTAATATCGTCCTCGTAAATCTTAAAGAGATTCTAAGAATGAGCCTTGAGCGATCAAGATCTCCTTTCTCCACGATTTAATCTCTATCAAAGCTTTCCTCCAAATTCCTCGATACTCGAGTACATACTCCGTACTAAAGATCGCTAGTGCGTTGCATCCTCGAAGCAGAATCGCAACACTCACTGGCCCAATTACCATGCACAAGACTCGCCGGAGAAAGGTTGTCGCTCTTATCCGATGATAGGAAAGCTAAAAAACGTGTTAAGACCGATGCCTTTCTAATTTGTAAAAGATACCCGAGCTGCCTCGATCGAAACCAGTTGCCTCCCTGTAGGATGACGAAAAATGACGTACTTGTCCGATTCCCGTGATCATTTTTACGTATGTACTTGATAGTCTCTTATCTCAGTTCTCAAGTCCACAAAACATTAAATACCATCAAAGAATAATTAACGATAGAAAATTTCAAATCTTCTTCTATATTCGCTTAATTAGTAAAAGTATAACCCTTCGACTTCAATTTGGATCTAAGTTTCAACTTTCCACTTGGTAAAGAATATTAATAGAAATATTTTGGAGAACTGTGCTCCAGCGTGAATCCGGTTTATAATATTCTATCAGAGTGTTCAACACAAGCGTGGTTCAACTCTAGCGTACAAGTTTCCTTATTTTCCAATCGATCTCTGGGTTACTGTACCAACTCGGGTCGGCTACTCACAGGAATGCCGTTCTCAGCCACATGTTCGCACTGCACTTTAAGCCACTGGAATCAGGAAGAAGAAGAAGAAGAAGAAGAAGAGGAAGAAGAAGAAGAAGAAGAGCGTAGCGCGAATAGTAGCTCTAGAAGGAAGAAGGAAGTTCTCTTTATCCGTAGGTACAACTATTCCTCTTTGTGGTTTAGAGCTAAAATCCCCGAAAGTCAATTACGGCTTGAAGTTTATCGTCACCGAACACTCGCGAGCATCGTTGCCCTCCGCGGACCGAGCGGGCACTGGCTCCTACGACGACACACCAGGGACCAGAAACCGGAGGCACTTTCGAGCGCGAAGGCGAAAAAAGTACCCACGCCACCGAGTAAAAGTAAGAGTTGCGCGAAGGACGTGGTGAGGGTATGAGAACGGCCGCGAGTGCAGGCCTCTACTTATATGCCACCCACCACGGACACCATGGAACACCCCACCAGACAGAACTGGACACCGACACTGTCTCGGGTCTGGACGTCTGGACCCTGAGATGATAGTTTCTTCGGGAATTTCGTTCTATCCTTCGGATTCCAAAGAATCTTCCGTTTTCAACTTCAATTCTTATCGATGATTATCTTAAATTCTTATTAAACGATATAACACTACGTTGAATCTATTGAAAGTTGATTAAAAATATTATTTATTTATGTATCAAGTTCAATTAATTTTTTATAGTATTTCTTTGAAACGTCTTTGAAACGTATGTCTTTTTCCAGAGGATCTGCAAGCTGCTCATCCCAATATCGCCAACCTCGTTGTCAAGGATCGAGTTTGTTGCCGTTTGCTGCACGAACGAGCGAGGAGAATAGTTGAGTTCAATCGTAAGTAGCAAATGTGTCCTTTGACCACTCCCTTGGAAATCTAGCTATAGACTCTGTCCCAATGACATACCTCTGTGATAGTCTGAACTGCACTTTACAATAACTGATTGCTGAGCTGACTGGAGGCTCCTTGAGAAGACACTAAGCTTTTCTGTCAGATTCAAAAGCGAATGGTAACTTTTCCTCTGAGTTGGTTCCACTCGGGCTTTCCGCGGAAGCGTTTCTAAAAATCGACGGAATTCCGAACTCTCTCCTTCGACGCATTCATCATGCTGGAACTCGTTGTCGCTTCTTCGTCTTCCTCTTCTTTCGGCAGAATTTGGAATCTTCTCTTTGGCTTCCCTCGCTTCTTTTCTTTATCCTCGATTCTCGAGATCCACCCACTGCGTCTTATAGAAAGGAATTCGTGAGTTTGAAGCCACTGAGAAACAGTCAGCGATATACTGTCAAGTTTGACAGTGTTTATCCACTTGAAACCTGGCTTCAGAGCTTCACGAGCTGTGTTTCGCGTGAATCGTGTGTCGCTATAGAGATGCTGCGTTCATATTAGGAGCGAAGAACGTTTCCAGAGTCAAGTAAAAATCCGCGAAGGTGTGAAAATGCAATATCTCCAGAGTGGATGTCCTTAGGACGACCAATTCCAACTTTGCAATGTTTGGTAGCGGTGTTACATCACTAGACGAAAATGGCAATAATGTTCAAGCCTCTTTAACTTCTACTACTATCACTCTTCTCAGGAGAATCTCTGATCTCGTTACTCACCTTAGAAAAATCAGGATTCCACGTATCCAAGTCAACTCAGGATCAAAGAATCTCCCATTGTTTCATCCAAGAATTCTTTTCTCATCCATCATTTCGAAGATTCTCAACTATGAAATTCATTATAGGACACAGTCATCGAAAACCAGGTCTCAAATTTCGATCCAGGGAGAGAGAGAAAGAGGTTGGCAATATGTCTCGATCGATACCGTAGGTGTCAAGGCCCAGTGAAACTAAGAGCTCTGGAGCCTCGTAGCGCCAGGAACGAGAAGACAGCTGTTAAAGGTCTGACGGAGTCTTTCGTTGCGCAAGAAGAATGTTGATCCATTAGGACCAATCCGATCGTTCGTAACCCGCAAGATATTGCTGCGAATAAATAATCAAAAAGTAGTTTTGGAAACCTGGATCCATCGAATGCATTTTTTGCTAAATTCTTCCGATGGATGGGAGTATAGTACAGAAGCCAGAAGAGTTTGTCTAAAGTCTAAACTGTTAATTCCATGTCAAAGGGAGTGCGTAACTGTCGAGACATCAGGAACAAGATTCAAGAAGTTTACCAGTGGGTGTACCAATATGCGTACACCCACAGAGAGGCACAGAGCTACGTGTCCACAGGACTTTCTCTCGACAAGGAGAGCACTCGCGTGCGCGTACCTTCGCCAACCTGCTACACGAAACCGGAGAACAATGTTTCCTCTGGATGAATACTTGACGCTCAACCTACAGCTTAGACATCATACTCGCGGATATAGAGTTACCATGGATCTCTTGTGGAAAGTTAGATTTAGCCTAGATCGAGCTCATCGACTCTCATTATTTCCATTTAATCGAGTTGTAATGGTTTCGATTATTATCTTTCCAATGACTCTCGATATAGTGTCAGCTAATTAATATTTCCAGACACTTTATATATGCATGTAACAGTAACTCCAAAAATGTAGCAAGTACCGTTACCATAGTGAATCAGTCGGAGTAGAGTAGATTCTGCAAGTCGATGCACTAGGGTTCAAGTACGCGTGGGATGAATTTGCAGAAGTCGATTGTTATTCCTGGCAGTGAGTATTATGTCCGGTGGAGTCATGAATCAAAGGCTAAATATGGAAGGCCATTGACTGTCGGTCGTAGCTGCATGGGCCACTAGCAAAATTGCATTTCAGGTTTTGACTTGTAATAAAATACTCGTTTTTTTATTCTTAAGTACTAGATATTTCACATTTGCGAGTGACTCCTCGACGAACCATCGAGAACCTTGACTATACTTTCGTCGAACTCGAGGCCCATACTAATCTCGTTCCTCAAGTTTATGCATTTTCCAATGCACTTTCCAAAGGTGCCGACTGTTTGTCGAGTCCTCGCACATTTTTCCTTAGCGACAAACAAGTTCGATCAGAACTGTTATTTTTTTTTTCCTGTTCACAGGAACGTGCTCGACATTAGAATAACATTTGAAAATTATTAGTATACTTGGTACATGGAACTGTTGCTGATTGATCGTTGCACAGTTACATACATATATACAACGCTGGGTAACATTTACTGTTACAGACCACCTTGTTAGAATCGCTTTCAATTACAGTTCGCGTATTCCGCTTGATCGACTCCGAAACAAGTGAAACACCAAACCACTTGGAAGCACTTTACCCTCTGCGCTTGTCCGCTTAGGTCCGGCTTGTACCTTGTAATCGTGCTCGAGTTGCACCATGGACGTGTCTCCAGGAACTAATCCTCCGATCACTCGCGTTTGTCGCTCTCTGCTTTGTCGAATCCTAAACACGAATGTGGTTGGAATTTTCTTCCAAAATCTTTAACCTCGTTCTCATTACATAAATCGAACTTACATAATAATTGTAACGCTTTAGTTTATGAGGAAAAGAAATTGATAAGTAAGAAGCAAGTAGTCTATGAATCAGCTAAACGTACAGAAGAACCAAGTAATGATTTGGAATACTGTTATATTAGCACCGACAAGACTCGATATACGTATACGTGTCCGGTTAGTCAATGTCACCCGGCTGTCCGCGTCCTTGTCGCCAGTGTGGATTTATTCGAAGCATGAAAGTCAGAGCAAGACGACCGGTGAATCACGAAAATGCGTTTCACGCTGTTATTCGATGTCCGTGGAAAAACATGCGCCAAGAAGGGGCCTTTTGGCAGGCGGCTCCTCGATAGAAAGCGAACGCTTACGTGCTTTCGATCACTCTTTTATGATGTGTACCGTTTGCCACATCACCTGGAAGAATTATACTACAATTTTTCTCAGATCAAGAAAAACAGTTAGCAACGTTAAGATTGGTAATGAAATTCAGTGCAATTTTGCATGGATTCATTGGAAATGTTGAAACTGATCGAACTTGGGAGACAGTGGACTCTAAAGGGAAGATGAGCCAATCGAGTGAAACCAAAATGTCCCGTGTACCAATGGGACTACCACTTCCGGAATATGCAGAAAGAACGCTGTACTGTCCAGAGAGAATGCGTTGGTATCGAAGTGAAATCTCGCGGTTGCAAAACATCCTCTCAAAGTAAGGTCGAACGCGAGCAACAGCAGCAGCAGCGGCAACAGCAGCTCCGTTCAATGTTAAGGACAGCCGGAGAACCGGAATCTAAGACGCGTCGCGAGCGTATGGCTATCGATCACTGCTTTCGCCTCCAAAAATAAGAGATTGAAGCTTCGATCTTAAAGATCAATTTCTTTAAACATGACTTTTCATCTGGTATCACTTTAAGAAGCTCTTAATTGCAATATGCTTTCCTAGGCTGCACTTGAGTGTTGCTTCAATTTCGAGCTTAATTCTGTTTTTGTCCATTGAAGCCTGGCGAATGTTGATTTCGCTCTATGAGAGAAAGACGCAGGTGTTAAGAGGGCGAATTGAATCTACGTTAATCAAGCTTTTCCTGAGCCAGGTGCACGGAATGCATCCTTGATAACGCCAAGTTCTCGATTTGGGAGGATAGTCGCGATGACGAAACCCGCCATGGCGCCACGAGGAATTTCATGGAAAGTGCCTCCCACCTACGATGCCACCCGATCGACCGGTCCGCGTATTTTTTTCCCTTCTTTCGACGATTATCCTCTCGCTGACTATGATCTTCTCGCCTTTGGATCTTTCTCTAGTCGGATTCGCGTTTCTCGAAAATCTTCTCTTTCTTAAGTCCTTCTCGCTTATACATACACACACACATATAGTATATATTATATATGTGCTTGATCCTCTGCTTTATCGTCGAGCTTTGCTTCCCTCCGAGCGCCGCTGGATTCCTCTGAGCCGCGTCTTCCTTTGAAATTAATTCACCGACTATTTCTTTTCCTTTATCCCGGCGAATTCACGAGGATTTTTAAGCTTCATCTCGGCCACGGTAGTTGCGGATTCCAGCGAAAGCGTGATTAATCATGGTGAAGGTATGTCGGAATGCGCGTAGGTGTGTGTTCCCGATTGTCCGTGGCATGCAGGGCTCGAATTAGAAGCGGATTTGGTGCTGGCGTCCTTGAGCCGAGAGGTGTCTGTCCGATGGGTGGTTGTATTATTCGGCGAAAGTCGGTAAGGATATGTGGGAGAAAGCGCTCGATCTTTCTTCCTCTTTTATCATTCGCTCCTCCTGTGTTTTTGCAGGAATTTCTGTTTGTCTTTGTATTGCGTAACCCTCACATATCGATTTTTAATTATGTTCTTTGTGCTAGGCGATACTTCAGTCTTCTTCTTAACTTTTAAGTTGTCGCTACAATTTGTGCAAGAGCGCGACAAAGAGACGCTAATGGCAATGTGGCTACATTTCCATAATCGTTTCCTCCTTTCGTAATCCTTTATTTGCGACACTCTGAGAAATTGACAAGAAGACAATGCTCTTGATCCCAAATCTCTTCTTTTATCAATTTAATTTCTTTCAATCACATCTGTAATATATTATTGTTTCCACTAATGTTATAAAAATATTTCGAGTCTACTGATGCCGAGAAGATCTTCTTCGTCATTTAATTCATTGTTCTCTTTACGTAACAGAATTTACATATTGCATCGGTATCGATATCAATGTCGTCTCGAAGCCACTTGCATTTTCTACTTGTCTCGTCTAGGACTTTCTTACTTTTTTGCTCGCACCTTACGCAACCAGTGGGTGCAAGTCAGTCGGAGACTGGTAAGACTCGCGCGACTCACGCTGCAACTAGTTGTTTGTTCAGCAGCTCGCATCTTCAGCGACATTATCGAAAGGTCAGGAGGGTAGAGCCCCGCGGCCCATCGAGATACAATATTGAATCCTCAAAAATGACCACTGAAGCAACGTATGGTACATTCGCCAGTTGATCCCACCTTCTTCCTCTTCTTCGACAAACTTTCGTTGCAACATTGTTGATTGCGTTTGCGAGATCGAGCAGTCGCGGTTGGAAATCGCGAGTGAGGAAAAAACGCGCAAAGCAGAGCGAGGGAGACAATGCCAGTCAGAGATAGAGGTCGAGAGAAACGGGAAATTTGCTGGTGGAATGCTGCTAGCATCAAGGATGACCAGTGAATACGGTATCTCCGATTGTAAGATTCTGATTGAGACCTTACGTGGGCAACCCTCAGGGCTCGAGTCTTCCACCCACACTTTTAATTCCTCTCAAACTATGTACTCGACACTTTGCAAGTTTGATCAATCGACATTTTTGTAGGTGTTCACGCACAATGGGATCCATCGATCAGCTCCATAGAAAGCTGTACTTACCAGAGAATCAACGCAATTACCAAACGAGCATCGTTATGGCATTAGCTGTAATCGGCATAAATTAACCGTTCGATCGTGACGTCAGGGTGACATCGATTTTCCTTGGAACCAGAAGACAGTTTTCTGAAGCCTATCGCAACACAAACTCAGAGAGAAACCGGCTTTACTTTCGAGCAGCAGCAGCATGGTCCTCCCTCAGGGATCCTGCGAAAGATCGGCGAGGGTTCACTCTCACTCTCTCCTTGTGGCGTTATCAGGATCACCAAGTCCACTCGGATGGTCTTTGCGAGTGAAATGTTCTTCTTCGTAAAGTGTTCAAGGCCGACTGGCTGCCATCTCGTCCACCTTTCTCTTTCTCTCGCTGGAGTGTGGGATCTCGTGCCCTCTGGCACTGGTAGCTTCTTCACTTTTGTCTTCCGTTTCTGCTTTTGCTTCGGTCGTTCATCCTTGCTATAGCTGGAATGGAATACTCGAGTACACTGGATAAGAATTATCTATCTTAATAAGATAGATAATTAATACTACTATCTTAATAATATCGTCGGATAGAAAAACTTAGAATCTATTAAAACCTCCGAGACTATGATAAAACTGGATACAGCCTAAATGTTTCTACAGGTTTGACTATTAAATTGCAGACTCGTCTATTACCAGCTACTTTAGCTGAACTTTAAAGTTCATGGAACTCACGTGTGCTAACAATTTAACCGTGTCGGTAGGTCATCTGTTGCTCCGCACACAATCGCAGTCTAATTATCTCTCTCACACTCTCACACTCTTTGTCTATTCAAGAGACCAAAGTTAGAGGAGAAGGGTGAAGGATGCTTTTATAGAGCAGATCGAACGTGAATTATTTATTAGAAGCGGTAGGACAAAGTGGGACAATGCACAGGAAAGTTTCGTGGTTTTGGGAGTGGTTTTCTGGTCGCAGGATGTATAAAAGATGAGAACATACGAGAATGCACGTGGAGAACGCCCTCGACATTCCAAAGCTCCTTGGAGGAATTTCTCTTAGTGGTGGTTGTTCATGTTAGTCCTTTTTTTATGCTGACACTCTCGACTTCTTTCGGATCATTTTTCCAACCGACAAAATAACCATAATCTCGAGGGAAGAAACTTATTCTTCGAGAGTTCAATTACTTCGATATTAAACTTTCATGAAGCTGCAAGCTTCTGTTTCTTATATCTAAAAAGTCACGCGGATAAAATACAGTGATATATACATGTATTCAGTAATGCTGCATTTGAGCGTTTTGTCACGCACGAGCTGTATTTCAGCCGGTTCCTCCGAAGAAACTTCGAGCGAGCATCGCGCCCTGAGAGGTCATTTACCTCTCGAGATTGAAAACATTCCAACGCTGGTTGAAAGTGGCAATTACGTTGCGAGACACCGTCAGACTTAATTAATATCAACTGGATTAACAATTAAGCGACGCGAATTGATCGTTTGTTCTTTGAGCTACTGAGCTTCCTCTTTTAGTAGACTGGAGAAAAGTGGAGTCTGATGAACAGGTGCTTAAAATTAGTCCGTTGATTCTCTTCCTTATTCGAGGGTGGTAAACTCGGAATAACATTAGCTCGAGCTAATAACTCTTCGCTGTTGGAATCTCTTCTTGCGCAATCGGTGAACGTAGGATTGAAGAAGATACAAGTAACAATAATTAGATTCGAATTTCGGGGGTAGGTGACTTTTTACAAACTTTATTCTCACATTAATTTACATTTATACAGCGAGTGTCCGAAAGCATTCGCTAGACTGCAGTCCTCGAGTATGTACACTTCGGTTCTTCTTCGTCCTATTTCTCTGAAGTATTCTATTTTCTTCAGCGTGTTCTTCAATCTTCTAGGATGGAATCTCAGTGTACTTTGTGCTTTGAGATACGATAACAATTTTCCTAAGGCACTTTCGGATCTGCTTTGGACCGACCAATTTTTTTGGTACCTCGTCAAAGAATCTTTCACCCGATTCTCTTCCATAACTTATTAATATCATGAACTACAGAGAACAAGGCCTCGTCGAATCATAATCGCAAAAATAGTTGAAAGAAGTTTATCTCTAATAATGTTAAATTACGAATTCTATCCTGAAATAAAAAATCCTGCCAAAGTTTAATTGGCTGGAAAAAAAGGGTCAGCTCCAAAACGAGTCTCATTATCGATTGTGAATTTCGCCTATTCTTCAGTTTCTTCGACACAAGTCTTCTTTAACCCCTGCGATATGGTTTTGCTTTAACTTGGACCTCTTCTCGCTGTGTCTCTTCGACTTCCTCTTGAACTGCCTTGCCTCTGGTAGCGCCAAACCTGCCACTGCGACCTGATGTTCTTGGTTCGGTTGAACTGGTGCTTTTGTTGCGACTGCTAGTGGTGCTTCTGAAATGGTTCGGAATAATTTTCGAGTGCTTGTTCGTGTCAGTTTCGCTAAAGTTAAATGAGTGGTTTAGTTACTTGGATTTTGGTGTAGTGGTTTCTGTAGTGGCGTGACTCTCTTTCGAGTGACTGCTTGGTCCCACTTGGGCTCTCCTTCTCTTTAAAGCTGCGAGGAGGTCCTGATTCGATCTAAAAAAAAAAGATATGATATTCAAATAACATCTTCTAAAAAAAAAAAGAAATGATAAAAGAATTTTTCCTTTTGCTTTCCCAGTGTTTTCGACAAGATCACCCGCTAACAAGTCGTCGCTTGACTCCTCATCAGACTTTCGCCTTGTCACATAACTGTCTTCGCGCATTAGCCAATGTTTCACGGTGATAAACTTGGCGAAAATCATCCGGGAAATGCAGACGAAGATAGTGAAAGTGAGTCTGGCAAAGTTCGAAGATGGATCTCATACCTGAAAGGTCTAACACCACCGCGGATTTTTTTCGTAGACTCGGTTGTCGTGGTGGGAGCTTCTTCCTGTTCCTGATTCTCATCGTAAGCTTCCTCACCCTCCTCTTCCTCCGCAGGTGGTTGCTCCACGGGTTTAGCCGTGGTCGCTTGAGTCTTTACAGTCAGAAATCCGAAGTAAAATGAGGATTAAATCAAATTGAGGAATATAATAAAAAAACTCGACGTCGTCAAGGGAATTGTCTCACCGTTTGCGCGGGTTTCCTACCAACATTGGGACGCGCTCTGGACGATAATAATCCACCAAGTCGACCAGGAGGACTTCTTGTCGGCGCAGGAGTTACGGGTGCAGCTTGTTCGTCTTCGTAATCGTATTCTTCTTCGGCTGATTTGCAGCCAGCTATTAGGCACAGTGCCAGTAATCTATGAGATAAAGAGATAAGACACTTTTCAGAGTTCAATGTAACAACTGCATATGTACAGACCCTATGAAGCTGTTAGAAACGAGCTCATTCAATCTTATGCAAATCGTTCGATTACGTGGTCGTCGAGGAGGATCTCTCGAGTTAGTGAAAGGTGTACCGCAGCAGACAGAGGATATTTGTCATGCTAGAGAATGCTTTTTCTTCGCCAGCCAACCGGGAAATCACTTTAGCGAGCTTGCGATAACTTTACTTCCTCAGCATTGTCCTCTTTCGCGGCTCAATACACTGGAGATCCTTTCGCAAAGCGCTTTGGGAGAGTTTCAATTAGGAGTTGGGATAGGATTCTGTTAGTGTAGGTCATGGAACTCTCTGGAACAATAGTACCGATAAACATCATGGCTAAGCAGAGCCAATGGAAGACCTTTAATCGAACGGCTATTCTCGAAATTCTCGCGATAACTAAGTTGCGACGAGTCTGCGACTAAAAGGTCGAAGAACTTTCCTATATGTTCGAATTGACGCAGTTAACTTTGATGAAGAGAAGTTAACGTGAGAATTGGGGGCCAAAGAGACGAGTGTCAAAAATACTATAATGATCGGATTCATCGGTTAACTTTCTCGACAGGATCGAAAATCGAAATGATCTCGCAAAGGAGAAGGACTCGATTACGTGAGTACGCGAGAATCAACAATCCCGAGAGAAGGCAAACTCTGACTATAGATCCGCGTGAGCACCAGCTGCTGCTGGTGCTGTTGCTGCCGGTGCTGCTATTGGCTCGATGACCTCTGACATTCACGTACGAAACTCACTTTCTCTGAGACTTCGTGCAACGCACCGCGATGTACGTGAGCAGCCGCACAAATGTCAGGAAAACGAGGTTCGGACTCATTTCGGGAATTTCGAGGACTCCCAATGCTTTCGCTTAAAGCACAATCTTTCCTTCAAATTTTCTAATTTACATACTTTGCAAGATGGGATACTAAAGTTTAGATGCATTCATCTTAGTCTTTCGTGAAGTGAATCACCGATTAACTCTAGGATTAGTTCTTGCCTCGCGATTCTACTAAGTGTCTACTTGTCTGGACCACTCGTAGGTGGCATTTGGTGGTTTGCTGGCGCAATTCCTCTGATCATTCGCAATCGCTATTGTGCCAGAGCGACACAGTTATTTGTTTCTGCGGTTTAAAAAAAACCGGGAGAGAAAGAGAAAAAGTTGCATCGAGCACGATTCAGGGATAAAGAGGTAGTCGATTTTCTTTGGTGCAAGATCCGTGGTCCTTGGTGGCCTTTTCAATGCAAATTTGCCCTATTTTCCATGGTCGCGTATCCGCTTTCTTTTCGAAGCTACATTATTGCAATAGCGATTAGTCATTTGATCGTTGATTTGCTTGACGCGCGCACTATTGATAGATTCAAGGTGTTAATTATTCAGTTGCTCAGAAATATTGCCTATTGCAAGATTCTCCATTTGACAAATATACAATATATTGGAAATTTAATCATCATTAGCATCGCATTATGACAAATATATTTGCATAATAGATTTCAATAGTTTTTCATTGATTTGTAAAAAGGGTGGAGGGCGAAATTGATGATTCGAGAAAAGAAGAAGATCGCTAAAGTAGATTAAGCAATCGAGAAAATGAGTATTTTTCTCTTGAGAAGATGAAGGTTTACAATCTGACCGATGCCCTTATAGGTAAAATTGCCTGGAACTTGGGGGCTGGAACTCGCGGCTGGAATAATGTCAAGGAGAAGCAACGGCTTCATTGAAGCATGCCGAGACAAACGCATCGATGCCATAAATTCCACGCTGTCTCTCAGGCGTATTAATATCCCAGAGATTAATTAATTTCAATCCTATCTCTCGTAGTCGTACAGTTTTCTAATCGATTTCCTGCTTCGAAGCAGGAAAGCACTCGCTGGTTTGCATAACTCGCCTTTCAGCATCCTGTTATAAGCCTTTCTTCAACTCTAAGGACTTTGATTCTAATGAGATCAATCGAGTGACCGTGAATAAACAATTATCAATAACTCTGTCTCCAAAACAATCAGAATATTAATAACCCCAGAAAAAACTCTGGGGTTTAAATTCCCATCGAATCTCAACTTTTTTCTTTGGATCACTCGAAACGATAAAGACGATGATTGCAAGGAATTCTTCAACCAAGAGGAGGAATACGAGTCATTCATTAAAACTTTGGAATAAGTTAAGCTGATAAGTCTCGAGAAATTGCACTCGCGAATTCCACCTGTGATCTGCCGATCGCCGGCTCGATATTGGCTCCACGCTGATTTATGTAAGCGTACGAACGAAAGCTGTTTATGGCAGGTACTGACTACCGTGTAGCGCAACGTGTAACGTTAGATACCGCGAGTACACCTTTCGATCGCGATCGCCTGGCCTTGGAATGGGCTATCCGCCCGACGGTAGCCCAAGGAACTATGTGGCTGCAGACAAATCAGGCCCATAAACTCTGATTTACAACCAGGATCTTTGAACTTTGACCAACAACCGAGCCCTCGACTGACCGGATACCTAGACGGCTAAAGCGATTAACACGTTGTTCAGTCACACAACGCACTCCATACTGTAGATCTCTTCTCAGGTTTCAATCTCGTGTATTCAATCTTTTAATCGGAACTTTGAGAAGCTGGATCGAATAATTCTGCAATTGAAGTAAGAAATTTGAGGAATTTTGGAAGCTAAAGTTAATTAAAAATTTTGCTGAATTTTCAATCAGATTATTTATCAAATACGATTATAAGGATTGAGAATCTTTAGGTTTCTTTGAATTGCAGCTTGTTTTGTGGTAGAATTTTTCTAACATTTCATAATCGTTCTAAATTAGTCTCACGAGATACTCGACAACGATTCGTACTAAATTTCCAACCATACGAGGGAAGGAATCATTGGATTGATTGGGGGTAAGTGAATTTATTGGACAAGGTACTCACGTGAACAGTGAAAGCTTCATGATGCTGATATTTTTCCGCAGGAGTCACCGGATTGATCCTGGAGCTTGCGATACCGATGGCCGAGCGTAACTAGTGTTACCGCGGGCGCGAAGCCGCGAGGAATGGATATGAGCCGATGGGGAATCGAAAGCACCACCACTGCAATCGCGGAGGCTGTGTACTTTGGAGTGCCGAGTCAAGTTTCCCCTTCCCTCCTATATATATTCCACTCTCACTTGGTTACCAACCACTGTGTCCAACCACTGTCCATGTGTCTGTGATATATTTTATTTCGTACTCTGTAGCGGTGAGGTCTCCACGTACACACGGTGGTAATATCGAAGAAGTTTCGTTGGTTCTTGCTGAGATTTTAAGCCGATTCTCTACGTTTTCTAAACTCTCGAAAAAGTGAATGAAGATTATTTTTCACTAAAAAATCTTTCACTATCCTTAGATAGTTAAATATAGTCTTACAAAGCTTAGACAAACTTTCTTCATTTTTTTGGTATAAAAGAAAATAGTCGATTGATCTAATTAATTTATTAGTTTTCGTAGTTTTGTAGTGTCTCAATAAAATTGATTTTATCTCTTGCGAGCGGATGTAAACCGGGTGTTATATAAAATACACCATGTTATAGAATGAAATAATCTTATAGACGACGATAAGATCACAGAACTTGTTTGCAACAACTTCGACTTAGGATAGAATGATTTCGCGAGTGTCGTGCACCACACGTTACCGCACGGTTTTGCACTCTCGGAGAATCTTGCTCGCGGTAATAGTAGCTCTTCTTTCTCTGTCTCGAATACCGAAAGGAGATAGGAGCTTCTACACAACTCTACCTTTCTCTTTCAATCCACTGGACAATTGTTCTTTCTTCTATCATGGTAGGCGGTTGCAAGTGGAAAGATGCATATTGCAAGTACAATGACTTTTATTCTGCAAAAGGATGGAGAGATCTTTGACTAGCGAGTGTTCCACTGGTTTAGAGAGGGTTCTATGGTTGTCGTGTGTTAATCGAGAGATCTATGGGACGATGGAATTCACGAGTTGGCGACTCGTCTTCCAATGGCAATGCAAATTCGAATTCCAGTCTCTGGAAATGCTGACTTGTTCGCAGAGAGGATATAATGTCTGTAATCCTTTGCTATCGAGCCTTCTAGAGACTTTAGTCGGCTCACGGATCTTCTCTTTTTGGACATTTCAGATTTACCGCGGAAAATATTCGAATTCCTAGAGCTATTTTATTTCCATGGAATAAGTCCTAACAAGTCTCTCATTTTAGATTCGTATAGGATAATAAATATTAGATTTATAATAGTAGATTAAAATCATATCTTTTTTGTTCTGAAAAATCGATTCCCTAAAAAGCTCGGGACACTCACTATCACGATGTGTCTTTGACTAACTGAGAGCGTAAGAACCAGTGAAAGTAAGGATATGGACACTCGGCTCTGCCAGGGCAGGAATACCAGCCGCACCTCGTCCTTTGCCTCGCTTTGTCAAGAATCATACTATAAGAAACCATGGTACAACAAGAAAAATGACCCTGAAAATCAGCTTCGTCCGGTGGAACTTTTAATCAGTCACCCTCTCATTTCCGCTATTTAAAGGATATTTCTCTTCGTTTTCTCAACACTCGCTTTCTTCCTCTATCGGATAATTGAATGTTGAAATCTTTCTTGTAACAGTTCAATGTAGTTATATTACAAACTTGATTAATCACTTGCACTTTACGTGCATAGGTCAGAGAAAAGTTGTTCGAGGATTTCCTTTATTTTGGAGATTTATATGTGTTAGTGTGAGAAGATTCTGTTATTTATTTGAGAAGAATCTGGGAATCTTGATATTCTTTATTAATAGTAAGTACGGATTAGGTAGTAAATCATTGTTCATTTTTAACAGGAGGCGTGTTTCGCATTGAAATGAAAGTTTCGGGCATTCGTCACGCTGATTGGCATCGATCGAGGGAGTGGCTGGCTAGGAATCCTTTTTCGAGATCCTGCAGATCCAACCACTCCGCTCGAGTATAATAGGGTCAGGTTCAATTTCACCACTTTGCAAGTGCCATTTCGAAGCGTTGAAAGAGATCTCGTTAATGCCGAGTCGATCATCAGAGATAATTTTTCAATAGTCGAGGCGTGTCGAGTTGAACTTTTTCTTCATAGAGTTTATGATCGGTTGCCCTCGAATCAGGGCAATCGTTTATACACCTATCTCTTTCTAAAAGAAAAAAAATAAATCCTTTCTGTTCAATAACATCTCCCAATTTCCCATTCCTAATTAAAAAAATTTCTGTACAAGAATTTTAATACTCATTAAATACTTGATTGCTTTGCTTTGAAGAGATTCGGAAAATTGCAATATTTGTTTGATAAACCAAATATTGGTTAATTAAATCCTAAGGTTAATACATTCGCTAATTGAATCTGCAGTGCTGTCAGCTAGAACCTCGTGCTGTCACCTCTCGGTAGTGTGCAGTGGCTTCCAAAAAGGACTTCCACCTTCTCCTGTTTACCGTCGCAAATCTTCCTTCGATTAATTGTGAATATAATTAACGAATCGTTCAAACTGGCAATGAGCAACCTTCCATGTCTCAAAGGATCATTTTCACGCGAAATTCAGGGGTGTTCAACAAATAACACAGCGTAATTATTATTGTTAAATTTACTGAGGATTTAGAGGTTTAGCATAGCCAAAGAAAGTGAGAGTGACAATTTCACTGGAAGAATAGATAAGTCCACGTCATTTTGGGTGTCTGTCGAGATGACACATCATAAATACTCAAAAACATACTTTGAGTCATGACCCACCTTTGTGTACCCGTTGTGGACGACCAAAAACATTCATAATTCGATACAGTCATGTTTTCGAAAATATTTCACTTTATTCCTTAGTAACTTAATAATAGCAATTTTTAACAGCAGAATATGATAAAACGAAACTTTAACATACATATAGCTTATGTATTATAATTCAGGATGCAAAACATATTACATTCCATGAATAACAGTAATCCGCATATAATATTCTATATAAATCCATTGACTATTTCCTATTTTGCATCCCTGTGAAATTACTTCCATGATTTCCCAGTTTTTCCTAACAAGAATCACTTTAATAATCTCACAGGATTCATAAATGCATTTCGCACTATTAAAACAGCGGTACGTTCCTGTTTCAGTGGTCCATCGAACGTGGAGCGCGCTCGGCAGACGGAACGGAACGGACTGCGGACTGGAGTCGGAGCGACGCGAGCGCCGCCACCGGCCGAGAAAGTCAGTGCGCGGGATGCCTCTACTGTCACTTGTTGCTTCGCCGCCGCGTCGTGTTCGCCTCAGAACGCGTCACTTTCGGTTTTCGCGTGGAAAAGTGTGTTCGTCGCGTGTTTTCGAGTGCGTGTCGGGATTGTGGATATTTCGTGTGATACAGTGAGTGAGGAACAGTGGTTTGGAGCGGTGTCTTGGCGAGTGGAACTTGGGACAGGACAAAGGTGAAGCTGACTACGGCCGGCAGCATGGTAAGTGCGATACATACTCTGTTTCCTTGATCCTTGCTTGACAGGACTTCTCCGCATTTAAGCAACAGATATCTTTATTCGAAAATCGGAATCGAGAGGAATTGCGTTTTTATTATATATCTGTATTGCGTCATCGTCTTTTCTTTTACTTCTGCGAACATTCTCGAGGGGAAAAAATTCGAGTTGAACGAGGGAGAGGGATGACTTTTTGCGAACTAGGAAAGGAGCAGGTATAGTGCATGTTGGGAAATGCACCTATTTCTGCTATAATTAGACGATATCAAGATTGAATTTATAGAGTGGTATTGATTGAATTTATGGTTCGATGCTTTTAAGCGTCACTGCAAATGGCGCATTCTCCTCGCGTCATATAACAATCTTGTTATTATGGCACTATTTTCTTTTGTAGAGTATGTTGTGCACTAATGCACAGTATTTGAAAAGGCGTGTGTAGCATAGTTTAAATTCTCAGATAACCGTTCCATTATCTTTTTACTTATCTCAAATTCCGTGATGTATTACGATTCTGCTTTTTTATCTATGCAAATGATCCAACAGTTTTCTCCGTTTAAGTTGAACTTTGGAATATTATGTGTACTGATTTTACGATTCTGGTTCACGTGATTTCATTAAATTAACATAACTATTCCAGCTTTGATAATTTTCTGAATTATTTTACTCCAGGTCAGAACCTACAAGAATAATCAGGATTCCGATCATTCACATCAAAGCTGGAATAGTTATATTAATTAATAATCAAAATTTCTACCCTGAATCTATCACGCAACTTATTATTATTATTACTGGAGCAGCGACTCAGTTTATCGCGGGAAAAAAAACATGTCATCCTGGCACCGTGTAACTTATCTTTACCGTGTTCTCTTTGCACCTCTCGCCTCTCTCTCTCTCTCTTCCTCCTCTTTCTCTTCAACTGTCCGTTTCATCTCTTTCACGTATCGCTCCTTTGTTGTCAGGCAGACGGACATTGGACTCCTCTGAAGTGCATATGATGCTAGTGTCCCGGGGATGTTAGGTAGAGTTGCGAGGGTGGAATTGTTTTACTAGGTCGACTGGCTCCAGTTCCAGAGTATTTTTCATTTTAGTTAGCTTCGCTAGATCGATTGTGCAACTTCTGACAATACCGAGATAGTTTAGCATTCAAAGAGCAGAGAATTATTTTTTTTCTCTGATCCAGGTCGATTTATTATTACAATTGAATCAGACTTCAATCCTAAGATTGATTAGATTAGGTAATTTAGTGAAATTTGATGACTGCTGGCTTTTATTTTTATCCAGGGGTTTTAGAGTATTTCGGTAGATTTATTCCTAGGATTCTAGCATTGTTTTCGAAAAGGGGAAGAAAGGGTTGGGGAACGCTGTCTATTCCGAGTGCGTAGTCTATTTGAAGGACCTATTTTAATCAGCGGCGCCCGCGTCTAGAGAACCGTAATCAGGAGAATACCCTGCTTTTGTTTCCAGCAGAGTACGAGACCGTAACAAATTTTCTGCGGGACTTTGCGAGTGGTGAAAGCTCATCTGAAATGTTTATTAGTATGAAAAGTTTTCTAGAAAGGAAACTCATTCTCCAGAGTGACGGAAGTTTATTCCAACTTTTTTTCCCATAAACGTAGAATGCTTCTTTATAAATTGGTTCCATAGAAATGAGCAGAGATCGATGGATATCGCATATCGTTTCAGCTATTTTCGAAATTACTCTGTACATTTTTGGGTGTTAAATTTAATTTGTAGCACAGGTGTCGCTAGGCACGAAAGTAGTTTGAAGCTTAGAATTTTGGAATATTGGGATGGAAGGATGAATCAGAAGGATAAATCAGTGCCAATTGGGCTCGTAGGGCCCGCCAGCACACCTGCCTACCTCAAACCCTGGCCGTCCATCCAGGTCTGCAACACTGCGCAAACCTTCTAAGAAGGACCTCCTAAATTCTCCTTGCAATGGGAACACCTCCGGAACCCCACTATCTTCATCCCACGACTTCGTCTCTTCTTCCATTACTCCCTTGAAACCAGTTTTCAGCTGTCAGCAACCAGTTTCGTTGCCCTTCACGTTTTTATCCTTCTGCAGACCTAATTTTTCTGCACATTTGATGGGTCGTAGTCGGCGAAGAATTGCAACTTTATCTCTTTTACTCAAAACGAGTATCTTTATTTTTTTTCTCTCTACATCTGATACAAGTTCTAAAAGGGATTGAATTCCATTTTTCAACCTTCGATTTTTTCCCTATTTTACATTAATAATATTCGATATAATTAGCAGCAAAATTTCCTTTTATCCTGTAAATTTAATTATCCCAATTATTATTTCCACCGACTTTTGCCATTCCACCGACATAGTTAAACAAAGAATCTTTATTCTCAATGGTTTACGAATCGAAATTTCGACGTAAGAGCAACTCGACATATTTTTGCTTGTAAACTCAAGGAATCGGAGAATTTTTTGATAAAGAACAAGCGGTTTTTTCAATTGTACGGTTCTTTAAGACTGGTTAAAGGGAGGTTCAACGACTCGTTAACGGGGCGGAAGTCGTTTTTAATAACTTTGAACGTACCAGAGTCAGCTACAGATTTATTATGGTGGCCTGAAACGCGAAGCTTACGGGAAATCCTCTGAGAAACACGACGAATTCGTGACTCCACGGTAGAAGGATAATAATAGAATCCATGTTGGCCAGGGCTTTTAAAAGGTCTCTCCTTCAGCACGCGTTCAATGTCGCAGGTAGCTCGTACCAGTCTCGCGAGTATACGGTAGCGGATTTTTTCGAGATGAATGGATCGTTCTTTGTTCGCCGTTTCAATAGCTGTATCCGACGAATACTCGTTTGTCAGGATCAATGTTGAGAGCAAGATGAACCTCAAAATGATCGAAAAAGTGTATTTATTAAAATTCTACGTAGTAACATAATTAACAAGAGAAACGAACTTTTTCGACCTTATCCAGTGTAGTTAGCAGTCAGCAAAAATAAATCGAAGCAAAACTGTGAAGTAGATATACATATATGTACACATATGTCCACGTGTTTACGTGTAAACATTGGAAACGGGTCGATGAGTTTCCGTGAATCTCGAAATCAGCGGAGGGAGCCACGCGAGAAGTAGACACATTGCCAGACAGCCGGGTGAAGCTGGGTATAAACAATCACGAAGACTCACATCCGGAGAAAGGAGGCCGCCGAAAATAGCATTCTCGGCAGCATGGAGCCGAAGGGCTCACAGCCACCGAAAGAGGCGGATGTGACCGCCCTACCGCTTACCCCCCTCACCCTCTTCGGTGTCCCATTGACGGAAGCACACTGCCAGCCAGGCCAATTCAAGTGTCAAGGCCTGATTTCGTTGGCTGCTGCGACCGAGTTTCTCCTTGACACTGATTTAGAAACTTACCATATCGATATTAACGTCAATCAGGAAGAATTCTTATAACTTTTTCGCATTCTTACCGAGATTTCCTTTTGCAATTGCTTGTCAGTCGTCTCGTTAGTCTCTGTTGCGTTGACACTTTCGTCAGTCCTAATTAAATTCCGAGAAGAAGCCTGAGTCGGAGTTCTGTTTACTACACTGTATTAACCCGGAGCAAGGACAAATATGATGAAGCCTATGGCTCTTGTAACATCGGCAAGAAAACAACCGATACAGACAGGTAACCGAGTGTACCTTAGCAAGGTCGAGTTTTAGACGCTTTGCGAGAAGAATACACACCGCAGGAATTCCATGCTGCCATGCGGAAGCCTAGAATTTTGGGAGAAATCTCGAGCGACAGATGGTCGGAACCGTAAGCGTCGAGGAGGCACGCTGAACAAAAGAAGCAGAATTATGACCCGAAGAGAAACTGACCTGCTGCACTTTACCGTGCAGATATACAATCTTGTACGTACGAAAACTATACAGGGTGACTGAAAAATTTAGTAGAGTGAATAAGTGAATATCGATCGGTTCTCGGTGTTAATAAGTCAGCGATATTAGTCATCGAGAATATTTTAATCGTTTCATTGGGAGCACGAGATGTTCAATACGCTCGATGACTAATCGAGATAAGATTCTTTGTTAGAAACGACCGAGTGGGTTCTTGATCATCCGATTGATAAGACTCGATTGAGCAACGTTGTTGAAACTCATTAGGCTCCTTAATGCGCTAATGTTCGTTTAATTAGCTAATGGCGAGGGCGGGAGTCTCGGTTAATTGGCGTCTCTTTGTTCTTTACCGAGGGGAAGATAAACTGCTTTTATTATTATTTACATCATAGTTAATAGCAGAGATTACTTTATGAGTATCTCGTTAAACGAAACTGCTTCCAATTACTCAAACAAAGTGTATATGTATATTGATCATCTTATATATATATATATATATATATTATCGTAAGAGTATATATTTTCTATGATCTTGTTCGCTCACTGTGTTAATTCTCCCGATTCAATGCACCAATAAGACATTTACGGATTCGCCGAAAATTTTTCAACTTTCACTGTCCACTTGGAAATGATATCGCAGGGTCGACAGGTAATTACGGTGCTGGTGTGTTGGTTTCGCAATCAGTCGTTCACGTTGCGTGATCCCATTGCACGATAATTACCTCCCCCTCCGAGAAAACCAGATTTCGCCGGGCGAGCATATCCACCGTGCCATACGAGGCAATTTGCAATTGCTGATTATTATTCGCGGAAAAAAAACTTTGGAAAATGCACCGTGTAGACGCGGAATTGCATCACGAATTGCTAGCTTGCTATAATTTCTTTTTCCCTCCTTTTTTTCAGTCACTTTTTTTTTAGATCGCCGGCAATAATAATACTCGCGTCAGTGAACGTAATCAGGTCGATCATGAGGAATGGATAGCAATATAGGGTGTCTTATTATAATCCTTAAATGCGATTATTTCGAAAACTATTGACTTTTCGAAAAAATTGTAGAGGCAAAAATTGCTGTATTCGAAGGGGGACATGCAATGGTGGACGGTATTTTTTTTTTAGTGGAGGCACCTTCGAGATCCGAAGGTCATTGTTATTTTTTTAAATGGAACCAGTACTTTTTTTATGCTAGACGCATAGTTTAGCTCGAGACGAATCTATTAAGCTACTTTTAGCTGACCTTGAGCCGTCATTTAAGATCATTTTCGATTATTTAAAGTTTTCATACACCCTGTATATCCGATAGGATTTCTCCTAGAAATTCTACTAGCTTCGCACAATATTTGCGTAAAGTTCCCGATAGGAAAACCTGGAAGATTTCTCAGCTGGGTTTAATAGAAGCTTTCAGTATAATTTCGACGGAACTCTTAAACTCCACTGAATGGTTCTTCGGAGTTCAATTGATTTTTCTATGCAGATTTCAATCGAATATTCCAGCCAAATTCTCCTGAGGTTTTCTCTCTCTCTCTCTCTCTCTTGAGCGAAATTAATCGTGCTTTTTCAACGGATTTCCCTCGATTTTCCAACTGAAGGTATTCGAATCTTTTATTCTTGGAGGTCGAAAATAGAAGTGAAGTGCAGTTGGTGAGCGATAAGAAGCTACGTTGAGGATAGAATGTACCTGAATTGCTGGTATCTCCTCGGTTAAGTCGATATCTGCGATTTTTCCAAACTCAACGATAACACTCCAGTGAGTATAGGTTTACTAGTGAGCGTTTTATTTTGTTACATCAGAAACCGCTAAAATGCCATTCGAATCTTTCCAAGTTTCTACCGTGTTTCTCGAGTTCCTTTTAACATTCGCGACAGATGCGATTTGCGGTCACAGGATTCCATAGACCTTACAATCCCATGCCAGACACTTAATTGGCTATGGTTCAATATTCTTATCAGGTTTTACGCGGAAGAGCTATCGTACACTATCGTTCACTATCGTGCAAGTATTCCCTTGAAAACAGGTAGTAAAAATATCGTGGAAAATCGAGAATCGCACATATTGCCATAACGTTCTCTCGTTTTTGCCGAAGGTCATTTCGCGTGTGACTAATTCCACAGGTGGTCTCGTTTCGGCCGAGACCGATGGCCTGTCAAAATCGATTTATCCGTAACATTCAGTCATCTAGATCATCGAATTTCGTTCCCAATTTATATTACCATATAATTCGTTCTATTTGACTACGATCGTCGATCGGTTACAGTTTCAATGTTCGATGCGTATCGTCGTCCACCGGTGACCGACGGATCAGTTGACCTCTGCTGATCTTTAGGAAGCTGATAGACAGGGACGGAGTAATATTGATATCGAATCATGGTTCGTTAAGTCAATCTAACTCGGAATCTCTGTGACATCTCTTAGAGTTAGATTCAATCTTTTCCCAAGGTGTGGTGTAGAAATTACTTGTGTCTCGATTAGAGCTATCGAAGGTTATCTATATGTACCCTCTGAAGAATCATTCTAGTGTAATTGATCGAAAGAATCAATTACAGCAATCTTTGATCTTTCCTTCCATTTATTTTCCTCGAATTAAATCCAAAATCGACATAAGACACTTAATTCGAAAATTTCGTAAGGAAAAGGTCCTAGTTCGAATATACATATATTGTATACTTTCGATGGTTAGTTAGTAGCTGAGAGTCACTGGTTCGATAGTTGCGATGCGTCAGAGGTAAACGAGCGTTACCTGCGACTCGTTATCAGCGTGCGAGGAGTGTAACATCGAAGTTTCAGTGTCGATCGAGTGTCCAGAGGAATCGGGAGTCTCATAGCATCGCGTTGAGAAAGAGAGGGCGTTGAGAGGAAGAAAAAGAGTAAGAGTAAGCCAGATGCCAAAGCCCATTCTCTCGTGATTATTCTTTCAAACAGAATAAGCTTACTGGCTGTGGTCCCCACCTTCTCTTTCTCTTTGCTGTGTGTGCTTCGTGGATATTACGCGTACGGCGCGTACCACTACTCGCCGTCAGTCACCGTGCAGACATCGCTCTCACTGCGTCTCCTCGGTGCTTCTTTAAACTCTTTTATTTATTCCTTTTATCGATTCATCCTCACGATCTCCCTTTCAACCTTTCACTTTACATATTTTCTTTTTCTCATGTTTCCATTCAATTTCTATTTTTATATTTCTCTTCGTTTTAATCTTCAATTGTTTCTATCTCATTCTCCCAGTTTCTTGTGTGAACTTATCCAATTTTTACCTTTTCCTCCCGCTTTCTCTTTCTTTTTTTAATTGTATTCTTCAATTCAGCATTCGATCGGTGATCGGTTTCGCGATGTGAGGTTCTTTGTAATGGGAAAAGGCAACGTGGTCACATGGGAGGGATGCGACTTATAAGAGATTCGAGTGGACAGTGTTCTTGTGATGGTGACAGTGGTGCATTGTGGGATTTTCGACCATTGGATTCGGGTCCCGCGAGGCTTCTGCCCAGTTGAGATCATGTCGAGGAAGGATTTCATCGTGTTTCGACTTATATAGATCTATCGGTAATTAATCTTTCCATTAATACGAATATAACACACGTAAACTTAGTTTAACATTAGTTAGAATCCTTTTCATTGTCTATCCTGAGTGGTTCAAATTCGCAGACTATATACTGTATACGTACAGGGATAAATTTCGCAACCAAGGAAGCAAATATTCACGCTTCGACTCGCGCATCCTCTCAACTGCGAGAAACAATGACACTAAAGTTACCCATGCACAAAGCCCAGAACATTTCCCGCCAGTGTTTTCCTGCCAGTTCATCGCGAAAACACTTTGGAGAATTATCCTTCCGGAAGTAGTACTCGAATCCATTGTCTCTCTCTCTCTCTCTTCCTCTCTGTTTTCTGCTCGACATCTATAATTCGCAGAAGAAGCCTGTCGTCAATATTTTCCGGTCTCGTTTCTGATAGTTCAGCTGCTTTCACTCGAAATATCTCGAATCAATTTTTCGATGCTTGTGTGCAATCTTGCTATATAGTTTCGCGAATAACTGCAGTCGACTTATACGTAGTTAATTATCGAGAGAAAAACAGAGGACGTTTGTCAATTGGACCGATTCTGCTATCAGTGTCGCGATCGCTAATGTGAAGCGACGCTCTTGTTCAAGGTCTCTTGATACATCTTTGCAATGCGCACATATCTACATATCGCGAGAGTAATCCTCTTACGTAAAGTCATTGCTTCTCGCGTCCTCTCATCTGCTTAACCTTTTGCACTCTTAATTGTTTTTCCAATGTCTTTCTATTCAGAAGAATCAATTAAATCATTATCTTCTGATCAATGTTTCATTTCATTTATTCAGAATACAAAATAATGGATTCTTCGTTTGCTAATGATAAAGCGACATTCCACAAAGAATATTTAAATCCTTTGATGAAAAATTAATGAAAAATAAGAGAATTCTTTGGAAATATAATAAGTTGTATAAATATTCCATTGTCGATTGTTCGATTTGACGATTTGACGATCGAGTAATTATTATTGTTAAAGAGAAGCTTCCTGAAATTGAGCAAGTGCCTTTTATTAGTGGCAATAGTTTGATCGATCGGCTCGCATGGAGATTATTGAGCTTGATAGGACGATAAGAATCGATGGCATTGCGATGGTGGTGTGAGCACGTGTACCATACTAGGGTGAGAGGTCATGGCTCGTTCGTGACCCACGGTAGAAAAATCCCTGGCAACCGACTGCCGGCAAGAAAACCTCTCGCCCGGCACGTTACGAGTTTGCTCCAGTTTCCGCGATAATATCTAACAATGATAATGGCTCGGCGAGGATCTCGATAATTAAGTTCCTTCAACCGAGCCAATTAGCGGTTCTCCCATTCCATTTATGGCTAGTACATCGTACACCTATTTTTGGCCAAATTGTATTCCGTAATGTTACCGTAATATCAGTGTATACTAGTTTCTTTTTTTTTTAACGTTCCGCTATAAAGTTACTGGATTAAGTCAATTCCCTTTTAATAGATCTCTATGTTCCACTCACTGTAATTATTTATTTCGTAATTATTATTCATTAGGAAAAAGAGATTTTTTGTTTTCGAAAATTACGAGATACCGATAGATGGAATTCCTGCTAAATATTTCAATTATTTGGACTTCAATTGGAAGTCTATTTATAAATTCAAGCTTGAAATTTCCATTTCTATCAGATACGAATAGCTCGCGGGATTCTCCTGGTTTTTCCTCCCGATGTAAATTCCGCGTTCCTTCGTCGGGCGGAGAATATAGAAGTAACCGAATGGTTTTGCGCGGCGATCGCGGTAATAATCTGCATGATAATGCAGAGAGGACGTGGCGGCACGAAAGTCGTAATGGAATGCAAACTTTTAAATTAGCAAAAGAGAGAGAGAGAAAATTATTACAACTTCATAGCAGCGGAATTTATTGTTCCGACTATTCTCTCCTTATTGCAAAGTAGAACGGTGAAATGCATAAAAATTAATAGCCTTCGCGCAAAGTCATTCCGATCTAGTGTTTTACCGTTTCCTGCGTAGAATTTGTATTTATCAAGGAAGATCTTTTACTCGAGATATACATCTCCTTCTTTCGGATAGATAGATTCAATTCCTTTAGCACTTTAATTGCATACTCTTTTCCTCTTAACGATTACGCTCGCGTAGCGAAGGCTGTCGGATCGTTTACGTAATGCGTGTGACCGTAGGAGATATCCTTACGAATAGGTAGATCGTAAGGCAACACCGATGGATTAGTTTCAGTAGCGAATATTGCATTTCTGCCACCGTAACACCCTTTCTCAAGATTCATTTTTGCACGATTACGCGATCACGTGACATAATAGTGAACCTTTCGCTAAATTTTTGCAAACTAATTCATGAATTTTCTTTCACTCTTTCCTTCGAATCGTGCCAAGTTTTTCTTCCAAGCTGTTCAAATATTACGTTAGATAAGACGAGGATCGTAAAGGTAGAGAACGTTCGACGATATCGAAGAGCAAAATGCGCTTTCCTCGCGGATGCAACGTGACTCAGGTAACGCGGTAGCAGAGAGATAAGAGAGGAGAGAGATCGGTTTCCAGTAATCGTGGTAAGGCGATACTGCCTGACAACCAACCACGCTAGTGATATTATCCTGGCGCCTGCATAGCGTCTCGACGGAGTCGTGTCAGACACGCTTCTCTTGCCCTTTGTCTTTGTCCTCGAGATCGTCGTCGTACGCCTTTGTCGCTCGTTATCCTACCAAACTTTTCCGCGCCTCTTTCACCGCGACGCTCAGCATCATCTCGTGCTTCGCAAACTCTGCTGGTACCGTTCCACTCGTGTTTTTGAGCTGATCGTTACTTGCCTAACCGGATTTCCTCTCGCGAATACCTCTAACACTCCAAGTTTCGGGGTATCTTCTTCTTTGAGACGGTACAATTCAATTAGCGTGAGTCTTTGAACAGGAATTTTCCTTAAATTGTATACTAAAATTCTGCGGAAAGGAAAAGATACATAAGTAAACCGATTTTCCGGGGTTTAAGAACTCTTATACACCAATTGAAAATCATTCTTTAATCTTGAATAAATGAGAATTCAATAGAGTTCTCCATAGAGAAATCTTTTAACTCTGAACGCTCTTGGCTATCCGCATTCCTCTCGATTCTCGGATGCTCATGTACATTGTATAAGAAATACCAAGGGGATTCAGCGAGAATTTGCTGGGTTTCTATCATGGTATGATTCTACACCCGCACGTCTAACCTTTGGATTCCAGGCGCCCCGTAAGATCGATTCGGTAGGTGGCGGGGATGGACGTATCGGAGGACGAGGTCCTTGAAGACCACAAGAATCGCGAGTCGAGCAGTACAAATGATCGAGCGAGCCAAAATCCGACAGAGAGTCACGAGAAGTTTGAAACTTCGAGTGATCTGCGAGTTCTCTCTGTCGACAAGGTCACCGTTGAGAAGATAGTCTTAGAGTCATCGAACGGCTCACGCGAGGTGCTTCTCACGAAGAACGAGACCTCGAAGAAGTTATCGTTGAGATCCGACGGGACGAAGAGATTGTTACGAAGGTTGAAGAACGAGCGAAAGGAGTCAGCGAGCAATGCGAAGTTCCGGTTGTCAGTACCGGAGGAAGTATTGACCTCGAAACTAAATTGTGAGACGAAAGACGGTGTCCTTAATGCGACGAGATCGAAATTGCCGATCCTGAAGAAGCCTACAAATGGCCGGGAGCCAAGCGACAGCAGGATAAAACCCATCAGGTTGACGAAGAGTCCTTCGATCGGCAGTATTGTCGTGGGTCTCAAGTCTACTAGTCCAAGTGGTGGGAGTAAGGTACCACCCAAAGTGCCAGAGAAACCTCGCAAGAAGTTAGTTGACGGTCTGTCGTCTTTGAAGGAAGAGGAACAAAGACTAAAGGGACGTCTCGATCCTCTAGAATCGACTACCGAACCTCCAGAGACGAAAACTCGGCAGGATAATGAAGAGGATAATGTGTGCCAGAGTTTGGATTCGAAGACAGAAGAAGAAATAGAGAGGGACATCGATACGAACGGTAATAAGAAGGTTGAGGTAGTGCGAAGACGTCCAGCAAAGTCTCCGAGACAGGTTCAGGATCGGTTGGAGAAGAGTCAGTCGACGATCGACGATCTACAGAAAAATCTTATCACGCAGATCAATGCTACCACCGCGCAGAGTTACAAAGACAAGCTACCAGGCCTCCGAGATAGTTATATTCTAAAGTTGCCATCAAACATCGACGCAAATGCGAACGAAACTGCGTTTCCCGAATTAACGTTCGATCGGGACTTCCTTGAGAAGCACAACCTCGATAAGAAGTTGAAGATCGAGGAGAAACGATTCTTCGAGACTGACCTAGATTACGCTTCGGATGCCGAGAGAATCGAAGCTCGGCGCGAGGAAGACGAGAACGAGGATGAGGAAGAGGAGGAGAACGTGGTCGTGAGTAGCAAAGACACGAAAGCTGGCTACAGCAAGAAAGTGTCGGAAGTGGAGAAGAGGTGGTCCGGAGAGTTCTTGGACAGTAGATTACGAGGTGGCTCTTCGGGATCCTCCAAGTCTTCCTACGTCGAAGAACTTGGTAGCGCGTCCTCTCGAGAGAGCATCGTACGAGACACTAGACGCGACGTAAATTTCGAGCGGAGACACAACGAAGAACTCGAGGATACAACGGTGTCGTTAAACGCGAGTGACAGAAGAAGCTCACAGGAGATCTTGGAAGGCAGCACTGTCAACACTGTTGATTCCGATTCCTGTTTGGAGGAAAGGATAAAGGCTGTCGACGAGGACATCGGAGAAGAAGGCAACGATACTCTCGAGGACGACGACGATACCGACGTAGTTGAAAGCGAGCCGGAAGAGTGGAAGAAATTAATTGTGTTGGATATAAACGACAGAGAAGAGTATCAGGAACCCAGCAGTAAGGAATCGGATTGCGAAGGAATCAAGAAGAATTCAAGTCCTTCAGAGGTTCATCAGTCGGACAGTAAGCTCGCCGACACTAGGAAACTCGATCAAACTAATTCTACGAGTCACACGAGTGGCAATATACTCGACGACTCGACTTACACCGTCAGCAAACGATCTCGAGAAGACGGCTACGCTAGTCTCATAAAAGAATTCACAATGGAGGCAGGATCGTTGTCTCGCACGAAGAAGGAGGAAAAGCAGAAGAAGAAGCTGGGTCTTCGTCGATTATTACCTGGCTTCTTTTCGCCAAAGGACTCCCGCAAGGATTACAAGAAGAAAGAACAGAAAGAGCAGAAAGAGCAAAAGGAGCGCAATAAGAAACACGAGGATCGACACTTTGCCCGGTACCAGCAGAATGGCAATTACACGAGATCACCGGACACGATGAACCTGAACGAAGACATCAAGAGAAACGTGAAGCTCGACAACAGTTTGAACGGTTCGATCATCGAGGAGAGGCTCGATGAGATTAAACGAGAGCTCTTTCCCGACCAAGGTCCTATAACCAGCACTCCAGATCACTTTAGCCAAGCGGATGGACGAAATTTGTTGCACGAGCATCCGCGAGCGGGTAGATCCTACACCACTGACTCAAGCTTGAGCTCAATCGCAGCGGACGAACGATGGACCGAGAGGAACCTTGGCATCTCCCCGGATCTAAGAAAATACGAGCACCGACAGAAACAGGAACAACTCGAAGCTCGTCGTTATGGCCAGCTGGAACGTAAGCACAGTCTCCAGGAGGCAAATCCTCCAGGTCGCACGTACTTCTTCCAAAGGAATCATGGACCTTCCGGAAGAATATCCGCACCGCCGAGCGAGCGATATCTCGTCAGGCCCAGAGCAATTCATCCGGTCGACAGACCTCTTCCTGCGATTCCACACTCGAGAATCGAGCTCTCGAGCTATGGGAGCTACTTGGAGGAACAACACTGCGAGGATCTCGATAATTATGGAAACAGTACTTACGTCACCAAGTCAGGCTGCCTCCAGATGAATCAGTCGTCCACTTTATATGAGAATGGTAATGCGGTCGATGAGTCTGGACTCTTGCTCAAGTCAGTCTCCGCGCAGGTGAAGATCACGCGGCAACCAATAGTCAATCAGAATCAAAGAGCACCACTCGTGGGAAGATCTCCGAAGTACGCTTCTTCCGGCTCCAGTCAGAAGTCTGGAGATTACGTGGATTCGAGTTGCACGCCGAATTCCAGTCAAAAGAGCGAATTCTCACCATCAAGTTCCAAGAGTGGCGAGTACTACTTGCACTCGCCACGGTCCGGTGCTTCGCCAAACGATCAGAGTTTCGAGGATAGTCGGAGGGAAGCGATCTATGAGAATGAGTGCCGATCTATCAGCCGCGATAATGACAGATTTTACGATCAACCGCCAGGATCGCCCAGTCGAAAGACGCCAGAGTACTCACCGAGCAAGAGAGAAAATTCATTGTGCCAGAATGTTTCACCCACGAGAAGCAGCACTGGGTCGAAAAACTCTTGTAGACAGCCAACCAATAACGAGAGTTTGCATAGTAAAATGTCCGAGCGTAGTCAAGATCAAAGGCAAAGGGACACGTCGGGTGAGAGTGAACGAAACTCTCAGAGTGTGTCTCCTTCGGCTAGAAGCCAAGGTAGAACGGTATTAGCCACTTCACCTTCGTCTCCTGGTTGTCGTGGTTCAATATCCTCGCGGAAGTCGCAGCCGAATGATCAGATTCTTATAGCTTCTCCTAAGAGAGAAGCGCTTTACGATCGCGTGCCACGATCTTCGAACGAGTCCAGAAATCGAGGTCTCGAGTCACCTGTTCCAATGACCAACTCGCCACATCGTCCTCCAGGGCAAACGTCCTCCGAGCACCGAAACCAGGACTCCTCGAGTGTTCGAGTGGCTTCACCACCTGGACAAGCCGCGAATCAGGCACTCTGCAGAGAAATACCACGTCCAGAGCCTATTTACGGGCATCGAGGGCAACACGTTCCGTGCAGGCGTGATGCCACATCGTCAGCAGCTAAGCAACAAGACTCACCGAGAAGAGGAGACTCCGTTGAGATGGCTTGGCACGCTCAAAATCGCGCGTGCTCACCAATAAATTGTGCCAATAAGCCGACAGTATCCATTGGCAGAGCTTGTCAGTCGCCAAAACTGGATCAAACCAGTCCTAAAAGACAA
The DNA here is from genome assembly GCA_963989405.1 of Trypoxylon attenuatum. Taxonomy (NCBI): domain Eukaryota; kingdom Metazoa; phylum Arthropoda; class Insecta; order Hymenoptera; family Crabronidae; genus Trypoxylon; species Trypoxylon attenuatum. Next base: position 3,342,670 of record OZ022492.1, on the reverse strand, counting down.
ACTTGTCAAGAGAATCGGATGGAAGCTCCGGAAAGAGAAAAAACAGTGTTCAATTTTGATCAGCCGATTAAACAGCCAGTGGTTCGACGCTTGGACGAGCCAATATACATTCAAAGAACACCGGAACCCATCTACACTCAGCAATATTCTCCAATGAGTGGTCCACTGTCTCCTTCGAGAAAGGAGACAAGACAGCATCTCGAAGCCTTCTACTGGCAGCAGAAAGCTTTGGAAGCACACAGGAAGTCCATGGTGCCCGGAAGTAGCAAACTTAAACAGATCCCGGAGAAGATCGACCTACCGGACGTAAGAGAGGCTGTTTACTGGCAGCAATTGAAGAAGTTGGACGAGGAACAGCAAAGGAAGATTTACGAACAGAATCTTCTCGAAGAGTCACCCTATGGCTGTGTACGCGGAAAGGAAACAAGACTCTACTCTCTACCGAATGCACCAGTGAGCAATGCACCGGGAACGAGTTTTCAGAATTCCATTGTACCAGACGCAACATTGAGCAGTTACCCAGATCACCGTCAGTACTGGGAGTACAAACTTCAACAACCCAGAATGAATCCGACTGGGAAGCCGCCTTTGATGCACAGTCAGAAAGGGCAGAATCAACCCGTGCTAGTAGTCAGACCACAGCCAGCCATCAGAGAGCGGCGAGAAATGCCGGGAAAGCATGACGATCTTAATAGACAGGAAGCACAAAGACCAAACAGTGCATCGCCCCACTATCATCAGCGAGTAGTGGAACGTGGCTCTAGTCAGAGTCCTGCTTGCAAACCAGAGTCAACTGGCACTCCAGGACCTTCGCGCAAACCAGACGGTCCCATTTACGAGGACGAAACGAACGAGACCGATGGCAAGCCACCTGTTCCAGTGCCAATATTCAAACGTGGTAGTCTAATAGGTGGCGAGGTAGTAGAGTATGGTACTACCGGTCAGAAAAGGGTTAGCTTTTCGAGTCAAGGTAGAACTGGTCATGATGTAAATTCCGGTAATTGGCCCACGAAACACGGACCAGCACCGGAACCACCAACTCGCCGACATCGAAGCGAAGATAGTACTTCCGATACGGATTCTGTATTCTCAATGTCAAGCAAGCAAGATCCAGCTAGATCTGCTGCTGGTGTTGATGAGCTGGTCGCTTCTAAAGTAGCTGACAATCACGTCACTGAACCCGAGTACGATGCGAATAGACCTCTGCCACCGTTGCCAGAGGAATCTTCCGTTAAGGGTGCTTGCCAAGCAGACTTACGCCGTGCTGTCAGTCCTCAGAATTGTGCCAGTCATCCTGTTGCTTCCGAGAACGATGCTTCTATTGATCCGCAGAGGTGTCGTCGCCAGATGATCGGTGAGTTCAGACTTTTCTTTGCGATTCGAATCAGATTAGTCTAATAGGCGATTAGCCCGATTTCTGAGGCTTCGACACGAAAGGGGAAAAGACACCCCCTTGTCCCTTACAGTGACACTCGGCAATCTCGTTTTGCGCTACTTTTAATCTATGTAACGCGTATCTCGATTCAATTTAACTAGCAGATTTTTAATTACGTGGCATGAACTGGTTGTTCAATGCGACGGGAAATCATTTGGGTGGGCGATAAAATTTGACTAACAATGAAAATTCGAGGCCTCCCATTCTGTTTTTTTTTCTCTAATAGCTGACTAATAGTGCAAAATGTGGCAATCTCGTAACTGTGGTACGTCAAAATCTACCTCGAACGCATGTCGTTCTGGATTTTTCGGGAATTAAGCCGCTTCCGGCTGCTCCCTAGATAACCGGTTTCAATTTTGGGACGAATCGAACGATTACAAGTGGATCGCTTTGCTAGAGAGGCCAATACCACGTGGAACTGGTATTCCCTGAAATCGACGTATTTCCATTAAATTCTGACCAACGCGAGCTAACTCGATATTTTCCACGGTGCGGTGAATTTTGAAAAATAGCCATCAACGAGCGAGCGCTGCCAAAGGCGAAAGTGAATGGTAGCGTGCACGAACCACGATTAAAGGGATTTTTTTATCGATAAATTCTCATAACTCGCAGTCCTTTACGATGACTGGCAGTTCAAATACGATTTTGTCATAGATCGTTTTCCATACAAAGTAATAATTGTTGCGTATATTTAAATAAAAACGGTGAGGAATTACCTCGATTCCATTAGCAATCATTTCGCTTTAATCCACGTGAATTTCATCAGAAAATCCTCATTTCTCTCGCCTGTTTTTCAAAGTTTCCCATTTCCCAAAAAGACTCGTAATTTTTTTCGGGAGTAAAGAGTCAGGATCAAACGACTAACGGGCAGAAAAATAGTGAAGGAAAAAGAGAATAAAGAAAACAAGGCTGTACGCGAGCGGGTGGATTCGAGTGAGACTAGCTGACGACGCAACACGTTAATCCGAGTAAACTTGACGGCAGTCCGTCAACGAGAGAACCTTGCCGGGGTTACTACGAAGAGTACGCATGGCCAGTCACGATTAGTCGCCCTTTCTGCATAGTACATATGCCGTGAGGAAGGTCGTTGGCCTTGTGTTGCGACTGACTCGTTGCTAGTAGAATGCTCCATGGTTCGCCGTAAGACTTCTCTTCCACCTTTCCACCCACTCTTCTCTCTCTTTCTCTCTCTTTCTCTTCCGGTACCGACTAGTTTGCCTCTTCGACGTAATAGCTTCGGCTCCAAGCGTTTTGCTACGCGTTGGCCTTCCGAGAAGAAACTCGCAATCGTTGTCAGAAACTCGTTGTCAATCAGGGTTGTTTTATATAGTTGTATTTTCTAGAGGATTTTTGTTGAAGGATTTTATTCGAGAGTTTTCATTCCGAGTTTGAAAAATTCTGATGGTTGGGGCTAGGTTGATTTTATGGAGGTCGTAGCTTTGGCTGTTCCATTAGCATATCGACGATACAGAGGAAACCTGCACATCGATCAAAGGAGTAGAATGCCCGAAGCAGTGGAAAAGACAGAGGAGCAGCAACAGCACGGCATTGCATATTCACCGGCTTTAGCGCGAGCCGAAGCTCAAAGCGCCTTTCTAGCTTGTTCATACAAAATCAAAGACGCCGGGGCTTGCTGCGGGACATTAAACTTTCATAATTCCGAAGCTTCCAAAGCTTGTCTCTCAGTGCGACGAGTAATCTCTAGTTTCTCGTAGATCTGTTTTTCGAAACTTTTCCGACATTTTCCACTTTGCAAATGTTTCCTTGGTCGAGGGGGGGGTATGTTTCACCCTTGAAACTTTGAATCCTGCTTGTAATCGTCACTCGAGTATTGGAAATGCTGTTCGAAGACAAGTTGAGGAAAAGATGAAATTCGATTCGATCGGCTTAACAGTAGTAGTATTATTGGTGGTGTATAAGGTCAAGTGATAATAATGGAGATCGGTCCCCTATTTTACCGTAGGGCAAGATTGATAAGGAATCCAAACGCTTCGTCGAATTCGTCCTGGCTCTCGCCGGTTCAATATGTATGCAGATTAGCGGATATCGCTACGGAGACCCCGAATGCAGATTCGAATGGCCAATATTTGGAGCGGCGAATCGTGCCAGTGCATTCGCGAGACGATCCCACCGATAGAGAGACGATAGAAAACGTAAAACAGCCTCTCGTAACGCGAGCTTCCCGTCTTCGCTTCAGGCAACTCGTCCAGTTCGCTCTATTTTCTTGCGAAGCCTAATCAGTGGCGAGACACGGCTGCTAGTTAGAAACTTGTGCTATTGTCAGCCGGCTTTGAATCGTGTTTTCGCGTGGGCTGGGCAACATCCTCTCCTACCGGCAGTGTAGTGTATTGTTACCGGCGCCCGTTGCAACATGCTGAATTTGCTTTAGGGGTTCAAAACTCTAGGAAAATCGCGATTCTAAAACTAACTAACGAATGACTAATAAATCCAATTACTTTAACTCATAAATTTATTGATCAAACGTTACAAAATCTATCTTCTGGAAATTTTCCGCTGAAAAGCTCTCTTGACGATCGATCTCAATTCCATCAATGCCTCTCTCGGAAACCCCATTCATCACCAGTTCTCCTCTTGCATTGGCGACCCATATTCCACTCCTCGTTTCTCGGTCCACGCCGCTAGTCCATGTCCCAAACCCCAACCAGAAGTGGGAAGAGGGTGGTAGAGGGTGGTTTGGGGCGAAGGCAGAGAAGGCACCCTCGGACAGGGCGCCAAAAGCTCAGAAATTCATCCCATCGAGGGTTAACCACCGCGATGGCTCGCATGGCTCTCGTAGTCGGTTGAGGGATGCTTGACGATGTTCACGGATGGTTGGTGTCGCGGAACCTCGAGAGGTGCGCGGGCCTCGCTCTAGGTCGACTGTTTTGCGTCCGGTAGTAGTGGCACTCTCTGCAGGAGGAGGAGGAGGATGCTAGCTCGCCGCTGCCGCTGCTGCTGCCGCTTTCCAGATCGATCCTCCATCCCGTGACGTCACGGGTAGAGTAAGAGAGAGAGAGTGAGCGAATCTAGGAGCGGCGCGTGGTAGGAGGGTGTGCCTGGACTCCGCCGACACATCCCGGCGACACTGGCTTCGCCACCAGAGCGGTGGGTGGCGGTGGTGCAGGTGCTGCTACTGCTGGCGCACCGCGTGAAACAGCGTGTAGCCGAGGGAACAGTCGTGTGACGATAGTGGTGGTGGTGGTAGTAGTAGTAGTGGTGGTGGTGGTAGTGGTGGTGGTAATGGTAGTAGTGGTTGCATCGAGGAAATTGCCTCCTGCGAGGAGAGCTCTTTCGCCGGGAGTGCGATCGATCGCGACCTTCGTTGACAATTCTTAGATAGTTTGGAACAACCGGTGTGTGTATCTTGACGGTAGAGCCCTCGCTCGACAGTCTCTCTTCCAAACGCAACCTATTCAAAAGAAGAAATCCTACCTGGATCATCGTTTCGGCGATAGTGGCAGCAGTGGTAATCCTAGCGTTCTATCTGAATCAACGTGTAGAGAAGAGCCCCTCCTGCCTCCTAGTATGTACATACAATCCCGGCAGCACCACTCTCCTTCGCCAAGTCCCTCGTTTCTGTCGGTATCATCTTCCCACGGATGCTCGCGGCGCCGATCGAAGCCTCTCGGGGGCCAGACGCTTTTGCTCAGAGTCGAGAGTCATCGCTCGACCGGTGTAACCTTGTGCCAATGGAGAGAACCTCGACTCAAAAAAACTCCCGGCATCTGGATCATCCATAGCGCAACGATCGTTCGATAGGATCCTCCGGGAGATTCCCGGTGAATGGGACTCGTTGTGGTGCGCGGCTCAATCGAGTAAATCCTGCAAGAGGGAGCAATAGCCGGCACGGGGTGGTTGATACTCGAGGACTGTGCTAGTGGCGCATCGTGCAGAGTCCTCCATACGCACCGGTAGCCGCTCCCTTTCAACGTTGCTCTTCCAAGTTCCATCATCCCCTCTGGAAATCTTCGATGGATCGCTCTCGAAGCTGGTGAACCCTAGAAACTCTCGTCAGTTACGATCGTCTACCGGATACTGTATATATCCAGAGTGAATACCCTCAGATTTGTGCTCCAGTTTCTTCCTGGGTCACGACCTTCGTCCTTCCATTCGTTCGCACGAACTACACCGGCACTTTGATGCGGCAAATGCCCTCTCAATGGTGGCTCGATTAGCAGGAAGTACCGACGAGAGTGAGATTCACAACCCTCGAGGGTGGAAGAGAGGCTAAGAGGACGAAAGGGTTGAAATAGCGAGAGAGATCGCGATGATCGTGGGAAAAGTCGATGATTCCTGGTAACCTCATTAACCCCTTTCGTAGCCTCCATCGAGCGAAATTATTCAACGCCGGTATATCGTGTAACAGCGGCGGCTCGTCTTTAACCTTTGCTCTCCCTGTGAACCCTAGCAGCCCGATCGATTGTGACCTTTCACCTCGCGTGTTTTGTGACGCGTACGCGTTTCTTAGTGTCAATGATCGACAGTATTCTACTTTAGCTATTTAAATTTCTTAACTTTTCCGATTAATTATTATCGGAAGTATAATTATCGGTCAAACGAGTCTTCCATATGTCCAAGTACTTGAAGAGACCCAAAAGACAATTGCGCAAGTTAATTAACTACAAAGCTATGAGTCGAACGCATTTGGTTCTATTTCTCATTTTCTTTCTTCTAATTATACTCTTCTCGTTATTCCTCTTATCCTTCTTCTTCCGGGTGATCGTTTGAGGGTGTGATCAGTGTTACCCGGTTATCCTTATCCTCCTACGATCTCGGTGGTTAACGACCCCATCCTGATCGAGCTCGAACGTGCTCCCTGTAGCCCACTATCGCCATTGTTTCTGGGTATCAATAGCAAAGACCCTGCAATGCTGGTTACGTGCCAAGGTGTCAAGTTATCTCAGCTTCCAGAGTGTAATTAGAAACATCGTTGTGCAGTGGTTGGTAGTTCTTCACGGGAAATTGCTAGTTCTAACTCGCTCTGCGAGAATGAGTAGAATACGTGTCGGCCGGTTGTCACTGTCACCTAGAGGAACATTCCGGAGGCTCTGCAACTACAAAAATATTGTAAATAGGTGAAAATTTGTTATTAGTGTTGTCGAATTAAAGTTATAATTCAAGGATTAAAAAAAGAGAATTGCATGGTCGATGTAGAGAAGCTGAAACTTTGGCATTCCTCGAATGGCCCTAAGGGTCAATAATTCACTTTGGACATCTTTCATAGGGAACAGAGGGCGTAATGACGTTATCTGGTCCGATGGCGGGATAGAACGATACCTCCGAGACTCGTACAGCTCCTTTGACCCAGTGATCCGTTGGGTCACGCTCGAATACACTCCCTCCGAAGCTTGCCATAACCGGAAGACAAGCTTTCCACCGAGTTCGCGATGCTCTCGTTGCTTTGCGACACTTGATACTTTGCCTCATTAATCGTCACTTCTGCCATATTAACACTGTCGAGCATAGAAGCGTAGGAGATTAGTCGGTCATTCTCGCCTTTCGCCAATTTACCAATGTGTCTTTGGTATTGTACACATATTCCTATAACGAAATTCTAGAAGAAACACGATCCTATCAATCATCTTTACAGAGTTCCTTAAAGACTTTAGGATAGAATGGTTCAGAATGAGCGTAGTCTTACCTTAGAAATTGCCTGTAGGCGGAAGTCGTCTTCGGCTAACGAACCCTTACGACCCTATGATCTCCGAGTCAAGCGGCCCTCGATTTCGAGTTCCGTCGCGCTTGAGGAGGAAGTCAGCGTCGATTAGGGGTGTCTCGGGGTTACAGCGTCGGTTTCGAGGGTGGACGAGGAGTGGACGAGGGTCGAGCGAGGGCAGTGCACAACGAAACGTTTCGCATCGCGACACCGATATGAAGTGTACATCGTACGCGGATCGACGCGGTGGCGTCGCGTCGACGCTGACGACTAGTCGCACGAGTTAGACTAGAAACGGTCACTCGCGAAATTGGACGGTCCTCGCGGAAAATGCTGACGCGTTGGAAGAGCAAGGACAAGAGCTCCGCGAAGAGCTCTGCTGCCTCCGGAGGCGGCAAGAAGAAACGCAAGTTTGGCCGGGAAGGTAAGAAGCTTTCTTAGGAGTCTTGGATCTCTTTGCGATGGCTCTTAAATCTTTCTTTTTCCATCTCCCCTACTTTTTTTTTTTTGACGATGAGCCTGTCGTGTTGGTTCAACACAAGCTCTCAGATCTCGGATGTCAATATTTGCGTCTACCTTTTGTTTTGTTGCATTTTTTAAAGGAGAGTTGTAATGAAAAGTGGTGGTAACATCTTATCTCACGAAAACTTTAGAAAAGTACATAAGATTTCTTCTTAAAAAATATACTTCACTGTCCAAAGTTAATATTTACTCGATTTATGTTGTGTTAATTAATATAAAAAACCATATAATATACGTGTATCACACGTGGGAGCCAAAGCATCGAATTCAAGAACTCCTCGCACTTTAAATCGTGAAGTTAGATTTCACCTTGGATCTTCGATGTTGCTCACGCCACTGTAACTTGGCGTTGTTATTAAGACTCGAAACTTCAAATACAATTGGAAACTTAATGAAACTGAATTTACTTGATTCGACTTTACCAAGGGAATAACTCACTGACGGGGAGAAACTTCTCCCAAGTCGAGAGTATCTTTGCAGAGATATAGTCAAGTATCTCAAGCAGCATTTCTCTGAAAATTGGGAAACAATTGTAAAGAGGTTTCTGTCGAAAGATAGATAGCCCAATCTGCAATATTTTTCTTTCAGAAATTAGCTTGGTGCTGCCGAAAATCTGGCTGCGATTTGTACGAAGCTTCGCATTATTCCAGCCTACTTATTCACTGTTCGAGCTATTGTTCAAACAGTGGTTATTATACTTCCGGATGACTGACAATTAATAGGTCTAGCGCAGCCGTTTCCTGCGAATCTTTCTCTCTCTCTCTCTCTCATTGCTGGATTTACTCTTTTATCACCCTGACTGACACAATTTCCAATTGGATTCAAAGCAACTCGATTATATCACGCGCGAACAAAAGGAAGTTTAAACCGTACAGCAAATCGAATAGCGAAGATGATGAATAAATGCAGGCAAAAAAACAGAACGGTTTATTCCGGATAGAATTATTTACATTTAAAAATAACGCTTTTCGAATGCACTGGCTTTTTTTGTTCTTTTCGTACAATATTCCTTATTTTGCGAACAGACTATTTGGTAAATCTCGACGCGGCTAATGATTCGTTCTGTCGGGAAAGTTTCTCGCTTTGGCGGGTGAAGCGAAAAGTCGATAAAAGCTGCCGGAAGCGTGGTTGGTTCATTTTCGAGAGAAAGAGAGAATTTCGCGGGATAAGTTAAGGCGGATTCTGATCGATGATCGATTTCCTATATATAAGTAAAATTCTCGGAAGTCGATATCTCGGGGGAGATCGAAACGAACATTCGCTGTGGCTTAATGACAATGCCAGGCGTTAATTAAAAAGTCTGAGGGCGGAGCGTGTCTTTCGCGGAGATTGAAAATCGAACGAGCTTTTTCAGCAAACGTCACCGACAGACGAAACATCTTAATTATTTTGGACTTAGCCGTGAAGAGCCGAGACCTCGCGATTTCCCCCGGAAAGATTGACGTACTTCTAATTAAAGAAATTAAGCTTTCCGGGTAAATGAATCTGTTGACAGTATTTTTTTTTCATTTTTATTTACCACCCTTTTTCCTCGATTTTTCTTCGTTGCAGTTAATGCAAATTTCGCGACCCGCTTCGGGAATTCTCAAAGAGCAAAACATTTGCATTTAGCTGAAATTTACAATTTTATAGAAGTGTTGAGTTGACGTAGAAATTATTCCGTGATTTACTCTGAAAATGAAAAATAAGAGAGAAAGAGAGATTTGTAAACGGTAACTGGTGATATCCGAAATAAATCTGTGAAACTTCCATTCAATCAAGCTCCTTGCTTTTCAATTTGGAATACTCCAATAGAAAAATTTCGTCATTCGCGAGATTTTTTTCTTATTTGATTCGGGAATAGCGAGCCAATCAGCGGGTCAAAAGCCACAATAACCGAGAAAAGGAATCGATTCGCGAAATGCAACAGTACTGTCCCGGAAAATGTGCTTTCCTCTTCTTTTTTTTTTTTCTCTCTGTGAAGCGGCGAATCTGCCTGGAAGTACCACAGAGAATATGGGAAACGTTCAGTGCAGTTCGCATCGAGCGGTTCCAGGATCAATTTAGGTTTTGTGGCGAGCCAATTCACCAATTCTATCTACATCACTCGGTTTGCTCTTCTCCTTTTCTCAACTTTTTTCGACTTTTTTTTTCGTGAGTCACGGAAAAAGGGGCAAGAGGGATGAAGGGATTCCGCTTCTATCGAGTTCGTACGTCTTCCACCTAATCTCCCGTTCCAAGATGAATTCCCACAGAACCGAATCAACCTGAGAGATAGCGATCCTTAATTCTATCTGCATCACTTCGTCTCTTTCTCTCCTCGAGCAACAAAAGAATAACGATAAATCTGAAATTCCTCTCACTTTTTTCCTCAAGATCTATGTTAAGCTTAAAATAGCTGATATTGACTGGCGAGTGTTTTTCGAAAATTGAATTTCTGCATAAAAAGTTACTCAAGCAAAATCTTAGCGATCGTCTTTAACGTACGTCACGTTCAGTAAGGCTCGAATCTGACAGTATTTTTAGAGTCACCAACACGAGAGTGTTTGCAAGAGAAGGAGAGAACGGTGGAGGGAGAATGACTAAAAAAAGGCGACTTTGATTCTTTAAAGCTTTTAGCGTGGCCTTAACTCGAGCATCTGACCCATTTTTCTGGGCCATTGTGGTGCTTGCGCTACGCGTGGCAGCCTTTGAAGTAAACTCCACTCTTTTCTCTCCTTCTCTCTCATGAATCTCTCTCTCTCTCTCTCTGCCTCTTTTTCTAGAGAGATATGCGTATGCGCGTGAAATGAAAACTGTCGGGAGCGCGATTCTCGCGCTGTGGGGTCAAATGTCAGAGTTGACGCTCGCTCTTCGGGATTTATTTCAGTCTTTTCTCCGAGAGGGACAAAACGCCAGCAACAAATTTCTGGCGTTGGAGCTAATCTCTCGAATACGCGTCTCTCTATCTTTTTTTTCTTTTTTCGTCTTTACCGCGGATCAGGCCTCCTCTAATCCAGGAATAAATATCCAAGGCGCCGGGTAAAAAGACTTCTGGTCACCGGGAATCGGAGGTGAATTATGTGAGACAGTAATTCCAGCTAATGGGCAGCATTACTCGCAAGCTTGCCTGATTAATCGGCAAATAAGTAGGCAAAGCTCCCGGTGGGAATCCAGTTTCTCTCACTTATTGCACAGGAGTTTTACAATTGGAGTCTCGATTATAGTGGCGAGCCAACTCTAGAGCAGCTTAGCCAATTATCTCGGACGATCGATGCCCGAGATAATTGATGTTTGGATAAGCGAGGTTCCATTGTAATTTATTAGGGACGGGGAATCGAAATGATGACCTGTGTCTCGGATCTCACCGCAAACGGTACAAGGTCTACCCTATCTACTAACTCCCCCCTCTCCCCCCTCTGTATTATAAAGCTTTCAACCCGATAAAGAAGCAATTCCACCAGAAGATTAATTCCACTCGGAGCTTCGAGGATCATTCAAAAGGATTTGCATCGCAATCGCGCGATTCGTATTAACGAGTAACCTCGGCTATCGAGAGAAGAAGGATTCTCGATTTTTTTTTTTTTTTCAAACGAAACTGGGTTTCGTAGAATCGTTGAGCTTAAAGCGCCAGTAACAAAATAAATCGTACGGTAGCACAAAGGAATTCGATTTCTTCAGACAATGCGGCCACCGTGAGATTCAGGGAAAACAGGTAGACTCGATGGAAGGTCGATGCAAATCGTCGTTCAAGCGATAAAGGGCCAACATAGTTTACCTCACAGTTCGATTCGCTCGCTTTGAAGGATACCTCCCAAGCATCGAGCCGTTACCTCTGTTAGTCCTTAGATTTCCTATTCAACAGGAATTCATAAACACTCTTTCTATATACAAGGTTTACATTGCAAATCATTGTTCCCATTCACAGTTTCACTTTCGACAATATCGGGTCAAGCATTTCCCTCGATATAATTATTTCTCAAACTCTATTTTAAAAATGAATTTGCCACTTTGCAAATCTGTGCCAAAGTTACGAATCAATATCATCGATATTAATATGGTGAAATGTGTTGGTACAATATCATTGGGCGAATATCACTTAAGCGCGGAATCATTGAAATTCAAACAGGGGGAGGGTTAGTTGAAAATGAAATATGAGGTCGAGAAGAACTTGAGCGGGAAAGGGTTAAGAATGAATTTAATCGATGACATCGGAACTCGAGTGAACCTGGCGGTAAAGCGAGACTGCTACGGAGCAGGTTGCGCCAGGCCTGAACGAGGCTACACCCCGCGAAGGTTGTTTTACGCTTGCGCGCAGGTTGCATGCCTCCTCCTTGGTTCTTTGCACCCCCTACCGCGGCAATCCACCCTCTGTTTCGCTTGCTCCTCCGGGTGGGACTGCTCTCTTGCCCGAGCGGAGTATCCCGGGTGTCTGCACTCGCCTTCCTGGTGTCACTGTGGCACCAGTATCACCACTACCGTCGTTGCTACCACCACCCACCCTTTACCCAAACGGATCTCCGACGTCTCGTGAGTACAGTTACGTTGCAACGTCCTACGTCGCTGGACGACTGCAAACTGCTTAAGCTTCTTATTCGCATTGGGACCAATCCTGGTACCGGACGATAGATTACTTCTGCCGAGGATTCAACGATTAATCCAACGATTAATCCAACGATTAATCCAACGATCAATCCAACGATTAATCCAGTGGTTGATCCAGTGAAATGAGACAAAGTGACTGGTGAAGTTAAAGGCAACCTGGGAGTCAGGGTGAGGTTTGAAACGGTGGAGTGGTGGTAGCAAGGTCTCTTCGGAGAGAAGAAAGGACTCTGGAGTTCAGGGCTCGGAAATGAGGTCAGGATCCAGGAGGTCATAGGCAGCGCCGGGTGCAACGGTACCATCAAATGCGAACTCTGACCTTTGATCGTGGGTGCGCGCGCTACGCCAGTACCTCTCCAGGTCGATTCACGATCGAAGTGCGTTCCAGATGTGTTTCTGCGACCAACCGCTACTTCTCGAGTACCGTGCCCGATCTAATTAGCTTGGAACAATGGTGCTGGAATAACAGTTCTGAGAAACTACAAGAAAGAAGCTGCGATTCCCAAGATGAAGTTCAAAGTTGGAGTTATTGTTCCTAGAAGAAGATCTTGCGAGAATTGAATTCTGGTTACAATGGACTTTGGAAGGATCAAGAGAAATTATTCGCTCTAAGAGATCTCGCGTCAAGTTGATCCAGTTTCATTAATCTCGCTGGTAAATTCATCAAGATGCGAATTTTCGTTTGGAGACACTGCGTTTCATTGGATGGTAAGGATATCAAATCTCTTTTCGACGATTCATCCGAGACTCATGATTCACGCTCTCACGATTTTCACCGTCCAATCGAACGTTCGTATCGCGATTCATTCCTGCATCGAGTCTCTATATAACATTCTCGCGAAACCCACTCGCTAGGCGCTTCAATTTTTAATCTGCTTCCGCGAAAGAGGAAACGAGTGCACCGAAAGTTCATTGGAAACCCAATATCCAGAGCCTTCGGGCTTGAGGCTACGCGGCGGTCTAGCAGCATGAATTATGCATCGGTGGATCATGCTAGCACATATCGAAAATTTATCTTACCAAGACGCTTGCGAATAGGCTTGATTACCATCGGAGCCACGAAACGACTATTAAACTTTGCTTCTCAAACTCATTCGGGAAATTAAATAGTTGGCTCGAGCGACTCGACTGGAAAATTCCTACCAAGTTAAATGGAATCGCGTTCCATTTTCGATCTTTACATTCTGTACATGTATGTAAAAGTCGTTTGATCTCGCCATTGTTACCGAAACTAAAATACCAAGGGTCCAGGGTGAAACTTGATCGAACGTAGTAGAGTTTCCTGGGTGGGAAGGTATCGATAAACGCCCTGTGGACCAGCTAATCACCAACATCGGCGTCTTTGTACCCGCTGACAAAGGAAATCGCGAGGAACCACACCGCTCGCGTGTGAGCGCGATAAGTCAGCTCCGTTAATTAATTCCCTAAGGGTCTTTGCACTCGATTCAAGAAGCTTTTTGGCTCGCGATTAATTGTGTCAGCCATGGAATTTTGGCGTGTTTCGCGTGATTGACGGTAGTGGCGCTAGTCGGTCTCTCTCTCGAATGCACTGCTGACCTGGTGACCTTACGTAAGGGGTGCGTTCACTCCGAGGCGGGCTAAGGGCGTGTTTTCACGGGTGAAGGACGACTGCTCAACTACCAGTTATGCAATATCCTCGTGGTGAATATTTTTCCGAAATTCTGAACCACGTACACCAAGACTAGTATCGAGAATATTTAACATCTCGACGAATTTTTTTACCTCTTTTTTATAAATTATTTCTTAGTATCGTGATATTGTTGGGGAATCGGGAAAATAGTAGCGATATTGAGATTTGTGGAATAATTTATAATCGCAAATTGCAAACGATTAATAGAGCGCGTTAAATCCTCGTGCCCCAAGAGCAATTAGGTGTATCAAAAAGATACCCCCGACCTCGGACACTTGAAACACATTCTAAAAGACTCGCATTCAAGCATTCATCCTCGGAACATCCGAAATCCCACGCTCATTACGAGCTTCTTTCGAGTCTACATTCGAAATCCACACAATTCAAGAGACTCTGAGCTCTATCCGACTCCTCTGGGTGTTTTTTCCTTCCCGATACTCAGGTCGGTGGTAGTGTTTCCACTAATTCGCAAGGTGCTCGAAGGTGAGCTTCGCAAAGCGCGTGTTTAGCGAGTGAATTGCTACGGTTGCTTTTCATTTAGCCTCGGGCGACTCGTCGTGGTCGCTTCGTTACGCATTTGAACCTCGAGATGAAGATGAAACGCGATACTTGTCAATAGTATTCATAACTTAACGCGTTTTCCGTGTCGTAAACTACCAATTTATTGTTAGTGGAAGATTGCGTGTCGTTATCAAATTATTCGACTTTTTACAATTATCTACCACTTACCAGATTTTCTCATTGGAAAAAAGGGAAGATCGAAACTTTTAATCAGAGCTATCGTGCTCTGCATCCATTTGTATTCCTGTCAGGTTCTCTAGATCTTTTCATCCTCATGCGATAAGTTTCCCACCTTTTTCTCTGAGATTAATTCGAAAACTAGCGCTATAAAGAAAGTTTGTTCGATGAAGTAACCCTGGCGTGCGCGAAGCAAAGTTTTCCTGGTGCGGAGAGAAATGAGTTTCGACTGGATGTAGCTCGCGGCAGAATTACCGGGAATAGTCCTTTGAAGGAAGCATCGTCGATCCAGTTATTTGTTCTTTGTCTCTGCGACCAATTGAGCTCACAATGGGCAACGTGACAGAGCGTCGAGACGCCCTTTGAATCCTCTGATGCGGGAGAGACGCATGCTAGACAGTGAGGGAGAACGATTTCTCAACGGAAAAGTTAGTTAGCTCAATGTCGAGAGAGAATTGCCCTGTCGCTGAACGTTTTTTAACAAACTCTTAAGCGAAAATTGATATTCGAGGTGAACCGTTGCAACGAACCAATTTAGTTCTCCATTTGCCCTTTAATCCTCAATCTATGGTTTCTCATTTTTTCGTCCTTCAATCCACAAATTGGATTTTAGACAAGTGCTTCTTTCTGGATAATTCATCCTATTCAATCTCTAAATAAATCATCCTTTTTTTTCTTCTCATTAGATACGCTAACAAACTTTTTCTCTTAATTGCTATTCGATCGATCGTGATTTCCACTGTGTTCAAATCGTGTGCATTTAACAAATTAAGAATGTGCCAACTCGTCAGTTTGCCCCAGTAAGTTCATTCGGAGTTAAAGCGATTATAAATACCATCTGCGGGGGATTTGATTTATTCAGATGCACGTTGCATTATGATCAAATTGCGACGAGGGATCCCCCTCAGCAAATAAATTGCGTTTCGAAGCCCCAATTCTCGATGCCTCGTAGCTTAATCCGGATCTTGCTCGGTACTCGCCAATGGAAAATGCACGAGGGTGTTAATGTTTCACAAGGTAGCCTTAGAGCTAGTCAGGATATACAACTACAATTTCCACATCTGACCTCTTTCCACCTGCTCTTTTAACCATTTTGATATTACGCTCTTGAGGGCAGATCTCTTATAATTTCATGCTCCCGCGTGTAGTTAACGTTATCTACCAATAATCTTCTGGATAAATATCGAACAAGTTCAACGTTGAAACATCGATATCATAAATCCTAAGCAGCTAGATATATCTGAGATATTGAAATTAACAAGACAAGAGTTTCCGATTTTCCTTTTAATATATCTACGAAGGAATATATCGATAACAGTTTTCCAATATTTTAATATTGCACCTTGTAAGGGTAATGAAACTTGTTGAAAATGAGGAACAGATCCTAATTGAAACCTGATTAGAAATTAAGGGGTTTTTGGGAAATTTGCGCATTTTTAACGGAAAGAGAGAGGAGAGGGTTGGAAGAGGAATGGTGTCGCGAGAAAGGATGTCCAAAGGGAGCAGGAATAATTAGCCTGGTAGCGTCGAGTAGGTGGGTACGGTAGGTGCGTTAATTAGTAGCAGCGCAGCTTGGCTATTGGCCCAATTTTTCTCTGTGGTACAAGCCAGTAGGGGGATGTTGATCCGCGCGAAGGGTAGCATTGCATGCGCCAAGCCAATCGGCCACCGTAAATCCAATGTAAATTGCTCTCTCAAATGTTTGGACCTTTGGATCGCGCCCTCGTAAATGGCCATGCGGATTTCGGGAGAGACAAACCCTTCGCGTTTATGGCTTGCTCAGTTATTAGTGTCTGACGCGCTCGATACACAAGAGTAACGAGGTTCGCGTAGATTTAGGATCATCGAGGAATGTCGAAGCTAAGAAGTTTGCCGTCTCTAAACTCGATCCTACGTTACATCAACTTTCCAAACAAGAAACAACTTTTGATCTCACGAGGGGAGATTCATCTATAACCGTGCTCCTCTCGTTCGAGATTTAAGGCCAGGTCGAAATTGGTTTAAGGATGGCTAATCGCGTAATTAAGGAGCGCGAACGAGGCTTAGCGATGAGAGAAACAGCTAAAACATTCTCTACTCGAGAAACTTTAAGTTCCACTTAGCGCAACGAAGCCTCGCTAGACTTGCCTCACCGTGGAAACTTAAAGACCCAGTTAACAAACGTTAATCGCATTTGGTGGGAATCAGGGAAATCCGCGAGGTTCGCTGGTGGAAAGGGGTTGAGAAGTTTGTTTGGCATAGGAAAAATGGTTAGCGAAGAACAGAGAAGGTTGAACAGCTGGAAAGGAGGTCAGAGGACGACAGGGTCAAGTAAAATCGAGTGATGTCTCGCGGGGTTTGAGGTTTAGCGTTGGGGTTCGGAGAAGCCGATTGGAAGGGTCGTGGTCGTAGCTGGTGCAGGTCGTGGTCGTGTGAACTCTGGCGATAGGGGTAGTATAGAGAGAGAGGGGTCGAAGCGCACTCTCTGGGCCGGCGGAGATGAGGAAAGACCGCACCCACCCCGGTTTATCGACCAGGTTACACCCTTAGCCAGCGTTCTCGCGAATTTTCCTCCTTGGCTCCCGACCACTGCTGCCTCCTGATGCTCGCTTCCGGCGTTTTCTCCTCGCCTGCCTAACCGTCAGCTTTGCCAAAGGGATTTCTACTTGCCGAGAAAATTCCGAAATCCTGATCTCTCTACCGAAACTACTCGCGATCTTTAACCTGCTTTCGTCAGGTAGAGATTGCAAGGAAATTCCATGCTTGGCTGTTTGAAAAGCAAATTAAAGCCGCGGTAAAGAGTTACCGCTACTCTGCTTTGGTAGCGAGAAACTTGGCGAATAGTGGTATATATGTATGTACAGGGTAAACGAATGGGGTTGCTTAAGGTTCACCCAGTTTTCTTCGACCGACCGTTCGGTTTCTATCGAACGGCTTCTATCGCTATGACTCTGAAACACTGTGGCAAAAGGTGGGCATCTGATACCGGGAACTCCATTTGCTTCGAGCAATAATGCATGAGGCTAGATAGTCTCAGGTAGCAGGCTTCCGAGTGGTGTGTGCCCATTTCACTCGGGAGTACCGAGAAATAACGTGAGGAGACGGGCAATAAGTGGTGGTACCTTATGTGTAGATGGCTAATGGTGCCTTGCTCTATACTCGGCACACATTGCGGTATACATTGAAAACTTGATTAAGAGCTGTCTTTGAGAAACGAGTACTACTTGGATACACCGATCAATTCAATTTTTTTGGCTTTGAGAGCTTCGCGTTACTCAAACTCTAGTTCAGTGATTAAACCTAGTCAGGTGATGACGAACACTGCGTTGAGTCCCACGTGAAAATTATCTTCTTTTCCAGCATGGAATTTTCCTAAATTGTCAATTAATATATTCATCAGTGTTTTTTTCTTCTTCGCTGGATAGGAGCTTGCTACTTTGATTGCTAGAACTTTAAGAGAAACGATTCTACTTTAACCGGCGATTTAAAGCTCGATCTTCGCATTCCCCGGGGAATTTAATTAGCAAAGTATTCATCCAGTCGATTTACGATGGAACGAAATATAAATTTCCCTCGGTAAATTGATTTTTTCTGCATCGTTCCAATCGAGCGTGTTCCCTTGATTGAAATCAAATGTTGCACAGCGGATATCGATTTTCCCAAAAAATTTTCCCAAACATTTCCCAGCAGAAAGGAGGTACGAAAGTCCTTTGTAGCTCCTTGCCGCTTGAAGATTCTTCGTAGAAATGTGCGGCCCAGTTTCCGAAGCTTTGCATCGAGCGTGGTTGGCTAGCTCGGAAAGCTTTTTCCAGAATTGTCGCGTTTGTAGCTTTCGCGATGCAATAAATCCAACGCGACGCGACACCGGATGTATTTATAAAGACTCGGGATTATAAATGACACTGGTATTCAGCGCGCAGCTGAATGCGGAACAGAAATTCGCGAGTTTTATCCAATTCGTTTTTCCCCGCATAACTTGGGAGCTTCAAATCGGCCCAAAATTTTCCTTTTCGAATGTATTACGTCTCTCGGAAAAGAGTTCCATCCGTTTAGCGGTCGTTTATTCCGAGTCAGCGGAGATTTTCGAATGGGACGAAGTCATAAATTCTGATGGAAACATGAATAGTTGCTGCGGGAAATAATTTTCTCCTATTACATTTATACAGCAGAGATTAGAAGAAATTTCATAATTAATACCGAGAGAATGAATTATGTAAGGAATGGGGAACATTGAAAAAAGTTTGAAGGAGTCGAAGAACGGAATGTAATAATCTGCAATAATCTGGAAAAGATATTATTGACCCGATAAAGAATCGAATAAGAAGATCGTCAGGATAAGAATCGCAGAATCGAACACGGCAGAGTCTAAATAAGATCGTGGAGAACAAAGGCAGTGCCAAAACGCACGGGTAAACCGGAATGTGGCCGCAGGATTTGTAGATGCAAGCAGCAAGCAAGCCACGTCTGCTATCGTATTCCCGTAGGAAGGACTGCCGAAGGATGGGGTCAAAGGACCGAAAAGAGTCGACGGTGTTGGCCGTGGTCCAGCCTTGGGTTCGATAGCCCTCCGCGAATTGCAATTCCATGCTGGACCACTGGGGCTAACTGGCCAATGCCTGTGACTCGAAGCAATTCAAACTACTCAAAAGCCAACTATTAAAGCTCGAGGTGAATGATTTCGCGCCTGGTCCTTGCTTCTCATCCTCTTAAGGCATCACCAATGCAATCTATCCATCACGGAAACTTAACTCACAACTTGAAACAGTGCAAAAGAAAATCATGGAATAACGAGGTTTAAAATAGCCAAGTCGTATCAAGGAATAAAAAAAAGAAATAAAGTGTCAAGGAAGAATAACAAGGTATCAGGAAAGAGGAAGGAAACTGGAAGGGCAGCTTTGTCCCTGGAAACTGGTCAGACTTACCCTCCTCTTTCTCTCCATCGTCGTCATCGTCTGGCTCTCCGCGTTGTTTCGCTTTACGCGACTTTCCAACGAAACACCGGGGGCTCCCCTCATTGTTCCCTGGCATTGTCTCGTGGCGCGTGTTTACCCTGCTCGACTACTGCGATCATCCTGGAAGGCAGCGAATGCTACTGCTGCTGTGCGAGCGTTTCCAACCTCGGATCCTTGCTTCGCTCGATACGACGACATACGTTGCCAGACTTATGTATTAGAGAAGTTCTGCATTGAATACTTATCCTTTGGATTAACATTCTATCCTCGGGATCCTCTGATCCGGATCCAAATATAGGAGAGAAGGAAATTCGAGAAGAATCCTTCCTCGTGTTAATTTGGAAATGTCAGGATAGTCAAGTCGTTCTCGAGGATCCTGCGCCCATAGAAATGAAGAATCCTTCGAGCACTTAGCTACGGACCCATCCTACTACCAGTTTATCAAGCGGAAGAGTTTAAAACTACAAAATAAATCTCTTAGTTCGTTCTCTTGGACGAGTAAAAGGGAACAGCGACACTCGAAACGTGGAGAGAAACTTTTTCCAGTACTGGGGCTTGATGAATCCGCCCTTTAAGAAGCACAGTGAACTCTGGGATAAATGGAACTACGACTCGCGAAGCATCCGAGGTGTATCGAGAGCACGACCGGCTGGAAAATATCCTTATAATGCGAGCTGGCAGCATCAGGGTGACGTTACTTGGCGATAATCTCTGAAACGCTAGGAGAACCAACAAATCCTTGGTTTCCTGCGGCTTCGAGTTTCATTGGTGACTCGATTGAGCTGGAACCCAACACCGTCTACCGAGATGAATGAAAAAGTTGCGAAGCGATCTTGATCGATGGTGTTTATGAACTGGAATCATCATTGGAATTTTGACGAGAGTGAAATATCGCGAGGTAGAGTAGAATCGAAGACAAGATTCGTAGATTGAAACGCATGGGAGAATAGCCTCTCGAGGATAGTGTTACGCCACGTATTATCGTGGACATCCGGTTGCTGCGCTCGAAACGGCGAGGATCCAATTCCCGGTTAGTTAATGCCAATTACCTGGACACGAGGAGCAAGCAGAGAAGCAGCCGCTGGTAGATGAGGAGGAGCCTCGCCTCTCCGAGAGAATCACCACCGTTCGTAGCGGCTGATTGACCTAGCCGACTCGCTCAGTCGAGTGGAGAATCGTGGATTGATTGGAGAGCCAAAGAATGATGGATCTGATCGGACAATTTTTAATAAAGTTCTACTTTTCACTCGTGGGAAATCGAGCGGCGAACATATTCTACCCGTCTCTTTCTTAAAGTCGTAAGACGAAACGATTCAATGGTGGTCTGTTTGTCGAAGAGCACGCTTTTAAAAAGATCCGAAGAAGATCCTATTGGGACATGGGTCGTCTTTATTATCATAATAGCACGTTCCACGCAGATGGCGCACGAGCATAACATTTATTTTCTCCGTGTGCTCCATAATATTAACGAGAGGCAGAAGGTGCCTCTGGGTCGCACGGTATATCTGCTTCGTGAAATTAACATGAGCCAGCTATTGTCAGGGCAAACCCGCGACGAGACCCACAAACTGTCTTTCAAATACTTTCGCATAGCTTCCCAATTTATTCTTCTGCGTTCCCGATATGTTACAAGGAGAAAAACTGCCAATAGCACGAGATATCATCACAGAGATTCGAATTAAAAGGTGAATTATAAAATTGGCAAAGTGAATCGATCGAAGTTCCAAAAACGGATCTCGAGCAGTGGCTCAATCGTGGTAAACTTAGCCAGGGAGGACTGAAGGCCCGCAAGGAAGGCGAAACCATTGGGCCCATGTGGTACACCACAAGCGCATGTAAGAAGAGAATCGTACGCACCAAGGGCCCAATGGAAATAGATCCGCGAGCGCCGCAACGGCGGCAATGGTGGTGGCGGTGTCGGCGTCGACAGAGAGACCTGGAAAGAGGAGCGAAGAGGAGAGAGAGAGAGAGAGAGAGAGAGAGAAAGAGCAAGAGCGGGTGGGGTGCAGCGCAAGTGCTGGTGCACCAGTGGAGGAAGCAGAAGTGACGAGAAGTGCGCAAGAGGAGAGGAGGACGAGCGCTAGCATGGGGGGGGGGAGGGTAGTGCAAGCTCGAAGGGAGCGTCGGTGTCAGTATACATGCGGACGCCGAGTTGGTCGTCGCGGCGACGCGCGCGAGACGAAGCTTTCGAGCGAGTGTTCGAATAGAACAAGAGCACAAGCTTTCCAAGTACGGTGAACTCAAAAGAACGCCGCTAGCTTGGTGTCCTTGTGACTGGAGATACCAAGAGCACAGTGAGAGTGGAGAGTGACCAAGAGAAGTATCGCGGAAGGAGCACAGGAAGGAGACGAGTCTGTAGTGGACATGACGAGTATGTTTTTTGCGAAAGGGGATCGGATATTCGATTCACCGTGTTATTATTTCTCTCAACAAGCTGGTGCACTTAGAAAAATCTATATTGATTCACCACTTCAAGCTTCGTCTCATTCGAATCAGCATCGATCAAGGATCTTTTTGTTCCAAGCGTCTTATGATCGAATCGGAAGCAACTTGGGAAAATTTCAGTTCTTATCGTTCGGTAAAGTCTTCGGAATGGTTAGGTCAACGCACGCTGTTCCAACAGTTCGTAGGAACTCGGAACTCCAACGGATCCAAGCTCCGTCTAGAACAGGTTCTGGTGGGACTCCGCCTTCCGGCGGCGCTCCTGCCAAGTCCCATCCTCCTACGGATATCCTATTAAAGCGCGTATGCGTCTCGCCAAGTTTCTTTGTGACTCCTTTGGTCCTTTGGCTCACCGCGTCGCCCTCTTCGCTCTCTTTCTTCCTCGTAGCTTGCCGATCGAACTCGATTTCCATGGTGATTCCGATGGGAAAGGCGGGTGGTGGGCGCGGATGCGAACGCTGGATGGGTCGATGCTCCGGTTTCGGTAGGATTCTGCAATGATTTACTGGGCCAAGTTAATTTCGCGATGGTTTAATTTAACCTGCGCGCGAGGTGAGTTGACAGCTTCTCGCAGGATAATTGATGGCACACTCGGTGACAATGAGCTTTTACTCGTTAAAATAAATGTACAGAGACAGGTTTAAAATCGAGCTACTGACTTCTCGATTTCCTCAAACTTGTACTTTTACATTGATGAGAGAAACTATAGTACAGGATATCGCCAATTTGAAGAGACTTTGGATAGAACTTTGGGACTCAAAGTATCGTTAACTCAAATCGTTATGGTTAATCTCGCTGTCAGTGTTGCAAGTTTCGTCGCAGCGTATTCAAGATGAAACTTGCAACAAGTCAATAGCACTGCGGCA
Source organism: Trypoxylon attenuatum (assembly GCA_963989405.1). Classification (NCBI taxonomy): domain Eukaryota; kingdom Metazoa; phylum Arthropoda; class Insecta; order Hymenoptera; family Crabronidae; genus Trypoxylon; species Trypoxylon attenuatum. The sequence goes on along the minus strand of OZ022492.1, from coordinate 3,319,869 downwards.
TCGAGTTTGATCGGTAGCAAGTCGAAGCGAGGTTCTGCCATTTGGCAGTCGAACGAACGGCAGCCGGATTTCCGTGAGGCAACACCACAACGAGCCACTCTATGTTACAGCAGGGTGTGTTCGCCACTGGCCTTGACCTGGCGTAGGCGTATCCGTGCGATCGGAGCATCGTTTGAGGGGTCGTTCGCCCGTCTGCCATTGCCATAGACTCAATTACGTCCGACAAAGACCTCGGGGGGCATTCCCGATGGGTCAGAAAAATTTGTATCCATATTGGAAGAGGATGTAACATTGAGAAGTTAAACGAACGGCTTAAGATAAATTAATTAGCCATATCGAAGATTCCGCACCTTTGTAATAAGCCTCTTAAGAAGTGAAGAAAAGTCAATGAACTTTCTACACTGTATAAAAGTGCAAAGGACACCAGGAAAGAAATCGAATCTCATGCGAATTGTGCGAGGATCGTTCGACGAGACAATAGAGAATTGAACACTGAAGTAATTTCCGGAAGTGAAGATTGTCAATCGACCTCGATTCGCGTCGTTCTCCGCGAACAGAGAGCACACCAGCTCCCATCGGGGCTGACATCCTCTCCCGGTCGCATAATTGCCGTGTTATTGCGGCAAATCCTCCGTGACTCGCTCGGGCTTCGCCAGCGAATCTGAATAATTCGCAGAAACCCAGCATGCACCCTGCTTTCTAGGATTCTGCCGGTCTGTTGGTTATACACACATCAACGGAAGTCGTAGACGCGCGTGGTTATGCGGCTAGCATTGCCAATCCACGCGTGTTCTTTGACAAACTTTGAGGTCCGTTGACCCAATTTTCACGGGGACTCGCTTTCCTTCGATGACTCGGCTTTTCCCGGATGCAACTTAATCCGAGTCTCGCGAGGGCAACATTTTCTATGTTAACGTAGTTTTTTTCTCTTTTTTTCTTTTATCATCCTTGGATCCACACAGTCCCGTTTGCTCTGAGCAAATAAGACCCTTCTTTTTCCTGTTTCTTTCGCGTTGTCGGCGATTTTGACGTCTCGCTCACAAAGAAAATTCTTCTCGACCTTTGTGGCCTGAGGTATTTTAGTCCAGGTCCAAGTTTCGCGGTACCAGTAATCCGGTTAATTAGTTGCACTTTCCATACGTATTTACTTTTGAGTCTCGAAAAAGTATATTCCACATGGAGAAGATGGAATTGCGTCCCGCTACTCGCAAATTGGCGAGTCAAACTTGCCAAAGAAACGTATTTTCCCTCTTTTTTCTTTTTCTTTCTCCACGAGATTCGCGCAAATTTCCGCAGCGCATTCTTCGTCCGGGCAGGGCAAACTCTCGTGAAAAGCCATATTTCCTGGAGGAGGGAAGTTTCGAACTCCCGTGGGAGAGTACAATGTCTCAGGGGGGCCCGCAGATATTACCGGGTTGGTCCCGCAACTTTGTTAGACTTCGAATACGCGAATAGAAGCGAAAACTGGCAATTTCCTACTAATTTGTGAAAATTGTTTGAGTTATTAATTCGCGCATAGGAAAGATTCTTATCTTAAAATTGGCGGATATGTAGAATTTATTTCCCATTTTTTTTTCTCCCCTGGAAAAAAAGACCTTTCTGTTTCTGCAATCAAGGGCACAATTGGATTAAATCGCGACCGCGGGGCACGTAGAGCGCCGGGGAAGAGAGTGGAGAAAGAGAGAGAGAGAGCTCTCTTGAAATATTAAAAGATTGGGCCGTTTCCATGGCAGCGTGTGCGCCCGCGTGAATCTCAGCCTAACGAGCCTTTCAGAAGGGTGGTTTTTATTAAAAAATTCACGCGTGACTCGCGAGAGCCGCAGTCGACTGAAGCCTCGGGGGCTAATGTGGGCCAACTAATTTCTGTTTGTCTTTCGTGCCATTCGACTCGACTGTCGGCTCGATATCGCGCACTAACACTGGATCAAACATTACTCTTCTTTTTTTTCCCCCCAATTTTCCAGAAGAACCACTTCTTCCCTTTCAACTAGCGTATCTCGCCTAATCCTCTTATCCTTTTCAAAAATCAGGAATTTTGGAACTTGCGAAAGATTATAAAAAGAATCGACTCTTTTCTCTCCTCGAGGGGCTAATTAATTCCGCCTGAAATGCAGCTGAAACGTCTAAAAGTGAAATGTGACAAAAGAAGAAAAGAAGAATTTAAGAAGCTCGAACCCTTTCGCTGATCCACTTAGCGAGCGGGTAACGCAAACCGCTTTTCTTATCGTTTGATATACGTCAGAATTGAACTGGGAGGCCGGCGAGTGACCTATAATCCGTGTACTTGACCCTCGCGGTAAATTTAGGCGAGCCGAGCACCGATCCGGCTCGGTTTCCGGGCGAGAGAGATTCACAGGAGTCAAGTCGCACGCGATTGTCCTTGACCCGCACCCGAGGAAAGTGCATTTATGCTCTAGAAATGCTAGATGCTGGGTGTGAGAGAGAGAGAGAGAGAAAAAAGCTCTCGGGAACAAATGCGGCCGGCATCGAGGGCCGATATAGATACCACAGAGGGGTGGGATGTGCCTGTTTACTCTGGAGCGAGCCTGATCATCGTATTATTTGGAGCGTGGAGTGAACTCGATTCCAGTGAAGCTTTGTTTCTCTGGGTTCCGTAGGCTTTCCTGGCTCTTCAGGGTGTTCTTCCCTCGTACGATTCAATAGATTACATTCAATCCACCTGAACCTCATTCCAGATACATGGAAAATTGTACCAACTTCTTCTTTTTTTTTTTACCCAATTTCCTTCGAATCTTATCATCATCAATCGTCTTTTCTAAAAATGAATCACTGTGATCCTCTATCGATTCGAGTAAAGTTTGCATTTCTCCTGATTTCAAACCGCAATGATAGAGTTACGCACGCGAGGGTCCGCGTTAAAAAAAAGGGGGGAAGAAGAAGAGGAGAATGAAATAAAAATAGGAGACAAGGTGGGAGTTTTGAATCGGTCCGGGGATTCCAGGTTCCACGCAGGAGTTTCTTATACACATCACGAGGCTGAAAGCGCGCGGAAAGCTTTCGCTTACGTTCCCTTTGCCAAGCGTGTCGATTGCGGTGGTAGACGCTTCTCTTCTCCTCTCGTTTCTTTTTTTTTTCGTCATCCCGCAGCCTCCTTTTTACCCTTTACGCAACTGGTTCCCTTTGCTACGGTCTCCCTCGCTTTTTCTCGCTTTTTTCCCGCTTTTTCCCCCGTCCAGCTTGGCGAAATTCGAGCCGACACTCGGCAGCTCGATTCGCTGTCATCCTCGGTGCTTCTGCCAGTGCTACTGCGCCGACTCTCGAGTAATGCATTTTTCCGGAGGAAATGACGCCACACCGACTCGAGCCAGTAATTAATGGACCCGACCTTATCTGGCTTCTTCTCGATTCTTCTTTTCCATCCGATTATTTACCCTGCAGATTTCGTTTTTTCTCTCGTTTTCATTTACCAAGTTAAAGTAAATTTCTCCGATGCATCAAACTTTTTTTCTGATGGAAATTGACATTTTGATAATTGTAATTAGACGCTTATACGGAGGGATAAGAATACTACATACTGGATTCTCACGTGCTCTCGACAGAAATCAGAGAAATCGGAAGCGTGTACTTGGAATTTCCAAAGTACCCGCTGGCGAAAATCCTCACGGAAACGTGGAATAGAGGGCAAGTGGTCGAGCCAGTTCCATTATTAGGGGGGGAAAAAAGTCTGACGAATAACAGGGGAAAAGAGTGGTGAGAGGTAGAGAAATCTCGCGAATAGGTAAAAAGGATTTTCGTTTAATCGTTTCGCCGTGCCAAAGTGGATGCGGGGGCCTCCGAGTACTTCCACTGGATGGGAATAATGTATTATCGGACTGGATGCATTCGCAATGACTATCGATCGCAAATTCCAGGCTATACTCCAGGTGGAAAGCTTCAGCTAATAACATCTGATTATATCAAACGTAATCTACTTTATGCTTTTGAACTTCCAATCCACCATTGAATTACCGTCGATCTTCTCGAAAAATCATTAAAACCAGACTTCCAAAAATCACATAAAACTGCTCTCGAAACTTTCCCAGTTGAAGCTACTGCTTGGAGAACTTTCCTCAGTGGAGCCATTAGTTCACAATTATCTCGAGAAATCCGATAACAACGTGCTGCAAAGAGAACGAAAAGAGAGAGAGAGAATCGACCAATTTTCAAACTCGGAGTTTTCGGAAGACTAGTCGCGAGTATTTGAGCTTTTGGTACAGGTGGTAGCGGTTGCAAGCAACGATGGTTCTTGCACATTCAACTGCGTTAACGATCTCTCGTAAACTACTCGTCGACGTGGCGGCCGGTTGAGTGGCAGGTCGCGTCGTCGCCAAGACAAAAAGGAAAGCCCAATCCAGTGGAGGGAAAAGAGAGCGTAGACAGTTGATGCTTCTCTTTCTCTCTCAAATCCATACCAAGAGAAGAGAGTACTCTCCTTTCGTTTTGCTCTCGTCGTCAGCCCTTCTCCTCTCTTTACCCCTTTGCGTCCCTCCACTTTTCCCTTCTCGTCATTCGTTTCTGTGTCCGGTTCGATGCTCACGACGTTTCGTCCCCTCTATCTTCCAATCCGCCGAAGGTCGCTCGTAGGTTTAAAGTAACTCCAGTTAACTTTGACGGACTAGTTTCGCTTTTGCTCAGGAGGTCCGTTGTTCTAACTGCAATTAAGTCTGCCAGAGGAGGACTAGTCCTTGCTCTTTGGCTTCTCTCGTTGGAGCACTATTGTTATAACGTAGATCCGGGTGGTCTCGGGGAAACCTACCAAAAGCTTCGTAACAACAATCAACCAACAAATATCGAGTTGGATAAAGTGGAAGTCTTTCGTAAAGACTGAGAGAACTTTTCGATAATTCTAAATGGATCAATGGAGCTTGCCGTAGACTTCAGAAACTTGTGATAACAGTAGAGACCGTGTAGAACAGTTTGACCAACGAACCGAAAGTTAATGTTATACTCTGAGAACAAGTCCAGTTTGATGGTCATCCGCTGGTTTTTACTTAAAGATCCAAGGAACTCGGAGAAAAATGACCAGAGGGTCTTCGGAGACGGTCGCTTCTCCAGCTGGTCGTTTCACGGTGGACGGCTTAATTCCGTGATCTCGTTACTCCAGTGGAAAGATAGTGGTAGTAGTAAGTAGGAAAACGGGCGAAGGGGGGGAGGGGAGTAGTCGAGGAGACACCGAGGCAAGCAACGAAGTTAAAGCCTCGGCTCCAATTATCCAATGCCTCAGGCATCCTATATACGTCCCTCCACGAAATGCCCGGCGACGTAATCCGCCACGAGGCCCCCGCGTAATTAACGCTTGAAAAGAATCCTTAGCTGCACTGCCACCGTATTACCGGGCTGCAAACGGAACCCGTTAATGTTACGGAATCTCGAGGAAAAAAGTCGACGAACTACCGAGCCTGGAGAAGCTTCGTTCACAACTCGGAAAAGAAGAGCCTGTTAACAGTAGGTTCGCTTTGGAATCAACTGGTAACGCCATGGATTCATGGCTTTCAATAGGGAACATGGATCAAGAAGGGTACTTGAACTATGACTCTCGTAACGCTTATCTCTCAATTCCTATCAATTTCTCTTGCATCCATTACGCAAGATTTTCCGCACTTCATATTGCATAATTCGCTTTGATATTCTTCGATGCTTCTGTCCACTCGTCGAATTATTCTCGAGTAAAGGCGCTTATGTCACGGCAATCAATTAATCCGCTTTTCGGCAAGTTTTCGGGAGCCAACGCGTAATTTATGCTAGGGTGATTAACACCCCTGTGTAATTGTAATGGTTACACTGCTGGTGGTAGGTGAATCATGCCCCCCTCTGCGGTTAGCGCGATCAGGATTTCATGCTGGATGGTGTGTCAGGATCAAGCCACCTCTTTACGCCAGTATATTCCTGTACAGAGATACACAGTGTGATGTTTCAGCTGTAATTTCGCATTGTCAACACTCGTTCGAGGGAAATTGTTTGATAGTAATTTCGCAAAGTATGCAAATCCGTGAATAATCGGGAAAATTACGTAGCTCATCTTCTAAAAAGAAAAAAAAGAAGAATTGTTCTAGAGAATGATCGTTCAATCATTAGTACAATTAAAATAATTCTCAAAGTATCGATTGGGTGATTTTGATTTTCTAAGAGGTTTTAGTGTTAACGAATGCGATTGAGGGTGGGCAAATTAAAAATATTGTATCGAGAGGATGGATAACTAAGTGATTGTTCGAATGCAGTACTCTTCTAAGTCCGCATCAACAATTCGCAAGGCATTAGCCGACAAAACCGGGCAATTATCCAGTGAAGAGCCGAGTGGTTTGCCAGTGTAGCTTCTCGGAGAGGGGATCTCACATCCCTGAGAAGCCTCTCGAAAGCGGCAGTGGAAAGAAATTCGCTGACTCGAGTGCGCCAGCACCGACAATCCTCTTCCTCGGTCATGAACTCCAGCTTAATCGCTAGTTAAGAATGACGCGATCGCGCTATTTTCTAAATTGACACGCGACACTACTACTCCTATCGTTTCTTCTCCTCTCTCTCTCTCTCTCTTTCTCTCTTTCTCTCCACTCGTTCAATTCTCGCAATCGCTCTCGACTGTTGCACTTTTCACTTGACAATACAGCTGTTCATACGATCCTTCTAAAACTCGTAATTGGACCGGAGATTTTGCGCGTGCAATCGGTCGAGTTCGCGAAGCGAATTACGTAAGCAGTGTCGCGAGAGTTAACAAGGATGTAATTAAGGAAAGTTTGACTTGAAAATCGCTAGGAAATTTATTCCCGATTATGCAATATGCACCTCTCCTCCCTTCGACTAACAATGTTGCGAGGAGTTTTGAACACTTGACACGAGCAATAAATCGATTAATATAACCCGATAGGGACTCATTAACTAATTAATGGAGCAGGTGAAGGATATCGCGAGTGAACCGTAAACACAATTACGTGAGACTTCAGTGGGGTGTAGTTGGTACGCTTATTGCATTAGCAGCGCATCCTAATGCTATTTCGGCCAATAATTCCCGCACAATTTCGCCAGTGCCTTTTGCTAGGTGTAATGAGATTCGTGGTTTGTTCTCCGGGAGCCTAATTGGCCCATGGGAAACAAACCCTAGTTGCACGAAACTTTCCTTTGCTTGACCCAGTTGGGAGTAACATATATGTATGTCAGATGTGGTAACACACCCTCGATCAAACCAACCCCGAAAGCCTCGAAATTCAGATTCCAATTTTCCTCCGATTCAATTCTCGCCACGATACTATCGAACTAAGAGGAAATATTGTATACTATATGTATATGAGGATCGAGGACTTTCGCGAGAAGTGAAATCGGAAACCTTCTTAAGAGGAACAAAAGTTACTTTCCGAAGCGGTGCTCGAAAGTCACCGAGAGAAAAAAAAAGGGAGTAAGGATGTAAAAAAGAAGAGCTCTCGGTTAACAAAGGTAGCGGATGAACCAAACGCTGAAGAGAAAGAGAGAGGATCATAGTCCCAAGCACGATCGTCTCTGAATTTTAATGATGTTTTTCCAAGCTGCACCCTAAGCGAAACAAAGCGAAATAAACAGGGGGAGAAGCTTACGTTTTCCTGCGACCCGGATTCACCGAATGAAGCTGACAAGGGGAGGACCAGACTTGTGGGTCACCGATTTTGATGAAATTTGGTGTGAAGTTTCGTTTAGTCAAGATATGAACATGTGTGTTGTAAGAAGGCGCAACATTTTGTTGTTGTCGAGATATTCAAGGTCAAAAAATTAAAGTTTTTCGATTGCACTGAAATTTGGTAGGCGTATACAGGGTCGAAGAATAAACAACACGTATTTCTTATTTTTGCAATTAAACATTGTTTGCAAAAATACTCTACATAGAAATTCAATAGTTGTTAGTCTCTTTTCAACAAAGCGGCGTGGCTAGGTTGGTAAGGCACTGGCCTAATGATAGTATGGACCCGAGTTCGATTCCAGGAAGTTGCATTTTACGTACATTCATTTTTTTCTTTTTTCTGCTTTCTTTTGCCATTTTCAGCATGTACCAGGAAGAAAACACATTTAGTGCATATCAAAATATAAAAATATATAGAAGATTATCCTATTGGGCGGAACAGGAAGAAAAGACTATCAAAGTAATACCGTGTTTGTTTATTATTATTATTATTATTCAAATATACGTTACATTGTTTGGGGTGAAATGCGTCATATAAACATTTGGAACATAAACAATCGTTTATAAAATGTGCTTGGTGTAGAACTGGGTTATGTTTTACATGTTTATATGACACATTTCACTCCAAACAATGTATCGTATATTTGAATAATAATAATAATAATAATAATAATAATAATAATAATACACAAACACGGTATTACTTTGATAGTCTTTTCTTCCTGTTCCGCCCAATATGATAATCTTATATATATTTTCATATTTTGATATGCACTAAATGCGTTTTCTTCCTGGTACATGCTGAAAAAGGCAAAAGAAAGCAGAAAAAAGAAAAAAATGTATTTACGTAAAATGCACCACCTGGTATCGAACTCGGGTCCATGGGATCATTAACCCGGTACCCTACCAACCTAGCTACACGGCTTTGTTGGAAAGAGACTAACAACACTTGAATTTCTATGTAGAGTATTTTTGCAAACAATGTTTAATTGCAAAAATAAGAAATACGTGTTGTTTATTCTTCGACCCTGTATACGGCTACCAAATTTCAGTTCAATCGAAAAACTTTAATTTTTTGACCTTGAATATCTCGACAACAACAAAATGTTGCGCCCTCTTACAACACACATGTTCATATCTTGACTAAATGAAGCTCCACACCAAATTTCATAAAAATCGGTGACCCACAAGTCTGGTCCTCCCCTTGTGAGTCTGCATCAGAATTGCGTCTGGCTTGGCCCATCCCCAGGGAAATGCGAGTCAACTTTTACGACGAATTTTAGCTCTCCAATGCGATTTCGAGAGTGACCTCCTTACGCACGATACACGGTGGAGTAAATGACGTGGGAGGGTAGTGAGAGGGTGACGAAACATACGCTTCGCATCTACCTTAATTGCGGAGACTCACTGTACACAGTTGGGAAATTTCGAATGTTGCTTCTCTCTCTCTCTTTGTTTCCCACTGAGTTCACCAGGTCGGAAGCTGAAACCGAGCAAATCGACACGAACTTTTCAGCTGGTGCATCGAGAAAATTGGATTGACTCGGTAGCGCGAATTTGATGGTTTCAAAGAGATTTTTAGCGTTGCTTCGTGAGCTTTGGTTGGCCAGGCTTGTATCTCAGCTTTTGTTTCGCACATACGTGAATCCCGAAGAGCTTCGTACGTTTATGGCAATATATATATATATGTATACAACATGACTATTGGAAGCCGAGAGGAAAACTTGCACAATGTTCAGCAATCATACGCAAGAGCTCTTTCGAGTCGGCGATGCTGGAATTGGGATTCGAGTATTTTTCTCAGATCCTTCGTTGAACCACATATGTATTGGAACTAAAATGTATAGTTTCGAGAGGATTTAGAATAGAATCTTGAAGTTACTCATCTTTTAAATTCTTTTAATCTTTGACACGCGAAATATTGATTTACACAGAATTTTAGGACAAAAATAATCCAGCTTGTTGACTACGCAGTCGTTCGGTCCATTAGCTCGACAATATAACAAACTGCTCCTTCCGGTGCTCCGAATGAATCGATAACCGATCTCGCGAACCAGCGACCACATCTCATTCCTCGATACCCTTGGCACTAATGTTTAACCATGCGCGCAATGCTCGTCCTCGCGTTATCACTCTATTTATGAGCTCGACCCGATCGAGATTCTGAGAGTCGACGACGAGCGAGGAAAAAAAAAAAAAGAGAAATGACGAGGCATTGATCGCGAAGTACATAAAGACACACGAGTGTGACGATGTGCAGCAAGTGCAGTGAGTGTTGTCAAGGATCTAGACACAGCGTGGATGCTAGTCCCACGCCGGGATCTGATTCCGAAACATCAGGTAATTTACCCACCCCATGAAAGACACTTTTAATGCATCGAATAAGAAAACGTAATTTTATCCAAGGTCATTTAATATTGAAATTAAATTCTTTTTATCAATTTTCAACTTGCTTAGCTTGAAAACGATGATGGACCACGGTGAATCGCGAGAATACTCTCTTAGAACATTCGGACTTTGAGGGTTACCCCTTTTTGCCTTTATCTTCTGTCAGGCCGGGGATGAAGTCGTGCGAGAAGTTAATGAGGGTTTATTTCTTTGACTCTCTTTAATCGCACTTCCCCCTCGAATTGCTAGTGTTTTGCTTTTATCCTCCCGGGATTCTCGTTAGTCAAAAGGATCCGACATGACGCTCCCCCCTTTAAAAAAAAAAAAAAAAAAAAAAAAAACCCTTTGAATTCCTTTCCAACAATATCGTTTATTAAATACACTACAATTTCTACCAAAGAAAATATATCGATGGAAATTCATTTGTACTCTGAAAGTAGGTCAATCTCTTTCAGGGAAATCGTCAGGTTCCCCTGAGGTGCAATCCTTTTGCAGTCGGTTCAGAAGAGCTTCGTCTCCCCTCGAGCTACACGTTCTCCTAAGCCCCCAGTAATCCTCGACTAATTCTTTTCATTCGAAGATTACTCATTCCGCCGTAATCTTCGCGAGCCTCTCAAGAAGTAGCACCACCGTTGGGCTAGGTACAACCACCCTGTGCACCAGCGGCGGCATCCGCTTCCTGCAAACCTCGGTAATGCAATATTTCCTTCCCTCTTGGGCCACTCGTGCCTTTTTAAGGGCACGGCTTTAACGCTTTCAGTGCTCTCGACACGCCGCGTGGCGCGTGCCCCGGCATATGTCGTGCAAAATTCCAAGGAGGATATATATACTACCGTTGAATTTCCCTTTGTACACTGATTCACTTGTATTCCATAATTCCAGTTGGAAGGCAAACTATCGATCGCTGGAATTATGTACCATGGTTTTTACAGACTCTTCTTTTTTCTTATCGTACCGAAACGCGAAAATACGACCTCTTAGTCCATTGAACGGCAGTTCTAGTGTTAAGAGATTCGAGTTGAAAGCCAACCAGGTAAAAGGTCAGTCGTCAGTGTCGCCTTTCCTTACACTTTTTCCAGTCTGTAAGCACCCAGTCGCTTTGACTTTTAGATCGGGCTCGAGTTTATCGAGCCCATTTCGCCCTGAGGATCACGCTTTTTCCACAGAATTTCCGGGTAAATAAATGCCGAAGCCCAGCCGAATTTCCTCTTGAAATTGGCTGCATCGCGAGCGATTACCCTTTCGCATTTAAATTGACCGGCAAAGGGGAGCAAGTATCATCAGTTTGTTCCCTCTTCTTTCGTCTTCTCCAATTTATATTGATCGAATATTACACTCGATCAACAACTTCACTTTTTTTCTCTCTCTCTTTTATTACATTAATTGCAACAGTGTATTATTACACTCAGATCCCCCCTTCTGTTAAACATAAATATTTTTGAAATAGTTTGTTTTATAACTGTAACATTAATAGTCGCCAGATATTTCTCATGATTCGAGCGAGCGATATTACATATATACGCTTTGCAATTCTGGGGTAAGCCAGTACGTGACACACAGTGTACAAACACTGGTCCTGTTTTTGCTCGCCTCGGCACAGTTCTCGGAATTGCCTTCGAGAGCCGGCCTTTACGTAGTAAGCATACGGCGCTGTTATTGTCGCGCGTCGTTCACGACCAGTAGCCGAGGCCAATGTTTTGATTCCTCAGATCGCTCGGTCGTTGTCCTTAATCCGCCACGATCATCTACGTTTCTATATTCTATACCTGTATATGTATGTTTATAGACAAAGTTCGGGTCTGCTTCGGGAAAATCCGTTAGAGGCCTCTATTGTCGTCTCTCTATATCTCTCCTTCGCAGTGTCATTTCACCTGCGTTACGGTGAACATCGCGTACCTACAATACATATTCAGCTTCTCTCGATCTCCTCCCAACGTTGCTGGAATTCATCCAGCATTCCTCGGATGCTTCTCGCCGCTTCCAGACTACTCGAAATATCCCTAATTGACTTTTTCCTGGATCCAGCAATCGGAATGAGTGTTCGATCGTGTTTTCTCGTATAATTATATGGGATCTGGGATTAATTAAAATAATAATCGTTCCGTTAACCGTGTCAATTAGAGTCTTTGTTCGTTGTGCGTTTATGTAATCGGGGGTGATATGACGTACGAGGAACGTAGACAGTGCATATCAGAGTCCAGTGTCGCCGGGGGAACTCACAGCTGCATTCTCGCAGTGAATGCACTTAGCAGAGCATTATGTTTCCAAACTGCAGGATAAAATGCCTCGGGGGAGACTCCTATTGCGATTACGCGTTTCAAGGATCGCGAGTGCGGGACGAGTGTCGATACTAGTGAGATAATCGTGCTAGTCGCGACTGATTGGTTGATTGTTACCATCGTGGCATCGCGTGAACGACGCTAATGGACGCGTATTTCTCTTTTTCTTGTTGCAGAGGAAGAATGGAATCCGGATGGCAAGGGCCGCCAGTCCAACGATACCGGTGAGTCCTTTGTCTTGATCGCGCCTCACTTTCGATGTCCTCAGTTTTCCTCTCTCTCTTTGATCCTTGGCTCTACAGTCTGTACATGATCGCTGAATTCGTTGGAATTCGAATCGAAGAAACATGTCTTTGAATCGTTTGATTTACAATATCAACAAAATTGAGATTCTTTTGAGTGACATTGAAAATAAAGTTGACGTGTTTTCTTCATCGAATTCCAATCGATTTAATCGGTGTACAGCTTTATCGAGTCAGGTTCATGAATAATTTCCAAGTTCACCTGATCCTTAGTACCATTAATCGATGAACAAAGTCACGATGATTTTTACCGTGCGGATCGTCTTGCTTCCACTTACTAGCCATTGAGTGCAAGTATTACGAGCTTAACTTAACCCCTGGAATCAGCGAGGGCCCTGTTAGGTTTCCTGGAGTCGAGTTTCAGACCCTCGACGCCTGAAATTGATACCCCTGCCTCGTCAGACTCCTCTCGTAACTTTGCTAGCTTGATCTCGTCGTCCTTATTCCACCGCCAAAAAGATATCCTTTTGACCTTACTCTCGGTTATTCCCAGCTCTTCTCGACGAGCTTTTCCCGCGATCCTTTGTCACCCTTTCCGATTCTTTCTCTCACTCGTCACTCGTTGGATCGGTCGAAGGACATTTTTCGTGAAAAAGAAACGATTATAAACCTAAGACTGTTTTTAGAATTCGATCCAAAATTTATGGTATTTTGGAAACAATTAAATTGAATACTGTATAAATTAAAAAGTGTGAATGGATAAGTTGAAGATTTTCTACTTGCCGGCAACGATTTGCTTAAGCTACGATATAGAAGGGTGGATCATTAACCTTGCTGGCATCTGCCTCGTGCAGGCAAACCATGAAAGCACACGACCCTCGCTCTGCACTAGATAAGGGGTTGAAATTCCACGGAACTCAAGCTCAACGGATAATTCTGCATTCCGCTTCCAAAATAATCTCCTGAAAATTCAACCTCTCTACTTTCGTACAATTAGCAACCACAAAACTGTAACAAATTCAGTGGATTCCACCTCATTTTCCATATTTAGCAGAATAATTTCGAATAATTATCAGCTTCGAGCCACAGGGAATTAGAATTTAGCGAGAAAAATAATTGAACAATTAGGGTTTTACGAGGAGAATTAAAATAAGGATTGGAATCTCTTAGTGGTAAAGGATATAATTGATAAAGCTCGTTAACGACAAACGTTAGGGAAGAACGTGGTGCGTCGAGGAACTTGGAGATGGCGCAATGTGATCCAATGTCGACGACGTCGACGCTTGCAACGCCCTCCTGACGACGGTGGGCGTCGTCAGGAACTAAGTCCACGTTTAAAGCTCGCCTCGCCACACCCTACCGGCAGTTTGCAGCCGCAAATTGCCTCGTTTCAGCTTAGCCTCGTCTTCAACAATGCAAACTTGTTGACTAACAACCGCTTAAAACAGTTGTTGTACCCTTCACCTGGAGATGCTCCAGCATCCCTTATCACCGTTGACTACGTTACGGACTCGTTTAAACTTAAGAAAACAGCTTTAAAGTGTCTGGAACAATACGAGCTTTTGACAAATGAAGCAATTTTATTACTGGCGAGAATTTAATTGAGAGAGATCAATTCAAGGCTGTTGGTTCTGTAGGTCTGTAAGGGTTGTTTAACTGGAGAAAGACGTTCGATAAAGGTAGTTTCGTGCTTTATCGAAGCAAAATGCTTCCTGTAAGCTTCGGTTGCAATTCACCGATCTTATCGCGATTTTTTAAGCGTCCAACGAGCATAGTCCCGGCAAGCTTCTATTTTTCACAGCTTTCTTTCGTGACTGAGTGCAATAGATTCGAGAATGAGAAAGGGAAGTAATGATTCTCGGGGCCGTGAAATCCTCACGGGACGTATAGTTGAACTCGCGTTTTCTTCCGGCCTCTTTTTCTTGGGCACGATCCAATGAGAAAGAACAGTTTTAACGGTCCACGATCGCTTTTGTTGTTTTTTTTTTGCGAAAGCAGACGATTGTTGACTTTGAGCGATTATTATTAAGGAACAAAGATATTTCAGCTTTTCCGAATTTCTCTTTTGATAAGTTTCGGTGCTATTGATGGCAGAGAGTTCTTTCGGTATTGATTAGTCTGTCTGCTAGATTCATCGACGACAAATTACTTAGATGAACGTGATTCATCTTAGTGGAAGAGAAATCTATCTTCTTACAGAAGATCTTAAACATATCAACTCATATTTGCTCTCATTAATAAACGACACGAGCTTAATAAATAGGATACTACTTACAGAATTTATCGCTCTTTGGAATCTAGTTATCTTAACCTGCTAACCCCTCCAGTTTCGGTTTCATCCTCCAAAAATTCCCTAAAACCCCTTGAAACCTAATCCACAATTTTCTCCATCTTCTTTACTCGACAAACCGAATAAAAATAATGATGCTTCCAAAGGCTACTATATTTAAAAGAATAATCTTCATCCGAGTTAATTGACGTAGCTAATTGGAAGGTGGGGGGGAGCTCGAATCAGATTATTTGCGATCGGATCGCATTTCGCGCATAAGAAACGTGTCGCTGCGAAGGAGCATGTAAATACGACTAGTCGAATGAGTGATGGTGTTAAAAAGCTAAGGAAAAAAATGAGGTATCGAGAGCGTGGGGCACCGGTGAGCGACACAGCGTGTGCGCCGGGGACACATGGCGCGTCGAGGGCGACGCTCGGCGGGCGTCCTATCAACTAATATTGATTACAAAACGCCGCCGGTGGAGGAAGCCGACGCCGGTGGCGGTGGTGGTGGCGACGGTGGTGGCGGCAGAGAGTCAGAGAGAGGAAGGCAGTGAGCGAAAGAGAGGCAGAGGAGTCAGGCAGGGCATTCGAGACCAAGCACCACTGCCAGTACCGCCGCAGACCTCCTCGCGATCTTTTTTCCTCTCTCGTGTACTACGCGCGCGTGCCACCGTCATCCTCGGGAGTCATTACTCGCAACGTCACTCCTCAAGGTGGAGAAAAAAAGCCTGACGGAGAAGCCGGTTCGAACCGACCGATCGAAAATCAAGGATTATCGCCAGACGAGAATACCAAAGTGATCGGATTGCTTCTTCGACGGAATGTGAGTAGAGAAATGAAGAACGAATCCATTGAAGAGGGGGGAGTCGACAACCCCCGAAAAACTAGTTCGACGACCTCACAACCAACCGCGTGGAACTACTTCCGGTACATATCCACTCGAGATATTGGTTTCCCCAGTGATCAAAGCCATCGAGGCTCGGCATTTTTAATCGAAGCGACAGTCGCGTCGGGATTCCATTGATGATCGCTTCTCGTGTTTCGCTCTCGTCATCGCTGCTTAATCTTTCGATTCGTGGATTCGTCACGTGTCGATTGGGGAGCTGGCTAGAGTCGAAGGAGAAGTACGTAGTACATGGAAATTACCGGCTGCCAGTGAATTTCTTTGTCTCTCGTCTCTCGACGATGAGGAGAAGGGCTGTTTTTCCTTGGGGCTACCCCCTTAAAGCCGAAGCTTTCGAGTGACTCACTGGAAAGTCTTTCACCGGTACATACTACTCGACTACTTTTACGCGAGTTAACGAACGCGAGGAGTGAGACGAACACGTGTATCGTTTCTACGAGAAGAGTTTTTCTCTCTCTTGAAAATATTCCGCCTGTTGAAAGGTTCCTGTGACTGGTTTCGACGCGAATCCCGTCGTCTCAGATAGAGATCGCAGAGTCGCCGGCCCCATCTTGCATTTTGCAGAGGCCGCGCGGTTACGGCTCTCAAAGTTTGCCTTCTTAACAGGGGTACGAAGCTGAAAGGGTTACTGACCCGCCCACTAAACATTCGAATCGCAGTTTCGAAGCCACTTTCCGCTTGGTTAACGATTCACAGTCATATATTCGCCAAGTGAGGTGGTCTTTACTGTACAGACGCTGGTTAGCTTTTTCTACTAGCGGTGCAGCTGGCACCCGAAGAAAAATATTCTCGACTCCCGGGGGGGTCAAATGGATTGTGATGGAGGGATGCCAACGTGTTCGCGATTGTTGGGGGGAAAATGTGTTTCGGTGTGCATACGTATCTGGAGCGACCGCTCGATGTAAAGTATCAGGACCTATGGCAAATGCAAAGTGCTCGCTCTCTTTGCTTTATGTAGTAGTTGCCTTGATTGCCTCGCGGCAATCGTTTCACTGAAGGGAATATATCCCTTTGAAAGCATTAACTAAACCGTCCAGTAACGATTAGTTTACTCGTAACGATGATACGCGTATTTGTCGACATACCCAGCAATTAGTAGCCTCTCGAATTTAATTCGCTACATTTTATTCCAGCAGCGGGTTTTCACGTGAGAAACTTTCACCCTGTGAAAAAAAAAAAAAAAAATAATCAATTAGATCGTCGTGAAATGCAGCGCGTTTGCTCGGTGACCGAAAGCGCGCGCTTGCAGGCGACAAATGGAATCGGGAATATCTTTTGGGCGGAGAGAAATAGAGAGAGAGAGAGAGTGTGCGGGTTCAGAAGCCGGAAGCAAAGTTTAGCCAGGCTCTCGGGACACCCTGTACATAAAAGGTGGAATAGACATCGATTTCCTGGGTCCCAGTAGCGTGTTCGTGGGAAGCTGTAGCTCAAGGTTCTCCTCGCAGAATCAGCACCTGATCGATGATCGAGAGGTTTTATCCTGCTTCGAAAATCGATCGTGCAAACCGATGCAACTTCTGCTTCCATTCATATTCGGACGATATTTCAGGAAGACATACCGGCTTCGTCCGACTTAGGTTCCCAGTATTCCGGAGGTCTCTTCCGGACTGTATAGAAGAGCCACCCTCAAATCGATGTCTGAGCATTACCTTCCGCCTGGTAGACGATAAGCCGATAAAATATTTCGACTTAACTGGCGATGACAGTTTGGCATTTCTCTAGAAGAACGTTCGCCTCTTTACAGTTTGATTCTTCATGGTTTAGACTTTATATAGTTTAGACCCTCGCCTGGCTCTTTGAGTTTAGCTAGGGTTCTTTAAGATCGTTCGAGACCTGTGGTTAATTCAAATCCTCCACGTAGGAATTCGGTTTCATATTCTTTCTATAATATCATTTTATCGTTAGCAAGCGAATTTGCATCATCGAAGAATTCATTATTTTGTATTCTGGATAAATGAAATGAAACTACACATCTTTGCATTTCGAATGCTTTTTTGGAACAGAGGTTTCCTAATATGAAACTTTAACATTACACGTGAGGTGGATTTTCCAACTGTTCAATTTCAATCTTTAATAATCGAATCCTGAAAGAAACCCTAAGCAGAGAGTGTCCATCGATCATTCCAACTGCCCGAGTACCCAATCACCCAAAAAAATCTTACCAACCCCTTAGCATCGAGCGTTTCCATTGTGCGACAGGCATCCCTCCAGTAGAGTTCGCCACTCGATGCACCCATGAAATTAGTCCATGGGGTTCCTAAACGTCTCGCGGGCCTCGAGAGGACCAGTAACTCGAGCCAAGGATACCCGACAGCTCCCACGAGTATCGTGAACGCGTGCAACGCAGCCACGCGAGCACGTTTCACCAAGCAAGCGAGATGAAGAGACACGGAGAGTGAGACACGCACGTGTCATGGATTGCCGCGTGCTAGTAACGCGTTCTTCAAGAGTACGAACCTCAAAAGTGGCGTATAGATTTTCGCGATACACCTAGAAACTGAGCTTCTCTCACTTTTTTCTTTCTCTCTCTCTCTCACTCTCTCTCTCTCTCCTCTTCTTCCCATTCGACTAGCATGCCCGTCTGAAGGGTGGAATTAAGGTATAGAGGGATACGGAGCCACCCTCGTCTGGCTCTCCATTTTCACCCTGGGCCTTTCTCGCCTCTCTTAGAGCTCTGTTGTTTTTTTCCCTCCTCTCTCCGTCTCTTCGTGTCCCTCGCCCTCTCCTTTTTTATTGTTAAATCCGCGGCTCCATTGGCGGCTGATGCGACAAATGAGGAAGAATTTCTTTTAATGGCCACAATGGGCCTCGAATGCCGCTTTCGAGGACTTGATTGTCGCGTCGCGGATGAATGAGAACTTAGGGGGGAAGGGGGGGGGGGGCGTGATGCCCTTATAATACGATTGTCGACCGCGTTAGGATCGATTGTAAACCAACTGACAGATTGTTGACAGTCCTCGATATGGGTGTTTGGATACGTATGTATTGGGTCCAGAGACCACCAGAGAGTTACCCCTTTTGATCTCGCGTTGTTAGCGAGAAGCTCTATAGGCAAAAGTTGCGTTATTCACCTAGAAAATCTTTTACAAAATTAATCGATAAATACTCTATTTTATCAAAAATTTTCTTTGGGGAATTCAATTGGAATTTGGCCATCGTAGTCATCGAGATAGTCGACAGATATATATAGATATACATAGTGGGCAATAACTGGGCAGTATCGTTTCGTTTCGCTCTTGAAATCGTTTTTTCAATCAGTTCTGCTGTTTGCCTCTCTGCCAAGGCTCTCCTCGACTCAAGAGAGAGAGAGAGATAGAGCGAGAGAAAAGGGCAGCGCACTTTCGCGCGTATTTTTGGTCCACGATAATCGATAAATGGCCCGCTGAGCATGTCGGTGAATTATTGACCGGTTCTCTGACTCCTGAAGTCTGCTGCTCCAGAGCACTCGACTCGACTACCGGGGAAATATGCATCCAGGGTTTTTTTTTTTCTTCTCTCTACCCAGTAATCGATCCCCGGCAGGATTCGCTACATCGAAAATCATGGGAATCAGTCGAGTAAGGGATTCTCTTCTCTGGAATCTAATTCTCTCGTGGATCCCCGGAGACACACGAATCTCCCGAGATTCAGGAGATTCTCACAACGAGAATCCATAGTGAACGTCCAGTTCCAATTATTCACGGACAAACAATAGACAGACCGAGAATCCATCTTCATCAATGACGAACTCCCTGATTTGACTGTGAAGAACGCCAGCATGAAATTGGATCGCGAGCAATTGGACAGTTAAAATGAGCAGACTGCCCTGTAGAAAAAGAGCATCGCTGTTCATCCTCCTTCCATCTACTCTTTGCCTCTCGATGCAAACGAGAGAAAGAGAGAGAGAGATGGAGAAGAGAGATTAATAACGTGGCGCCTGCAACCCGCGTGGCCAACCCGAGGCTCATTGTCGCTCTGGCTTCTCCGTGAGGAAGAAACGCCTGGCGTAAAATCGATGACGCATTTGGTACCGTTATACGCAGGCGGAAGTGCGTCTGCGATGCATTCAGCTACAGCTTCAGGAATAGTACGTATTCCATACCGTGATTCCAGCCACTAAGCTTCTCGTTTTCTGCTCCATAATCTCAACGAGTCTCTATTCTCTCAAATCGCATAATCTTAAGTTCATAAATTTTGAACTCTAGTATAGTTTAAACAGTACAATCGTTTCTCAATTTTGTACCTCTTTTGTCAAAAATTGCAAATGGTTAAATTGGTGGGTTGACAGTGAATAGTTTTGATCCAGAATGATTGTGAATTCTTGGAAAAGCGCAACAGTTTAGACGGGTCAAGGAACTGTGTGTGTACGTATGTGGCTGGAATGGCATTTAGAGTCTCGCGCAGGATCGTCAGGATAACTGGAATCGATCGGTCATTGCGAGCACAATGCAATCTTAATCAGCCGGCTGGAATGTACGTCGACCCCTCACCGAGGTCGATCGGTGATATAACACACCCCCGCGTTCAGGTGGAAATACTCGAGCCACATCGAGCGCAACCCGATATACACAACCCTAACAGAACCCCTCATGGTTTTTCCAAATAATGGAATATCCCGAATGAATTCCATTTTCAGAATAAAACGAAATTACCATGCTTTCTCGCGTTTATTAATAGCAAAAGAAATTCGATAACACAGTCACTTGTTTTTTGCTCCACTGAATTTATAACACTCGAGTCTTCTGACTTTTGTTTCTCGAGAAACTCGAAGAGGTGTCAGTGTCGCCAGAGAAACTATTTTTGCAATAAGTTCGCCGAAACTCGTGGCTATTTTCACCGTGAAATTCGAGGAGGTATCCTGAGGCTACCTGAAAATCAAACGAGACTAACGAAAATAAAGATACACTACGATTGGCTTTTCAAATGTTTTTTTTTTTCGACTCCAATGATACAGACTAATCCATGTCGTGAATTCAGCTTGCAAAGTGTGACACATTGCGAGAAAAAGCTCACTGTGTTACAACGGTGCATTGTCGAACACGTTGGAAAGAATTATCGCCCCCTTTTTTCGAGCTTCCTATTTTGTCGAGCAATCGACTAACGTTTATCGGGAAAGTTTCGTATCGCGGAAATTTACATGGAAGATAGATACAGAAGTGGAGAGACGATCCACTCGGAATTAAATAGGAGTTAAACAATTGGTTAAAGTAGAATGTATCTAAAGAGAGGTTGTCGGTGTCAGTAAACATTTAGAACGTTTCAGTGGTAGATTTAGGTTGATACATGTATCTATCGGAATCATAGAGAGATAGGGTTCATAGCTCGATCGATCCCTTTGGTCAGACAGCGCAAACCCAATCTCCTTCGGTCTTCCCATCACGTCCTCCTGATCATATGCTCATCGTCATGTTGCATGTGAAACTCAATCGTCGTACATTACTGATAACATTATTCTAGTCTTAGTTTTTTTTTTTAAATATCTTATCAACGAAGATTTCGTAAATCGAACAAAGAAGATGAAGAGATCTTGTCAATTTTTCAGGATCCGAGGTTTCCGTATTCAGCACTTTCTTCAACGGTTTCCGTGAGTGGCTTCTCTCCTCTTTAATTCATAATGGATTTTCTCGTCCACAAGGATCATCCTCGCAAAATCTCGCCTATCTTCTTATATCTTTTTTTCTCTTCTTTCTCATTGATCATTCGTGTTTTCCGATACTTTACTCTCGTTTCTTTCCGCCTCTTTTTTTTATCCCAAATTCTATTTTACCGATTTTTCAAGAGGCTGGGATTTAGGGTGAGATCCTTTACAAATAGGATTTCACTCATAAGCTCATCCTCTTGTTTGAATTCTTCGGTGTGCCTTGGTATGCCTGAATTTCTTCACGAAGAAGTTTTTGATCCATCGAATTTCTCTGTGTGTTCACTTATTACTCACACGATTTTTCTCGCATGTCTTTCTTTCTCTTTTTTCTCTCTGTTACACACCATTCTTGCAAATCTATGCTTGCTCATGCGGAATTGTACTTTTCTAAGTGTTTTCTGCACAGTTTCCTTTTATCCTTTTTTTTCTTCTTAAAACATTAAGTTCCAATTCCATGGAATTTACTTTAAAGAAGATATACTAATCATCTGCAAATTAGCCATTCCTCCGTGAATGTACGCGAAGACTAATTGACTGTTACAAATATTCCCGCGGAATCCGAAAGGATCCGTTCACCGGTGGAACGCGCATATTAAGATTACCAGGACACGGAACCAGCCAGGTATGTGGGCTCCTCCCAGAGAATAACTCGCTCGAGTCTTATCTCGCAGTTGGTGGGATTATCGAATTTCCAAAGGTTAGATTAGATTTCTCCGTGGTGCCGTCGCGAACGACGCACGCTCCAATACTCCTATGCTGAAAATAAACGCGCTCTCTGTGTATAGTCTGTACTCGAGAGGATCTCGTTCTCGTGGGTGCTGCCGGTATACACTCGTTAGTACTCTCCTCGTCGTCGCGCCGCGAACATCGATATCCATCTCAAGTTGAATCTCGTTAACTTTAGTGTAAATCATGTGTTCGATTCCCGAGACATAGGATTTCCGATTTCCGAACGATTCAGGTACAAATAAATCATTGATTATCATTCGATTAATGATTTTTGTTCAGTTTCTTTGTTTAGTGTTTCTCGTTGCAAGTGAATGTTGTCTTGAAGATGTTAATCACTCGAAACTACTTAAAGATATCGAGTATTTTCAATTGATTCTACGCGAATTCCTCAAGAGAATCGAACTCGTATCGGTTCCATCAGAAGCACAGTGCTCCAGTTGTGTCTCAGTGGTACTCTGTCATCAGAGTTCACCGGGAGGGCCATTCAGCAGTGAAGGAGAACCTCGAGAAGCATCATTGAAGGGTCAATTCAATTTGGTTCCCTACGAAAAAATGGCTGGAAATCCAGTGGAGAGGACTTGGGCTATTTAATTCAATGATAACGCGAGGGCGCGAAAGAGTAAAGAGTTCGTCGCGGATTGGAGACGAGGCCACCGAAAAAAAGGCTTCTTCGTTTAGGCAGTCTGCAATGAATTCCGGGTAAAGAATCGCGCTTCTGATGTATACAGGTTTCCAGTAAAAGATTCTTTTCTCGTTAGAGATTCCTATCGTCGAGTTTGAACTTTGTCGAGGCTTTAATTAAAGGAATCCATTCATTGGTGTAATTCGCGCGTGCATCAATACGCTTTAAAGGATTAGTGTGATTAATTCTATAAAAGTATCACGGAACTTTTAATTACACAAAGAATTCCAATTTAAAGTCGAACTAGCGAAGAATTCTTTGGCACAGATTTTTCAAAAGAGTCGAAATACACGAATATACGTATAGGTAAAGAATAGTTGTCTCGAGGGAAACTTTATAAACCCAGGAGAGATGTTTCCATCGAGGGTCTGTCGATAATGGAATTCGTTCGCTAAAAGCTATGGCAGCTTCGTTCAAGCTGGCAAGATAACGCGACATGCCCCTGTCTAATATTAGTCGTCGTTAAATATCGCTTATCAATTCTCGAAGCCCTGCGACAGGAAGTTGAACGAAACAGGATGGCCTGTGTCTATCTTCCTCTTTGAGTCTTGTAAAATCACCGATTTTCGAATCTTTACCTCGAGGATATAAGCACGGATGCACAATTGAGCAAAAGCATCGCAAAAATTGCACTGGCCATTTTTCCCCAGCGAAAGCTCACTTTGTGACGGAAGCAAACTTTGAAGCGGCAATTGTCCTTTTATTTCGGGCATTGTTGCTCGACGCGCGCACGGAAAGAGGGCTAATTCTATTCGAGATAGTGCCATTTTCGCGTGCCACGCTAATTACTGAACTCGAAGAAAAAGAAGTTCGCAGAGAGGAAGGGGGAAAGCTCGCTTCATAAACTCGTCTCGGTGAAATAATGAAGCCTTTGTGGAAATTCCCAGCGCATTTCTACCAATTGAGAATTAATCGCTCACCGACACGCTTTCGTTTTTGCACGTTGCCAATGAATAAAGCTTTTCGCTGAAATCCCTTCGTATTTTATTCCATGATCCCTCTGGAGGATCGAGGGACGAGTCGGAATTCTCCGATGGATAGTCGACGTAAATCCAGTTGTAACGAGAAATGGAATTTTTCCTCGAGTTTTGCCCCATGTAGGTCTGTAGAGCGTGTGTGCGACGGAATTCGAGCCTCGTCATTAATTGGGAGACTGGCTGGCCCGTCAGACGGTCGTCGGTAGGCTTGCGACCCAGTTACTCGAGGCTCTGCCAGTTAGAGAGTGTCATCATCCCTGTTAAACTTTCGCTCGTTGAGCGATGTTCTCTTCTCCTCATCGTGAGGGACTCGCTGATCCCTCTCGTCAATTAAAACTTGTCGCTAAAATCAACAGTTCTTCATGCTCTTCTTATTAACTCGATCCTACTAAAAAGAAGGCCACCAGACTGACACTGTAGGATTCCTGAATTTCGCTTGATTCTTCGAATCTCTCATTTTCAACTTTTTCATTCGCGAGTTTTCGACGAGCTCTCAACGAGAACGTTGCTCGATCGCTGGTTTACGTAGGGCTTGGTTTGCTCGGGACAGCTAGTTCACACGTGCGCCAACTATTTCCGGCAACTTCCGCGAGCATCGCGTTATTCTCGGCAGCGTTAGCGCGCTGGATTCTGCCAAATGGGTCGTTTGGGTCGCGACTCTCTTACCCCGATACTCAATTGAGCACGAAAGCAACTGGTGAATGGGCATGACACGTTCTTTCAATCGCTTAATCGAACTCACTAAACTATTTCGAGCACTACTGCAGTCTTCTAAACGATTCATTCAATCTGAAAAATTCATTACAAAAGTCGATTTTCCCCTATTACTTATGAATCGTTCGTTAATCCTGCTTGAAAATGAATTTTTTTAAAAGTCTTCAATATTAAAGCACAACGAACTTCCTGCAGATTTTTTATTCAATATTAATCTAAACGTACACAGCACAACGTATCCCATGGACATATACAATATCCCTGGAGATGAGCATAATACATCCACAGATCTACACTCTTTGCATGCTGTTCACGATTCTCCAGCTCTCTCGCTCGGATCTATTACCGAGCAGCTTGTGTATTTTGCATAAAAATCAGGAAGATAGCATTATAGGAAGAAGAAAGGTCTATGGAGGATTCTAACCGATGTATTCCCATGGTTTCAGGTGGCTCCGGACGGGGGGAGGGTGATCCAGGGCCGAACGATTTGCCTGGTGGTAGAAGAGGAGGCGGCGGGAGTTGCGGCGTTGGTGGAGGTGGCAACGTCGGCGTCGGTAGCGGCGGTTGCGTCGTTGGTAGTGGAGGGGTCGGTGGCGGGGGTGGCGGTGGTACCGGGGTCGGTGGACTTCTTGGCGGAGGTGGCGGAGGCGGCAGGGCCACGTCCGGCGGCGGTGGCGGTCGCTCGAGGGACGAGCCAAGGAGGCACACCCTCAGTGGCGATCACCAGCCGTCCCTTCATCATCAGCAGTTCAACGCTAGCCAACAGCTTCATCCTCTTCATCCCCATCATCTGCCGCCGCCCCACGGCCAATACGGCACGCCACCCACGCGACACACCACCATGGATCTCGAGGTGAATCTTTCTTACCGCTAACACAACCCTTTGAACTCGGACTCACTTTGTTAAAAAATCATCGCGGTGGTTTCTTCCTGAAATTATTAGCTTCATTATTTTAATGATATAATTGCAAACCAGTGGAACCAGCAATCTCGGCAACGTGTATATTCTTGTTGTTTATCCTGTTGAAGCAGGAACAACTTGTAACTTGTAGCACGCGACTCGTTCCCCTTTTGCACATGAACAGTGTTACACCCTCTTCGTAGTGTTCCAACTGTTTTTTTCGAGAGCTTTTCCAGGATGGACTGTTGGATGAATGGGTGACGCGCGCAGAGGGAAAGAGAAAAAGAGAGAGGGGGAAGGGTCGAGGATCATTGGGTGTTGTTTGAGTTGGGAATTGTATTTAGAGAGGGTGTTGGAAATGTTCATTGCAATTCGAAGCTCCATGAAATTCCATTCGCGCGTAAGCTAACTGTATTAGTCGCGGGTCAAATTTCACTGATTTATTGTTCGCCCGTGACAGAAAGTAAACAAGCGCAGAATTTTGCATGGTGATTACCAGATAGCCAATACATTCGGCTGACAATATTGTAGCAGAAATTCAAATAGCATTCGAGTTTGCCAGCAAGTATTTCATTCGACGCATTGTCAGTACATAACATTTCGCACTGGGAGCAGACCGAAAAAAAAGCCATGCTTCTTCAATAGCAGATTACAGTGGTTACGAGAGCACCCATTCTTCCGGCAGCATATCCGAGAACGAGGCGACACGGTCTACTTTTATTGAGGCAGCCCTCACCCTGTATTCCCCCTCCTCTCTCTCTCTCTCTCTTTCTCTCTCTTCCTCTCTCTTCCTTGGTACATAATGAAATGTTGCGAGTACAAAGCCCGCAGGCAGACGAGCCGCGAAAACATCGTGTGCCCCATTGTAGAGCAAACCACCACGCTGGTTGAAGTGGCATGCGTTCTCTCACCCCATCCTTGGATTCTCGAGCCAGCCACCGGCTACTTTTGTTCACGTGTACCGATGCCTCGATATGGTAGCTTTCGTCGCACTCGCGCTTCCTTGCCCCCAGTGTGATTTGATCCCGTCAACTTCCAACACCAGTAGCGAATCCAAAATTGCTACTTTTGCCCTCACTTTTCTCCCTTTATTAACCACCGCCACTACCGAGCGAAATATCGAAATTCTTTGAGCGCACGAAGCACCAGGGAAAAATTCAATGGATGGTGGAGGGAGAGCAAAGACGCTTCTCTGATCTTGGCAGATGCCTTTCGCGAATATTCACCGGTCAAGAACCAGCCGTAACGAAGGGAAGCGGTTAATTAAGTGCCATTCACCCACGACGCCCCCGTTTCTCCTCTTTGTTGCCGCGCGTATCTTGACGCGAAAAGACGAATGCAACTGTGTAAAAATGTGCTAGAGTAGTAGCGCGCGGTCAGGAATCTCAATGGAATCTAGAAATCAACACTGTTGAGTTAAAAATGAACTTTGGATTCGCGTTTAGGAGACCAAATTTTATTAGAATCACATAGTGGCTATCAAAAATCGTTGGACAGTGTTACCGATCGCTGTCTCGACAAAGGTTCGATTACTCGGATTGTCACCGAAACAGAGATACTCTTTAGTAAATATCTTTTTTTAATCCTTTTTGTTATTTCGTTCAATGTGCAACGAAGCAAATCGACAGGCAGTTCAATCGACTGGTGAGATTCTTGTAATACCGCTGTCAAACGATCAATTACTCCGAGGGTTGTATTGGTGTGTCCGTCAGCCTAGAGGCTGCCGCTGCTGCGGGAGATAATCGAAGTTAACCAGGCCGTTCGTTGCATGCTCGAGATAGCTTTGGGCCTCGTTACGTCATCGCATTTGACGCTCGTAGACCGAAATTGATGCTGCTCACAGCTAACATCTTCTCCGCGGATTAATATCCGAATCTCTCAGAAACAATTTCCGGACTCTTGATTAATTGACCTAATTTCCTCGGAGTAACTTTAACTACATCTAGAAGAGGTAGAATCACTATTCTTGAATCGAGATTAATCCCATTGATTCGGTTTCTCTTTACGGTATAAATCTCAAATAAATTCCATCGCTCGGAAAGTCACCCTTCGTGAACCGTTGGAAATTGGGACGATGTTTGCGCGCGCGTTACGACAGTGTCAGTGATGGAGTGAAACGGGGTAGGTCGCGGACGAACCAGACCAGCGGACAAACGAGGGCGTCGACAAAGGGCTAGGGGGTGTCTGGAAGGCACCGAGCGAGCAGGTGTCTCGATGATTCAACTGCGTGTTCGAGGGGAATTCGATTAATCGTTGAATCGCCTGCTCGTTTCTAAATGGCAGACTGAAAGCTGCTGGACCGGGTGGTAAAGCAGCCCGTAATCACGCTAGTTGCAAAAAAAAGGAGAGAGTGAGAGAGAAAGAGAAACCCACGGGGAGCTGGTGTGCTCTGTATGCTGGTCCATTGTACTCTTGGTTTTATCGTACAGAAGCGTGCCCAACCAACCGCCTCGTTATTATCACGCATTCGTGCGTACCTTTCGATTCTCTCTCACTCTTTTTCTCTCTCTCGCATTTCCTCTTTTTTCTCGCTTTTATCCCGCGGAGACGCCGATTTCCTGGGCCCCGGGTTTTACGATTTGCTAACGGTTAACTGGAACTCGATGGGCAGCCTGGAAATTGTATTCAGAAAATTCTTTTATTTTGGCTCGGTACACTGTCCCTTGTACCTTTTGCTTGGTCAGTTTAACTATCTCGATGTGTGGATGTTACACAAGATCCCAGGTTTATACGGCTTCTATTTACTACTGTGGTGAATCTCTGCGAAGTCTTGATATAGCTATCGAGAGATTAATGGTAAACTGTTTAAGTATTTTGCCGGAAACACTCGAAAAGATCCACATGACACCCTTCGTTTTATCCACCCTGTAAGTGCATGATACAAGCGTTTACCATTAACTATCTACTTGTTCGATATTTATGGGGGAAGAAATTGTCAGGACGCAAACAAGAAAAGGAAGAAAGAAAAGAGATACGGGAGTTATAAAAACCGTGCTCGAATAAATAGAGGGTTGGTATACTGGTTCTTTTAGGGTTCAAGAGCTGCCTCTGGTGGTGCGAAGCTCCGACCAGTTCTACGATAAGTTCGATCGCCTCCTCGATTGTACCGTTTTATCTCTTATCTTTCGGAAAAACATACCTTTCCGACAAACACCTCTTACCCCTGCTCCATGCATTTACACCTCTAACTGGTTTTATTTTTGTGTGTGTGTTTCCGTGTATCACCTGGCCGCTACTGCCAACAGATGGGGACCAAGTCTCGCCAGAGAAAGGTAATTTTCCCAAATTTTTCCTCTCCCGGTGTAATTTAATTCAATCTCGCCCTTCTTTTCTCTCGAATTCGCATGAACGCATGATTTTTTCTTTAAGTGTATCCTTAATTGATCGGAGTTATTTAAAGGGCGGAAATTCTTCTTATTTTCTTTTGTTTTCAACTTGACGTAATAAGAATTTTAAGGGAGGCTAGACTAATGACTGATCAAACGTGACATGATCTTTTATAGTCGCCTCTTCCGAGGGGTTATGCGCCGCCATCGTCGGCGATGCTCTTCGACGACGATCCGGGCATCATGTCCGAAGTGGAGACCTCCAGCACGGGGTTTCGACGGGGTGGCAAGCAAAGAAGCAGCCTGCCAGTCGTACGAACACCTAGTAAAACTCTGGAGCGACCACTAGGTAATTTATGTTCCCCAACACACACTCTATCTATATCGTATTCCGTTATTCACACCCACCCACCCCATTCAGTAGAACCATGATCAAATCTTAAGACGCTCCATTGTGGCTCCAAGTTGCTGTGTATCCCCTGACACCAAGCTTCTTTTTTTCCCCCATTACATAGTCTCTATAGTCACCTAATTTTTTCTTTGATAACTATTTACTCCATAGTCTGCGTCCCATTGAAAACCACAATGCCCACCTTTAGAGCAGTCAACCCACGAATCCCAGTAAACGGAGTCAACAACCTTTCCTGACAAAACAATGCATTTCTGTTGACGATTCCCCAGGCCTGGTGTTCCTGCAGTACAGAAACGAGACGAAGAGGGCACTCCTGCCAAATGAGATCACGAGCATAGACACGGTAAAGGCTCTCTTCGTCAGAAGCTTCCCAAAGCAGCTCACCATGGAATACCTGGACAGTCCTCACGTAAAAGTCTACATCCACGATAGCAACAAGAACATGTTCTACGAGTTGGAGGACCTTAGGTACGAATATCACGTATTCATTCGAGACTGACGAGAGAGAGAGAGACAGAGAGAGAGAGAGAGAGAGTATTCGCAGTGAAAATAACACCAAAACATTAATGTGTTCCTTTTCGATGATAGATCCCACCTTAGAGACATCCGGGATCGCAGTGTATTAAGACTTTTCGAGAGCACTGACGGCGTAACAGGGATATCAGGACCATTGGGTGTTCCCGGCGGCCTTCCACCTCACTGGGAGGACCAGAGCTACTTCAGTGAACCAGAGTTCGACAGCGAATACCAACACCAGCACATTCACAAGAGCAAGGTGAGTGGCTCTAGACGCATAGGGTGGTCTACTATGCCACCCTCGTTTCTCTCTCATCCGCCGGAAATCGAATCGCTAATCCGCAGAGCAGCGGGAGCGTTCCAACGATGGAGCAGCAACCGCCCAGGGAAAGGGGTAGTAGTAGTAGTAGTAGTATGGGGTTAAATCGTTCGGAGAAGAGGCTTAACAACGAGTCTTAAAAATATATTGTTCGGTATACATAACACATACACACGAACGAATTATAGCTAAAGCGTTCAAACTTGTTCAGCGTACAGTGTATATGTTGAGCCCGTGGCGCCATCGCCGAATGGAGGAGAGCTGCTTTGTTTCAAGGGAGCGATCGATCGGTGAGCGCTCGGGAAAAGCGTACGTAAGACCCTCTAATAGTGGAGTTCCGTAATTACTTCTACCAATAATTAATTACGCGACATAATACTGGTACCCAGTGATCTCATCGGATTTGCTGTGCTCTTTCGGGACCGCTTGCTTGCTTGTTGTTTCGCTCCCTCGCAAGTACAACTATGTTGCTGGCTCGTTACGGCATTAACGACGGTACAAAAAATAAATATAGCTCAGGCACGATTATTGGCCTACGTTAAGGCGTGACACCTGTGTTTTTTGGGGGGGTTTGTACGTGTCAGTTCGGTTTCTGATGCTCCTAGGAGCACAGTGATGTTTCAATGACACTTGGGGAACCTGCTTGGGTCTAGGTTCACGGCACATCGTAGAGATCCTGACTTAGACTATGCGTTTTGCTTGGTCCTTCTTCGGGGTTTAGAAAGCTTTGCACGCTGGCGTGGCTGGCATGTAAAATGCACCGGAATAAAGCTTCTTCGGCACGCTTCTCCAGGCCATGATCAAGGCTCTTTCGAAAGGTTCCTCAGCACAACCATCGCAAATGTCCATTACCATTTTTACTTCGGCTTCTGCTGGTTCACGTTCGTCTTCGCTGTTCTGTTGTTTCGGTACCTGAAGACCAAAGTTGGTCAACCCAGTGAAAAAGTCGTCCTCCAAACCTTGAGGAATAGAATAGCCATTGTCCAAAATGAGTCCATCGCCGAAATGAACCAATCCTCTTTTTGTCTTCTGCGATTCTCGCTTCTCGAGCTTCTTGTCCTCCGCGGAATCCGATTCTTCTCTTGGCAAGAATGTCACCTGAAATTCGTGGTAACGTCAGAGTTATGTGAACAAGAGTACAATGAAACTATTATTGGATCTAGAATCGCGAGATAATCAAACCTTGTCATCCACTTGACTGTTTTTATCAGCTACCTCAGTTCCTCGTTTCTTCACATTTTTCTGACTATCGAAATTCTCCAAACTCGTTACGACAGCTTCTTCCTCATTGATGCGCCGCTTGGACGGATTTTTCTCTCGCTTGAAAAGATTGCGATAAGGCCCATCGACTAAAGTGTACGCGGAATTAGAGATGCTGTCAGCGGAAGGTAGTTGCACTAGATTTCCAAAGTATTGCGTCGACTGTAATGGGAAGCTGGTAGGTTGACTCTCGGTATTCACAGGTGGGAAGGGTTGCGGGGGTGGGTCGCGTGGGACTATGGCAGGATGGCGTAAAGTTACTCCATTTTGGATGATCTGTACAGGAGTTCCCGGATTAATCTTCACCTAGATGATAGAAACCATAATTTTCAGATTCAAAGTCTTATCGGTAAAAAAAGTATTTTAACTTAATCATTTGTCAGTCTATACCTGGTGATTGATCTGTCCTCCAGTGAGGAAAGGATTGGTAATCAGTGGAGGTCCAGTCATTGGCGCTCTAGTCGTAGTTCTAGGCATATTGTTGCTAGTATCGTGTTCGTAATGATGCGCGTGATGATGTTTGTGATCCTTGTGAGCTTTTCCAGCAGTCAGAGCCACACTGTACAGCTGAACCATTGTTACCTCGCCCAATAATCCACCAGAGCCTAATCATCACGGAATTAATTAAATTTTTTCTTTCCCAATATTCATTTTCATCGATTCAGTTCTTCGTAATTACCTTGTGGAGCATCGTGACCCTCGAGGAATCCACCTCCCAATTGTCTCTGTTCTTGTCCCGTGATAGCGATTCCACCTCCCTTGATAATATGGCCCACCAACTATATAATACAAACCGAAGCAAAAGTAAATTAACCTTTGAATCTGGATTTGAACTCGGATTTTCCAATTGTTGATACTGTAACACTGGCATACTGTCTGGCATTTCACGGTGCTTGCCATCGAACTGCCGAGTGTAACAGTTGCGCTGTTGGTGCATCAGGATGCAGATAGATTCCCGTTCAAGTGTTTTAATGGGATAGAAAAATCGAGCACCGAATCGGGGCCGTAGCAGTATCAGATTTTTCCTCGGTTTCTCGCTTGCCGTTTGTACGGGACCTCTCGCTCGATTTATTTGTTTTTTTTTTATTCTATCGATATATCGGGTATCGATGAAGGAGAACCCGATTCTGCGACTCTTCTCTCTGTCTCTCTTCTGATTGCGAAAAGAGTTTCGACGGAGTGATTGAATGCACTGTTTGTTATTGAATTCCATTAAACAGAAATTTCATTCTGACAATGAGATTGATGAGAATCTAGATGGAAGATCCTTTCGTTTTCCGCGAATGCAGTATGTGCATTTGTTAGAATTAGAGTCTCAATCATTGTTCTCGAGTCACAGAATTATATAATTGTGTAGATTTAAAGGGTAGAAAAAAGTGATCTAGACGCGATCAACGAGACACCTATGAAGAGGAGTTTCGGGGTTTACCAGAGGGAAATGCAATAAATCGTAAAGAAAAAGCAAGACTTTCATGAAGGAAACTCGTGAGAATTCCAAGCCAAGGAATTTGACAAGAAGAAGCTAAGTCCACGGAAATTCCGGGCGCGTCTGGCGCGGAAGACAGTAAGCCTCAAGACAAAGGAAGCCGCTTGCGTAACTCGCACACAGAATGTGATTCTCACGAGAGTCGCCTTTCCCGACTAGCTAGATTAGTTTCTTTACCAACTGGCACTGCCCTTACATCCTTCTGCCACGTGGAAATATGCCGGGAGAATTCTCTCTTTTTTTATCTCTCATCAACGGTAACGATCTTGCTCCACACGTGGCAATCGATCGAAAAAAGGTGGAAGTTTTAAGAGAACCAGGAGGAAGTTTCGTGTCGTGCAACTTAATTGCTAGTGGAAGGGCTATTGCTACCAGTCAACATTGTTCGACGATTCTTAACTGTATCGCGACACGCATAGCGTGACCTTCTTCGCGAAATGCATTTCTACGAATAAAGGGCAGATACTCAATCAACTATTTATATAAGAAAATCTCAACGGAAGTGTATTAAAGTATCGTCGTTTCCTGGGACAATAAATCGACGTCGTGAGGAATTTCATTCGTCATTTGGCTAATGAGAGAAATGACTCGATGCCATTAAGTATCGTGGGTCCAAGTGGGAGTAAATAATAGCGGATCTAAGACGATCAATTAAACGAACCACGCCCAAGAGGGACGATAAGGCACGCGTCTCATAAAAACGATTAAGTCAACCCACAGAAAGTTCTCAATGATCGCCAACAAAAAGTTAGGATCGCGTGCAATTCCGGGAACAATCCGTTGGGACAGAAATGCGACAGTGAAAGAGTTAAAGAGACTCGTTAATTGGCATCGATCGCGAAACACGACTCGTTAACAAGCGCGTGCGATAAATTTTTCTGAGAACACCAAGGCCAATGCAGTAGACTTTTTACTGGAATAAATTGCAAGGCAGAAGTGTTGAAAGCTTGACGAAGAAATGACGCATATTTCAAAGGATATTCACTGGGTTTCAGGAGATCAGAAGACATTTTCTCGTGTATATTTAAAAATAACAACTTACT
Organism: Trypoxylon attenuatum; assembly: GCA_963989405.1. Lineage (NCBI taxonomy): Eukaryota > Metazoa > Arthropoda > Insecta > Hymenoptera > Crabronidae > Trypoxylon > Trypoxylon attenuatum. The sequence continues at coordinate 3,286,160 of OZ022492.1, read as the reverse complement.
CTGTTGTTGAATCCACGACCAACTCGCTCGTCATTGACCCAAATCTGCCATTCGCCGCTACGTCCGTTCCAGCTTTGGCAAGAATGGTACCATTTGTTCAATCGCAATGGATAGTTCAATCTGTAAAGATTGTGGCCATCGACGTTCATCATGAAATAAGAACTTCTCGCAGTGTTTGCAACCCAAACGAGAATTCCTCTCGGTTGATCGCCAACTGGAAACGAGCAACATTTATAAAAAAAGAGAGAAAAAAAAACACTTGATTTATGAGAAAACTCGAAGCCTCACCTGCGTAGGAGAAAAGAGGGTGATCATTGCTATGATTGTTAAACTTGGTCCACATACATAGCGTGAACTCCTTCATATCTGGCAAGTCGATCTTGTAATGAATATACTGAAACAGCAAAGCAATAACCGCCGCTTACTGAATTAATGTTTCAATCAAGCAGACTTCGCTTACAGCGAAGATGTAAATCAGTTCTAATTACAGCCGGCTCAATTAGAATTCATCCCGAAGAATTTATTCGAGCCAGAGATTACGTCTTTCCTATTACGTATCGGTCAGCGTAATTTCTTTTTTCTCTCTTCTCGGGCGAAATATGGTCTTACGATTACGTGGATCACAGATTAGAGCCAGTTTAAGGGAACTCACGGTTTCAGTACCTGTTATGGTTTCAGATCGCCATTCTAGCTTTTTTTTTCTTTTTTATCGGCTCGCAGAGCGAGATACTTAATAGGAGATTCGAGTAACAGAATAGATGGGGATTAAGCAATGTTTAGCAGTAAATCCGAGTGTAGTCAGAAAACTTGGACTATTCTCACAATAAATCACTAGAGTGTTTCTTAACTGATCCGAATATTCTCTCAGGATTAGAGTCTGTGGAAGCTTTTTCTTTGTAGGTAGATTAGTTGTTTCGAGTGTGGAAAATTCGCGAAAAAGCAGTAACTTGTGAGAACGATGACTGTGGATGATCGAAAGAGGGAAAGCAGCGGGAGCGTTGTCTGGCTCTGGACAAATCTTGCGCATTTAAGAGGTATTCCATCGAGGCTCGAGCACGTAATCACCCTCGAGACGTTAATTGTGCCCGGGGAATGGATTCGAACTATCACCGATTCAGCGATAACGCCTTCCTCTTCTCTTCTCTTCTCCTTCTCTCTCTCTCTTTCTGCATACGACTCAGGGAAAGTAGCGGGCGGGTAACTCGCGAGTTTCGCGACGAATCGAGGGCTTTCGTCGAGGAGAATGAATAATTTCCTGATAATGCGTCGCCAATCGAGATGCACCCTCGCATCTTAAATTTCTCACTCGAGCAAAATCCTCGAGAAGAACACAGTGAAAATATCGCTATTCCAGATCATCTTTCTAAAATCCTAACTAGAGCATAACTCTGGCATCACGACCCGTGTATACGGAAGGTACGCATGAGTTGTCCAACGAACTCGCGCGTAAGCAATACTTACGGAAATAAATGCGCATCGAAAGTTTAGCTAGATACGTATGTATGTATCTTTCACTGCAATTAACCTTGCGAGTGATCGATACCGATCGATCGGTGTCTGGCTTTTCACTTTCTTGATTGTCGGTGCCAAGAGTAGAAAGGTGCTATCTTATGCACTTGACTGGAATGAGTTCACGGTCTTCGCTGTTTGGAATCTGTTCTCTATCGGCACACTGTTACCAATGAGTAACTAGTGCCATAAAATTCTCATCAACTTTCCCACTTTGCCATGGATATAATAATTCTCATTTATCTACATATACCGGGAGTTCCATAAGAGTAATGAGAAATGTTACTTAAGAATCTTGTAAAACATGCCATGTTATTAATCGACCATTTGTCTCTGACACACGTTAATTATTTAATCGTTCTATTGTATTGTTTCTTCATTTCAAATGCAAAATATGGGAAAAGAGAAAGGAATTAAGATCTCTATGGAAATCTGTTGCAGGAATTGATCAGAGAAGTTTGGTGGTATCTCATTAAGTGAACACCTCTATAATTATCGCGAGAGGTTCTTTCCGCAAGGAAAAGAGGTTCTAAAAGTTGAATATCGGTTCCCAGACCGAAATTGAGTTCGCGGAAGCAAAGGAAACTGAGGAATCGGCAGAAATCGGTAGAGGCCAGTTGGCAAGCTCTGTCCAGGGCAACGATTTGTGTTTTCTCCTACTTTCATTGGCAGAAAGACGCTCGCCAGTACAGCTCCGGAGCCAAAGAAGACGGACTCTCTCAAGCGTAAAGTCCGCCTTACGTGGCACGCGAGCAAACGCCGCGGAATTCCGCGTTGCGAACGGACCCAGGAAATGCGACTGTTATCCCGAGATCTTGGACGATCTCTCGACTCTAGAAGAGTCTTTTGACTCTATTCTTATGTCTTATTCTCCAGGATCTTGCGGGTAGGAAGTTGTGGTTTCACCAAGAGAGAGAGAGACTCACCTCGAAGTACAATTGTTGGCTCATCGAGACCTTGTACAAGGGGCAACTGTCTTCTTCTTGCTGTAGCGATTGTCCATCCAATTCGAAGAAACTTGGAGATGGCACTTCCTGGTGAAGGATACTCGTGCTCGTGTGTGCTGGCACGATTGGTCTCCATGCATTGGATATTCCCTGCACCATCGAAATGGCGAGGATCGTCAAAAACACAAAGTTTCTCATTGCTGATGAATGGTCTTGCTCTCCTTAATCAATCTGGAATAATTTATTGCGTTATGTCAGATGCTTAGATTCATTAGATCAATCCTTCTTTCTTTCATTTTTACGTAGTTGGTTAGTTCAGCTAGTTAGGATCTCTCAAGGGATTTCTAAGTTTGAATTCCAACTTTTTTAAGATTATTATTATTGCCCACCTTACGGAATCGTATGAGATTTCTCAAATAAAGAAAAGAAACAAGTGTCTCGGGATTGCAGTCATCGAAGTCAGTGCTTTTTTGCGTGTTTAAAGTTACGTACGTCGAGAGTATATATCCACGTTGCAAAATTTGACAGGCGAACCGTGACAACCGGGGATCGCAGAACGTAAAAATCTGTTCTTTATCGCAGTTTGATCAAGCACTTCCTCAATTGCGAGGAAAGATAATGTAAGCAGAACGAATTGGAGAGAAAAAAAGGGTTGTCCGACTTTCTTTCCTTTCAACTTTTACTAGACGACAATTAGTTCATTGGGATACAAATTGGAAATCTTAGAGACGATTGGTTTTATTGAGTCGAGTCAATTGATCCGCGATTCAGTGTTATTAATTAGCGAACGATTTCATTTCGATTGGCTGATCACGTACCTGTTTCGCGATACTCGAAGTGAAGTGAACTAGCATTGATCACAGCCAAAAAAATGGACTATGCAATTAGTAGTACGGTAAAAGTTTTTTTAAAAGGAATTACGATCGATGACAACTATAATTGGTCGCATTATCGATTTAACGTTATCCAGAGTGGATAGTCAACGAGCAAGTATTATGGGTTCGTGATTTCGATAAAGAGACCGCCAGCGAAAGATGTGGAAATGAAAGAACGGGTACTCGATTCAAGGCAATCCAAACTGGATTCTCCAGTATTCCCTTTTACGCAATTTGGAATGGTAAGAACGTTGCGCGCCGTTTGCTGGTCATCGGTGGAAACCAGCTTGTTATTAAATCTACGCAATTACGAAGAGCCTGTTAGTTACATTAGTCGGACTAGCTCGATAAGAACGCATCTTCATTCACTTTGGTCCCCCGATTTTTTCGAGCAAAATCAAGATTCTCGATATCGCAAAGATTTGATGAAGTGAAAGTGACGTTGCAAGGAAAATACTTCTTCTATCTGCCGAGTATAGATCTCAAAAGTTGAAATTTAAATACCTTAAAAATCGAGTGAAAATCGCATTGTTCTTCAAGTGATATTGACACTGAAGATATTTACTGGTGATGAGACTAGTTTCTAGCGCGTCAATCTTGCGTCGACAATGGTAGAATCTTGACAGTGAAATACTGGGATCCTCGGAGAATAAGTCGAGTGTTCGCATGACGGACCAGAAATCCGTGACGAATTTCCATACTAGCGAATTCAAATGGAATTTCACCGTTGTTGGAGGAAAAGAAAAATAAAAGGAACTTGAGAAATCAGGCATCCTCGCGGACAATAAGCTAGCCCGAGTGTTTTTCATCGTGGGTTCCACGTTCGCGCGGATAATGGTCATCCAATTAGAAGTTCGTCCGGCAGTTTTCGAGCAGCATCGATCGAGGAAGAAATTGCGAAGGGCGAGGAACTCGTGGGAATAATGGGTAGGGTGCAATTGCGGTTTACTCTCGCGAATCACCTGGACCAGTTACTAGCTTCTATAGGATTTCTTTTGTAATAGTAGCTTCAGGTTTAATTGGCTTTCTTCTTCTCGCGATAGAAATCTATATTGTTTAGAGTTCTCAGTTGGGAAGCTTTTTTTTATATTAGTCAAAGAAAGTCGGAGGTGTTGAGGGAATTGAATTGTAAGCTTCTATTCGCGTAAAAAATATTTATTTGTCAATGGGAAGCTATCCAACAAGTTACAGAGTGAGATTTTTTTCAATCAAATTATAGTTAATGCAGGAATTAGGATTTTCCCAAAATCAACGGATCACATCTTTTGTTGCTTTTATCTGAATTCTGAGATTGATTAGAATCAATCTAACGATGAATTGAAAACGATTGGTGGAATGTTAATGCAGTAATCAAAAGTTTTCGAGTGAATCGCGTGATATTAAAAGCAATAATTAGAATTTAATAAGAAGATTAAGACTCCGTTAGTACTCACGGAGAAACAGTGACCGATGATAAGATTTACGAACGTCGTAGGGAGGTAGATCCTCACAGTCTCAGAACAGAAAGGTAACTGGCCGCTGTTCCTGACTGGTGCAAGCCTCGTAAACTCGTAAGAGGCCCGCACACCTCCTACCGCCTTGATTCGCCTTTTTCCTCGCTTACAAGCTACACTCCACCATCCTCGTCCTCTGGCACATCTCACCTCCCGACTACGTTTGCGACACGCTCTCTTCCGATTCCTGGACCGACAGCTGTCCCGAAAAGGATCTGGAGCCTTCAGAAGAATTCCGACAGAAATTTCCACCCGTCGAACAAATAGTTTTGACACCTGTCGATCGCTAGTGCTAGCAATCATGGTTATTGGATAAAATTCGAGAGACGAAAGAAATATATATATATACATACTATTGATCTTCAAGGAGCAAAGGTCCCGTCGCCAGCTGTCTTAGTATCAGATCAGATTTCAATACAGAGTCTGGTTTTACCATGCGAAGAATAATATGCCCAGCTGACCAGTTTACGCAACGAACGTTGAAAGTGTTCGGAGATAAGCTTGCATGCACGAGAGAAGTACGAAAGTTACTCAGAGTCAGTCAGTTCAGCGATTTAATACACGCCTTCACTGGCAGTCGGTGAACCCTTCACACGATGGCATTTCTTCCTCGGACTTTGGCAAACGAACGGAAGTACTTTCTCTGTTGGAAACCCGATAAGTAGTTAAATTAATTAACCCGCAAAATATGAAGCTTCAAGCAAATGGAGTGTGTGTGTGTCGCGAAGGAAATGACGATGGAAAGGAACCTGGTAGTGCAATTAGCAATAATCTCTCTCAAGTTCCATTATCGGACGACATCAAGTGCAAGAATTATTTTTATCACAGTCTCAAATGATTTCACAGCTTTCAAAGATTGCTTGTCGGTCGGGAAATTAATATCGCAAGGTCAATGGTTTCCTCAGGCAGAAGCATAACACGTTTCTAATGCGAACTGGAGAACTTTTGCATTCTTGCATCGAAGGACAGTACGCTTATCCAGCTTAGGATCATGTTTCTCTCGCGATCTACGCTTAGCACCTCTCGCTGTTCTAGATCGATCGATCGATCGATTATTCTTGCACTATCTCATCGTGCATTCATCGCGCCGGGACATTGAACTCTGTTGAATATGATACACGCAAATCGAAGACTTAACTCGAAAAAAGTTACGCAAGATTTGGGGAGCTACCAAAAAGAGTTAATACTGTTATCCTTGAAGTCATCAGAAGTCTTAAAACTCAATGCATGTCGTGGCTTATCTCCTGCTCAAGAGTCCTCGTTCATCCTTCTTGCTCGAAGAAAAAACATGGATCATTAATCCACGGACTGAGTGAGTGCATCGCGTTAAGCCAGCTTGCGCATATGTACATGTTATACATGAATATATATATATATCCGTATACGCGAAACGGGCCAAGTGCCGCGAGGGAGCGGCGAATAAAAGCGAGTACGCAACGGCGACCTCGTTTTCGAGAATGAATGCGCCTGATGCCAGGCACACTTTCGGCCTTGCACCGATCTTACCTCCTCTCGCTTCAGATTTTTTATACCCTCCCCTATATATTCCACCTTTCTGGTGGGCGCTGGAAAATCCCCGCAAACTTGCACGGGAGTTCCTTGAACGTTGTCAAACCACAGATTTGTGAATTAAGCGAGACACATTCATTGTGTTTGAAAGAGAAGTAGGAGCTTTTGGATGAGAAGAATCATCGTATATTTAATTATGCGCGTCGAGTTAGGAGGTAGGATTATTATTCTGCGCGTTATTACACCGGAAGTAGCAAGAATCCAAGAGGGAAGGAGTCATTTTCTCAAGAGTGATTCGTCTAACCGCGAAGAGTAAAGATAAGCGAGCAAGCTGTTGGTGGTATGTAAAACCAATAGCGAAGCGGATGCGACGCACTTTACGACGACGGTTTCTCCTCGACTGAGATTTGACTTTCTCTTGCGATTCTGTCAAATACGCGCATCGGACCAATTTCGGTTGTGGTAATCGATCGTCCTGCCAAAAGGAAGATTTAAGATTGTGTAACAACGAAGGACACTGGCGATCCTTGGAAGTGGGTTCTCCTCGTTACGTCAGGCTTTAATCACGTTTTTTTCGTCATGCGGATGTTACTTTTTGGAGCAGAGTGCACGCGACAAGCTGCGTTCTCTTCTCTCGAATCCATCACTTTCGGCGAATGGCAATGAATGCCGACGTATTTCGTCGGAGAGGGGAAAAAAGGTGACAAAAAAAAAGGCTAATCGTTCGACCGAGCAACCTCCACTTCCGGCAAACAAGCCATCTCCTCCTTTCAAGAACAATTCTTCTCCGACTCTGGGAAAAAATTGCTCCACAATTCGCTTTTTTGCTGGAATCCTCGATCATCCAGCTGGAAAATAAATTCTCGGAGTAATTACTGTGACCCGGGGGATGGGAACGTTGCCAGGATAGGGGATGAACGCTACTGGAAGTGCCAGGATGACGCTGACGCTTTTTGTTTCCCAGCACCGAAGCTTTTTCCACGTAGAAAGTTGGGCGTGGTGATGCGAATTGTGAAATTCGGCGAACATGCGCCCCTAGGAAGTAGCCTCCGGCACACAACCAGTCCAGCCTGTCTGTCCGAACGAGTCTCTACTGCCGAAGATAGATTAGCACCATTTTGCATTCGTAATTAATAAACACCTCGTGTAGAAAAACACATAGTCCTGCAATAACCAAAATTACTCAGGACCAGTTTGCCTCATCAATTTTCAATTTCCTTCTTCGGTTCGCGTAACGGACTAATTGCTACGTGCCTATCAACTTGAGAAACATTTAGAATATCGATGGAGTACCAAATTAGTCGAAGTGCAATGAATTGGTTTAATCTCCGATCGAAAGAAAAAACTGACTGATGTCCTATGTGAATTAAACTTTGACCTGGTCAATTCCGTACTCCGCAACTCGCTCTGCTTTCACTCGAACCAGAAATCTCACTCGACAAGCGTCCCCAGAATAGCAAAACACCGTTTAAGAAATTCGTTCACGAGTGGTGTGCAAATAAAGTTAGCTAAGTTGCCGTAACTTCGAGGGATTTAGGCTTGAAACGCTTGTTAATATGGGAAGTGGCCTAATCGAATGGTTGATCGCTAAATCCTGGGATAAAGAGCAACAAATCAACTTGATTATTTACCAGAGAGGAAAGTCGTAAAGAGTAGAAGCGTTGATCAACAACCTTCCTCGTAAACATATCGAGTGCTGCAATGATAAAACTCCTATTAGCCAAAAGGTGTCAAACTTTCTCTGTATTTTGCATTACGTAATCAATGTGTTCAGCATTGTGACAGGTGTTTTTTTTCCCGCCCGTGGATCCGATCAATTTAAATCATTGCACTGGCGAGTCCAATTAGTCAGGTATCTCGCCCGAGTGAAGAAGTCACAGTCCATTGAAGCAGACGTCGACCTTCGCATTCGTCACTTCAAATCTTATAGAGGTCGAGAGACTCGCGACTGAACTTGAGAAGTAGCGAACATAATCACCAGTTACGCAAGCCGGAAGATGCGAAAGCTATCGCGCGAATAAGAAAGTCCATTGGCTGACTAATAGCCTGTGGTTGTTTCCTGACAACTTAGGAAGTTGTAGATACGTACTCATGATGATCTATTCATCTAACTCCTTCCCTCTATTTCGAATTGCTCGAGTATACATTTGCTCGATGATTCTTACGTATCTTGCAACACCATAAACATTCCATTCCACTTGGTAATCGAAAGATTCTTGCGTACCAATTACGCGGCCAACAGAAAACGATCCACTGGTAGTTATAGTTCTTGTGCAATACGATTGACAAGCTACAGCTTTTTTCTACTGTTATTAATCGGCGCCCCCTCACCCGAGGCGGATTTAGACTGGCGCGACCAAGTGACGAAATAAAACGGTACCATTATAGGCGCTGGACTCAGATTTGCTCATTAAATACTCGAGGGGCATATACCCTGCGGGCTGCACCCGTCAATTTTAACCCAATTACTATACGGTTCGCTCTAACTTTCTTCCACTCGCTTTTTTTTGTTTCTAAAGTCGTGGCATTGGTTGCTGGAACCTCCTCGCAACTATACTATCGTTAGATCCGCGATGACTTAGAAGCATCAATTTTAATAGCACCCCTTTACTCTCGAACACGACTTTCAAAAACGTGTTTAGATATTAAACCTCTGAATATCGGTCTTACGTGTGCCGGCATCGTAACGCAAAGGAGATTGCGTGACGGAAAGCAGTAAAATGGGAAGAGGGTAGAAGCGGGACAGTCGATTTTTCGGTGAAAGTGAAAGCAATTCGCGTCGAGTCCTTGGAGACCAACATAGCATACTTCCGTTTCGACATTGAAACCAGCTCGATTCTTGCCACGCGACTCTTTGGCTCGCGTGTCAATCGTGAGAATTTGCAATCGCGTTTTCACGTTTAAGGCTCCAGTTCGCGAGGTATGTATCTACTTCCTGCATATGGCGATTTGACCGCTAGAGATCAATGTCACCTAGCAAAGACCACTATTACGATTCGCAACTAGCGAAAGTGTTTCTTTTCAAGACACTCGTAACACCCGCTTGGAACTTGAGCAATTTCACCCGCAAGGTTACGCGTATCAATGTGACCCGTTACGCGTAGTCATCGGCGAGTTTACTGGAAGCGGGTTACAGGATCGCGAGGACGCCAATTCACAAGTTACAACTTCGGTTCAGTGAAAGTTTTTACGAGGTGCTCCGCGGATCGCACTGTAGATGCTAAGCTGACCGCTAGACCGGATGTATTATTCCTTGGTTACATAATACAAGAGATCTCATATCGCTCGATTTAGTGGCAGTTTAGCTAAGCGACAGCCTTTTTTTACTTTTTTACCCGCCCACTTAATTTCCTGCGGTAACGTGACATGCATTTCAAGAGGAAGCTTGCTACTAGTAGCAAGTGGTCGACGAAACAATCGTTATTAAAGATAATCTTTCGCAAATGAGAGACTTAGCGAGATGAGATCGACGTTTTGCATGGGGAAAGTCTTAACTTTTCTGTTAACTAAGTTCACGGAAATACGGATGTACCGATAACAGTCAAAGTATAGGATTAAAATGTAAATGACACTTTGGGTCATTTAATTTGACTAGTCGATCGAGTTTTAACAAGTTTGAAAGGTAGTGTTACGAGGTGGGTTGTTACGCGAAAAGGCGTGTTCCCTTGCGTCACGAGGAATCAGTAGAACAGAATGGTGTGAAAGATTGCGAAAGGAAAGGGAACACCTGACTTTCCTCGGAATTTTCCTTATCCGGTAATGAAAGCACCATCGGACGCCGCTCGGAAGGCACGCAGCATCAGGTTTCCCAGATAATTACCGAGTGGTAGCTTTTTTCTATCGCGAACGCGACACTGAACCGTCTTCCCTGTCTAGGATTTTTACTTCGATTGCGTAAAGATTCACGTAACATTTCACGTTTCAACGATTGCGTCAGTACTCACTTTTAGGCAGCTGTGATCCTGTAGATACGTTCGGATGACCCTGGAAAAATTCGCGGGGGATATTGCGAGATAAGATCGATATCGGGCGAACTATTAATCTTGAAATTCCTTGGGAGGGTTCGAGCGAGACTTAACCCATTAATCATCCCCAAAGAGGAATAAAGCGTGGAATAAAAAAAAAAAAGAATGAAACCAGTTCTTTCGCACAACTTACATTTATTGAAGAAACAACCAATACATTGAGAATTGACTTTGAAAATCGAGTTATATCCAAATGTAGTATCCGAGGAATTGCGAAATCGCATGATCGCCAATTGCGAAAGGACAATTAAGGTAGCAGTTTACGTTATAGCTGGAGAAGCCGATTGCAAAAGCGGAGCAATGTTTGCAGTAGAAACCTTAGACGGCGGAAAACTTGCCACAGTCACAATTTACGTTTTTCACAGTAGCACCGCCGAAGATTTTGACAGGAGTTCTGCTCCAAGAGATGAGCATAAGATCGCCACCGATCAAAGGACTTCCTCTGCCAATTTCACAACGAACATAGGATAGTTTCACCAATTGAAGACCCAAAGGATCACCACGGATGTCTTCGAAAACGTCTTTTCTTCTCTCAAATTGATTCAAGATCCTAGGAGAGACTTCTCTCTTCCTCGCAGTGTCTTTTGAAGACTCGCGATAACGAGTTCCACTGACATCTCGTATTCTTCTTTTCACGTAAAAAGCAGCAGTATTGAGCGATCGATCGTGAGCCATGATTTTGATTGGGGCTCTAGCGAAGAAGGTTGTGTCTGGGTAACGTGACCCTGGCGTATCCTCGAAGGAGTCATGTTCTTCTTCTTCCTGGTACCGCGCGTCGAGGTCTGTGAAACTCGATGCTAAAATCAGATTGAAGCCGAGAACCGAACCTTCGATCCCCTCTTCGAGACCCTTGTCAAAGTCGGTATATTCCTGGCCTAGTACAATGTCGCCGCCACTTGGTATCACGTGCGCAGTTGTCTAAAGAAATTCCAGCAGTTTGTAGTTCATACACAACCTTTGACTCTGAGAACAAAGAATCCGCTTACCTCGACCGATTGTCCTTGACCCGCGAGGCGTCCGTCGATCCAGACAGCGTATTTTCCGTCTTTACTCTCCCAGCTTTGACATATGTGATACCAACGATTCTCCAGAATTTCAGTGTTCGCTTCGAAGACTCGTTGTTCGCCAATTTCTAGATTCACGCTTCTACCATGAGGCGAGATCCACGCACGCACTAGTCGATCCTTCTCGTCCTCTGCCAAAAGAATCCAGTGTAATTGGAAAGTTCTCCAGGATCAATGTGCTAGCAGGAGTCAAGACAGTAACAAATGCGCTAGAAATCATTGCTGGACTCTCGATCGTTTCTAGATCGATTGTCTTAGGCTCGAGAGATTGTTCTTAGATTAGCTTCGTTTACTTTCACAGAGCTGAGAGCTTAATTACTTCATTTCTGCGGTAATGACAGATTCGACTCGCTCGTGCTTCGGAGAGTCAAGGTCAGGATAGAGTTTTCTTTCCGAAAGGACTCGGTTTACTATCACTGAGAGAATTAAAGAGAATGGGATCTCATGCCGATCTATAATAGTTGATAGATTTCCTATTGGAATTGAGATGTGTTTATTTATATTTTGCACCAGTAGCGGAAGGTTGAATACTTAATTAAGTTCGGGAGGTTGATCAAGTGACTACATAATCTAGAGGAATGTCACTGCTGGTGAGAATGACCTGGCCTAGGATCCTGACCTACGATCAGAAAACCAGCGACCCGAAAATTATCTCTACTAATTTCGCTTGCGTAACTATAATTGAGGAGCAAGCGCTCGAATCTCTGGGGCACGACGACTATCACTGGGAATTAAACTCAACTATCTATCATTACAAATCCTTGAGCAATGATTATCCAAGTTGAGCAGTTGCATTGGATCGCGACGTGATATGTCAGAAAGGGCCCATGCACAATGGGAACGACACAAGTAACTATATCAGTTCTAGAAGAATCGATCAAAAGAAAATTGGAGAATTGTACAATTGTAGAAGCTTCTGCTATTGGTTTGCTTCGTTTAACAGCATTTGACAGATAATACTTTTCCATACTACAAGCATATACATATACGTTTGCGTGACACACGGCGCACGCATTCGTTCGACTTTCTCGCATAAAAGCAGCCAGGTCATAGGGATCCAACTAGTTGGAACAACCAGTCTCAAGCAAAACGTGACTCTACTTTCCTTCGTAGGTTCGATTGCCTGCGATTATATGTTCACGGTACGCATGTCAATCTCGCTAGAAATGATAGGACGCTGATCGTAAACAACGGAGGAATTAGTAGGAATAAGGTTTCACCGGGGGAGAAAATGTTTTTCGCGAAAACTCAACGAATCGCACGCGTGTTGCGAATAGTTGGAATAGTTCAGCGGAACTTGATCGTCACAGTCAACTGGAAAAGGATTTTCCGTCAGTGGGTCTTGTAATGATCGTGCACTGGGACTATTAGAAAAATTAAATGTGGGTCAAAATACTTACTGGAGTATGAAAATATAGAATGTGGCAAGGTGAGGTTGGTCGATTGGACCCAGAGGCAGAAAGTGAATTCCTTGATCTCCGGCACAGCCAGTTCCCATCTTAGAAACTGTAATGAACAGCCAATTCGATAATCAGTTGGTAGGATAAATAAAAAAGTAGGTGTGCAGCTCATTAGAGCCAACAATCTGCTAACGGTATCGACTAATGACAAACAAGGCAACTTGACAGTCTCCTGCTCAGTTTGGTTTCACTTGCAAGCAAATTAGAGTATTTTGTCATAGATTATCCAGTTTGACAGAGAGATTAACACTATTTATATGGCTTGCAGTGTTAAAAATAATTGGGTTTCGAAACGAAAATTTATTCGAGCAAGAAAGAACGTTAATGACCAGAAATACTTGTCCAGTGAAGACAAAACGATATAAGAAACAGGATTTAAAGTGAGCTCTTGACCCCTGACCCAGGACCCAAATGAGAATTGACCTCCAAAGCCTCTCTTCCACCTCATCTAGAAAGTCGAGCAGAAACATTCCACTCGAGTCGATTAAATGCCCCCGATTTTCACACTTCTAAACTCATTGCAACATCTACCCAAGAATTTTTTTGCTTCTGCAATCTGGGCTAAGTTGTTTTCACGTAGATCTAACATCGATCGATCGGCTGTAAACAGCTCAAGAGGGTCGTAAATATTATAAAATTGTCCGGGGCGTTTCACGATTTGATTCGAATTCTATAACACTAATACTAGCGGTATGAATATTCATTGGATACTCTTGTAACTTTCACTGGTAAAACGTAGAATCTCACCTGGATGTAGTCTCTTTGCGTAAGCTGGACCTTGTGTATCGGTACTCCTTTTTTTCTTGGGCCACTGATAACTGCAGTAGATATGCTACTAGAAAATTCCACTAGTAACAAACACATCAGATACAAAGAAACAACAATCGCGTGAGAATTGATCTTGGCACAGTTCATCTTGACTCATTCGACTTCTCTTCCTTTCTTCTCCGATTCGGATTATCGCAGTTTATTAATTATTTCTTCACGATTCAACTAGTAAATAAAGTCTAGACCAGTTTTATTATCCTATATTCGGCATTTTTTGAGCAAACAATTTTCAGTTACTTTGGCACAATAATTCGTACTTGTACTTGGCACTTGAACTGATATTTGGAATTGTAGAGTGAAAGAGATAGGACGGTAGAAACACTTGGAAATATTCCATAGACTTTTTCTCCAGTTTCCCTTTACGATCGAATTCAAGTTTGCAAGGAAACTTCCTGTAATAACAGAGAAATTAAACTGAATCTTTGACTGATCCACAAAGGTATATATAGAGGAATATTAAATTCTCAGCATGAGGTAAATACCCCTTTTCTCAGCAAATCAATATCGAGTATTACCCCGTGCAATATCTCCTTTGGTTTCTTCACACGGATTCCCCGTAGCTTTGGTTTGGTCTCTTATAAACGTTTAACCCGAAACAAGACTAAATTTGCATATATTAAAAACAATGAACTTAACAGTAACATTGCAATAACCCGAATAAATAATCTCTTCCCTATAAATCGTAATAACAATAATAAATATTCTCTTCTCTTTGACTTTTAAATCTTGTTGTTTATTAACTTTCTTCTGACTTAGATCTCTGGTTTTCCTTAAATCTACTCAGATTTTCTTCCAATCTCTTTTAATCGACTGGGAATCAATATCTATAGGATGGTGCCTTTGACGAATTAGCTTCTCTTGTTTGAGTCCATTTCGACCTAGTACTTATGTCACCTCTTCTTTATTGTATCGCGACGACACCGAGGTTCAATCAGTCTCTTGAATACTTTTCCCTTTGTCCGTGGGATTCCTTTGATATCTCGCGGTGCCTTCTCAGTTTCGTCCCACGCAAAACCCCGAGAATTGTCACTCTGCAATATGTGTATGCGAAAGATTCGCCAGTCACGAAAAAACGGATGCTCTTGTTGGAAGACGAATGCCGCGTGGCCGACGTGCTGGCACTGTAAACAACGACTAAGCGCAATCGAGGTCGATTCCTCGCGTCATGTGCCGCCCAAGCCGCCCAAGCCGCCTCAAATCCGTAAAGTGGGAGACCCTCCACCTTGCTTGAACAGGAACATCAAATCGAACAGGCTCTCGAATTCCTTTTTTTCCTGTTCACCGGATCGATAAGATACCAGAAATGTCCTTTAACACCGTAAAAACTTCAATTCCCTCGGAAATTACGGAAGAAGCTTTATCTAGTGCAAATGATAATTCGATCAGCTTTCTAATGTTCCTATCGAACTCGTTGCATTAGGTACTTCATGGGTGAAATATTTTTATTGCAATTCGACTCTCGCTTAAATTATAAATTCTGAATTCAATGTAACAGGTGGCAAAGGCTTCGAAAAAAAAGTAAATAGGAATCATAGAGGAAATAGTATTGCGGTCCAATTGGCAAGAATTCTTTCCTAAAAAGTGAATTACGATTGCATAAAAAAACACGTGCCAATTGGATAACACCAATTGTATCGTTCGCCCAGTTTTTTTTTTCACCGTTCAAACTATATCCACGAGGATAGTCTATATAAGCATTGCGAAAGTAGCCTGTGCTCTCCTTTTAACGTGTGAGAGCCTCCAAGAGAGTGGGAAGAGTTGAAAGAAACGAAGCATTACAATCTTTGCATTACGTTCATAAAGATACCACGCTCGATTACAAAACTGGATGATTCCGTCACCTAGCGTTGCAATTAAGAAATTAAGCCGTTCAAGGAGATGACACCTAGGAACGCGTGTCCTTATAACAAGTGGCAACTAGTTCTCAGTGAAATTTCACTTGATTATTCATCGACTCAAAGCTTTCGACATAGTCGCATGTCGTAGCTCTTTATGAGATCACTTATGCTCGATTGATCTCTACAAATTTGATCCATAAATTATCTTTCTGATAACGGTGAAATTTGTGTGTTTCAGACGGCAAAGAACTCGACTTCCGGCAACAGTGGTTACTACGTGAGTAGCAGCAGTACTCTTCCACGAGGTGGTCCATTGCTGCGAGCTTATAGTCCAGCAACGTCATCCGTTGTAGCTGGTCCAAATGCTACACCCACGCAGCCGAAGACCCTCGCTACTCCAGGTAGAAGAAATCTTCAGTCTCGGTCGTCGGATCGATTAGTTCTCGATGAGTCAGGGCTACTCTATGCTTGATGACGCCTTGCTGTCTGGGCCCTCGTCTCTTTTGACTCAATGTGTAACCAATCACTATTCGCTTCATTTTCCTAATCTTTCTCTCAATTGAGACAATGGTAATTGGGTCACGAGAGACTTCCGGACATATATTCTTCTCGAGGCGTGTTACTAGTGGATATATTTAAACATCATTGGGACTTGCAATGAAAATTCTCTGCTTCTACGCTTGCGCTGTCTTCTCCACGCTTGCACCACTATCGTATCCCGTAGACTTTCGTTGAGGCACCTCCATGGGAAAACTCTCGCGAGGACACGCTCTAGGCACTCTCTCACCTTGCGTAGCTACATTTCAGAGCGTGGACCACGCTTGGGACCGATTGCCAGTCATTTAGCAATGAACCTGACTAATAACATTCCTGTGACTTCGTAAGGAAGCTTAAAACAATCCCGCGTTCCATCAGCTAATCTGAATTTAACGTTTAAACCTGAAACCTTTCGCCAAGTAAAATGGTTTTTCTCCTTGCAACGATGCTTTTCTGCTTTCATTCAGCATTGCAAAAGCCTCTCGAGAAATCGAGCGGCACTTTGTGGAAGCCAGTAAAAAAACGCAGTTAAAAATCGACGAGTAAATCAAGTATCTCTCGCGCCAGTGACATGCTTATTAATTGCTGCAAGCTAGACGGCTACTTCAAACGAATTCGCGATAAGCGTATCCCACTTGAGTCTTCCACGCTCTTATTTAGTATTTCTATCCATCCCGCAACTGCAGTCGCACATTTGTGTATTGCCATCTTATCGGAAGCCGTATTCGCCTCTAATAACTCACACTGACACCTGAGCATCCTTTGAACCGAGCCTTGCGCGCTAAAATAACTATGATATTCTGCCAGGTAAAAAGAGAAGTTTGAGGGAAGGGGTTGAAATAAAAGAATTGAGACGAAAGGCGAAATTAGTCGAATCAGGAAGCAAAGTTCGTACTGGGTGTGTTGTAGCAGCTGGGTACATTGGTTTTTGTTTGGTTTTTCTGGATGGTTGGATAGGTGGTGGCGGGGTGCCGCCGGCCAAGCCGCTTCGCAGCTACCAGTGTGTTAAGAGTCCCCTTGGAAGCCTCGGGGGCTCGGCTCGCTTCTCTAGAGACAGCTCGGTCTCCCTCTATAGCATACCAGGTCAGTAGAATCCTTAAACATCCCGCGGAAAAGAAACCTCTTTCGGCTCTCTTCTACGCTGTTTAACCACTAGACTCTCTTTATTTGCGGCGTGATTTTGGTCGCGAGACTTCGTAAAGCTTTGAGATGATCACATGTTTCAGAAGTAATTTTTTTGTTAAATGTCTCCTTCACGTCTTTGAGACACGTGTCTCTTTTATTAGAATCTTGCGACACGAGAAATCTTTATTAAGATTATTGGCTTCGCTTGATCGAGCTTGAAGAGAGTTATACTTTCGAACGAGCGACGGTCCCTTTTCGAAGGATCTCAACGACAAAAGGTTTGATCCTTATCCTGGACACTTGTCAGGACCGAAATCATTCTGAATCTTCATCGGTGAAGCTCACCCCAAAAATTGGCAGAACGGGAGAAAAATTCAACTGACAAAATTTCCGCTGGAGAAATCCTCGCCAATTTAAAAGGATTGGAGAGTCCGCAAAGCGAGAGATTAATCATCAACACAATTGGCATATTCTGGCGAATTTGGCCCAAGGACGATTGTCAAAATTCCTCGTGGGGCTTAATTGGAAATTGTTTCGATGCGATCGACGGTATATATCACGTGTCTGTGAGGAGGCCTGGAACGTTCCAACCCCCTAAATACATTAATTAGCATAGTGCACCGTCCGCAAACCCCCGTATCATGCCCATTCACCAGAAATTCGTAGAATTTACGAGCTCCCCTTAAGCACGATCAAGAAGCATATCTGTCTACACACATATAACCACACACACACAGACACACATAGAAAGACACGTATTTCGATCATATCATTATCACAAATCGGTAGTAAAGTCATATGCACTCACATTCATCGTGTTTTGCACGCAACACTCCCAGAACCCTGCTCCGAGAATTATACCAGCGAAACGTGCATTTGTTTGATTCTGATACACGTGTCAGATTCACTTTCCAATTCACTCGTAGATACCCCAAGTTTTCTTTAGAAGCGAAACTTAGAAGTCGAGAGAGTAAAACGAGGATATCCACCTGCTAACAACTGGAATCAACTACCAACGATGACACAGACACATTCGACACGACGACTCGCGTTTAAAATATCAGGCACACCAGGTTAAACGTTCATTAACAAAATTTCTTCTTCAGATCGATTGCACGGTGAGAGTGGATACATGAGCAGTCCAGAGCGCGGTGGCGGCGTTGGATCTGGAACTGGGAGATATCCTCCTGGACCATACAGTGCGAGCAGCAGTTACGAAGATCCATACTATTCGCAGTATTCGGGGACAGTGACTCCAGTGATCGACGAGGAAGCCAGGTAAGAGGATCTTCATGAAAATTCCTTCCAAAAGGACTTTTAGCTTCTGCCATGGATCCCAGAGCTTCCTACACGAATCAATGATCCTATTAACGCGAGAATTCAGCACCGTGCTTCAGCTTAAGAATTTAAGGACTTGTGAAGCTAGGATCTTAAGAAAAATTCGTTTCACGGGTTTGTTATGTTTCCTCGAGTGTCGTTAAAGTAAGGAAGAGAGAATAGCTCTCGTTATCGGAAAAAGTTTGATATTAGCCTCCCGGTAATCGGTCGCGCGTTACCCACATGAAATCTGTGGATGGCTGATAGCGTGGATGTATGTCTGTTGTGGGTGGTGCAGCGATACAGAGCTGTTGGAGGAATCGTACAGTCTTTATGGGGTGAAACCGCCAGGGCGTCCGCCCTCTGGTCCACCACGCTCCCCATTTCCTCCAGGAGCACCA
Source organism: Trypoxylon attenuatum (assembly GCA_963989405.1). Taxonomy (NCBI): domain Eukaryota; kingdom Metazoa; phylum Arthropoda; class Insecta; order Hymenoptera; family Crabronidae; genus Trypoxylon; species Trypoxylon attenuatum. The sequence continues at coordinate 3,267,232 of OZ022492.1, read as the reverse complement.
CCTCTGCCACCCAGTGGACAAACCTACGACGCTACTCGGTACTGCTTCCACTCACACACCAGCCTGACTCTGTCTTCTTCACCTTCTTATTCGCCGTTCATTTTTTTATTTTCGGCTTCTTAGTCGTACATTGAAACTTTATGCCAGATCTGAATTGTTCCACGGTCGCGGGAGAAATGGGGGAAAAAATCAATCGAGGACTTCATATCTGGCATCATTGCAATAGAGAATCTAGCGCAGCTGGTACAGAGCTTACATTTGCATTAAGAGCTACATTCATTAACATATTTCCTTGTAACGCATGTCTCTGGAATGCAACATCGTGAATATTCCTCCGAAGATAAACGTCCTACAAATAGTATAATTCGTCGCGGTAGTATTTAAAGAAATATTTTAATTGAGTTTCGCTTATTCTGGCTTCGATGACTATTGTCAAAAATACAGTGATTCTTAATTTTCGAGCATGTGCATGGCTTCAAACTTCACCGCACTGCATGCAAGAACACATTTTTACCATGGACATCCAGAAGAAATTCAGAATCAGAGTTCATTGATTGTTGTCTCATCGCGTGGTCCTTAAACGAAATACAGCATGCCGATTAGCGATCGTAGTATGAATGCATCGAGAGCGCTTTCCGTATGTTGTCGTGCTACGTTGTTGTCGGTCCGAGCGAATGTGTGTTGTCGATGAATTAAGAAGCGAGTGAAATCCTCCCTAATTTCTGCACTTAAAGAAACGTGGATTGCAAAATTCAAGGAAGGCATGTCTATTCGAAGAACCAACACTAGAACGGATAAATAAATAATAATCAGTCTCGCGAGGACTGTAAAGAAGTATTTACGCATTTCTAGAGACATTATTTGCAAACCTATATGTGCAAGTCTTTAATTTCATATATATTATGCATTGGCGAATCTTGTAGCTTACGAACATTATCTACAAATGTTTTGCTAGCTAGCTATAGTGATATTTGTTGATCGATTATCCAATCGAACGTAGATGAATCCCAACGGTATCTTTGTTTGTTAAACTTCACTAAATCGACGCTTGTATGCGACAGGATTAGAGTGGAACACATGGAGCGACAACTGGCAAATCTGACAGGACTAGTGCAGAAGGCTTTGACTCATGCACCACACGCAGCATCTTCACCAAGAGATTACCTACAGGTTCCAGCTACTCGGGATCCTTACGCGAGAGCCGCAGGTACATCCGCTTCTTATCTTCATTCAATTAATCCATCTTGATTCGTTTAGCTGATATTCTCGAATTCTTTGAAAAAAAAACTGATTTCGCTTGTTACCAGCTCCCTGTGGAGTTGGGAATGAGATATAGCGGCGTATAAACAATCACGAACACTCGCAATTGATTCCGAGTCATCAAGCTCATCCTATCATTGTCTATTACACGAATACTCTAGGCTTGCATTCGTTGTTTCATAATACCAATTAGTGTTATTCAGTGGTTTTGCTGATAATGTTAGTTAGATTCTACCCTTCGGCGACCTTGCACATCGCGCTGAACCTTCGTACAAGGTACTGGACTTCATTTACAGATCAATTATATATGTGTGTATATTAGATATAGACGAATTAATTATACGTATCAAAGGATACAACCGGAGCGTATCTGACATAGGAAGCAGGATCCGCCGCAGTATGCAAGGTCGAAATATATAGATTATCGAAAGGAGCATCGGGCAACTGACTAGTTCGCATAGCCTCTGCTATCTGCACCATTCGATAACGAATCTTCTTTACGTGCGACTAGATGTTAAAGCACACACAGAGACATATATGTACATCTAGCAGGCCACATATATGTCGCCACGTTTAAATTGATTCCGTGCCATGCATCGCGTTCTGGCAACGGTACTCTCTGCTAATCGGTATTACACAGAGAGCAAGCTTCTCTCTTTAGTGGAATTGATCACGATGATCACGAAAGGTTTGGCAGACGTTGATCGTTTTAAAATGGATGAGCGTACCGTTGCACCGTGCTGCCGTGGCGCGACGAGATTTCCTCTGGACCCTGCTGTACAACTGCTTTGTTATGCCGACTAACGCACACACCAGGCGCCGGGGATGAGTTCGACAAACATTCTAGCTCCAGCTCTGCCTCACTGCCAGGTGTGTCTCTTCTTCTTCTTCTACTATTACTACTGCTACTACTTCTTCTTTTTCTTCTACTTCTTCTTCTACCTCTTCCACCTCTTCCTCTTCTTCTATTTCTTCTTCTACCTCTCACCTCTTCTTCTTCTTCTATTTCTTCTTCTTCCTCTTCTTCTTCTTCTTCTTCTTCCTCTTCTTCTTCTTCTTCTTCTTCTTCTTCTTCTTCTTCTTCTTCTTCTTCTTCTTCTTCTTCTTCTTCTTCTTCTTCTTCACACTCCGCCGTTGCGCACGAGTAAAACTTCAGTCTGTCGCCCCAGGTACATTACAATGTACGCGGATGACATTGACACGAGTCAACACGCGTACGCACCGGTGGAACGTGTACTACGTAGATCTCTATCCATATTTGTACATAAACTATACTATACTTCTAACAACAACATCGTCTCGACTGGTGCTTATCACCGTTACTAAAAGGTGTCTTCCTTTCTGAAATTCAAGTGTCTCAACCTGCCGTTACAGATGACTCGTACTTAAGGACTGACGTTAAACCACCAAAGTTAGGCAAAGGTGCGCTTCTATATACAATCTACACGTATAATTTCACTTCCTCGGTGTCACTGGGAGGGAGTTAGAGTTCTCTCCTCTCTTTGCACTGCATGGATCCTTGCTGTTCCTTTGTGTTTCTTCCCCTCTGTGCGATATTCTTCGAAAAGGGGTGGCTTGAGATAGATGGGTTCCTAGCGGAGAAAAGATACTCGAATGCTTTGTGCATCCATTATCATAAAAATTCAAGTTTCTCTTTTTCCTAAGGGAAATTGTTATCGTATATCGTATTTAAACGTTAGGATCCAAGCTGATACCATGCCACCTCCAAGTCTCTTGTTTTGTTCGAATTCATCTGAGATTCAGCCACAAGCCACTGTTCTTCTTATTCCTGTTTATTACCTTCTCTTGGGTTTCCTTTTTTTCTGAATGGCTAATTGTACGGCTGTGAAACAATTTCACTCGGGTCTCTGTCCTGAAATTATATGGGGAACATGCCACATTGTCGATGGACTATGTCCCTCTTCCTTCTTTCACTTTTCTCTCTATGCGAAAACGATCGAAGTACAACATACATATGTATACATAGATTGTTTTGCTTAAGTGAAACGAGTTGAATCGATTTCAGTTCCACTTTTACAGTCGTGCATTGCCCCCCTCAATGCTTACCCACGAATTTGATTTACCTGCGCACACGTTATGTTCAACGTTTAGAATTTTTCTTCTGCACGACGTTAAACACTGGTGTCAGTACGAGAGACTCCTCCTTGGTCACCGTATTCTTCGCGTCAATGATATTCACGTGATCTCTCGGCTTATCGAGCCCAATTGCACAGAGCCAACCAAAAAAATATGCTGATCAACATGTATTCCAGACAAGTCGGTGTCCTTTGAAAAGTCAGTCTCCTTCAGTGACGAGCCGCCAGACATGAACTCACCCAAACAGCATTCCCCGCAACACGCAGGTAAACACGGCTACTGCATATGTATATACATATATATGTATATCACAAATTAGAAGAGCATGCTATTAATACTAACAGCGAGCAAACTTTTGAGCTCAAAAAAAAAAAAGCACAGCAACGACACTCTCAGTGAATATTTCTTAGCGAATTTTGAGAATCGATGCAGCATGCGTTTGGCGAAGCTAACCGCCGCGGTAGCCACTACTAACGCAATAATTTCTAACACCTTCTCGTACGATTGCGCATTGCCTACCACGACTAGCGGACACAAAGCCTACGAAACCAGCGATCAAATCCTCCACGTTGCCGAGGATGTCTTCCCAAGGTAAACCTACCCAAGAGTTATTAAGCTTGCAACCCTGTGTTGTGACCCACCACAATCCACCAGCTAAATTTTCTTACGTGTACTCCAGTTACCTTTTGTACAGAATTTATGTTTACCACCTTTGTTACTTTGTTCTTTTTGGGTCTCTTTGCACCTTTTTTCACAATGTTCCAAGTAACGTTCCTCTTATTACGTTCGATGCCAGGTATCACAGAATTTTGCCGAATCAGTTTTATTAATTATTGAATGTATTTACAGAAGAATTCATTCTCTTTAGCAGAAATTTATTTTCAGTTAATGGTAGATTGTTGTTTGGTACTTGATTTGTTTCCAAGGATCGAGGAGAATTTTTAATTTATATTATTCGGCAAGGTGACAAAAGCTTACAAAAACACATACTTCTTACTTCGATCCACTGGCACCGTTCGTATTACCACGTTCACTTATTTAATACCTTGGTATACTCCTTGATTAAGTCGTTGTTTGTCCCGGAGCACCACTGCGAAAACATGTCTGTGTACGCAAATCAGGTCGAGCCACTCAAAACCAATTGGCACTATCGCGCAATTGATTTATATTGACCCAGTATCTGGAGGCAGTGTATAGTTTTGTGTGAGGCTCGACCGACGGTCGACCGGATGACAAAGTGAAATTAATCTGCGGCAGTGGGATTATTCAGAGGTAAAGCGCCCGAAGCCTAGCTCTCTTTGTTATCATTTACCTCGATCAAACGTTGAGTGTCCAACTTAGGTCTCATCCGGTCAATGATTCCTTTTGATATTAAGAGTGACAGTAAAGTTGGCCACTCACTCAATCCCCTTTCATGCTTACCTCCTGCGTACCTTCATAATTCGCTTACTCTTTAATCGTGCGAAAGTGTTCCTCTGATTGACAATTAGTCTATTTACTGCTGTAAATACACAATTACACGCGGGATCTGATAAATATTCATGGCACACTTGGAAAAGACCTTGTAGGTATGAAACAGGTACATACACGTATTTATACACTAATATCCTATTAATTCGAAACAACTTTCGCACGAGCCACAACCCAAAGTCCCGCTTCGCTGTATTCATATTTTCACCGGTTCCATTTTGAATTTGAGAGTTTTTCCAAAAATCGAGTGTTCTTCATTTCAGAAAGAGACAGACACAAGCCAACCCCACCACCGAAACCAGCGGGTCTTGTGACTGGTCAGTACGTCTACAGGGATCTCGCACTCACCCCGGAGATGTACAATCAGCTACGAGGACTGCAGAAGAAAGCGAAGGATCTCAAACAGGAAGTGAGGAATCTAAGACGCTTGTCGCAAGCTCAGGCGCATACCGTGCGCGAAACCATAAGAGATACTTTTATTACTATCAGGTATCGACTTTTGTTTCGGATTATAAACTCGTGTCAAGTTAGTAATTTATTTGATTGATGGCTGATAAATAGGCATAAATTGTCTATGTTATAGGTCGATGCTATTGTCTGGTATAGACGCGTGGAGTTCCGGTGATGCAGAGAAAATTCGACTGAGTCGCGAGGAAGACCTCTACAAACAGGAAATGCTAAGGCTGGAAAAAGATCTTACGTAAGTGATTCGAATGATCTATTGTCTCGGTTTTCAAAAATTCACGCTGATTTAGCATTGAATACGATTTGTTTAATCCGCAGCGAGCTCGAGAGTACGGTGGAGGAACTTCGTAGCAACGTCATCACAAAGAAGACACGGGTGAACATGTCAGACGTGGAAAATATGGCTCTAATATTGAGTAAATCAAGGTAATCCAATGAGGATTTATGACAAGGAAGAAAAAATAACAATTGTTTCTTTTCTGGTGTTTAATTCATTTATTCATGTGTCTCGTACATAGTAAAACGGTGGCAGATTTGAAAGTACGCTTCCCGGGTCTTCAAGAAGGCATGAAAGGTCTCTTGAGCTCAGAAATGGAGAAAGTCGTCCGGGAAGAGAAGTTCCTGAAGGAAGAGCCCAGCCGATTGGAAGCTGCGCTAAAACGTTGCAAAAAGCTTACTGGCACTCTCGTAACGCTGAAACGGTGAGAAACTTGGTCAACCCTCTTTAGAAATTATCTACCTCGCAATATTTCTATACTATACACCCATCATTAATTCACACTAACTAACGATCATCCATATTACCTCAAATCCATTCAATTTCAAGGATCCAGACTACCATTCACCCTCTCTTATATCCTAACACCGCTTTCGTTTCTCCACTCGAAGAAAAAATCTTCAATAACAGCCACAAAGGACGCGTCAGGTTTTTTCATAGCCTCCTTTACCGCGATAGCTAGTGATGTCATAATACACCAGATTCAGTCACACATTGCCAACAGGTAGACCAGTTTTCCCTAAGGAGCGTTCTTTTTTGTGATAGCTTGGCGTCGGTGCAGGAGCAGCGATTACCAAACGCGGCGAGTATAGAAGCCGAGGAGACACCACCAATCACGCCACCATCGACTCAACATTCCAAGGTAACACTTGGCTATCCCCGCTCGCTCGTTCGCTGGCTCGCTCTCTTACTTTTACAAATCTCCACTCTGTCTTTCACAAATTCGTCCTCTCTATCGTTATCTATCGCCGGTCTGTCTTTCTGTCTCTCTATCTCTCTATCTCTCTCTCTATCTATCTGTTTCTCTGTCTTTTTCTCGCTTCCCAGTACCAAAGTTCCTACCCTCCTCTTCCTGATTGGCTCTGGTATTTTTCCGGTGCCATTTGCATGCATGATGATCCACCCGTTCGAAACAGTATCCTTTTCCAACTATCACGCTTGTTGAGAGCCCTATCTCCTTTTCCTGATCCTTCGCTTCGTCTTCGTCCTCCTCCTTCTCCTCCTCCTCCTCCTCCTCCAAGGAAGAAGGAAAAAAGAAGAAGAAGAAGAAGTACGATTTTGAATTCCCGGGAAAAGCGCGTGACACACTCGGCGAGACCAGATTACGTGGGTGTCAAACCTCTCGCGAAACTACTGGTTTCCCAGATTCCCCCTTCGAAAATATCGGCATAACGAAAGTGCACCGAACTGCAAGTCAATATGCACGTATGATAATCGACGTCTCACGATGTGAAGAAAGACTTAGATCTATTACCTGTCGAACTATACAATATTGTATAGTGCGACGGTTGCAAATGTACCCCAAAGTAGGCACCAACGAAACTCCCGAACAGTTTTACTGTTAAAGGAGGCTTGTGATTTCTGTCTCCACGATGTAATTTTGTAATTATTCGAATTGATTTGACGCTTTAGAGAGGGTAGCCCTGTTGCCAGAGAAAAATAGGCCGGAAGAGAGAGTATCGTACTCATTACTTGACGGACTCGTTTGACTTTTCGTATCGATAACTTAGAACGTGTCCGACCACTGCTTACCCTCTATCCTATTATGCTAAAAAGCGCATGCAACGAGTGGTATAGAAACTTTTTCTATACATATAATATATATATATTATATAAATGCATAAATATTTCCATTTCGTACGTTTGCATATCTGTGCACTTGGTAATACGTACTGTACACATATGCGTGTATCAGTGCGTGCAAGAGAAGTACTTTTGCAAACGGTTGGGATGATATTTCGCTGTCAGTGAAACGAAGCGTGAGTTATATACATTACGAATTTATCCTCTGTCTGACTGCACTCGCGCGAAGGGGAGTATGTAAGACGCGGGTGGCAGTTTTGTTTTTTTTTTTTTAACCACTTTCGTTTCAATGTCCGTAGAACTTGTCTTCTCCTGTATACATGTCATATATATTCTGTTGGAGCCGTTCTTTGCGTTTCGTCGTAAGAGCATGCGTTGAAAAGAGATCTGTCCTTGGTTTGTAGTATTTGAATTGATTCTGAGTAGATACAGTGTTCTCCAGCCTTGACATTAACTACGTTCGTCTTTTGTGGTATATTGTATATATATATACGTATACCATGACTTTGGAGGAACTTGCGAAAGTTTAGCCAAGCTAATGAGCAGTCAGATGGACAATAGTGATTGAAGAGGGGTGCGTTAATAATCCTACTCAGGAATTGAGACCAAGCAATTGATTTTTTTTTTCTTTTTTTTTTAAATCTCCTCTCTATCGGTCCGTGTCGATGCACTTTCGATCAGCGTGACTCTCCACATCCACTGCAGATTCTTACTTGACCCGCGTGAAGAGATATCCGGCCAAACTCTATCCGCTTGATCCTTGACACTTAGCCGTCGCTCTCCTGCTCTCTCGATCGTTATCGGTGACGCTCGAAATCTGATGTAAACCTTCGGTCGGCCACTTTACCGGCGGTCCAATGTGCAAAAAAACGGGCGGCTAAATAAATCCCAGAATCCCAAAGTAGCCGAAAAGTTGTCGACTACAGTCAACCATCGAAGGAATTCCTTTGATAATGGTTAATCGCGACTTTCCGAAGACTCAGGCGAAACGATCGAACTTTTCCGTATATATGGGAACAAACCAAGCCCGAGACTTCCTCCTGGGCGCGTTATTTCCTCTTTGAACGGAGCACGGTCTCCAAGAATAATTATATATTGTGACAGCGTCGTCTTGAATTCGAGCATGAGAGTTGGTGCCAAGGCGTTTTCCTACAACTCATGTCTCTCTGTGACATCGACCTCTCCACCCTGAAACCCATGATACCAATATTTTCAATGTTTGCTGTGTCCCGATAGTATAGATATATTTTTTTTATACGTTTCACGCATATGATCTGACAAAACTCGAGCAGTTGAGCCCGGTATTCTGGACCGGACACCATGAGCCTTGGATCACGGTGACCAGTTCGTTAAACGCTGCTCGAACGGCAAATCTCTGGAATCATAGATTGCCGTAACCCTGTGTTTTGTCAGATCGTTGTTCTGAAGTACATACTAGTTATGATGGTTTATCGACCAATAACAATCTGCGTCGCGATGCTTCGCGGAAGCTTTGCTCGCGAGCTGCTTTCTTAGCTACTGTGACATTGAGATCAGAATTATCATAAATGCTACAGGATACAATTATAATTTTCCTTAAGAAAAATATTTGAAAGATCAGTCACAGTGGTAGACAGCAGCCGCTTTATCGTTAACTCCCTCTCTGAATTGGATTATCCAAAATCTAGAGATTTCATAGATCTCTCTCGCGTGTTCAGACTGGCATTGTCCAGTTCCAGAATTATCCAGCGACGCGGGTTACGAATTGTCTGAAACCGGTTGCCAAGTGCAGCTACTTTATTAGTAAAGAAAAAAAAAAAGAATCTTAAGTTAAACTAAGAAGCAACTGACTAAGAGACCAATCGATAGTGAAAGTGATATTAATTTTTTAGTATGGCTGGAAGTGGAGTACTAACTTCAAGGAGGCCATACAGACCAGTCACGAGTAATTTTTTACTGATTCATATTTGTAAATTATTAATTATTACTACTATACTACTCTAATACTACTTACTACTTTATTATTATCATTATCATTATTATTCTGTACTATTTTTTAACCTTATATATATGTATATATATATAAACACAATCTACACAAGATATAATCCTACATACATGTTTATATATATATAGATATAGATATATAAATTTTATATATATTCTTTTTTATCGGTATGATGTCTGCCGCACAAACCGTCATACTGTTAATAATTGTTATCCCGCCCTTTTTCATCATCCTCGAAGTATCTTGCCAAAATTTGATTGACCGATGGTGATAATGGTGATAATTGGTAGAATTGTTGGCAGAGTCGGCGGCGAGTCTTTGGCGAAATTCTTCGAGAATTATCCAAGCAAAGTTGTCGACACACACGTGCTATAGCCACTTCAACATTCTATATACCTTCTGTACCTTTTTTACTCTGGATACGTGCTTGATTTTTTCTTTTTTGTCAGATCGATTTATCAATTTTTTTTTTTTACATTTCATTTCCTTTTCTTACACGAATATTATATATATCTACATCTCTGTACCTCTCAGTTTTTCTGTACAATGCTGTATTCGCCTTGATCGTATTGCGACCAAATTGCAAGCAATTTATGTCATCTATCGCTATGATTGAATTCGATTAGGAATGATAGCACGAGTTAACTCAATTGATCAGAATCTCTCGATTGAAACTTTAAGAGAGAAATCCCAGTGTCGATTGCTGTTGTCCAAAATTCGATTTCGAAGAGAAAAAGCACTATCGGATATATTCGATTGTAAAGTGCCAATTGAGAATTTCAACGTGAATTGGAAAATGGGAAAGAGAATTCCTGAAGAAATTGGTGATCAGGTTTCGAAATAAGGAATTAGACAAAATTGGGACGTGCGGCGACGTTTCTGTACCGGATACCCCTTTTCTACATCATTTCACATTATACATATTCATACACATACATCCATGATACACAGATACGCACATAAATAACGGCTGTTTATAATTTAGAATTTCAAGACGTGCAACCCCTCGTTACGATTCTGCTCTGCTACGTGCTATACGTCTTTGATTTTAGCGCTAATGGCCTTTCCGCAAATTCATATCTTTTTTTTTTGTTTATTTAGATCCTCTTCTATTCTGTTCATTTGGTTCTTCTGAAAGTTACAAATACAACGAAAGGCCACCGGGATATTCGGACTGATTTGGATCTCGTTCGAGCGAATTAATTTGATTTGATACCGATTTTATAATCTAATAAGTGACATTAAAATCGCTCGAACAAGATTTCGAAACAGACCGTTATTACCACGTGGTACTGCCACGTTTCTCTAGCCCTTACAGTACTTACTTACTTACTTACTTACTTACTTCCACACACTGCGAGAAAAAAAAAAGAATGACAGTAGCCATACAAACCTCGTCTCGTCAAACACACTCGATCCAATCCACTTCTTATAGTAAGGTAAACCCCTCAACCCCCAAATCTGCTTTGCAATGATCAAGGTTTACATTGGATTTCCCGGGACCACGACGACGATCGGCACGAGGATGACGACAGTGCGATAAGCAGTAGACGTGACGTGGCCAGAGAAGAAATTGGAAATAAAGGGTAGCGTTACGAGACTCGAGGAAGTTGAAGAAATTCAATAGAGAAAGAAACTTGTTCCTTGTGAAGAATGAGACCAACGATAAAATGGCTCTTCTTAATTTTCATCATTTTCAACAAAACACTCTCTGGCAGCGTTCTTTAACTGACAACTCGCACCAGGTCGTCGTCGTCGGCGTTGCAATCATCCTCTTTTTAAAACCCTTCATCTCCAAGATCCTCGTGCACTCTCCAAAAACAAGCCAGCGCCACATCAAGGCAACTTGTCGCAGTCTCTCATCTTTCATTCTCCCTCGTCTCGAAGATCAGTTTTCGAATAACTACTACTACTACTACTACTACTCGTCGAATTGGCAGTTAACCGAGTCGGACGATGTCTCGGATATAATGAATGCAACGAATGTTAATCGCGCGGCTTCCAACCGTGAACGTTAATGGACACCCAGCTTCCCATCGACAGCGGGTTTCTGCGCGTGATAATCGAATCAGGGAGTCGACATGTTCCTTTACCATTGAAAAGTATTGTTTGTCATCACAATTTTCGTTATTTCCTTCTAATATCTCATCGGTTTTAAAAACAGAACGAACGTGTTGACTCGCTGCTTCGATAACACATACACACAAATATACACGGTGTCATAAAATTCAACGAACGCGAAGAAATTACTCGTTGGATGTCCGCAGGATATATTTATATACCTGCTGCGTGTATCGGAGTATTCATACATAGTTGTCTATAAGTAATCGCGCACAGTTACGACTAACAACACGAGCCGGGTATATGAGAGTACCTAAGCCGAAGAAGTTTCAAAAGTTCCAGTTAGTTTGTTCATTTGAAAATTCTCTGCGGTTTTATTAGCTTTCAGTCTGTTTTTATTATGCTGTGTCGTACTATTGTTAATACGTATTCTAGTCGATCTTTGCTTCACGTACTCTGTCTGTCTCTGTCACTTTCTCTCTCTTTCTCTCTATCTGTCTCTCCCTCTTTATTACTTTCTTTTCATCTATTTTTCTGTCTCTCTGTCTTTTATCATCTCTTCCTGAGTTGACCACCTGTGCTGTGTACAGTTTTATCGTTCCATCGCGTCATTCTCACATCATTCGTGCGAGACTTACATCACGCCCCCTTGCTTCTTCGTCATCAGAATTTTTTCGTTGGTTCATCTGTCGAATATTCATCTGGTTCTCATCGATACTTCTGTATTACATGTGTATATAATACACGACACGCTCCTTCTCTCTTTTTCTCTTCCTTCCTCTGTGTCTCTTGCTCTCTGTTCTCTCTGTCTTTGCTGCCTATGTCTATATATTACACATATATGTACACGTATACATATCTGTGTGTATATACATAAAGAATTAAATCTAGATGTCTAATATCTCTCTATAAATACACGTTCGAGTCCGCAAACGAATTGCCTTACTATAAGGATTGGAGTGAAGACTCTCACTGTGTACCTTTTTTTCATTCGTTACGTTTCTGTATATTTACTTTATATATTACTGTTGTACATATACGACCCGCTTCATGACTTGAGCATAATTAAGCATGAAAATCAGCCTTTTATTGTGTCGTACAGCATGAAGCATGCTTATATATTCGTATTTGTAATTACTTAAATTGCGAGATGTTAATATTAATGTATCAGCTGCCTGGCGTTAGACTGCACGCATGAACTATCAGCTAATATATTGTATGTATATATATATGTGTATATACATACCTTACCCCAGTTTCCGTCAGCAATGCATGCTAATTATTATTATCGAGATCTAGATTCTTATTGACGGAATATCGGTTGTTCATACACTATTAACTACCGACGAGCAAAATTCTATTCTACTATTACATATATTATTGAGCACTGAGGGATAACTTGTGAGCCGGGCTCGAGGAAGTGAAGCAGGAAACGGAGAACAAACTCGGTGGAGTTGAAACAGTCGGTAGACAGCGACAGATAGGACTTTTCCCATTGGACTTGAAATTTTGCCAATTTCAATCCTGGCTGTTTTAGTGATTTTTCATTGAAAAGTGTAATAAGTCAATTCGTTGATTGGAAATTTCATTTAGAAGCGATACGCGCACAGCCAGGAACGCTGCTTTATTCTTGAATTATCCAAATTCTGCCTTTTTTCGCCCCCGTGTTCACTCGACGCCACTCACGATCACGACCCCTCCAATCATCGTGCCCTCTCCCCCTTTTCTCCAGCCCCTTAAAAAAAAGATCACACACATACACACACACTCAGTGTCATCTGATTTTGGATTTTTGATTTTTGGTTTCTCTGTTTTTTTTTTTTAAGTTGACTAATACCGGACAGCAATCGATGCCAAATGTAAAAGAGCCCCAAACGAGTACTGACTTGTAACACGCACAACGCACGCACAAAACGTATAACCGATATCGCAGGTAATTATCTAACGGAATTAATACGTATCTTATGATTGAATACCTCTCTCTCTCTTTCTCTTTCACTCTCTGTCTCTTTCTCTCTCTCTCTCTATTTCTCTTTCACTATCTCTCTCTTTCACTCTCTCGCCCGCTCAACCGAGATTTAACTTGTTTCATTCACCGAGCCTTGAGTTTCTTCACAAAGTTTTTCACACTCTTCGGTTCACGTTAATTTTTTCTCGCTGATGTTCTCCTCTCCGGCGTCGTTGTTTCCTCACCACTTTTGCATGCGCGTGTTTTCTTACGAGACCGTTGTCAGCATGAACCAAATAGAGCATTAAGCAGCCATCACATTCCGCAGCCGCCAGGCTTCATTCAACGACAGCGGTGTATCGAGACCACCAGGAGCACATTGCAACGCTATTTTTCGCTCTCTCTCTCTCTCTCTCCATCTCTATCTTTCTCAATACACGGACAGATTGTAGATATTGGTGTGCACATAGCTTTTCCACGATTCTTCTCGATATACCGCAGTCGAACATCCGACTCAGCACATTTGACGGAACCGTTTCCATAGGGTGATCCCTCGATTCCCTTCTAACTACAAATCAGCCTCTCTCTAGTCATCGAGGAACTCTCCAGCTATGCGGACACCACTATGACGTTTTGGTCCGTCAAATCTGCGAAAATCGTCGAAAGTACCCAACTTGTACCATCAACAGGTGGACGGTAGCAACAGTTGCTCAAGCAAGCTTTTGGGAAGCTGTTGCTACATCAAAATCGATGTGAAGAAAGTTGAGGAAACGAATAAAGGATCAATACTAATCGAATTTTTCTGTTGTACATTGGTAACAGACAGCTGCACCCGTGCCAGCGGAACGCACTGTCGTGGGGTCAGCGAGCGTCCTCGGGGGAGGGCCCCACCCTCACGAGTCACCCGCCGCCCATCAGCAGCGTCCGGAGAACGCACTCGACGCTCTGTTAGACGAACTCCAGACTTTCTCTAGACCAAGCTCGCAGCTTGGACAGGTGTCTGGTGCAGTTGTTCATCAGGCTTCGCTGTCGGAGATCAGTCGGAGCAACAGCAGAGATTTGCCAACAACAGCTGCCGCAGCTTGCGCTGTTAGACCACCCTGCATCTCGGAAATAGGACGCAAGGGAAGCGTGGATTCTTCGAGCGGAGCTGCGTTGATGGTAGGACTGCCTGGTACCCCAGGCTCAGGTGGAACTCTGCGCAGATTACACTCGTATCCTTCGAGTTCGGACACGGATACCTCACCACCGATCGCAAGGCTGCAAGTTTCCCAACCAGATCAGCCCAATCTTCCGGTACTTCCTCAAGGTTTCGTACCTGGGCAAAAACCCCCAGTTCCAGAACGCAATGCTGAACTATTGCAATTGGCCACCGCGCGGAGAGTACCACCACCACCTCCACCGCGAACAAGTTCGAAATCACCACTCGCTAGTCCCACTAGCCCTCAGTTGCCACCAAGGAACCACTCGTGCAACTTGCAACCTGGAAATGCTACTTTGCGCAGGCCTGCAGCACGCGGAAGTATCGGTAAAGAGGGCAAGCCACCAATGGCTTTGCCACCCGATGCCCTGTCGATTCAAGGGACTGAGATCAATGCGACTGCCGATGGTATCGTCAACGCCCAGCCTCCTACAGTCTTGTCGACCAGCAATTCGAGCTCCTGCGAAAGCGTCAACTCACAGGAAGGCATGCAGAGCAAAAGAGGCAGGCAGGAACAATTGGAACAACGTCATCAGGAATTATTGAGAAAACAGAAAGCATTGCAGGAGCAGTATGCTAGACTCCAACGGCTTCAGAGAAACGCTGCTGGTCTAACGAGCGTCCCACCAGCTCCTCCAGATCTCTTAAAGAAGACCGGCTCTGAGAGCAACCTCCTAGCTAAAATGGGACTTGGCTTGAGCGCTGCCAGCTCTGGTTCTCTCACAAGTTTAACCATCAAACCTGTTCTCGTCTCGCAAGATTCTACCAACGAGAACAATCAATCTGTTCGACAAGACGAGCAAACTATTCAGATTAACGACAATGGGCTGAATGCAATTACGAGCAATTCCACGGTTAATAATGCAACAACTGCGGCAGTTGGTGTTACTGATATAATTACACCTATCATGAATCAATCCAATTCGGTTTCCAGCGCTATCAATAATTCACTTTCCGCTAATGCCGTGCCAACTACAGCACCCAGTGGAATAATCAGTAGCACAACAACAACAACTACCACGACCACCAATAAAATTTATGAGACGGATATTCTGTGACCGAGAGGCTGATCATTGGCCTATTGGAGCATCGGAACAGTCGCTAGAATCGCGTTGACGAGTTAACATTGCCCGTCCGATGGAGCAGAGTCTTGCGCGGATCAATCGTTGGGGCCGCACAGAACTGGGGTAGATAAAAACTTCCCATTCGAAAGGAATGCCGATGGATTCGTGATCTGACTATTAAATTTCTATCATCAATTTTACGTTATTTCTTCGTAACACGAATTTGTGGATAGAGTTCCAGTGTGCGATTTGGTTGGCTGAATTAGTACGAGTTAAAAGTCCAATGGACAAGTTCTTGCTGAACGAATAGGAAAATTGAAGAAAAATCGTGATCCTATGGCATTTACAAGCTATCGGTCGAAAAGACAATCGAATTAGACAAAGTGAGATCTCGCATTTAAAAAAAAAAAAAAAATCCAAATCGTTCGTCTTTTTACAAATCCAAGGCATCACGTTAGGTCGACAGGTAATTTCATTGAAGGGTACACGTTATATTTGTACAATTTTATTGGCCCGGAGTAAAATCGGAGAAAGGGCTGGGTCGATTGGTTGCGTTCGCCTCACATCAGCGAGTCCGTTTTAGGCGCGTGTACACGCATCGCTTTGTGAAGTTAGGATGCGACCCTAGGGATTTAGCGATTCACGCGCAATAAAATACTATCAATTATTATAATAAAAACAATAGTATTAATAATCGTAACGAGAGGAATTTTTTTCATAAGCTGTGTATGTACGAGCCAATCGCACGGCTATAACTACACTTTCGAAACAATTTAACGCGCGTACCCCGAATCCATGCACGATTTCTGGTCACGGGGAGGAGACTTGTTTTTTTCGAAAATGACACATGTGTACACAAGATAGATTTTTGACTCGGGCTCTCCCTCTCTCACCAACGACATAGGAGGAAAAAAAAAATACTGACGCCGCTATCAAACTGACTGACCGTAGGAACTTTCATATCGTAAGCGTGGAATAAGGCGGTAGCGGCTCTCTCGCCAGATCAAAGAGACCAAGAGACTTCAAATCGCATCACTGCTCATTTCCCGAGCAACTCATCTTTCAGAACACAATTTGTGCCAAAATGTGTTGCGATACTTTTTTTAACGAAACTTAACGGCGATCAACCGCTCTGCTAATTTAAATCCCGCTCTTTCCAACTGTCATTCAGTCTCGACGAACTTCCTTCCATATTCACCAATTATGTAACGACGATACCTCGAGATTCTGCGCGGGTGGTCGTATAAATATTTATAAATACGTATAAATACACGCTCGGTTGGCAATTGCGGAGGAAGAAGTTTATATATATACAAATGAGTATAAATATCTATATTTAAGTGGTTAGTTAGGTAGATAGATGAGCAGGTACACGAAACAATGCAATTCTACTCATTAATGTCATTAAACACCGAGGAAGCAAGGAGAGCGAACAAGGAAAGGACAACATACTACGTACAGAAACTCGTGGCGTAAATGATTTTCTGGTGTGACAGTCACTCAATACACACACACGCACACATACACACACACAGAGTCTTTACCAGGATACGACCACCAGAGCACAGCGAGTCCAGTATGCGAACGTAAACGTTTTATCGTGCTTAGTCGAATCATTTATTACATGTATATATATATAATATATATGCGCACAAAGTGCACTGACGGTATTCGTTAGGCGGCGTAAAAGCGACAGGAAATTCAAGCTCGACGAGAGAGACATAACGATATGCCAATATGAATACAGTAAACTTGGCACTATATCGAAGGAACTGTTACGACAAGAGTTAAAAAAAAAAGAGAGAGAGAGTTGGGAGAGAGAGTTCTTCACTGTAATCTTTTACAGTGTAATGAAAAGCGAGACATAATCACTGATAAAGCTGCTGATCGATTGAGAATTCTACTCTGTGAAATTCAGGATTATTGGTTGACGTTTTAATAATAAACGGGTAGGTTCCAGGATTAAAAGTAATATTGCTCAATACTTATTGATGGAATGTCACATCGCGATTCTACGTAAAAATAAAAGGAAAAAAAAAAATAATGCCGAAAAAAGGAAAACCGTATGTACGGAGGTTTTGTGTCTGCCTATTTGCACTGGTCAACGGCACATCTTTACCGCCGACTGTCGCACATCCTTAAAGGTATACACATACATAACGTGGTTCATAAGCAATCAACGAATCTAATGGTTTCGCGATAGGCTACTTTTCTAACCCGTAATACAGGAGAGCAGTACATCCCCCCCTTCCCCCTCTTCCCATTTCTTCTCGTTTCAAATTCACGATGTCCCTCTCCCACCGCTGGCGTTGTTTACATACAGTACATTTAAGTACGTAGACCTGTGGGAAACACGTCAGTGAAGCCGGGTGAGCGTTCTTGCGCGGTACGCTCGTAAGAACATTGCGATTTATTGTACAAATCGATGACTGCACACACCGTGACCACCTTTAGATCTCAGTCAACGATCGTGCCCATGCAATGTGCTGGAGTTAATTATTAATAAAATTTACGAATTTTCATTTTACACAGCCTCTCCTCCTTTCTCCTGTTACATCGCAGATTTTAATTAAGTGTCGGGAATCTAATTTGTAAATTGTAGATGCCGCAATTTCTTCCTTTGGAGCAGCAGGTAAAGATTTTGAAGGAAGATAGATATCTTTCAAGAGATGATGAACTTTATGTGCAATCACAATACTGTGTTTTACATTAGATATACTGGGCCTATTGTATGGTAAACAATTGACTTAAATTCTTTGCGTTTCTTTGAACTTGACAAGTATTTACGAACCACGCGTAATAAGTCTGTATTGCCATTTAGGTATACGGAGACAATTAATTTTAGATAAAGCTTGTATATTCTTAGTGAAATAGGGAGATTAGGTACTAATTAGCAGAATCATTGCCTTTGTAAAAAGCTTTTTCAAACGCTATGCTTAATTACTCCTAACAGAGCCACAGTCTGGGCGTAGAGCAAATTCAGTTTCTTCTTCCCTAATATTGATCAGACATTGGTACAACTTTCTTCAACAGTCCTATATGCCAAATCGAATTGAATTGTTACATTTGTAAATGTTTGTAAGTACTGCTATATAATAATAAAATAATCAATTAATAATCGTCAATTGTGCAATGAGACTTAGATGCATCGTCTAAGGGACAAGGGGAAGATAGGGTATTCGAAAGTAAATAAGACACAGTTTCTTCTATTTACAATAAGTTTATATACATAATAGTTTATTTCTCCTGTATTTTTGACTTTAATATCTGCTCTTTCATATTAGCTATCGCGTTTAACAATTTAGAAGATTCACCAGAGTCTATGTGAGCGAAGGATTCTATCAGTTCAAGTCCGCCTTTTGTCAGCCACTGGTTTATAATTACGTTGTCGGTGGGATGAACTTTGTAATATAATTCTATCACGAGTACAGCTTCATTCAAGTGATTCGTTTTGAGTAATTCCACCAGCAAATTGTGTGGCTTCTTCTCCCAAATTAAGTGAAATACCATTGGACCAAAATGCCTGGTAGATCTTAAGATCTCAAAGTTACTCTCCTCGTTTACCTTCTCGTAAACCTGTTTCGCTACGTTTTGATATTCTTCGCTGTCCGGCTCGAATTGTACGCATGCTCTGTCCAGAATGAATTCGTATTCTTTCCTTTCTAGTACATTCTTTAGGAAAAACAATGACAAATCTTAGATTCAAAGGATTATAGAGTAAAAGATTTGTGTCTTACGTTGTGAGACGCTCACCTGTAAGTGCTCTGGTTCGAACATCTTTGGTGTCTCCATCTCTTTGTACGGTACTGGGAAATACACTTGGTTCATCCTGTGTCTCTCGCCATCTGTTGCTTCCCGCAATACTCCATTAGGTTCCCTTACCGCTATCAGACGCTTTCTGTCTGAGATGCCATAAGTAATATCGGTAAAGACGATCTTTGCAGTGTCGTGACCATTTAACGCTGGATCTTCAGAAATCACTCTTGGCTCCGTCTTAGTCATCTTCACCACTGGTGGCATTTGCAACAGTTTCTGCGCTTTCGCTTCCGCTTTGATCATCTCCTGCTTCAGCTGCTCGTCTGTCATGAACTTGTATGTGGGCCGTCTGATGGGCTGGCCAAGTTTACGTGTTCGAAACACTTTGTCATAGTCGAGACGAGTTAACTTTTTTAAACCGAAATAAACCTCCTTTGAGAAAAAAATGGGTCCTGGATCCTTGGGCTCTTCTATTAATTGAATCATTGTGTGGAGTTGGAATTATTTAGAATTGTACTTAATCGTTTATTAGTGTTAAGAACTATATGACATCCTGTACATACCATTGCTGACAACGCCTGTTGATTGACTTCTAAAATTCCATTTCGATCGTGAACACAACGGTCCTACGATCACTCGTGACTGTCGAGCAAGCATAATTGTTTACTACTATGCAGACGACCGGCGATGCAGGCGGCGAAGCAGCATGTATCGAGAGCGACCGCCATAAAATATAGAACCTGACCAGTTCTACCTAGTTCTACAACTCGGTGATACTTTCCTGTCGCCAATATAACGCCACGTATCGAAGAACAAAGGTAACTAAAATAGCCTCTTAACCTCACGCTAGTAGCGCGAATTTTACACTTCTTCGTTTTTTAATCTCACCGATATTTTACAGATAATTGTCAAGTCATTGTGGAGTAAAGAACATACCGCGGAGCACCAGTACTAATACTACTTTGCAATCAGAAATTGGGACCTCCTGTTATCCAGACTCGGAATTTTTCAATAACTACCGCTTTGCGCTACACTTTATCATTTCATCTTGTGTTCAAGACTTGAGTGTAAGATTTAATTAAGTTACATTTATTGTATTGCAATTTGCAAAAGTATTTAGCGCATAATAAAGATTGAAGTACCAATTAAACACTGCATTTGTCATTTATACACAATCTCCCAATTACCACTCCTTACAATCCGTCTGTAAGTTTCTCTTGAAAATTCTAAAATTGGGCAAAATTTTAAATTTCCCGCGTTTTGTGACGTCACGATGACGTCACACCACGAGCTCCGTGCCACCTCTTCATCGGTTATGTGTTCCTGATACCGAAGTTCGATTTTGATGGAAAATTTTGAAAATTTTGTCTCGGAAAATTTCAAATTTCCCGCTCTTTGTGACGTCACGATGACGTCATACCAGGAGCTCCGTGCCACCTCTTCATGAGTTATGTGTTCCGGATACCAAAGTCGAAAAATAGCGAAAAATTTGTCCAATTTCTCGGTTCGGAAATTTCAAATTTCCCGCGCTTGTGACGTCACGATGACGTCATACTAGGAGCTCCGTGCCACCTCTTCATCGGTTATGTATTCCTGTTACCAAAAGTCGAAAATTGCAGAAAATTTTTAAAATTTCTTGTCGAAATTGAACTTTGGTATCAGGAACACATAACCGATGAAGAGGTGGCACGGAGCTCCTAGTATGACGTCATCATGACGTCACAAGCGCGGGAAATTTGAAATTTCCGAACCGAGAAATTGGACAAATTTTTCGCTATTTTTCGACTTTGGTATCCGGAACACATAACTCATGAAGAGGTGGCACGGAGCTCCTGGTATGACGTCATCGTGACGTCATTATGACGTCACAACGGGCGGGAAATTTAAAATTTCTGAACCGAAAAATTCGTCAGAGTTGGACAATTTTTCGCAATTTTTCGACTTTTGGTAACAGGAATACATAACTCATGAAGAGGTGGCACGGAGCTCCTGGCATGACGTCATCGTGACGTCATAAAGTGCGCGAAATTTGAAATTTGAAAACCAAGGAACTTGCCAGAGTTGAACAATTTTTCTTATTTTTTTGACTTTTGGGGATCGCATCGGGATTTTTGGAAATGTAGGGTATAAAATAAGTACTCAGTGTATTCCCTTAAAATCTTGTTTATTTATTAAAGCATTTTACATAAATTGTAACGATACATTACATGTTACAAGATAACAAAACGCTTAAATTCACTTTACAATAGTCACGCATACTTAGAAAGTATTCACTGATTGTACTATATGGGGTCTCGGAAATGACTGGTCCAAAGTTTCTTTACGCAGTGCTCTTTTGAAGCTGCGAATCTCGGTTTCCAACTGGTCTATTGTAGAATGTTGTAGAATCACGGAAACTGCTCAAAAAATGCTATCAACTTCCTAGAACTTCCAATGGTATATCGGCTGCTTATAGCTGGAAATCCAATAAGTAATTTCCAAGAATCACTGCTATCCGTCTCGTAGTTCGATTTCAATGGTTTCATCCTGCAACAAAGTACAAAGCTACAATAAGACTACGGTATTAGGAAATATAGCATTATAAAGTGGAATACGGGGCTGACTTACAAAAAATCGCAACGCGCGGTCCTGCGAGACGAGAGCCAATGAGAGCGAATCCTTGTTAATTGAGTCGCGATCTTCTCCATCCCTAATTTGCGATTTGCGATATGTAATTTGCGATTTGCGATTTGTGACTCGCAACATGTCGCTACAATCGCTATGGTCTTCAAGTTAATTGCGTCTGTCAACTGCAGATCGCAGTCAATTTTGTCAGATTTCATCTGATATCATCTGCTGATTACATTCGATTTCATTTCATTTCGCTTTGTCAAGCCGGGTTAGATCTGGCGTGATCTTGTTGATGGGTGAAACCTGCAATTAATAGGAATGTCATCAGCCACCGATGTATTTGGTGGAACATCGTTATTTTTTTCCAGAGATGTGGCCAGAACGCCGCTCAGCTGACTGGTACGTGATACTGTATCACCGACATTCACTGGGACTCTCAATATGTCTGTTTTAGATATACCCGCGATTCTGTTACTGAAGACACAAAGGCAAGTAAATTATAGATACGTACTGCGCTGTTGCTTATCCTTGCTCCTAAAGGTAGAACAACTTACTATGCTTGTGGACAAAATAACATTACTGTCATTCTGATCGCATTATTTTCACAGTCAACACAACTATCATTGGCTGTATTAAAACATGCTCTGCTGCTGTGCATCGCAATGGCTGTTGACGTTGCTAGCGAAGCATAGAATTGATTACAGTTATAATATTCTCAGCTCGTTTCAGATGAACGTGTTATTGTACGGCGCGGCGGGGGCCGTGGTGACATTGCTGGTATGTCTAATTGGCACTGGAACGATTATGAAAGCTCTGATATGTTTGCTGGCATTAATTTTGGGGTATGGCACACACTTGGCGAGAATTACTGACGTAGCTAGAAAAAAAGGTATCAATCGGTTTCTTCGTTCCAGCACACTCACTTGCGCATATAAGAGGTATTTTCCGGATCTCAATAATGTTGTACAGTCAGAGCGGGAAGACTTAACTAAGAAAACAGAAAGAATCCGACAGGTAATTGTCATTCAAAGGATGCGTCAAATCTATCTATACGCATGGGAATATAAGTACCAATCTTCTTCTCTTGTCCTTCTAGTACATCCTAGATCTGTCGAGGGAAAAGATGAGCTTTACCTTAGACAGAAGGATCACTGGTAGCCGCATCATCGACGAGTCTCTGCAAGTACATACCTAATACAATATACGGTTTACCTCCGTGTAGAATTTACCTGCGTCTCTTCGATTGTTATCTGGAAAATTCTTCCGCAGGAAATACTGGATTTCGTTATTCGAGACTACGTGGAACCATGGTACAGTGTTATCACAGAAGACGACGAATTTGTATATTCGGTGCGAGATACGGCCCAAAAGATCGCCATCAACATTGCGAATCGGTACGTCACAGAATATCCACATTTACGTTCCCTATATGTACTTTGGAGTTGGATCTCGGTGGATACATCTCAACGTTGAATTTCAGGGTGAAAGGGGTGGACTGGATACCTTATTTAACAACGCGATTGGTAGACGATGCCGCGTCTCACGTACGATTATATCGCCAAGCCCGAGCGAAGATGAAACAGGTGCGTTCGGTTAAACGGCAAAAAGCCGGCGCGAGCGCGGGTGCAAGTTCGAGCACTAGTGGCAGTACACCGAAGAAAACACCGAGCCATCGGAGAAATAAAAGTGAGACCGATGTCTCCTGGTATTCCCAGTCCAAGTTTTACATTCCGAATTTGAGCTCGCTCACCGAACCAATCGAGAACGGCGAAGCTAATGAGGAGGAATCTCTGGAGAAGATATTCTTCGATTTAGAAGTGCAGATGGAAAAGAATCTCATTTGTCGGGATCTCGTGTGTACGAACAACACACAGGAACTCGAGTTTCTCGGTGAAATATCCGAGATCCTTCTGTATTTGGTATTGCCAAAAGGAGACTTTGATTGTCTCGCAGTCAGGTTTATATTGCGGGAATTATTGGTCAACGTGATCATTAGGCCACTGTTGGATCTATTTTCCGATCCGGATTATATTAATCAGGCTTGTATATGGCTGGTAAGTAGTCGGATTTTTTCCGATCAAGCTACATATACATATACGATCCTTCTTATCCTTTCCACTCTTCCCATTTCTCCCATTTTCATTCTCGGTACCAGTGCACCAAAGAGGCCGGTCTACCGAGTGACGTGTTTCTCACCGTGATTCGAATAACTGACAGTCTCGACGAATTGACCGCAACGAAGAATATTGTCTGTAAAGAAATTGCGCATCTCCGCTCAAAGGATTCTGGTGGTGAGGATGATTTTTCGGTGAAACAACAGCTGAGCAGTTTGCTCTACGTAAAGAAGATTCTCGAAACCCGTATCATCGGTATGCGGGAAGGCTTAGAATCGGAAAGTGATGGAATGGGCGTCCAGCCGGACTGGAATCGACTGCTCATACCTGGCCAAAAGTTCGTCAATTTACCTCTTGACGAATTGCTTAAAAATAACATTGCCTTAAGTTATTTTATTGATTACATGACATCGATCAATGCGGAAGCATACTTGTTTTTTTATTTGAATATATATGGATGGCGAGTCTCAGCCGAGCAGCAAATATCTGACATTGAGCTGCAAAGGATGCACGCGCTCGAGAGCGCGTCGAACGCGTCGAGTGTCTCAGGAAGCTCCAAGAGGAAGAATGCCGATTTGGAGAATCTGAAGGATGCCGCGTTCAAGATTTATCAACAATACCTCAGTGACAAAGCGTCAGCGAAGCTCCAATTGGATGACGCGTTAGTCAAGGCATTTCTTGCGAAGTTTAAAGCTGAGCCTATCAGGGAAACCTGGTTCGACGATTTAAGATCATGTTGCTATGAAAAATTGCAAACTGAAGATCGGTTTCTACCGGGCTTCAAACGATCGTTGGCTTACGTTAAACTGCTCGCCGAATTAGATTTGCTAAAGGAACCGACATCGGAGGACGATACAAAGTCCTTGGATAGTATAAGCTTGTCCAGCATCAATAACGAATTGGAAGGATTCGACGAGATGCCCAATCTGGAGAGCGGACAATCTGGAAGAGCTTCGAGTCAGCCTGATGTACCATACGCAAGCGACACTATAATACAGACGTCCGGGCTTCTTACCGATAGTAAACCGCGCTCGATCTCGTCCACGAGTCTGACTAGTATGTCTGAAGTGGATACGGAAAGGGAGATGGACATCGGCAGGGAAAGAGAAAGGGAAACTGATAAAGAGCAGGAAAACGATAAGGAAGATTATCCGGAGATGGAGACATTTCGACCCGAAACCGAAACAAACGCACCGATTTCAGAGGTAGCAGCTACGCGATTCGGAAGATCCGTTAGGAAAGCCGGGAATATAGACTGCGAGCAAGAGAACGAGTCAATCGCTAAAGAAATTTGTTTCTATTCGCAGCAACAATCCGATTCACACCTCGTCAAACTTGACACAGATATTTACGATCAAAATGCAATCAAAAAGTTGCAACAAGGTCGGTTTGAAATTACTGCAAAAATCATCGAAACGGGAATTGTTAACGATCGCGGGAAAACTTATGGCATTTACGCGGTTGCCGTGATCAAGATCTACGATTCCGGATATCAAGAGAAATGGCACATTTACCGAAGGTACTCGGACTTTTATGATTTGTATCAGAAAATTAAGGAAAAGTACTATGACCTGGCAAAACTACCATTTCCGGCAAAGAAGGCATTTCACAATATGGAGAGAACAGTATTGGAAAGGCGAATGCTAATGTTAAATGGTTGGCTTTGTCAATTAACAAGGCCGGCCGTTGTCGATGGTCATATGGGCTTGCAGAATTTATTATTGACCTTTCTCGAGCAAGGCGATTACGATAAAGGGGTTACCGGCGGCCAGATATCTCGAACGGTAAATAATATGTGTATTCATCTTCCCTCCAATATCGTTTCGTTCTCCTACTAGTTATCTTTCCAATTGGTCAAAAGCGAATTGTTCACTCTAATTACTTGCAGATAGATACGCTTATGAACCCATTGAAATCATCGATGAAGTCAGTGACCCAGGTCGTTAAAACCATGCCTGATAATATGCTCAATACCGTTGACGGTGTTATGGACAACATTAGCAAACTATTTGGTAATCCAAAGAAACCAAACGCCCATTACGAAAACACTAAAGTCGGTGCCAGCATAGACACTGAGGTCTCGTTTGCGATCGTTTACCGAATAATTCCACAAATATTTGCCAAAGATTCAATATTTAACAATCGCGACCAACTTTGTATTTGCAGACGGACGATAACATTCCGCTCCGTATAATCTTACTCTTGATGGACGAGATATTCGATCTTAAAGTGCGAAATCAATGGCTTCGTCGAAGAATTATAACTTTGTTGAGACAGATCATTCGCACAATGTTTGGGGACATAGTAAATCGAAGAATCGTGGAATATGTGTCTCTGTTGACTAGTCCGGCGAGGGTTGCAGGATACTTAAAGCTATTCAAGTATGCATATATCGTTCTTACTTTGATTCGTTCCATCGCGATGTCTGCTTCATTTTCCTCAACTTTGTCTGTTTCTCTTTCAAGGAATAGCTTTTGGCCGAACGGGATGAAAGCAGAGAAGAAACCACCCCGTGATGTTGAAATGAAGAACAGGACTCGTGTTGGTGCAAAAGTTGCGCTCTTATCTTGTCTCTCGGACGAACTGAAACATATCATAGGTAGCGAGACGACTAGACGAGGCCTCTTACGAGTATTCGAGTTGTTTCAACAACCAGTCTTAAACAGAAGATTACTTTACGTGCTGCTCGAAGGAATAACGGAAATGCTCTTTCCTCAGAATAATCTCGTCGAAATCTTTAGGAAGCTGTATTCGGTATCGCCAAGAGTTAAAAACCGAAATAAGCCAAAGTCTTAATACAGGAATCGTGGTGGTTAGATTCCAAGTATCGTGATAATAGACCTGATAATGCCAATATCGATAACTCGACGGGTGCATATATATATATATACACATACACATACACACGTACACAAGGTAACGCGTCTGCAGGATAGCGCGACCAAGCCAGCATTTAGTCCCGCGTTGTTGCGTTCACCGCGGAGACTACTTGCCAGCGAGTGAGACTGAGACACATTTCGACATGTTTACATTCCGTACAAATCGTTATTGAAGAACGAAGCGTCACTAATTTAAGGGATTAACAATGTATACAATCATACACTCAGCCAAAACAATTTTCGTCGATCCTTTTACGCGGAACAATAAAGAATCGTTTAACGTAACTTTACGTAGAATATAGTAAGTATTTACAATGTACTTACGATATACCGGTATTGCGAGTACATTTCCAATGTTTACCGGTTTCAAATGGTTCAGTTAATCAACAGGCGTAACTGAAGGGAACGAATGAATCTCTTATATTGTACATAAAATAGATACATCTATAAATACACACACACACATGTATGCATATATCCATAAGTCCAAATGGCTTGATTGGTATTCTGCATACCATTGTATACTGTATATTTGCACGGATATTGATAGTCTCGGAAAAATCATTGTAAATGTGTAAAGATACATTTTTTCTTAGCCAGCAAGATCTACGAAATCGTTGTAAATGCCATTTGGCTGTACATACGTATATAAAGTTAATTCTATCACGTTAACTTGCTATATCTATTGAATTTACTAACACATAAGACATAAATGTATGTATTGACAACTACGAGTACCATTGTAAATTCTGCAATTTTAAATGTCGCGCCATTTCGAATAAAATCGTAAATTTACAAGGAGCGCCGCGTAACGGATATTCCTGGAAACTATTGATCGAGCAACGATCTACCTTACCGATGTGCGACTAGATAGTCGATAAAACAGGTAGGTCGTTTGGTCAGTAGTTTCCAGGAATATGCTTTAGGCGGCGCCACTCGTTAAAGTCCAATTCCGCCGATAAGTTCGTCGTTTATTCACTAATTAGCTCAAAACTGACGCAACAAACGCTAAATTAGCTAAATAAGCATGTAAAGTAAACTTGTATGTATCGCTACAAGAAAATAAAAGACAGAATATTGTTAAGTACCCTGCAAAACTTTATTAGAGCACCGTTCTGACGATCGCAATTGGTTTTGCGAACGTATAACTTGTCGATCACCAGCGATAAATCATAGTGAGGGTTTCTACGCGTTACTGTAAGTCTAATAAATCTAGTCGATACTATTCGTGAATTCTACATACATATACCTACACATATATATATTATACATGCAAGCAATATCCGAGTATTCTCCCCTGTAAAAGCAAAGTTGAAAAGGTGCAATACTATCGTGCTAATCCGCAATCCGCAAAGCATTTCCGTAGTACGTACGTACATACCAGTAGCATTTACTTAGGTATGGCTGTTGATGGTCACCGCTAACAAACAAAAGCAGGAACAAGAGCAGGAGCAAGAGGGTGACTGATCGTGAGTAAGAGAAAAAGAAAAAGGGGAAAACAGTTGGCAAGTGGGGTTAGTAGTGAGAGAGTGAGGTACATAGATACATGTTGTATGTATTTTCAAACGAGGAGGAGGATCAGGGAGGACAGGCTAAACCTAGACAAAGTTAGGTAAGGGTAGGTAAGGGTCGACAACGGGACCATAGAGAACGATGGCTAGAGCTAAGCAGCATTCGGGGATGTCGGGGGGACATTTAGCAGGGGGCGGGGGGCCTGGTGGGGCCAAGGGGGTCTAGACCCGGTCGACCGTGCTACTACTGCTATACCAGAGGGGCAGAAAACTAAGGGAAGAATAGATGTGTATTCTGGCTGGAAGCCTGAGCAAGATGGAAACTAAGCAGCGGAGGGGAAGCTAAGGGCCATTGTGGAGGAAGAATTGGTATAGCGGCGTAGCGACGGATAGAAGCGGTAACGGGGGCCAATGCGACGTGTATATGTCGCGCGCGTCGCACGTCGCGCGTCGCGTACTCGCAAGGGGTTCAACAGTGGACGCGGGGTTCTCTCCCTATAGTTTTCTCTCTCTTTCCTATCTCTTTTATTCTCTCGTTGGTTTCCTCCACTCGCTCCCTTGTTCACTCATTCACTCACTCCCTTCCACCGTTAAAAAGAAAGGGGCAGCGGGGATAAATCGAAAGGCAGACATGTTCGAGACCGGCACGCACAAACAGAGGAAAATCGATATGTATGATTCATGCTGTGTAAGAGAGCTACTGTGAACAACTGCTGAGAAACGAGAAACAACGGCGAGCATAGAGAAACGATTAACGACGGGAAGAAGAATCAGATTCGTAGGAATCTTCTTTTTATAAGCTGCAACGTCATACAGAGCTAAACGTTCGTTTGCTGATTTGTATTATCAAATCGTCACTGGTTATAGGTTATAAGCTAATTAATTCTGTAATGCAGTATGTATTGCACGGTTCTATCGCAGTCTATTTGGCCGTTACCGGATGAAAAGATGATGTTTTACGTGACGACAAGCATAAAATACGGAGCAGGAGCAGAAGACTGAGACCAGGAAATAGAGAGGAAAGAGAGAAGAGAGAAGAAGAATGACAGTGAAGGCGGAGAGGGAGACGCCGAGGACGAGGACGAGGGCGAGGACACGAGGGAGAAGGCAGGATACGTGTGAGCAAGGAAGAGAGAAATAAGAGGGGAAGCAGAAAGTTCTCCCTCGTTCGTACTAATAGCCGAGTACCGAAGGGGGACGTTGCGCGCAAGCAAACGGGCGCTCCGGAGCTCTGGACGCTCAGGGCGCTCAGGGCGCTCGTATGCATGATGAGCGGACACACGCGTAACTCTATACAAGCGCGCACTGGAGGGGTATTCCCGCGATGCTACCCCCTCGGTCACTCGATCAGTCGTGTCCCAAGTTTCATGCCGTTGAAAACCGCACCCGTGCCCATGCTCGAGCGCGAACCCGTGCCCGTACTCGTGCTTGCGTGCGCGCGCGCGCGCGCATCTCGCCTTCAGTATCCCTCCAGTCACCTTGATCCAGTCACCCTGTCAACGATCCGTGATATACTCTCTTTCTCTTTCTATTTCTATTTCTCTTCTTTCACATTGTACCCCCTTTACCCCCCTCGGTTCGTGTCGAAATGTTTCGTTTGGTTCGTCGATGTTTGGTGACGGGGTTAAGGATATCGACCAAGTGCCGATTCAAGGAAACGTAAGGCTGCCTGATCCAGGATTCACGTTCACCGGGATGATCCACTACGTATTTCGTCTCGAAAAAAATCAACCTTAGGGCAACATTGGAAGATCTTCACCGCTCGCCAGAGAATTTTGATATTGTTTGTTCGGTCCGCGTTGCGTGCGTTGGGTAATTCATCTATTTTCTCGAATGACGAAACCCCTTAAGGTAACGGAATAAATTACATCATGAGCTAGAAATCAATCGGCCTACAACCGTCCGCAAATCTACAATCACCTTGACTGCGGGTCTCCAATTTTCGCGTCACCAGCTCCTGCCACAGAAAAAAAATTGACTGATTGCACTGACCAGTTCCAGTAGTTCCAGTACGGTGACCCTACGCTGGAAAAAAAGAAGCAACTCTTCAAACGGTGGAAATGGCGCAAACGCCTCGTCCGTAATAAAAGTAACGTAGCACGGATCGTTCGAAGATTTTCCTCACTGTTAGAGGTCAAAAGTTAGTTGCGTTTGCCAAGTGAGTGAGTGAGTGTGTGAGTGAATTAGTTAATAAGCGAACGAATGTAGAAATTAGTCGGGAATAGTTGCCGTAGAACGAAAGGGCCATCGAGCCTCAGCGGGGATTTCGATGCAAGGCTGACGATGTCGAGACGATGCACATTGGTTACTTAGGTGTGTTTTTTAGTTACTCTTACAGTACTTACTCATGCAAGTACCAATTTCCCACCACCATTTGCGAGTTCAATCCTGGCCATGTAATCGATCGTTCTTGATCGCGTTGATCAGATTCTCATAACACCCTTTTCGATATTGAACCTCTAATTCTTTTCCGCTTCCGGATCCACGATTGTCCTTTTGCGGCTCCTTCTTTCATTCTCCCCTGAGATTATGACATATTTTTCCGATTAATTCACTCAAACACCAGACTGCCGCGTAACGCAAGACAATAAAACGAGAAAGTGATGCCGGTTTCTGCGGTTAGCTGGGTCTGGCTCCGAAACAAGATACGCCTGGGACTTAAAATAAACAAACAGTAATACGTCGTGAGTCGTGAGTTTGCGACTCGATAGAGCCTCTAGAACGCGATCGTAGTCCATACCGATCGAGACGTCCACTCTCAGGAAGAACTGGAACAAGTGACTCGAAGTGAGTGCTACCCGGTCTCCTCTTGAGACCTTCGACATTCAAGATTCGTTATTCGAGTGAGTGAGTGAAACCGAGAAGAAAAAAGTCACGAAATTAAAAGAGAAGAATGGTGTGAATCGAAATAGTCAAAGTTCCTAGTTAACTGCGAACAGTGGAATAATAGCAAGTGTGGACGTTGAAGCCAAATACAGTTGTTGATCGGTCCGGACCCTAAAACGTACCGGAACCCGGACAACTCTACAGTTAACACGGCTTGAGGAAATCTGAGAAGAGAACGTCTTTAGCAGAAACATACTTATTTTGCAAAGAACGATGCTATTGCTACCGTTTCAAGGGAGTTTCTCTACGTATTGCGCGAGCGGGTGTGCAAGCGTGGAAGCGTACACGCTCACTAGTGTCGCCTTACCGTTTGACTCTCCGAGGTAAGAAGCCTGCTTTATACTCGTTATGCTCATTGCTTCTTTACCCAAGTTTTTGTGTACGTTGGCTCGTGTTTCTGGACTAACATAAGAGATAACTGTGCGTTTCGTTGTGCCCCGTTTCTGAAAAACCTCGTGATCAACGATGCGACTAACAATAAGAACCTGCCGTCACCAACTACGATTGGTGGTAAAACTGTTGACGAAACCAATCATGGTATCGGGATGTAGCAAGCGGTGGCGGGATGCGTCGATCAGTGCCGAAATCAGGATAAATACCAAGTGTATTGTATTTACTTGTTTTAGGAGAATAGAAGAGTTAGAAAAGTAGAAATGGAAGAAGGAAGATAGGAATAAAGGGCGAAAGAGAGATAGGGCGAGAACGGGGTACAAAGGGTAAGTGGGAGGGAAAGAAAGATAGAGAACCTCTACCGCGTATACTGTATAGCGAATCGAGGTCCAAAGGCGGCTGCCGGACAAGGCAGCGGGTAGGTGTAGGCTTACTTTGGATTCTGGTGTGGGATTACCGTACTTATATTCAAGTCTAATATTAAGTTACCATTTTACTTTACGGCAAGTGAACAGGCAGCCTGCATATAGGAAGCCATCCGAGCGCTCCTGGGACAGTCTGCCCTGCCCGCTTGGGCCCACCTACGACAGCTAAAGCCCCAACGCGACAGTGCGGGCACCATCGGCTGCCGCTCTTGTTGCCGCCACATTCTCTCTTCTTCTTCTACTTCTTCATTTTCTACTTTTTCCTTCTCTTCTTCCTTTTCTCCTTCGTCTCTTGCTACATTGCAACTCCTTCTTACGGCAACTCTTTT
Source organism: Trypoxylon attenuatum (assembly GCA_963989405.1). NCBI lineage: Eukaryota > Metazoa > Arthropoda > Insecta > Hymenoptera > Crabronidae > Trypoxylon > Trypoxylon attenuatum. The sequence continues at coordinate 3,234,699 of OZ022492.1, read as the reverse complement.
TGATCTTACGTTATCCTTCAACAAAGTATCACAGTTTCCCTTTACATTCTACAAATGAGCCCTCCAGTAAAATACCAGTATTCTTGTGTCCGCTGTATCGATGCGTAATTAATTGAGAGCAATGCAACGACGCGCGATGGTGCCACTGAGAGCGGTGACTGTGTTGAATGTGTTCGCGAATCAAAAAAAGGTACGTATTCGTACGCGTAATTAATTTATTTGTTCGTGCTACCTCGACAGCTCCTGTTCCGATCGTAAGAAGTGACCCGGATGAAGAGTAAAGGGAGAAATAGCAAGAGGATCCATAACGAAGCAAAAGTACTGACTTCAGTGCGTGCTGGGGTGTTGATTCGTTTTCCTAGCACCATTTGAAATCAGTACTGCTGCTTGTGTCGGTCTACGTTCATTTCGAAGTGAAGAGAAGAGAGAAATATTCAGCTTAATCGGGATTACTCGCTTGAGATCCCCCACTGGAATCCTAGGCTGATTGAATTACAAAAGGTATTTCAGTATCGTCAATACTTTAATGTATTTTCTCTCCCACCCTGTCTTGTACATTGACGCAGGTAATGCAGGCGATGCAGGCAATGCAGGTAATGCAGGTAATACGGGTAATGCAGGTAATCGCAGGCTACCTTCGCATTCAAACAACTAGAAACAACTAGCCTGACCAACCTACTTACGAAAGTTGGCGTGCGTAGTTGGTCCCCTCGTAGATAAACCGCACTACTCTTCTTACTCTCTATTTTACTTAGAAAGATTCACGTATGATAATTACAGTGTAGTATAATACATGTACAATTGCGGCACAATACAGTACGATACAATAGAAATAGAAAAGAATAGAATACGATTAACTAACATAACTAACAGAATGCGATACCCAAACTGATACGCCATGACATGACACGACACAATAATAACGATACATTTACAGTCCTGCGTTCTCTTCGAATTGTTAGGAAATTGTCACATTGCTCGCTACGTCTCTAGTTTGTGTGTCTCTTAATGCGAAATCCAAAAGCGATATCCTATTTTATACACTCTAAATATTGTACATTGTAGTTATGAGCTGTTATTACTGCTAATCTCCTACCGTTATTAAATACACGACGATCGTTTCGAGGAAGCTGGTAACAGGACATACTAAACGGACGCATCTTTTTTTTATTTATTTTGCAACCGCCTAGCGTACGACGATTAATAAATAATTTTCAAGCACTCGTTACGTTATTGGAGCTACTGCATACAATTGTGCACATGTGGTTTACAGCAGGATCCAAGTGAAATACATACGTAAGTACTTACTATGTACAGCATATTCATTCGCGAATTCGACAGTTCACCATGCACCGTTCACCATTAACCATTCATCCTCCACTAGTTAGAGATTCCTCCAAAGATGAGATGACTGGATCGTCAAGTCGTAACACACTTAATATCCTTCATTTTTTTTCCTCTACCTCATTAACTATCGATCCGCCACCCACCAATGGCGATAGATCCGCATCCATTTAGGCTTCCTGAGATTAATTGGCTATCGCTAAGTCTAACCTGCAGCCTGGCCCCTCCGATGAGTAAGGGTGTGATCGCGTGATCTAAAGATTCCGATTCGAGATTACGACTGGTATAAATTTTTGTCCTTGAAAAATCATGGAAAAAAATCGGCCTAAAATCTAACGGATCATCGAGAGTCGCCGCCGGCTACTTAAATCGAGTTTCCACGAACTGTTCAGAAATTAGGTGGAACCCTTGCTTTGACTGGTTGCTTGAAGTCTAGTCCAGGTTTCGCCCAGAGCCTTTGCGAAGTGGTCGTCGACTGAGGAAAGAAAAAGAGAAAAAAACGAAAAGGTGCAAAACGGATCTGAGGAAAGTTTTGTTCAATGGGGGGTCGCGAACGACAGGGTAAGCGTTACGTTACCGGTGAGGCCTGGATCTTTGTCGACGGTGGTCGCATTAAATACGGCTGCATACTCTTTGACTCCGAGCGATCGTTTGAAGTGTTCGTCTATCGCGGGATCGTTTACGCCATCGGTTGTTCTAATTCCAGGTCGTGCATCCCCCGTCGCCGCCGCAGCCGCGGCTGCCGAAGGTGTAAGCGTTGTTGTTGAAGATGGGCCTGTGCCCTTGATCGTTGTGCCTAGCATCCAACAATTACCATTTATCGTTCGTTCATTATTAAACTCCAGATTTTTACGCAAAATAGCCAGAATTCGATGTTACAAGTGTCTAATAATTACAAATGACTATTGAAAACCGAATTTGAAAGGTGGATAACAAGTTTTAAAAACCAGTCCATACAATTTTCTATCAATAATAAAATTCATATTTGCTTAAAAATCGGGAGTCTATTCGTTATGTTTAGTCAACGAATGTTGAGCTTACCGGCTTGTGGTGTGGTAGGTACAATCACGCTTGGTCTACTATGATGATGATGCACCCTTGCTGCAGACATGTCCAATGCTTCGCTGCAAACTGGATCCCTCTTGTACCGTTTTCACCTGACCCACGCCTTCACCCTCGCCCTCACCCTCACACCCTCACCCTGACCCTGCCTGACGTTGATTCTGCTTTCTTTTCGACGCCGATTCTCAGTCTCTGGCGCGTTTTCTGAAACCCGTCATTACGTTATGACGAATAGTAAAATCGGACGACTAAGAATTCGAGATGCAGGCACCGCGCTTAAACGACCCCTACATCCAGTATTCGGGGAACGAGGAAAAAAACTATAAACGGTCACAGTGAAGAATCGGTTAAAAAAAGAGATGGTGCTTCTTTTCTTGGCACAAACTGACCTTGTACCATCCGTTGCCGCCCAATAAAGGATTCTAAGAGTACTCTTGGTAGCCGACCACTCTCTCTCTCTCCCCGCAAACCACCACCCACTCACTCGCGACCGCGACCACCCGCGGTGACAATTTTGGCGGCTGACACTATCTGTCAGGTTGTTTTCTTACTCGTTGTATTTCCTTTTTGCTCTCTTTTTATCCATACCTCGACAATCAATTGTCTCGGGATGCAGCAGAACACGTGTGAATGCATGTATCTATCTATCTATCTATTTATTTATCTATCTATCTATCTGTGTAAGTAAGTACATATGTACCACTTACATACAGTAGCAAAATGACGAGATCGTAAAAAGAAACACGATATGTACTCCCATGGAGCAAGTGTCTCGAATACGACTGAACCAACGTCTCACAAGGACACAAACAGAACTTGACTGTTTGGGCGATCCTTCCCCACGAACGAAGCGAAAGCAAATAAAGCAGAAGCGGGATTAAAAAACGTGACATTGTCTGTGGAATGCGGACCCCTCACCAGAAGACCGTCCGCCCCCTCTACCTTTCCACTACCTTTCCTCTGCCTTCTTCCGCACCTACCCTAGGCATTCTACTATCACATTCCACCCACCGCGAGTACTGGCGTACTGGTGGACTCTAGCGGATTGGCAGATATGAATGCTGGCGCGAATCTCGCTCTTGCTTTTCTTCCACCAGTCCGATATTCTACCTGGTTCTACCTCGCTTTGCAAGATCTGCCGCGCGGTATGACACTCGGTCAGTGGTCACAGTTTATCTGACAAAAGTATCTTTCACCTGTCCTTTTCTTTCTTTTATCGAGGAGAAGAATCATACGAATTCCTTGCCACTTTTGGCAGACATTTCGGCATCTTTGCTTTCCTAGTCATTTTTAATTCTCTACGAGTCTACAATCTCTCTACATACATACATACATACGTGTACATATATGAAATTCATATGCACACACGTTAACCATCTGCGCAGGCACCTCCTGCCGAATAAGGGTTAACCACGCCACGCCAGGCCACGCCACCAAGGTTAACGACAAGACAAGTTTTCTACTTGTACAGACGTCGTAATTTAGCTTGACCTAGTGTTACTTCGTTCGAAAAGAGAGTTCGTTATCGTAGAGATATTGAAATTTTCGATCCTGGCTTTCTTTTTCACGCGAATCTCTGCACTGCGCCAAATGAGTAATCGACGATATTCCCCGAGTGCCCGGGCGGCGTGGCGCGGCGTGTCGCGGCGCGAGTGGTGCGAATGGTGCGAGTGATGCAACACACGACAATCGGTGTATTTCTGCCAAGTTTGTTGTACAGATTGCAAAAACAAAAGAAAAAGAGGGATCCGGGAGGGGAAGAGGGAAACGTAGAGGTATGCAAAATTGCTTTACAGACAAATGGATAGAGCAGAAAAAATTCCTTTTTTTATTTGTCTACGTGAAAGCAACCTTAACCAAAGTTACGCGGAAACGGTAACACTGCCACTTGACAATAATCTAAATCCTTATTTCCTTATCTGTTAATGTCAAACGAACAAGTTAAACGTCGCAATTCTATAGAATTCTGTAGCATCACATTCCACGACTGGATCGATACGTTGATTAAGCAACTGCGATATACACGAATTACATAGGGTGCAGAGGGAGAAAAGCGTAATAGCCGATTTAAGAGCTACTCGAACGTGCGCAAAAACAACGATAAAGATCGCAAGAATTTATGAATCTTGTCAGGGACAAATTTTCCTACGCTACATCCTTGCTTTATAATCCACCGACAGTAGAGCCCTCCACGTCCGCACCCGCACCCGCGTCACTCGCGTTCCTCATTGGTATTAAAGAAGAGCATTCGCGAATCAACAGTAAAAACATTAAAGACACGATTTTTTATTATATTCCTTAACGACAACGTGTCTATGACAAACTGTCGTACGTATAAGTGTATATGAATAAATTGATGAATTTCTACGATTTATATTTGACTGAATATAAGAGAAATCAGGATTTAGGAAAAGGAATCACGAATCGGAAACATGATTTAAGAGCAAGAGAATTTGAAATTCTCAATTTGTGTAACTTGTGTAAGAGTAAAATGCAGATGGTGTCGAGTGATATCGTGTATCTCTCTTCGTCGTTCCTAGGAACCAATAGTGGAATGCGATACACTATAAAAAAAGCGGGCGCACATTCCTCAAAGTACGACGAACGTCTCTCCTTAGTTTCCGGCACATGCACCAAGTACATACTTACTCACCGTAGGATGCACGATGACACTCGCGCGAATCGAACGTCAGAGTTCGGACAAGTTATTCACGATTACGTTAAATTCCGATAAAACGTGTCTTTTCATTGAAAAAGATGAAAATCTAATGGTATGCGGCCCAGGCACACGGACACCAACGGACACAGCCTGTTTGACACGAAAAGTAGCTTTACTCTCCCCACTAGGCTCCAACAGTACATACATTGGAATGCATGGCATTCCGTCCTCGACCGACCTCTGCAGGCAAGCCTGCCAACTACACTTATGTCAGGTTCGCGTAATTCTTGTATGTATTGCCATTGCTTCACACATACACACCTGTGTGTTTTCCACTGTGCTCTGTCTCTCTCTCACTGCTACGCCTCTCGACATTCCCACCTTATGAATTGTGCTGACCGCAGATTCATCGTCTAATCACCTTTCACCATTCAAATCTCCCGCCCGTCCTTCCTTCAATAACAATGGCTAATTAGAATTTAGAGGACGTAAATTTACGATTTTCGTATATATCGATGGATTTCTCAGGACGTATATTTACGCCTTTCGTACATATCGATGGACTTCTCAGGACGTATATTTACGCCTTTCGTAGTGAAAGGCTTAACTACTAAACTGCTGATATAGGTAAAGAAAGGGGGGGGGGGGGGGGGGATAAAAAGAAAAGTACTAGATTCAATTAAAGATCAACCAATTATCCGAGTCCGAACCCGATTTCGAGGGTCACGAATTTACAGTTGATTTTAATTTGTCTTATGCTAACTTACTTGATACGTGGACTACGCAACTTGTTAAACGTGCATCTACTTGTTGCATCTGCCGCATCTATTTGGTATACATATTTGTATGAATGTTACGTGTTAGAAGAAGCAAAATACAGGAAAAATGATTTAGACATCAAATATACTCGTGTATCACTCGTACATCACTCGTATATCACTCGTACATAACTGGTGCATCACTTGTTATCGTTTTGGTGATCGTCATCGTCATCGTTATTCTCGTCGCTGGAGGAATCGAGGGCATAGCATAGCTAAAAACAAATACCACAGTCGAGCTAACTCAAGTTGAATGGGTCGTCATGGATGACGAACGATCAAAAATCGTACCTCATCGAGTTCCGGTCTCTTCAGAATATCTTCAAGACCCGAGAGTTTCTCGAGATAGTTTGGAGTATTGCACGCGTCGACTATAAAGGAAAATCCACGTTCTTTGTACTCCCGAATGAGCGCAGCCGAGCATGCAGTGCAGGCTGGGAATCTCTGTGTCACTGTCAACTGAAGCTCGTAATTCCAAAGATAGCCCCGTATCGAGTGCGGTAAACCGCCCAGTAATCCAAAGCTTCCACTACTCGACATCTTGTTAGATGTATCAGCAATGTCATTCGTCAGAGCCGGTGCTTCCATACTACGAGGGAAACGGAAGATGAAAAGGAAAACGGAAATGGGAATGGCACTTTTTCTCGGCTTTCGTAAATGCGTAACATAATCGAATCTGTGCTAACGTAATAATTCTCTACCCATTTGGATGCTGCACCACGGCTACTAGCAGCTCAACCGCGAGTCCCGCGGCGATTTGCGATAAGCCTGGTCTGCTCACGGTACACTGTTGATCCAACGTTCTGTCAGTCTGTGACTGCGAAAAGCAAATAAATTCTCAGGAACGTGCGACATGTTTATCCAAATTACCATTGCAATTATTGTAATTATACATACGTTTCCTGGTTGCGTTACGTCGTTGCAAAAATAGCAGCCTAAGTCGGCTCCTATAGGATTCCGCGCGGTCAAGTCTGGCGGTGGTGGTCCGGTGTCCGAGCAGTTTCGCGTCCCATGTCTCTGTACCGTGAACGTGTCGAACCCTAGTGCTGCGTTTATTACCATTTTATTCTTCGCTGCACACAATAAAGTAGGTAACCAACGAGCTTCGCGCGAATCCAGCAAGAGGAATACCACGTCGCTTTCTTCTATTAGTTCCTCCAGTTTTTCAAGTGCTTCCTCGGTTGGCTTCATCGTACTCGGACCCAACACATGTCCCGGCATTGGAATGTGCAACACCACGCCCTTCGCATTCTGTAACGAGTAGAGAGAAGAGACTGTTTCATTTGCAGGCTAAACCTCGGGGAGTGCCTATCTGCCTGCTTGCCTGTTTCGCCTGCTTCGAAGGACCGTTACGAATCTGCCACTCACTAGACTGGGCCTGATATTTAGCAGAGCATCCCTGGCGGCGTGTGCCTTGAAGCGTCGTTCAACCGCGTCTTGATGCGAATACAAGCTCTGCCTCACTGTATTACTGTGGGAAACGTTTGAACCATCGACAAACGTTATGTGATTCACACCCCAGCCTATCAGCACACGGGCCACTGAACAACCAAGAGTACCAGCTCCCAATAATAGGCATCGCAATGCGCTGATTTTTTCCAAGTCCAAATCAGGAACCAAACGCCACTTCATTAGTTTCAGATTGAGATTAATTGCTCGGTCGGAGAGTCTGTAAACCATGATTATTGTATGTTTGCGTTCAGTTGAATACGGATTAATTAAACTTACTTTGACGGATCCATGGTATCCGATAGGTCTGCAATATTTGGCCCCATTTTCCCATTCGCGTTCATTTCCCAGCCGACCAGCCTGCTTTGGAAGATCGCTTCTCTCGTTGGCCCATACTCGCAGTATGACTTTGTCCGCAACGTATAAATAACACTGTCTTGCGCTTGGTTTCCACGTACCGAAATGATATTCATAATGCTCTCGAAGGAATAGGTGGGACAGTGCCAGTAAAGTAGGCAGAGCAGATTGCGCAAAGGCCAACCAGGCTCTTGCGTGATGCAAGGATCGTAAAATGCAAAGTAAATTCTCTGTTCGTTGGCTGCCTGAAATATTATCCAATGCCATGTTTAATGGATATCTTATCAAAAGCAATGTTGTTCACTGTGTCAACCCTAATTACCTCCTCCCTGGTTTCGTTCTTCTTTCTTACGAACGCTATGCCCTCTTCTAAATCGCTGACACGAACCTTATCCTCCTTATCGACGATGACACTAAAGAAGTTCTTCGACTTACTGTCGAGTTCCAAAAATCCAGCGGATAACTCTTGCTGTTGATAACTCGTAAAAATCTCTCGCAACGAAATCGGCGAGTTTTCCTCGTAAATTTCCGGCAAGGAAAAAGGTGTCGGGTAAGCTACCCAATAGTGAAATCTGTATTTCTTCAAATCGGAGTACGCCAGTACAAGAAACGTCGATAATTTCCATGGTTCTTTTAGAATCGAAGCATCCTTAATGCTATCGATGCAGCTTCTCCCCATTGCATCGAGAAAGTTCTCTGGATCGGTTTTTCGAAATGTTTCGAATGTGTTTGTATTCACCATATATCCATGACAGGTTACAGCTGTTTTTCGGGTTGCTGCTTCGCAATTCCTGCAACATCATCCGACATGCATCAACCAACGATGCACCAACTAACAATAAGAAAGTCGAATAGAATAGACCGAAAATTGACATACTCATTGAACGAAGTACAATCGAGACTGAGACGATTGTTATTCTGATTGACGGCTTGATTTGACGGCTCCAAGTTATAGCTAGCCCACAAAGGAACCGCAGTCTTTTCGTCCAATTTCAGCTTGTCTATTTTCAACTCTGCAAACTTTGCCCAGAACGTATGATCGGTGGTGGATCTGACTTTGGTAAACTTTAGAAACTCCGTGCCGGACATGATTGGACGTAATTGGAATTGGCGTGACACGATCGAAGAACCGATTAACTACTTTAGAGCACGTTCAACTGCGCCTTGCTGCCTTGCTCAGCAAGTGCGCTTCTGCTTGGCTTCTCCTCTATTCTTGCGTCCTGCTGTGTCTTCTTGGACTCTTGGACGCTCCGATCAGCTTCGATGGTTCGATCACACTCTGTTCTGCGACTTGGCTACCTGTATCCACCTGCGCCTAGCACACACATACATACAACACTCACAATCAGATTGTCACCCTGTTGTTGTCTGCATTCGCTTGTAATTCTTTATACTCGTACGTATAAGTTTACTTTGTGTGTCCGTGTTGCAAATATTTAATCTAATTCAGCTTAAATGAAGCTTATTTCGTAAAAAAAGAGAAAAGAAATAAGAAAGCATTCGAGCGAGAATCTGTCAAAATTTGAGTTTTGCAGCGTTCCCTAAAGCATATTCCCCGAAACTATTAATTGAGCAAAGTGTATCTTCCATCGGTAAAGTAGAAGGGTTGCTAAATCAGTGTGCAGCAACCAAATGTCTCTTTCGATCGATCAGTATTGTTAAACTAATTACCAGGAAATAAAAAGTGACAATACTTTTTTGTAAAATATAGTAGATTCTGTTGATTCTGGTGATTGTTCATTGTCTATTTCCATTAAGTCTACTCTAGTTTTGCACAAATGTGCAGAGACGTAAGTTGCAGCAAGTCGCAGTGAAATGGTGCAGAATGCACAAGAATGCAGAATAGTGCGGAATACTTAAAGTATATACACCTATATAGTATCGCAGTGTCTAGCGTGGGTGTAGTGTGGGTGTAGTGTGGGTGTAGAGTACCGGGCGATCGAATTTTTGGCCGCGAAAAGCGCGAATTACGAAAACTAAAGCAAACAATATACGAAGGCATACTTACAATTATAAATACTCGATATACTCGACGTGTTCAACGCTTCTGCATTGCTGCTCTATCATTTAGCAGTAAGTAAGACTTGGTATGTATGTAACTGGAGTCACTGGATGCTGAAGTAGCAAAGTGGCGCGATGAGAGGCGATGAAGTGATGAGACGGTGAGAGACTATTGGTGGGGATGGTGGGAGTGTGATGAGTCGGTGAGAGCTGGTGAGAGTGCCGATTGTGGCGAGTGGCGAGTGGCGAACTGTGGCGAACGGCAGTAAGTAACTGGTGCACTGGTGGCAACGTGTAACGTCACACTTCACAGTTCACAGGCATAGGGAACAGGCGAAGGGAAAGGCACAGGTACACAGGGAAGAGGCGTCACAGGTTCAATATGGCCGAATGGCAGCGACTGTTTGCGTTCTAAGGAGTAGGACTTTTCGGGGGTTGCAAGGACATCTCAGGACTGCTCGACAGGAAACATGTCGGATTACCTCAAGTCGGCTCTGGGCTACTTAAATGGAGGAACTGGCACGAACGAGTATGTTGGGCAAACGATCGAAATCAACAATGTAAAATTACGCGTGACGAAACTACTTGCCGAGGGTGAGCTCGCCTACCCTTTCCTAATTTTCCAATTTTCTTCGTAATCGTTTATTACTTTTTCTTTGCTTGCCGTCTGTTTACCGACTGTTTGACGTTTGCTGTCTGCTTTACTCAATACGTACGAGTTTCCCACACGTACAAACAGATTAAGCTTTCCCCTTACCTAGCTAGTCGTATGCAACCTTCGCTTTGGCATGTGTCATGCGTCCATTGCCAAACTGCTATTTTCATCTTTGCGTTTATACGTCCTGATACGAGTTTCATTGTCAATGGCCATAGAGCGTCTAATATTTCTTCCCTTTCGTAGGTGGCTGTGCCCTTGTTTTCGCTGTCGAGGATATCAATACTGGAAAAGAGTACGCCCTTAAGGTAAGACGACCACAGGCTACTTGAAAAGGTTCTTCCGTATTGACCCACCAAGACAAAGGGGTCTGAAAGAGCTCAAACGCCACACGTCGGTTTGATTTACAGAGGCTAATAGCGGTAGACGACGATGCCAATAGACTCGTAATCCAAGAAATTGAAACGTTAAAGAAACTATCCGGCCACCCGAATATAATCCAATTTCTGTATGCAGAGCGTTTGGATAGGCAAGATGGTAAGGGATACGAGTATCTGTTGGTCACCGAATTATGTCCTGGAGGAACTGTCGCGGACATACTAAGGGGTTTATCTTCTACCAATAGTCTGACGCTTGGCCAAATCTGTACGGTAGCGTACCAAGCTACAAGAGCGGTGCATCACATGCATAGTCAGCCTGAGCCTATTGTACACAGGGATATCAAGTTAGAGAATTTTTTAGTCGGTAGCGACGGCTTGATCAAGCTCTGTGACTTTGGCAGTGTAACCACCCAGCAGATACTACCCGATCCATCATGGAATGCTCAGAAACGCAGCACTCTCGAGGACCAAATGGCCAAGTTTACGACACCAATGTATCGGCCACCCGAGATCATGGATACTTGGAGCAACGAACCGATCGGTCCGCCAGTTGACTGTTGGGCACTAGGATGTATTCTCTATACCTTGATCAGCCTGCGACATCCATTTCCCGAAGGTACAGCCAACTCTCTCTGTTAACTTACTAACTGTCTACGCATTCGCATAAAGAGTCCATGCGGTGTACGTTTGCGCAACATTGTGCTAACAGACTGACCCCGGATTTGACGTGCAGGGAACAAGTTGGCAATTGTCAATGGAAAGTACCCACCGCTTCCAGCAAGTCCACGCCTTGCTTGCCTCAATGAAATAGTAAAAGGTTGTTTGGATGTCGCTCCGGTGCGAAGGTTCACCACGTCCCTCATTCTCGAGCGATTGGCCGCGATAGCTGAATCGAACGACATTGATCTGCGCGAGCCAGCCAAAATAGAATTCACGCCACCGGTCAAACCACCGGCGCCACCCCGGCCAAATCCGCCACCACCGCCACCGCCACCACCGACGACGACGGAAACGCCGGTCCCGACTCCAACGCCGCCACCACCACGTAGGCCTCCACCAATTAGTACAAGCAACGTAACGGGTTCAGCCCCAGGTCAAGCAAACATGCCGAAACCACCGGTACCTCAAGCGACAGGCCTCTTCAGTTCGATAAGAGGTGGTGCTGGTAGTATCCTACGGAATATCAAGGATACGTCAAGCAAAGTTATGCATTCCGTGCAGCAGAGTATGGCGAGAACAGAACTAGACGCGAGTTACTTAACTTCGCGGATCTTGATCATGCCTTATCCGGCGGATGGCATCGAATCGGCGTACCGGGCAAATCACGTAGAGGATGTGAGAGCTTTCCTACAGGCACGTCATCCTCCGCCAGCTCGGCTACAACTCTATAATCTGTCGCGAGGTCGAGCGAACGTCTATCGACTACCTGGTAGACACATCGATTGCTCCTTCGCTTATGCTTCTTCCGATTCTAATACTCCACTGTTGTCGGCACTCTATCAGATTTGTCAAGATATCTACCGATACTTGAGTGCCGATTTTAGTCACATCGTGGTATTATATTGCACGGTAAGTCTATACACGTGTGAATGCGTTTTACCCTTGCTTCTCGTGCTTCATGTGCTTCTCCCGCTCATCCTAGTTCATCCAGTTGATTCCGTTCGTTCCCAGTTCATCCAGTTTTATCACTGTTTCAGGACGGCTGCCGTGCGAGTGCTACGATCGCTTGTAATTTACTCATTTACGCGGGAGTCGTATTCACTCCGCAAGACGCGATAACATTGTTCACTAGCAGACGGTGTCAACCGATTCAATTGCAACCCTCCGAATTGCGGAGCATCAATTACATGAGTATGCTGAGAAGTGGGCATCGTCCCCACGTGAAGCCTCTTGCACTCTGTTCCTTGGTACTTCAGCCAGTGCCTTTATTCACGAGAGCAAAGGACGGTTGTCGGCCGTACATTGAGATTTATAGCAACGGTGCTTTGGTTTTCTCGACCAAGCGGCCGGAATACGAAGAAATGAGATTATTCGGCATGATGGAAGGAAAAGTAGTTCTTAATCTGGGAAACGTCGTGGTACGCGGTGATGTCACGATCGTCATATTCCACGCGAGGCAGCAACTAGGTCGGGTGATAGGAATTAAGATAGCTTCGTTACATTTTCACACGGGATACGCCTCATTGACTGAGAATACTATGACATTCGAGAAAAAGGACTTGGACGATGTGCCCGAAATTGGGGGGAAATTCCGTGTGATTTTACATACCACGGTGGCTGAGGAGAATGGGAAATTAGCCAGACTTCCAGCTCCGTGGGAAGCTGATGCGAGTCCGAAACCGGCTCCGGATTCTCTTTTCGGCTCAACCTTGGAAATGGAAGAGACTTTGGAGAATTTCCGAACTAGTCGATGCTCGGAATCAAGGGTGGGTAATTGAGATTGAATCGTTGAACCGAAGTTAAGATTTGTCTGGATAAAATTTGCTTCTTTGTGTGATTAGGACTCGATAGAGGAGCCCTCTGTATCGGCTGCACCAGCTCCAACTCCGGTGCCGGTCTCTTCCAACATCACGCCGGGTAGCGAAACAATTGAGGAAGCACCGTCGCTTGAGCAAGCCAAGCTACTAGAGGAATCGGCAAGAGAAGAGAGTATTTTGCAGGAAGCCGATCTCTTAAATCTTGGAATGCCGGAAACTAGCGTAGAGCCAAATAGTACTCAAGCGGCAACCAAGCCGGGATTAGATATATTTTCTGGTACTAGTCAACACGAAGATGATCTCTTGGGTGGGTTCGGAAGCTTCGCACAGTCCGATCAGAAGGCCACTCCTATCCCTAACATGGGTAATCCGGCTCGAAGTGATTTATTATTTGGCCACGAGCAGCTTCCAACCAGTACGAACGAAACTCACCCTAATCTTGTTCCGAATAACTTGTTGTTCGGACAGACTGTCGCACAAACGAATCGGACTCGGCAAGCTGGATCGAATGGAAGTCACGAGTTTCTCTTCGATCCCTTGGGCGGTGACGTAACCAGTAGCCTTTCCGGTGGATTGCAGAATCCGAAACACGGTGCAACCCTCAAATCGCCGAACGTCGAGGAAGGGTTTCCACGGAATGCGAGTCTACCGAATTTTGCAGCTCAAAACAAAGATCCATTTGCAAGCCTTGCTAGCACTCTTGGCGCTGCAACTGGACTTACCTCCAGTTGGAATGGAACACCGCGAAGCTCAAATACTCCGCAATCGGCGAGCCCTGCGCCTGCGAGCACTCCCGTGCATACTAGTCCTGGCATGCAGAGGTCAGCGGTGATAAATGAACCAACGATAAGCGAACCAGCACAACAATCGGCATCGGCCTCGGCGTCAGCAACGTTAACCTCGTCCTCGTCGTTTAACGTTAACAAGTCCGCTAAACCAAAAGGCGATATGTTTGACGATCTTCTCGGTAGTCAAGGCTACAATTTCTTTAGTTCGAAGAAGGCCGAGAAGGACAGTCCGCGAACAATCAATGAAATGCGGAAGGTTGAGGCTGCTCGAACCATGGATCCCGATCGGTCAAAAGTAGCCGAATGGACAGAGGGTAAAAAGAGTAATCTACGGGCTCTCCTTTGTTCCTTGCACACGGTTTTATGGTCAGACGCGGAGAAATGGCAAAAATGCGAGATGCATCAGTTGGTCACTGCTGCTGACGTGAAGAAGGCCTATAGACGGGCTTGCCTAACGGTACATCCCGACAAGGTAGTTACTCAATTATTGCCTTTGCAACGAAATCTGCATCCTTTCTACATAATTTTACATTGATCCATATCGTTCTTTCACAGCAACGTGGAACGGCGAACGAAAATTTGTCCAAGTTGATATTTATGGAATTAAACAACGCCTGGACTACTTTTGAGAACGACTCATCGCAACAGAATCTTTTTAACTAACCGACTCCCCCCCAATATTGACTGTTACGCGTTAACGAGAATAAAACTTGTATCTCTCATCAAGGTAGTTTGTTGGATCTTACATACATTAGTATGCAGAGCTTGTGAATTATTCTCGTCATGCTCTTATTTGTAACATAATTGCCTATTACATTCCATTAGATTCCGTTCCGTTCCGTGGCGTTGCGTGTTTCTTTTTCTTATTGTTGGCAGTGCTATCGAAGAAGCGAACGTAAAAGCTCTCCAAGTCAGGCTTGAGTGCTACTTACACTATTCAAGTGTTTTACCGAGCGTGAACGTGAGCCCAAACGTGAACGTGAACGTTCAGGCTCAAGAGAGAAAGCGAGAGAGAGCCCTGTCCGATCAATTGCCGCATTATTATTACTCCGATGTGTAGTTTGTATGTAAATATATATATATATACATATAAATACAAAAATACTTATACATATACATATACATATACACGTATGAAGCAGATGTAAATTAAAAAGCAGATCGCAAATATATGGCAATATTTTCCGGCGTATGCGAGTATACTCGAGATCAATGCTTACTCTACTCTATTATTCCGTGTCTATCGCCTTCACTGTCGCGAGGATCGCAACCAGTACAATTACATTTTGTACTGAAGCATGCAAACACTTTTTCACGGGCGTGCCACTATCAGATTGGTCTGCCAAAGTGCTAGCCAGATCGAACGAGGACGCGTAACAACGATCAACGAGGACCATAGAGCAAAGGGGACCCGGGGGGGGGGGGGGGGGGAGATGAGAGCAGGGCACATGCATGTGACGCACGTAATCGTAGCACATGACGTTGTGACGTCACGATGTCACGACTCACGGTTCTGCGCGTGTCATACCGCTCCTCCGCGCCGTCGCGCCGTGCATCTTCCATGCATCTACCACCTACCCCTTCCGTTGGGGGTGAGCGGGGATGATCGGCGAGTCTCGAAGGGAGGGGCTATACGAAAATGGCTGTTACATACAGGCCTAGACGTGAGGGTTGAAGAGAACAAGTCACGACGCTCCCGTGTATATTCTACGTTTACGTATTAATATTGTTTACGCGACAATTGCAGTTAGCTAACGAAAGTATTGGCTATTATGTCTCGCCGAGTGGGACACGGGAATCGAGCCCTCTTGAAACCACCCCTCCTGGGCCTGTCACCCTGGATTTGCTCTTCGTCAAGAGGTAAAAAAAAAAAAGAAACCACGGTTCTCAACATAACACAGGGGTTTCTTACGAGTATTGTGCCTAAGGAGGAGGTCGAGAGATTTCTCTTGTCCTTCTCCTGTTTGCTTCCCATTATGTACTACTTTTTACAGTATCTTTTTTTTTCACGCGCCGAGTCATACCCCTTTGGTTCAGCCCCTCTTCGTTACAAGTCCACGACTAGAATTGCGTGCGTGCGTGCGTGCGTGCTTGTCTCTGTGCTGCTCTGTGCGTTTACACGCGCGAGTTCGAGAGAACGAGAGAAAGAGAGGAGGAGCGAGAGAGGGAGAGAGAAATACAAAACGAATCGAAACTTGGATCAATCGTGGTCGAGCTTTCAGTGACGCAAATCACATTCTCGGTGCTAATGATACAGTTTACAATTACCTTTCCTAATAATAGCGACAGCCTTACTATGTAGCAATACGACCAACGATAATAGTGATCATCAGTTTCTTTCTACTCGCTAATTGTTCGTTGTCTCTTGCAGATGAAAATGTTTAAAAAAATGAGGTGAAGCAAGAGAGTCGGGGAATCATACGGTTGACGGAATAAGGTAAAGTGGCGAGGAGGTGGAGGGTGGTGCAAAAAAGAAGAGAAGGAGGAGAAAAATAGAACGAGAGGGAGAGAGAGTGAAAAGAAGGAGGAGGAGGAGGAGGAGGATGAAGAGGGAAGGTAGTCAGTAAAGACAACGTCACGAGAAAAAGAAGCCAGATTAAAGCAGGATGTTGGTCGGTACCCAAAACCTTCTGTTTCTCCTCTTCCTAAGGGTCTTGCTATTTCCGCAAGGCTCCGAAGGCCAAGTGCAGAACACCAAGACGGCCAGGGCAGTAAAATCGCGCTGGAGAGCACCGTGGCGCGTTGTCGTGTGTCTAACGCAGTCCCAAAGCTTGTCGACAAGGGATGTGCAAACGGCATGGGACCAGGCGAGATTGGAATCCGAACACGCGGACATGGACATAACATACATCGAAGCAAAAACGACGCCCATTACCAATTCGCTGGCCGATCACTTGTCGTTGCTCAACAAATTTTGCATGGGTATCGAAGGTCGCAAGACTGTACTCAGCATAATTATCGGAGGTGGACAAGCCGCCAGATATCTCGTAACTGGTGCAAGCGCGCTCAATTTACCTGCACTCTGGCTGCCCTTTACTCACCGGGATTTTCTCAAACAGGTTGGTTTCGCAATAGGTTACTAAAGTCTCATTAACATCATAATAGCACAAAAGACAAATGAGAAAACTCTTGCAGGGGAATCTCGGACGTTACGAGAGCAGAATCGGTTCGAGTTCAAGAGAAATTGGCGCGGCAGCAGCAGCCTTGATGCACAGGGCAAACTGGCACGCTTTCACCCTTCTGATAGACACTACCCTGCTCTCGGTAAAGCATCTCGTCCACAGTGGTCAGCCAATATTAACGCCGAGGACGATCGTACACCTTCCAACGAACGACAAGACTTTGCGTTTAAGACTCAAGAGAATTGCCGAGGAACGAGGCACCGGCGGAGTGATAGTGATGGCTTGCGATTTGAACAGTGCGCGCCGATTGCTCGCTGCTGCCGGAAGATACGGTTTGCTTTCAGGCAGGTTTCTCTGGCTGTGGCTCGATCTAAAAGCCGAGCTAAGACCCGACGAGCCAAACATAATTAGCTCACATGTTTTCTACGGATCAAGGTCGTCTCTCGCGACGAACAATCATCCCTCCCCGTCCCTGGCCGAGGAGAATAGCGAAAGGACTGCGAACCTTATCCCGGAGAGGGAGCTGACGCTAAACTCGTTACCCAATTTGGCAAGTGACGTATATCGGCTGCAGGAATACAAATGGCAGGTTGACCAGTCATTGCTGGAACGACAGGAGCGAGACACTGCTGGTATGGCTGCTGCCGCGGCCGCAGCTGCTGCTCCGAAAGGTTCTCGAGCCTTTCGGGGAAGCGGTGAGGAGGAACACGAGCACGGTCACAGTGCTCACGTGCACGGGCACGAGCAGAAGCAAGATCACGACGACGACCTTTTTGGGTATGGCGAGAGAGATGAGGACCGTGAAGATGATGGGGACAACGAGGAGATGAGCTACGGACTGTCGGGCAAGGAATTGAATTCGAAGAACTTTATGCCAGTGGGAATGCTCGCTCTAAGACCCGCTGGCATTAGGCTCATGGGTAGCGAGACTATACTCTCGCGTATGTTGAGAGAGGCCTCGCAAGCTCTCGATGAAACCTTTCTCGAAATGAAGCAACGAGTGAATCGATTGTCGGCCAACCAGCTGAAGGATCACTTTGTATCAAAGTGCTTTCCAGAGACCAATGCAAAGTTCATGCGGAGCGATGTGCGAGGAAATCTCTCGAAAGCTCTAACAAGGAAGCTACGCTGGTCCGTCAGTCAGATTTCGAAAGACAAAGCAGAGTTTCAATTGCTGAACTTGCAAGCAATACGATTTCCGGGCAACAAGAGCCAATTGAGGTACGTGTGTACAGTATACGTATGTATGTATGTAAGGTAAAGGACTTTCCAGTTTCGTCTTTCACTTGTCTCGCTCTTCTCGCATTTTTTTAAGGTGGACCAAAGTCGGCACTGTCAAGGGCGGCAGGGAAGTTCGCCTCGACACGATTATCTGGCCGGGAGGAGGGATCGTACCGGCCTACCTCGAACAGGGTGGCGAGAAAATTGGAATGCCAGTGTATCGGATCGTAACTGCCCTCGCCTCACCCTTCACCATGGTCACCCAGATTCAAGAAGGTGTTTGCCTGCGAGGTCTGCTCTGCCGTCAAAACACCAGCCTGATGTGCTGTTACGGACTGAGCATGGATCTCATGTCTCTCGTGTCGCGCGAGCTCGGTTTTCGCTACGATCTCTACATCGTCAAAGACGGTCTCTTTGGCAAGCGAAATGGTAGCAGCGGCCTTTGGAATGGCATAATCGGCGAGCTGGTTTCTGGCCGCGCTCAGCTTGCATTCGCGCCTCTCAGCGTTTCAGCTCACAGAGCAGAGGTGGTCGACTTTTCGACCCCGTACTTCTTTAGTGGTGTCAGTTTTCTGACCGCGCCAAAGGTCAAGCCGGAAATTCCACTGTTCGCCTTCCTAGTCCCATTCAGTACCGAGCTCTGGATCGCTGTCTTCACTTCTCTCAACTTCACCGCAATTGCCGTTGCTCTCTACGAGTGGTTCAGTCCGTTTGGCCTAAATCCATGGGGCCGTCAACGTAGCAAGAACTTTTCGATCGCGTCTGCTCTCTGGGTCATGTGGGGCCTTCTCTGCGGGCATCTCGTCGCGTTCAAAGCACCAAAATCCTGGCCGAACAAGTTCCTCATCAACATCTGGGGTGGCTTTTCCGTTATTTTTGTCGCCTCCTATACTGCGATCTTGGCCGCGAGGAACGCAGTCCTCTTTTTCCACCCTTTCGTCAACGACGATGACAAGAGCGTGAGTAGAATTGTACTAGCGTGCTATACCATTCGAATGATTGTTTGCAAACCGCTTTATTTTTGTGCTCCGCAGTTGCTCTTGCAAAAAGTTGGCGCACCGAGAGCCTCGGCCGCGGAGTATTATCTACAAAAGACGGACCATCGGCTCTGGTCGCACATGACAAAGTACTCCTTGCCGAATGTCGCGGAGGGCGTCGATAGATTGAGAAACGGCAGCTTGGACATTCTGATTGCCGACACTCCGATCCTCGATTATTACCGTGGGATCGACGACGAGTGTCGACTAAAGAAAATCGGCGACACCATAAGCGAGGATACCTATGCCATCGCGCTAACAAAGGGCCATCCCTTAAAAGAAAGTATATCGAAGGTGATTGCGAATTACACGAGCAACGGAATGCTTGACATTCTCCAAGAGAAATGGTAAGTTTGGAGCCGAATCCTAATTGAATCTAAATCAATTCGAGATCCATGAATAATCGAAAAAATTTCTTTGCTCTCTGCCACTCTGCCGCTTTCCGATCACAAAGGTATGGCGGTCTACCTTGTATCCATGGCAGGGAAGCAATCGACACCGGCTTATTCGGCGCGTATCCCGTCCAAGGTGGCCAGCCTCGGCCACTCGGAGTAGCCTCGGTCGCCGGGGTCTTTTGCCTTCTCGGAATGGGGGTCGTTCTCGGTACTATAATCCTGGCCGGGGAGCACCTCTTCTACAAATATGCGCTTCCCAGGTTGCGCCGCTGCTCCGAAGACTCAATTTGGCGTAGTCGGAACGTCATGTTCTTCTCGCAGAAGCTCTATCGGTTCATCAATTGCGTCGAATTGGTCTCGCCGCATCATGCTGCCAAGGAACTGGTTCATACCGTTCGCCAGGGCCAGATTGCCTCCCTCTTTCAAAAGAGCGTCAAGCGAGTAAGTGGCCTCTCCGTTTCTCATCCCCGTCCGCGTTCCACTTCCTTACACATCTACAAGGTAGCTCTGTTCCAGAAGGAACGCGAACAGCGCCGACGGCGCAAAAGCAAAGCTCAGTTCTTCGAGATGATTCAAGAGATTCGAAGGTAAGAGATTCGATGATGATTCTCAAGCCTCCTAGGCTTCTGATAACTAATTTTTATCGGAAAATCCGCAGGGCGCAACAAGAGGAGAAGATTGAGGTGGCTCGCGACCACGACGAACCCCAAAACACCCAGTATCAGCTTGGTAGCACTTTCACCGGCGCGAGTCTTCGCCGGGAGTCGAAGCTGATGAAGGATCGAGAAAAAAGTCGCAGTAAAAGTCCCCTCATGCTGCCTTCGAGTCCAAAGCGCTCGGAAAAAAGCCGCAGTTCGATCAACCTTTCCAGCTCGCGGCTAGGCTTGACTCCCATAAGTTTCGACACTCCAATGAAACCGCGCGAGTTCACCCTGAGCAGCACCAATCTTCGAGCGCGCAGTCCACTCGAGACGGTCGGTCGCCGCCTGAGCCACGGTGACGGTGGCTCGCCGCCTCCGCGTCTGGGATCCCATTTCGGAGGCAGCGCCACCTTACGACCGTACACGCCGGGCAGAGGCGGGGACGCGAACAATACCGCTATGATGACGATCAGAAGCGAGCCTGGACATCGTGATCGGGAGATGATATCCACAGCTGGTGCTGGCGCTGGCGCTGGCACTGGCACTGGCACTAGCACTAGCGCCAGCACCGGAGTTGGAATTCCTACTTGTGCCTGTGTCACTGGGAACAGTGGCAACGAAGGTGGCGACGCACCAAATCCTACCCCAATCCCGTCCTCGCGCTATATACATAGCCCTGCCAAACGGGGACAATCCTTTCCAGTATTCGCGACTCTGCGACCACCTCATTCGGCCAGCCATCAGACTTCCAAGAGTCCTTTACAGTTGTCGCCGACCAGTGAGCAGACATCGGCTGTCGGCAGGAAACTGTCGCGTGAATGGGCTTCTGGGTCGATAGATCTACGGAGATCGACCGAGGCTGTGGGCATTGGCACCTCCTACACTCTTAATCAAATGGCCTTTTCTCTCGAGCGTCCCCCCCATGAGAAGGGTCGGAAAGAGCGGGATCGGGACCGGGATAGAGATCGGGATCGAGATCGAGATCGAGAGCGGGAGCGTGAAAAGGAAAGGGAAAGGGAAAGGGAAAGGGAACGGGAACGAGAGCGGGAACGTGAACGTGAACGTGAACGTGAACGTGAACGAGAGGGTGAGAGAGAACGAGAGCGAGAGCGAGAACGAGAGCTGGATCGAGAGCGAGAGCGGGAGCGAGAGCGAGAAAGAGAGCGCGAACGGGATCGACAACGAGACCGGGAACGGGAACGGGCGCGAGAGCGAGAACGAGAGCGGGACCGGGAACCAGAAGAGGAAGAGATCACCATGAGGAAGCCTATGAGGCGAGCGAGGAGCCACGAGAATCGCGACAGTGGTAAATCGATGGTCGATTTGCCATCGCCACGAATTACCGCCCAGCCAGTGGTGGGTGGCCGATCGGTTAGCGAAAGAACAAAGAAACAACTCGAGTCCGAATTGAAAGCTATTCTAACCGCGAGAGCACATCATCGCGATCTCCACCCCCCTTGATTGGGCAAGTAGTAGAACGTTTCTCGCTGGAGAGCACTGGAAAGCAGGATACACAGATACAAAGCTGCCTCTGAGGGGCTTTCATTCATTTTAAGCAATATCAGATTTCTAGGTCAATTTGTAGAAGAGAATTCTCGGACAATTTAGCGCGGGAGAAATAGTCAGAAAAGCGTCGCCCTCACAGAGGTGAGCGACGACGCGCACCAACAGAGAGATACGGATGTACACGTGGAATCGTTCGATTTCACAGTGAGGTCACGTTGTTACGTACATTGATAAACGTAGCGTAGTGTAATATACTTGAATACGATACGATACGAATAGGAATACAATAGGATACAATAGAATATGACGTTAGTCATAGAACAAAGTTGAGAAATATCTTGACAAGTAGCGCTCGAATGGATGCTAAAGTATTTCTTGTTTGCGTCGGCCGCCGGTCCCAGGTCAGTCTATCTTTTTAGAACTTGGATCTGTGCAAAGCACAACTGTCTCTGTTCCTCGAATGAATCACACTAAATAATTCGATAGCGATCGACGCCCATTCTCGTCTTACTGCCAAATCGAAAGAAAAATCTACCTATTTTTGGGTTCTCTGGACTGCCATATTTTCTGCATAAAGACAAATTTTGCGAACGATTCAAAGCTCCACTTGATCAATGATGATATTGCATGCTGCCATACATGTGGTGTAGGAAACGAATAAGCAAGTACCTCAAATTGCCCTCTCATTCCTCCGTCACTATCCCCCACCACCTTCACCTCAAACAACGATCTTACGTCAAGTACATACAATTCGGCAATACAATGACAAGGTCAGGTTAGATGCACCACCGTAAAGTCGCAGAATCGCAGTGAGGGATTTTTTAACAAGGCAGGGACTGGATCAAAATGCAACGCGGAAACTCCTCGGTTATGATGTATTTGGTTAGTTTATCGCTCCATTTGATTAGTAGTTTGAAAATTCCGCGAATTATTTAGTGGGACGGTCATTTTCCGCGATATCTCTCTTCTCAGTTTTTCCACAGTAGACTCTAGAATTAATAGGAAGGCGCTCTATTGCGATCATACACAATAAATACATGTACATACATAGGACATACGTGCATACACAAAATACACGGAATACAGGAAGAGAATGCGTAATATGGGCGAGATCAACGAGGAGATTGCTTAGTGCAAAAAAGACTTTCGTGGAATTGGTAACTTAAACGGCCTATCGACAGGACAACACCTTACCTGTCCCGAATTCGTTTTTTCCTCTCAGTTGACTCATTTCACTTTCATTTTTTCTTTCCACTTTCACGCGAAACTTATGCCGGAGCCACGCGTCCTAGAATCATGACTGGTCACGTGTATGTTGTCGATATGCATACATGTACTCATGTATCCGTTAAAAAGAGGGACACAAATATGTACTTGCTACAGTTGATTTAAAACGACAACGATGGTGACGGTGATGCCATTGGCGGATACACTTCCTGTGTTTGATATTTTTTAAAAATCAAGTTCACTTTATTGGGTGTATTTTAGCTCCCAGTCTTTGCAATTTCGTCGATCATCAAATTGGCACGTGGTGCAAAAGAGTGCAGGGACAGAACAGTGCAAATTTCTGAAATTTATACAATTTCTCCAATTTCTGGAACTTCGGAACTTGTGGAATTTTTTGGCATACTTGCATACATACATACATACACATACGGGTGTATGTAGACTTGAGTTCTTAAGCGCAAGGATTACATGTAGGTATGTAGGTATACGCATCTTGAAAGTATAATACTTACATATTTCTATCATGTGCACAACAGGTACTCACACCTACTTTACCAGTTGGGTTCCCAATGGCAATAACAGTATTCTACATTATACATACATACGTACTAAGTACAAGGCACTGCCGCTATTTCAATTATTCTTATATTGATTTAAAGATCCTGCCACATAGTGCCGTTACTCCTAATTCGGCTAGAGTTTCGCGTACCTGACCTGTACCTTTTCCGCACAAGGGTTCTGTTTTTTTTTTTCGTGGACGAACGGTTCCGGACCGGCCCAATCCGATACGATATAATATGACTCAACGAGAAAAATAAAAACGTCAATGTTTTTTCTCCTTCGTTCACCGTTGGTCTAACACAATTCAACAAAACTGCGGCACTCGTAATACTATACTTACTTACAACTTACAACTTACAGAAGAAAATCTTGATTGTATCGTTAGGACTAAATATGTACATACTTATTATAGAACCTATACCACCTGTGACATGTGGAATTAACTCGAACGACTTATTTTGTGGATAATCAAGATAATAATAATCTATCGTAATACACATTTCCGTTGAGAACTAATATGTACCAAGGATTCGCACCATACCATTAACACAAGTACTCAAGTATTAATTGCAACATCCAAACAACTGACTGAACCGTTACCCAGCTGGATATATGAATCTACTCTACTTTATTCTAACAATAAGAAAAGTTTTTGATCGCCTAAGCTTGTACACTGTATCCTCCAAGTTGTACAAAAATATTTCATCGTATTGAATCTTGATTATTGACTCTTATCTATTAACTGTTAATTCTTGACTCTTGATATCTGCAAAATACAGGGAAACCCCAATAAAACAGTACAATTCCTTCTCACGGAGTCCTCCCCCTTCGTATGGTACAAGAAACTTTGTTGAGAATCTGGATATTGCGATTACGAAACTTGTCAATCGTAACATATCTAACAAGTAAGTTAGTAAGTAAGTAAGTAAGTAAGTAAGTACGTACATGTATGTGCTACGTAAGTACTAAGTACTTGGGTAGGTTAAGTATGTACTTACATAAGCTGTAAGTACATACCATACACACGGAAAGGACGTTTGTCGGTAAAGACGCCATATGATGCTATATCTATAGCACCATGGCACTACCCGAACGTATACCACAGTATAACGAAATATAAGAAAATATAAGAGAATATAACGGAATATAACGAAATATAATGTCCGGCTAATTGGTTCTCATACTTGATTTGAATTGAGATGCTAACTCCTGTCGATTCTACCGATAGAAGTGTATAGTGTTAAGAATAAGAGATATCGGGAGCCTGTTATCATCTTGACTTGTTGGCGTATGACACATACATACATCCATACATAAATACACACGTACATTACATACAAGGTTAGGTTCCTCGAGACTTACCTCCTATCTCTTGTAACGCCTACTACGCTACACTGTTATTGTTGAAACCTCCATATTATTAAGAAATAAATATATATTGTCTCGAATTATGTGCAACGTTTACTTTGATTCATCCCGATATAAAAAGAGGTAACTTATACCAAAAATAGTTGCCACTTAACGTAAGTTTGACCGACGCTTCAACCTGAGGAACACTATTCTTTAAACAGCCCCCAGAGAGATAGAGTGAGCGCGTATATAGATATCCGCTATATACGTATAATTCACGGTACAAGAGATTCAACAACAAGTACTTATTTACAGAGAGTCTGGCAAGAGGCAAGCGATCCGTAAGTAGGCGTATAGAGTTACTTGCTCACTTCTTCCAACGTGTGGTTGAATGTGGGATTTGAAAACGACGATTCGAACGAAATTTTGAAAGCGACGGCAAAGGATAGAGGCGGCTGATACACAATAGATGAACGGAAAGTAGGGTTCGAGGGTAGAACAGAAGGAGAACGTGGGTGAGTCGAGGGAGATACAAACCCAGGTGGATGAATAACGGGAGAGAGAGAGAGAGAGAGAGAAAGAGAGAAAGAGAAAGGGACGTGAAAAGTGTAATGGTGTTGGTGGTAGTGGTTGGTGGTGTTACGCGGTACATATCAAGCTACTGCGCTGGTGTGCCGGTACCGCGAGTAAGACTCGGGGCAGCACTTTGGCGAGGTGACGCGTGGGCGCCGCCAACTGGTCTACCGTGGCGTGATGCGACCGTGGCTCGTGGGGTATGGCGTGGCACGAGGCGCAAGCCACGAGGCACGCGGCACGAGGCATGCGGCGCGGCGCGGCGTGGCGCCCAGTCTCGCTCGATGGCGTGGCACCACGCGCAGCGCAGCGGCAAGGCACTCGACACACGAGGGTAAACGGGGCATGGAGGTGGTAGGTAATCACCCAGCGGCTCACGTTATAGCATCGTTATGCCGCAGCACCGCTATCACCGTCTTCCTCTGCTTGACTGGCGACTGGCCGCCACCCTCGCAACCCTCCTCGATACCCTCTTCCGACCCTCTGCCAACCGCTGACTTGTCTGCTGGCTATTCTTTTGCTCCTTCTTTCGTTCCTTCTTTCGCTCCTTCTTTCGCTTCCCCATTTTTTCTCCCCTACTCTTTTTCCTACCCTTTTCCTACCTTCACGTAGAACGATATATGTATATATGTACATATTCCGTATTCCGATCTCTTCAATGCGTACCCATACGCGACAGACCATACTGTCCATTCCCTGTTGGTTCTCCCTCGGATTCCTCCTATCGGTGATGGTTTTTCACCTGAACAACGTATAAAACTCTTTCTACTCGTTCCACCCAATGCTCTTGTGACGCATTAATGACCAAGACGGTAGGTGTGTTCTAGGTGTATTACGTTACACGCAATTCTACTAAAGTGCGTATGCCCGGGAAAACTTTCTCATGACTAACGACTATCGATTTGCTGATCTGCTGGCTTCTAGCAAACGATAAAAAAGCGTTTCTCTAAGAAATTGTGCGATAACTATTGAATCTGCATAGTGACGAGCTAGTTTAATACTAGAATCCGTCTGACCAATGGTTTGGTCGTTTCCCTGACAATTTAACATTGAAATTCGAGAGTAACGCAAAAGGAAGCAATTACGAATTATGAATTATAGTCTACTCATTTTGGCAAGGTATACCTGGATCAAGTATCGCGTTTGCAAATGTGGTAACTGGCAAGCGCGAGCTGCAACCGATTCGAGGAAAAACTTTGCATGCAAGTTGAACGAAGGAAGGATACGTGTGGTCGTTGCGTCGCATTGCTTTTCCCTTGTCGAATCGAGGGGGCCTTTCCGAACGTTTCTTCCATCCGTCTACTGGTGCGTAAATGCTAGACGCGTTGTGTCCTATAGTTATCTAGCTACATACACATCTAGATATGTACTTGTGTATGTATGTATGTAGGAAAGCACCCACGCTGCACGCGGCACGCGGTAGGCGGCCGGCGGCACGCCGCGGCACACACGGCATACGGTAGCGTATGTATTCCGTTAGCAGAGGCACGAAGCACGAAGCACGGAAGCGAATTCTACAGAGGATCCGTACTCTGTAGTCACTCTCCTGCATCCTGCATCCTGCATCCTGCATCTCCGTCCAGTGCCAGTGGTAGCCCGCTGGCCGTCGAGGCAACCCTCGCTCGACCGACACGTTCCCGCGTTCCCGCCCTCTCCGTGTTTCCGTGGCCCGCTTCAACCACCCCGTTCCATTCCGTGTCCCGCAGGGCATGTCCCTATGTGCCGCTGGCTTGCTGTTGTCCAGGATCAACGTCACACTTTTCCTTCCAATTCAAAACTGCTTGGATTAAAAAAAAATATTTTTCTCCAGTTGTTTTATATTTGATGAGTCTTATAATTATTTGTTTTTCCTTTCACGATAAGTGATCGGAGAAGATTTTTCCCAATTTTTTTCTCTCGAGTATGTCTGCCAATAGCTTTGCGTGCTCTCGGAAATTCTCATCCCCTTTGGTGGCACGCTCAGCGGCACGCCGCGCCGCGCCGCGCCGTACCGCACCTCACCGCACCACACCACCCCCGACCGTCTCTGTTATACTGCCAGCAGCGGCCCCTCATCCTCCCTCCAACTCCCGTTCCAACGTTCCAACTCAGTATCCCATCCCATGGACCTCGATCTCACCCCTGGCTTACTACTCTACTCGGCGCGTACAGTGCGCCCTTCGGTTCCTCCAGAACTCTTCTCGTCACTAGTTCGCCCAACCGTTTCACCCACCCGTTCGTCCACCCACTCTCGCCTGCCTATCACCATTTCTTTCTTTTTCCTTCTTTTTCCTTCGTTTTTCCTGCTCTGCCACTCTGCCACCATTATTTTCGATGCGTCTTTGCTATCAGAGAATGACTCATTGCCGTTATCATTGGCCACCGTCAATACGCATACAACTACTGCTGGTTGCAGTATTTTGCATATTCCTCGATTACGAACTCTTGCTATTACTGCAGCAAGTCGCAACGCAACCTCTGGGTACCTCCGATTGTTTGCCGGTAAGACGAATTGTACCAGGACCGCCCTATCTTTCCATCTATCCGACTTCGCCTTTATTCCGAGTGCCGCTTTACGCAACAGCCACGTCTGGCATGGTTCTCGAGTAATCGCAAGGCGCCTCGTTACAGACTGGCAGACTCGTTAGAACAGGAGGGAGAACGAACGTTTACGGTCGAAGCCGTCAGGATATCTCGCGCAACTTATATGTAGTACGAGTCCTGCGATCGGGAGCGTGTGGCTTGCAGCCCGGACCAAATTGGCGATACGTCGATAGTCGAGGTGTCAAACGGAACTGAAGCGAGCCGCGGCTTGATTCATCAATTCTACTGGTCGTACCAGAATGATACTGAACCGAAACGAGCGTATGCAATTGGACGATCCAAAAGAGAGCATCTTTAGCTTTTTTACTTTGTTTAGCTTGTTTAGGTTGGTTAGCTTATATCATCACTTTACCGGAAGTAGGCTTTCCGGTTGTACTTATTTTCCAGTAGTCATCCACGCGGTCTCTCTTCGTTCGCTTCCCTCTTTTCACATTTAACTCCCGAAGGCCTCGAGTCCTCTTGCATGTTTTTATCCTCTGTACCAAACACTTTTCAAACGCTTGTGCGACATTTCGCATTTTTGCAAACACGCATCGATACCAATACCGATTGGTATGAGACAATTAGGTGCTTCGCGTGAAGAAAACTGAGAAAATAGGAATCCCATGTGCATTTTCTCCTTACATCAGTCTGTATTCCAGCGAAGAGCATAAATTTGCACTCATTTATCGAAGTGCACAAAGAATTGGGGTGAGTAGGGCTAGCGTAAATAACTACTCTTAAGTCAGTGGAAGATTGTCCGCTGTGGTAGGACACGGTTGCATCTGGTCCTAGGTTTGATACGCAACGGTTGGACCGAAACCATGGGAAAAAGAACAAACTTCAACGCAAATGGTATAGATGGGAATGATCATGACGATCCAAAGGAGGATGAGGATGAGGACAGGGACGCGGATGGAGATGCGGCTGAGGGTGAAGATGAAGGTGAGGGTGAGGGTGAATGCGAGAGTGAGGATGAGGATGAGGGTGAAGGGTGAGGAGACGAGGGTGAGGCCGATGGCGAGCCAGTCGGGGGTTGCTAGGCTGATGGTGGCGGTAACGCGATAAACGGATTAACGGCGAGCTCGAACCCGAGGCCATAGTTCGGTGGTTGCATGAGGATGAGGGGAGTGACAGAAGAGTGCGCGCCCGATCTCACCCGCTAGGCATCTCTTCAACCCACTCGCACTACCGCCGCCCGCCCACCCAACAATCGTTACTCTGCAAAGCTCTGTTAACTGTACTGTGCCATGCTATGCCCTACCTACTCTAACCTGACCGAGTCGCACCAGGCAGGGTGTTGGGCCACGCCGTGCCGCGCCACGCCACGCTTCGGCCCACGCCGCGCCACGCCACGGCGTGTGCCCACGCCGTACTCTGGAATGTCAGGCGGGCGAAACTACCGCACACGAAACCGCGCGCCGTGCCATGCTATGTATTCCATTCCCCGCGCGCCGTGCCATGCCACGCAATTCCACTGCACTTGAGAGCCTAGCACGGTACGTTGCGTATCGTACACCCTGCCTGCCCCACCGGCTCATGGTGCGCTTTGCGAAATCGCGGAGAACTTGGACGAGAGCGTGCTGGAATGCTCAAAAGTGGGCGGAACTGGATCCAGAATAGCCAGAAACGCTGACAGCGTGAGCGCAAGAGCATGGCAGCGTGGCAGGGTGACAGCATGACAGCGTGACAGCACGAATGAGTGAGTGAGTAAGTGAGTTGCGGGTGGATGGGTGGGTGGGTTGAATGTTGTGTGAGACGAGGGCAGATAGGGAGGATCTTCCTTGCCGGATGTCATGGGATTGCGAGCTGGTCGACCCTCTCGCACAACTGGAGAAACTCACTGTCAGCCGAATAGCCACACAACTTGATCCAACGCGTATACGCACACGTTTATGTATTGTGTATATGCTCATGTACATCTACATTGTACCTATCATCGTGTAAGTCCTTGAATCCTCTACTGGGGCTACCAAGTCTCGTGCCTAGGGTTCCTCTTTACAGTCTTCGCTTTTACTTTCAAACCTCTTCTTAATCAGTGTCACGATTTTGAGTAAAATCATCCCTCTCATCTTTCTCCGATTCATCGATAGGTACTTCGAATTGGATATGTTGGAATATGCATTCCCAACTCGAAGGAATATTTCGAGTAGGTTCCTACGGTCAAAAACCGCCCGACACCGATTTGGGAGAGAATGTTTATCTTAATATAAACAAGGGACTGCGGGTCGTAGTAGCGTGGTCTCCCTTAGTGCTTTTTGTTAATCGAAACGTATCTAGTTCTAATCTGTTCTGTTAGTCAGTCGGTAGCATTCCGAAGTGAACAGACGATCCTTCCTCGTGCAGTATTATTTCGGATAAGAATAAAGAGAATCAGTACCAAGAGTACGTCTAAAGTGTATTCACTGAACTTTTCCTCACCCATATCCATCAGGATACAAAACGATGCTCGGTCATTTATTCGGAGAATACCAAAATTATGAGTATGAAGGATATATATGAAAAAATAGGCAGAGTCAATGCCCAATATCTAGAAAAAGCTCCGTTGTCTAGCTTGACGGAACGATGAGGAAAGCTAGGAAAATTGGCATAGGCCGCGATATACTTTGCGTTGCATCGAAAAGTTTGAATTGTAAATGAAAACCTCGAGCCTCATTGGATTACCTGTACTAAATCAAAACGTGTCGGATCGTGAGGGGTCATACGAGATCGTATTGTCCCATTCAGGACTACATACTACTGCGCGTAGCGACGCGTACGCGGCCCTCGAGTCTCATAGTTGATGCTGTCAGTACCGTACTCGTGGACACCTCGTGGTACAGTGCAGGGTAAAGAAGCGACCGCCAGTCGCGTAGCCTCAAGCAGATATCGCGTTCAACCAGACCAACGCGCTGTGCCACGCCGCGCCGTGCCGCACCGTGCCGTGCCGTACCGCGCCGCAGTCGTCCCTTTCCGGAGTGAAACGACGTCGCTCCCGCTAATGAGGACGTCCTTTCTTGCAT
Organism: Trypoxylon attenuatum; assembly: GCA_963989405.1. NCBI lineage: Eukaryota > Metazoa > Arthropoda > Insecta > Hymenoptera > Crabronidae > Trypoxylon > Trypoxylon attenuatum. The sequence goes on along the minus strand of OZ022492.1, from coordinate 3,203,512 downwards.
ACCGGATAACGTTTCGCCGCTGGGCGACGCCAAGCATCTCGAATTTCTCGTGCACGCCTCTTCTTCGTTCAGCTCACCTCCTTCCTTGCTTCGGAGCACGATCGATGTCGAAGCCACCGGGCAAATCCTCGCCTTCCGCGCCTCAGCCTTCTTCCTTGCAGTCCCTCATTTTTGCCCTCCCTTCCTCTCTACCTCTCTTTTACCCTTCTTACTTACGGTAGGCGAACCACCCTTACCTACCTCTCTTCATCCCTCTTTTCCGTAGTATGATCGCGCACGACCGTGCACTACCGCGAGCTCACGCGCGGTCTCGTGCGCTCCACCGACCACTATTTTTCCTCTTTTTCACTTCTTTTCTTAGACACTTTATCCCTTCTCAACTTCCCATCCCACTGCCACAGCCCTCGTCTTTGCGCTAACCCACCCCATCGTCCGCGCCTTTCCGTTCGACCACTCAATTTCTCTCTTCGCTCTTTCCCTCTTTCGTTGCCTGTCTCATCTCTCCATCACTCTCGTTGGGGAAAAAATAAATATGTTCGAAGCTAAAGAGACGCCTCATAACGCATCGGTAACAGGCGTCATCACCTCAGTCGAACCACATCTCAGTCGAACATAAACCAAATGTAACGACTGAAAGAAATATGCGAATCGTCTTCGATGACTACCATCCCGATTAGTATTTATTCTTTTTGGTCTTTCGCTCGTTAACGGAGTCCAAGTTCGTCTGCTCTAGGTACTCAAATTTGGGTTAAGTCAAATTCAGGTCAAATTGTAGTGATTAGAAGCTTTGTACGGAGAATTGACGTGAGTGATAGATGTAGAAGCCGAAGTAGAAGCAGACGTCGAAGTAGAAGTAGACGTAGGATTAGGATCAGGACCAGGATTAGGATTAGGATTAGGATCAGGAGCAGGCTCAGGAGCAGGAGCAGGTGTGGAAGAAGTGCGCTCAGCGGACCACCGATTGTCCGCCACCGGTATTTACCATATAAGCCCGCACACATGCGAGGCGACAGATGCTGGGTGCGGTGCTCGGTGGTGTTCGATGTCGCGATGTTTCGAGGTGTGCTACGGTCGGATTCGCTGGGTGCGGCAAGGCGAGCTTGGCCAGGGCGGGTTGAGGCGAGTCGAAGCGCGGTATGCGGTGAAACAAAGAAAAGCCAAAGCTGAACGAAGAAGAAAGACGAATGGCGAGACGGAATATGAGATGGCATGGTGAGGTGAGACAAGATGCAGCACGCTACGATGCGATGCGGCACGCCGACAGGAACCTCGATAGTCCCTTACCCCCGCACGCTCCCGAGGCGAGTCGTACGATCTCTTCAAAGTGCCGCACGGGTGGCCTTATCCGTTTTCTCTTCGTTGCCTGTGGGGTTCGAGTTTTCTATCCTCTTCTGTATATACGTATAGCGCACTCGCGCACGCTTGCCTCTGTCTGCCCTTCGTCGCCGATGGTGCTGAACGCGACGAGGCGAGGCGAGGCGAGGCGAGGCGGAGCGAAGTGTGCGGTGCCGTGCGGTGCCGTACGGCGGCAGGCTGTCGGGTATGCGATAGTAGGCAAGGGAATAGGTGCAGTGAAACGGGTAGCGAGGAGGGCGGGGGTGGCTAAGTTGGCGGGACGGCACGCGGGCACGACGGCACGCCAACACCCCAGCACGTCGACCGCCGGTACGCCACACGCCACACGCCTGGCACCCCACGCCCACGCCCACGCTCTCCACACTCCACACGACGATACTTTGGCACGCATGGCTCCTCACGTACAGGCTCGTTCGCACGTAGCTCTGTAAGTCTGCGTGGGCGGTGGCACTGACGACGGTGGTAGCAGCACGCCGCAGCCACGCCGTATCGTACCACACCCCGCCGCCACGCCGCGCCGTGCCGTGCCACGCCACGCCTCGCCACGCCGTGGCCGATTCGCTTCAGTCGTTGCGCGCGTGCCATCGAGAATGTCCCCCATCCCCTTTGACCTTCCGAGCACGCCGGCACTGCCAACTGGATCCCCCATCCCACTATTCTAGCCTCTTCGCCGGATCCCCTCTTGTCGCTCGCTTGTACTCGCCGTGCGATCTCTCTTTCTCGTTTCCCCTCCTCTCGCTCTTCGACACCCTCGGGAGCCTTTCTCAAACGACCGCCGCCGCCCCGAAGGCTCATCGCCTCGTCGAGCTGCACGAAGCGAGCTACTCGCCCCTTCTCCCTCTGGCTGGTGGCTGCTAGCTGCTGGCTTGCTGCTGTTTCATACAGTCTCGTCGTCTCGTCGTCGTGTTGCCGTTCTCGTCCCCCACTCCCATCATCATTTTCATCCCCATCCCCCATCCCTATCCCCCATCCTCCTCATTCCACTGTTCGGGTTCTCTCTGCCGCTGTTGCCAGCGGTAGAACCGCTGCCTCTACCGCTCGACCCGTTGCGTACGAACGTCCAACGAGTTACCCCATCCATCCTCGCACCCACCTTCTCCCGTGACCCTTTTCTTCCACCTCGGGGCTCGACGATATCGTCGTTCGTATCGCGCCATGCCGTATCAAGCTCGACGATACCGCGCCACGCCACTATTGGGTCACGCCGCCTCGCGCCACGCCACGCCACGCCGTGCCATGCCGCCTTGCCTCGCCGTGTCTCGTCTCGTCTCGCCTCGCCTCACCGCTGTCGTGCCACGCCATCCGGAACCCAGCGCCGGTTTTCTTCTCAACCACCCAGATCCTCCCTCTTCGCATCCGCACACCTCGCTTCCCCCATTCTGCTCACCCTCAATCCACCCACTAACACCAGCGTCGTCCTTCTCCATTTGGTTGCATACACGCGGACTGCTGTCATCGGTGCCGCTTGCTATCCGCTACTCTTTGCCTTTACCCACCACGTTCTTTTTCTAACGCGTTCTCTGCCACTCTCGCTCGTCATCGTTGCCATCGGCGTCGCCGCCCGTCTTATCGTTCTTCCCCTTGTTCTCAATTTCATTTTCTTTCATCTTTTCCTATATTTATCGCCTGTATCTACCTGTCTCCGCCGTATTCCGATATAAGTCATCATCGGCCAACGGGAGATTCGCAGTACCCTAACGTCATTGTCAATCGGTCCTTGCAAATAGTATGCAAGTACTTAGGTGCTCGAGTATGTGGCTGGTTTCTTCGAATAGCGCAATGTCACAAACGAAAGTTCCCGGTGATAGAAGCCAAGCTATACCGTCTGTATATTGGTGCATAACTATCATATGCGTAAATGCACGTGTATATCCGTAAGCACCCCCCAAGCCGAATGAAATCATGTGCCTTATTAACGTACGATACATCTCGAATATCGCGATTTATCGAGAAGAAGCGAATTGATATTTGGCTATATTTTTCATCCTCGGAGAAGAGAGAGACGAGAGACTCGCTATCTATTACATACATAGATAGATCTCTGTAACATGTACAAGAGTTTTAAGAAACCTGAGTTAGTGTTGGACCGTCGACAGGTAAAATTTCTCACCTGTTATGCCTAATGTCCAACGTGTGATATTCCAAACAAACTGATATTCCAAGTCGTACTACAGTAAAAAAAAGTAGAAGTAGATGAAAAAAAATGCAAAATAGTAAGGGCGTTGTGTCGAATTGCAAGAATTCTTCAAATAGTTGAAATAGTTGGATGTCATCCATGGTAGAAGAGACGTATGGCAAGATATGCGTGTGTGTAGGTCCCCTGGGATTAGATTTAAGAGGCCGCACGAAATGGGATGGGCATGTGTGCGGATAAAGGATAGAAGAAGAAGGTGAGAGATGATATATATAACCGCAGAAAAAGACGCGCGCAAGTAAGTAAGCGAGCCGGCCACGCTCGGCAAGCCGGCACGCTGCATCGTTGGTCGCATTGGTCGTTGGTGGGCGACATTCACCGTTCCGAAGGCCGCTTCCTCGTAACCCGACGGTCGACGGTCGAGGATTGGTGGTGGGTTGAGAGGGCTAACGTCGGGCGTAACACACAAGGCGATGGGACGCGACGCGACGCGACACGACGCGATGCGATGCGACGGTCGATAGAAGGATAGAAGTAGTGGTCGCAGGCAGCAGTCGGTCTACAGTCGGCTGCACGGTTTTGGCGAGGCACCCCACCGCGTTCCGAGGTGCGCGTGGACCAACCACGACGCGAGACTCCCCGCGTTTCGCTGCCTGATCCACGGCAGCCCCTATTTCCAACACCCCTAGCCCCCGTACCCCGAACCTCTAGCGCCTGGTCTACCGACGAGGTGGCACACGCGCGATCACCGTGCGATTCCCACGGAAGAGCCACCACCACCGTCGTTGATCGGGCTACAGTCCGTCAGTGTCGAGCAGCGAGCGTGCGCCTGCTTATGCCGAAACCAAGACGATTTCCTCTCTTGAATTGTGATCCATTTCGTTGACTACATCTTTCATCGTGTGCAATATTTCTAATACCTGAAATATCTTTAATATCTCTCATATCTCCAATATTTCCAATATCTGGAATACCTGGAATACCTGGAGTACCTGAAATACGTGGAATACCTGCACTACTTGTAATATCTGCGATATCTGTACATTTGGATCCGTGTAATACTTGATCGCAGGTGTGATTTACGTGAGATCCGTGATTCGGCGGGGGAGCGCTTATTTCAAAAAACTTTTTGTATTCTTGGTCTTGGTGCTATCCTACGGAGCAGATGAACAGGACATCGACGTGGGCCTACTTTCCTTAGACTCGTACAAAAGATTGTACGAAACGCGTCATTGTCACGTCAGATCTAAACTTGAGGACATTGCGACAAGTTCAAAGAAGCTAAACCAACTCTACGTCTAGACTGTGTTTGGACTGTGTTTATACTGTGTTTCTCCAGTGTTTATCCCGTGTTTGCTCCCACTCTGTTCCCCTTGAATGAGTTGAGTGGGTGTCGTTCTATTCCGCTACCGATTTCGCTCTGCCGCGCAATGCTCCGATGTGGAAGATCGAATCGTCTGGTAATTGGTACGGATTGAGAAGATCCTGGATGCATCTCGGTCAGCCGTACCAACGCCTGACCCTACCAAGGCTATCATACGAGTGTTGCCAGACGACTGATCTCTCTGATCTAGTGTTTTGCCGATCAAGACAACGGGGGCGCATGTTTCAGCACGTGGTCGATGCTTATCCTTTGAGTACGTGTACGCAGGTGTATGTATGCGTGCGGTTCAGTGCGGTTCAGCGCGGGCGCGCGCGCGCGCCCCTAAGAGCGCGCGCGTGTCTATGCACGAGTGGGTGAGGGCTTTTGTAAACAGTAACAGGCTCATTAGAATGTCGACGAGAAAATTAAGTTTGCAAGCTCACCGCGAACTGGCAAACTATCAAGACGAATTACTTACGCTAAACGCGTAAGTGGCCTTTGTCTCATCGCGTCGGTCAGCTGATGCGAATACAAGTCGAATGCTGCCGGACAGAAGTGCAAGGCATTCGAGATAAGCGTCTGAAACCGAGTAGAGAATTATACCACAATGGGACACGAAGAACAGAATCGCGAGGTACGAATCTTGGAGTAAAACGTACTCTGGATTTGCGACGCAAAAAGAAATCGCCGCGAGGAGGGTGGCTACTCGAGGGGTGGCTCTCACCGAATACGAAGCGCGCGATACACGCCACTCGGTTACGAGCGATTACTTCCTCTGCTTGAATATCGCGGTGCATTTCTCTACGTTGGCGTAAATTGCGCTACGCGAAATGCTGACTATCTCAATCCCATGGAATCAGTTACTTTGGGTGGCGGTGCGATTTTCATCGTCGTTTAAGGCCCAGGCGGCCTGCTAAGATGACGGCACGTCTCCACTCGCTCAGGCACCAGGAGAAAAAGTCGGCCGGTGGCAGTGGCACTTATAGGCATCAACAGCAGCTTCAATATCAGCACCAACACCAATATCAACACCAGCACCAGCACCACAGTCAACATCAACAACAACAACAAGAACAGCCGCCGAGTGACCATCGTAGCACGAGTCCTACGCCGAGCCCGACACCTAGTCTTAGCCCGAGCCCAAAGCACGTGGACGGTCGCCGAGTAAGTTTCTTTTAAAAGTCTCTCTATTGCCGATTCAAATTTCGCGATTATCCTTCGAATCCTAGGAAAATTGATCATTTTTACTTGTCGCGTCGGTCGTTTACGAAGATTCTTTCGTTAGTGGGAAAAGGATACAGTGCACGCGGGATAAAGTGAACTATTTCGGGAAATTATGAAAATGGTAAATTGGCAGATTGGGAAATAATCGGTACCTGGTTGTCTTTTCGAATTTCAGGCTAACAAGCCACTAATGGAAAAGCGACGGCGAGCGAGGATTAACCAGTCCTTGGCAGCGTTAAAGGCGCTGATCTTGGACAGTGCCCGTTTGGAGAATACAAAACATAGTAAGCTCGAGAAAGCGGACATTCTGGAGTTGACGGTCAGACATCTCCAACGTCAGAGGTCGTTGGCTCAACCTGGACTATCGAGATATAAGGCCGGCTACCAAGATTGCTCCCGTGAAGTGAGTAGTACTCGTCAATTTTTGTCATGCTAATCATCCTACTCACGCCAATATCGATAATATTCTCGAAAGTTCGGGCAAAATTCTGTCAAAATAATACATACATGAGCCCTTGAAAGAAACGTATGTCGAACGAACCCGCGGTTTCTAATTTCAGGTCAGTCGGTACCTCGATGCACCGGACATCATAACGGGCAATGCAACCCCAATGGATCCCGCAGTGAAACAAAGGCTGCTGAGACACCTAGATAGCTGCGTATCAGAATTGGATTTGGATCTGGGTTCCCGACCCGACAGCGGTCTCGGGAGTAGCCCTGGTAGCGTCACGGACCGAGTAACCGGCGTCGCGAGTCCCAATCCTCTCTTGGAGCACCAAGTGGCTGTCCCACCCCCGCCACCACCTCCAACCCCACACTGCAGCAACGCATTGAACGTCGCTGCCGTCGCAGCAGCGGCCGCTCTCATCAAGTCCGAGATTCCAGATGTGGACGCGGCAGTAAGACCGGATAGTAGCACGACGGCCGGTGACGAGAACAACAATAGCAGTAGTCGGCCGACATCGGCGTTTGCCGTTCAAACGAATCCCCCGATCCTCGATCTTCATCATCATCCTCATCACCTTCAACACCATCATCATAATCATCCTCAACAAACACAACAGCAAGCGCAGTCGGCCGCGACGGCGACGACGGCGTCAACCCCTGGCCTCTCGGCTATCGACGAGACGTCCACTTCGCAGCAAAATCCAAATATGCTCTCCGTCGTACAGGTTATACCATCTAGACTACCCGACGGTCAAGTGGTCTTCCTTCTTCCTAGTCATTACGTACAACTCGCAGCTGCCGCTGCAGCGAACGGTATTAGCATAGGACCCAATCCACCCACGGCTATTTGGGCAGCAGCGAACATGTCCTTGTTAAAGGCTACGGATAAACTTGTGAAAAGGTCACTCGACGAGGTTCACGATTGGCAGGACGTTGCCTTTACCCCAGCAGCAGTTTCTGCCGTTGCTGCGGCCACTGCTCCCACGGTTAATTCCCTCGCTAAAACTACAAAGCATCCAAGACTCGAACCAATTGAGCAACCACTCGATTTTACAACGAGCACGAAAAAGCTCAAGACAAGTTCAAAGAGCAGTGCGCATACCTTGATCCCAACGGATCACGCTCTCCAGCAACAGGAGTTACAGCAGGAGCTACAGACACAACAACAACAACAACCGCGAATACAACCAGAGTTACTGCCTCAGCCAGAGCCGCAAATACAGCAGCAGCAACAACAACAACAGTCGCAGCAACACTGTTTAACGATCGACACCATAATGGAGTCTGTCGTTGTAGACGAAGAGGCGCCTGTTCAAGAGGATAGTGACATCATTGCTGGAACACGTTCGCATTCTGCGTCGCCTCCATGTTTCGCACAGCAACCTGTCAAGGATGAAGAAGGAATGTGGCGACCTTGGTAAGGGATGCTTCGTGAAAGGGACTTTTGTTGATCGCGTGCTTTACACAGAAAGCGATCAAGTCACTCGGTATTGGTAAAGTTGTGAATCGTCGATCGTGGGGTCGCGCATGGACAACGATACCGCAGCTCAACCTACCGACGGACGCGTGAGTGAGTGAGTGAGTAAGTGAATGAGTGAGTGAGTGAGACACGGAGAGATATCGAAGATAAACCAACATGTATCTATGTAAATGATTCAACATTAACGCGTAAGACCAGCTACGATAATAATCGAATTAGATTGCAACCATGTACATAATCCTGGTCAAAAGTTGTAGCTACAGTGAAACATAGATTTATTTTGATGTTATCTAGATGAATACGCATGCAATTGTCGATCGCGCTAAAGGATGTCTACGCGAGTGGTCGAATGATTTGCCGCCGGCTGTGATAGCAAATGGATGCGTTCGCCATGTCATAAGGCGGTAGAGAAAGGAGAAGGAAGAAAGAGAGCGAGAGAGAGGGAGGATACAGAGTCACTGACTGAATGACTGATTCAGTAGACGAATCGACACGGACGAACGGACAGACGCACAGACGAACGTATGACTGAATGAAAGTGCGAATGAATGGATGGACGAATGAGTGGATGAATGAATGAATGAATGGATGAATGAATGAGTCGATGATAAAAATACATGAACGCAGAATTTGTGCTTTTATCAAGCACCATTTGATGTGCAACGTTAGTTTCTAGTCACTGGATACCTTGAAAGGTTCGAGATATCTGTATGACATCCTTATTTATTGTATTTAGACCATTGTCAATATAGAGGCATACATTCAACTGCATAGGTCCAATTGGGCCATTCTGTGTTTTTCTTTGTCAAATGTCGCCCAACGTTACCTCCAAAACGTCTAACGAGTGCAAAACTGTGAAACTAATACCGCAACCAATCGTATTAGATCTCGATCGGTGAAAGAAGGAGTCAGGATAGGAAGGAATGCGCACATTCGAGTGCATACATTGCGCGACACGTAATTTTCTCATTTACGTAGTTCTTCGTTACCAGGCCGAACTACCACAAGTGGGTTGTTGTTGTTTTTCTTTTTTTGTTTTTTTTTTTTTCTTTAAATCGTAGCGTTGCTTGCTGCGCAGCAATTGAGCCACCTGTTACATCGTAGATTTCTCACCCTTTTCAACTACGAACCAATACATAATAAATTGTAGTACGGTCCGTTGATTTGTAAATCCGGACCACAGTTGCGGGTGAATCGGGTGATCTATATACTTTATTGGTACAGGCATTAAACGAAACTATAGATTATTTATCAACGAAACGAAAGCAAACTATAAATCGTACCAAATCATACCAAACCAAATGACGACTGACACATCTCCGTAAAAGGGAGTTGTATATGTAGATTGGCAGCTTGGCAGATTGGCGGCTTTAATCGCCTGGCAGATTACTAGCTCAACAGCTTGATAGCCAGTAGTAGTAAGTTGTGGGGAGGGCACAGTCGGCAGCCTTGAAGTCTGGGTAACTACATATTTCAAAAGCATATGGATTTCTGACAATAGCGCAAAAGTAGAGCATAGTCAGCCGGCCGGTCAGATTAGCTATTGGGTTTATTAAATACTCATAAATACGACAATACTGCGATTAAAGTACAGTTGTGCATTGCAGTTTCATAGAAAACTTGGTTATGCTCCATAGCTTATGTAACGACCCGCGGAATACTTGTACTTTCCCTTGAAATGCGCAAGAGATTCGTAGAATCTGCTCGGTAGGAGTATATCGCTCTTCTCTTCTCGAATAAGGAGCACATTTGGGATTAAATGTAACTCCCAAAGATGGTACGGTTTCGACTTGTAATGATTAGCCAGCTCTACGAACCCGGCTATACATACCGTACTCGAAAGTACCTACACGGCGAACAGTTGTTTAAGCCTACAGCATGAATGGCACGTACGCAACTTGCGCATAGACCAGTGGCAGTGAATGGGACAGTTTTCTGCCCAATCCCTCTTTTCTTTCTTTCTTTTTTCCTCTTGTTTTTCTTTCCCTCAATTTGCCCTTGGTTCAAATAAACCCCTATTTGGTTGTTCCGCGTTTCTGCCCACGCACTTCTGATCCCTTTTAGTCTAACAAGTACTTGCGTAAGTAGGTAAGTGTAGAATAGGTTGTTCGGCCTTTGTCCCCCTATCCCAATTATCAATTTTCCTGTTTTTTACTTCGTGCCTTCGAATTATGCATCGGCGGCGAGTGATCCTCTTTCACTTTTCACCCATGGTGCACTGGTTTACTTTTTGGTCTTTTTCATTGTACATACATACACATGTATACATACACTGTGTACTACATATGTATGCATATATCTATGGACCAGTTAGTTTACATGTTACTGTTTCTGATGGCGCGACACGATCAATGGATCGATATCAAGCTTTACTGTATGGCCTGCATGGCTAGGCGAAGCGACGCGATGCCAAAGCATCGCGGCCTTCTTTACTTTATTGTACCTGATTTCACAGCTTCTTGTACCAGAAGAGATAGTGTTCGCCCTCGCTGATTTGCAAATCGTCGACACCTGTGAATCAGAAAAAAAGGAGAAAAATATACGTGAAAGCCTGACAGTGAAGATAAGAGAACAAGAGCAAAATCATTCTGAAAAATACCTCCAGGCGCGACTAGTTGATTTCCAGGAGGAGACGAAGGTTCGGGTGGCGAAGGCAATCGATAAAGAAGCCAGTAATGATAGGACATAGGTTCCTCCTTGTACCCAGCAAGAGTATGCACGTAGTGTCCATTTGGCCATTCGGATGCGACGAATTGAAAGTGTGGCGACTTGTCCGCCGCGATTAGCATTACGTCGTAAAAGGTTTCGTTCTTCGGCGCGGTCACGGTCAGATTGTAAGTTTCGTTGACGTTGCTACCGACCCAAAGTGTATACGAGACGTTAACTAAAAATGGTGGTCCCGGTGCGGTGGGTTTGGCTCTGGATCGGGCACCAGATCCAGCACCAGGCGGCTTAGTAGTGCTGCTTTCGAGACTAGAGGTTTCACCGGTTCCTGATACAGTTTCGACGGCTTCACCAGTCGCCGGTATAAGAGACTGTGAAATCTGTGGAGACTTTGGAGACTCGGGATTGGTTGGGTTTTCGTTGTCCTCCAGCAGAACGCTTCCGCCGCCGCTTCCGCTGATGTTATCCTCCTGAGATAGGGTAGAGGGTGGAACGAGGGCGTCGGTGGCCGCACCCGAAGCAGTAGTACTACTGGCTGCAGCACTACCGGTGATACTACCAGCTACGTTCCCAGCAGCCGGTCGACTTTCCGATTCTGGAAAAAGCAAATGAAAGAAATTTCATCATGTTTCAAGTTATGGAAGTTCTACTCATTTCCTTTCTCTCTCTTTCTCTTGCTCACCGTTAACAGCGACGAGTCGTGCCGACGGTGGCGAGCTGTCAGTCAGACCTTGACCACAATCTAGAGCTCGGATGGTAGCTAAACTATGTGGTGAGATGCCAAGCAACGCCTCAGCTGTCGAGCGTACTCCACCGGCAAACGAGCCGTCCGGACGTTGCTGACTCGCTAACCAAGCCAAGGCTGCGGTTCTGTTCCAATTGCCGACAGGCTCGTTCTCAGCTTCCTCGAGCGCTTGCATCGCTAAAGCTGTCGTTCGTAGATTCCCAAAGCTCCCATCGGCTCTCTGCTGTTGGGCCAGGCCGATTGATGGTATACGGACGTAATGATGGAGATTTCGGTGTCTGTGATCTTGAACGATGCACTTGAACGCCAGAATCACCATCGCCACTGTGTCTGTTATTGACGGCAGGCACGCATGAAACGTGGGCTCGTAGATGGCTCGAGTGGCGGCGAGATGTGAAAGATGCTCTTGGCGAAACGATCGAGTGACTGATCTTACCGACATTGTGATCCTCGGCGGCATTTGCTATATCGAGAAGACGTCGTATCTGTCGTCTACGCACGTGGGCCTGTGCGTTACAAGTGGCCAATGTTGTGAACGCAAATTCGTAGTCGGTCGGTGGTTCGTGATGCTGGAGAGTACCGATCAAATCGTGCCCATGGAACTGTCGAGGATCGGTACACATTGCGTTCAATGCCAAGGTGTAACTGGCAAGGCGGACTGGCGAGAAACCTACTTCTCGGTGCCTATACAGACGATCAGAGCACCGTTCGTTGAGAAGAGATTAACAATTGACCTAGCAAATTATCGTTATTTAGTCAGTCTGATTTTTACCTCCACAGGAGTAGGACGATTTCGAGTTCCATTTGTTTCCTGCTCAGCTGAAATTCTAATGGTGCAGGTGGTGCAACGTTCTCATCCCGGGACAAATTGCTCAGTCGCAAGACCAGCAATACTCGATGAGTATCGTTGCCCCAACCAGCATTTTTGTCCCGTTGACTCCAAAGCCAGCTGCTCGCCCGTTCCAAAATCATTCCCTCCGTCTCGGCTTCTCCCATAGCGCCATTCGATTCGCCACTCTTAAAGTTGCTAGCTGCGATAACGAATGCGAAACTTTGTCATACACTTCACCCTCCTTTATACATTTCTGTGGTTTGTGTGTAGCTGTCGTTGTATAAGTAAGTTATACGACAAAGGTGCACGAATTTCGTTATCGTGCTTTCCGTTACCTTGAACCTCGACGCGGTGCGCCAAGAGTAGTCCGAGAAATAGGATGACGGCTGCCATGTTTGCTCGCCCCCACATACTTGGACACTTATCCTTTGCGGATCGTATGCTCGCTGTGTGAAAATCAAACGAATCACTCAATAAGGGTAGAGGATAAGGCGACTATCAGTAGCATTGCAACTGTTTGCTCCAATGATAGAATATAGTCAAGTGTTAAAGGCCAATTCGATCGGTCGCACGCAACTTATTCTTACTGGTATGTAAGTAAGTATGTAAGTATGTATCTGTAGATATAGTATCCGAGTACTTGACGTATTCACATACTCGGGTGTGACATGTAACCCGAAGAGCTGCAGTGGGTTGTTCACGCGCGACACGATCGATATTTTGCCGCCGTTCAAATCGACCTTTCAACGGCCCCGTGAACCGACTACATATACACGTCGCCTAAGTAATAGTAAGCGAATAAGCGAATAAGCAATTAATACGAATTCCGAGTACTAGCTTGTATATATTTGATTTCCTTGGACCCGGCTTTCGTGGATTCTATTGGTTTTCGTGTTCGGACGTGCATGTATTAGCTTCCTCATTCATCCCTCTCACCCTTGTTCCGTCGCATTGCGCATTGTCTACTACCCCGAATACAACAGACATTTTCTTTCCAACCCGTTCGACGGAAATCATACTCTTAAGGGATGCTAATGCATACACTCGTATCTACAATGCTGAATTTCGGGTTGCGACGATCGATGCGCTACTATCTGGGATATGTTAGGGCGGCATTACCTGAAGATGGCGATTCCCTAAAATTGATTTGTCCAAATGCATAGTAAAAGTATTGTGCCTTTTGGACCTTGGAAAATCGTTGAAATAGAGAGAGGGAGAGAGAGAGAGAGTGGGCGAGGGCGAGGACGAGGGTGAGAATGAGGGCGAGGGTGAAGACGGAAACCATGATACAGGATGAGAACGAGGGAGAACGAAATAACGAAATAACGATTGAACGAACGAACGAAATACATGGGGGATGGAAACATGAGATGAAATTCAAGATGGAGGAAGACTGTGAAAGAAATATACACATATTACTAGTTGGCGTCATCGAATCCTGGTAAAATAAAGTCTGACTGCAAACCCTTCGTTTGACTCGTACTACTTATAACCCAGACTACTTGACGTTACCTGTATCGTGCTTAGGACAAGAAATACAACGCCGGTAAAGTTGAACTTTACACAGCAATCCAAGAGGCGAGAAATGATGACGCTCAATTTGGGGGAGGAGGATTACGAAACAAAGGATCGTAGTACATACCTATCGAATTTTGAGTGTATGCGAAAAGTAGCTTGTTCTTGACTCGTCGGATCAATTGCACAATAGTAAGAGTTAATTTGATACGAGTCTTTCTTGTTGACAAGTGGCCCAGCCTTTAATGAGAATGGCGCGAGATGCATGGAAACGTGCACGCACACAAGCACACCCGCACAGAAAGGTATTCATAGACACACACACATACCATTCCTCGCGTGTCTCTCAAGCACGCAGCCACGCACGCACATACGTACGCAAAACGCGTTTAACGTGTGCACGAACGGGATTTATGCTTGCAAGCCTAGTACTGGACAGACTCACGGGCGCTTACGGGGCTCACAGTCTCAGAGGGTCTCACGGGTTCACGGGCTCACGGCTGACCGTGGGCAGCTTGCTCTAGGTTCCTGAGGGCGAATACGGCGCCTCGCCTCGCCTCGCGTCGCGTCGCGTCGTTACTGAGAAATGTTGCTATCACGATGCGCGCGTCCCGTGAATGCGCAATGCAGAACCAACCTGGAACTAACATCGCGCCGCCACCCCTTTTTGTTGCTATCGCTGCTGCCCACTGCCACTGCTGCTGGTACTACTGCTGATATTGCTCCTAATACTTGCTACTACAACTACATATTATTGTCCCTTTTATCCTCATTTCTCTCCTCCTCTATCTTTCTCTTTTTCTCCTCATGAGCTCATTGTGCGATGAACTCGGTGGATTAAGTATATTGTACTTGTTCATTATGTACCCCTCGTCGTTTGCATAGTACGTACTTATTGTGTACTTTCGGTCGGTTGGCCTGCCTGCCCGCTTGCGTACTTGTCACCGAGATGAACGAATCGAGCGGAGAAAAAAAGTAACAGCCGAAAAATCGATAGTAGAGCGGAACGATCGATTAGATGAGTCACGCTATCGACTGAGGGTCTTGAAACCGAAGGTAGGAGAGGTAGGACTGGTAGGAGCGTATTCAGAAATTTGGCAAGTTCCACCTTGAGCGTGAACGAGAAGAGAAAAGAAGAGATAAAAGCCTGGGGTATAATTGTGAGAGGAGGATTCTAGGAGATGAACGAACTTGAAGAGTTACGTGTTCAGGCGGTTACAGCTACGAATCGCAAACGCGTACATCAAACCCATTGACGATGGTTGATCGTTCGACCGCTCATTTTGCAGAGCACGACAAGCTTCGGCGAATACAAAGTTTGGATGTCTTCGGGGAACGATCCGTTTCCTTGGGGTTTATTGGAAAGGAATTTTCGCCGTGATTTGGGCTATCGTTCCATTGGCAATCGCACTTGCATTTGACAGTTCGGTAATTTTTCTTTTTTCCTGGCTCAATTCGAGTGCGTACATGTAATATAAATGGAAAATGTAGTGTAGTTCGATTGGATTTGATTAGGAAGCGCGATGTGGGTACGTAATGATGCTGATGGCCGGTTACTGGGTGACCGAGTGCATACCGATAGCGGTTACTTCGATGCTTCCAGTCGTCCTGTTACCAGTCCTTGGAATTCTCGGTACCCAGGAGACCTGTTCCTGTTACATGAACGACACAATCATGGTTTTTATCGGCGGTTTAATCCTCGCGATTGCAACCGAGCATAGCAACTTGCACTTGAGAATTGCCCTCGCAGTTATGAGCATGCTCGGCTGTAGTCACGCAAAGCTTCTCGGTGGCCTTTGCACCGTCACCACCTTCGTGTCAATGTGGATAGCGAATGCGGCCGCGATTGCTATGATGGTACCAATAGTATTCGCGGTTCTTTACGAACTGGAAAAGGTTGGTGTATAATGTTGGAGAATCAAATGACATCGATGCTTTTCGTTTTCATTCAGACCAATAGCTTTTTCGGCTGATTCGTTGTAGCAAGGAATAGGACGCGTCTTTGAAGAAAAAAGCCAAGTGAGCTCGGATCATCCGGAAGTGAATGCTGCCAAGTAACTCATCCGACAATTCATCTTGAATCGAGTGTGTAGAGTTAGATTCTACTTGTTGTCTTTTCTCTTTCATCTTGCTTTTCCAGTCAAGTCCAAAGGCCAACTAAGATTACGCAAGCTTATTTATTCGCTGCTGCGTATTCCTCAACATTCGGAGGAACTGGGACTCTGGTTGGTACCCCGACCAATCTTGCTTTCAAGGGTATCTACGAGAGTACCTTTCCGGACGCCGAGCCAATTACCTTTGGCAGATGGATCGTCGCATCCTTTCCACAGATGTGCGTCAATTCCTTTCTCCTGTGGCTTTTTTTGTGCGTCGCGTTCCTCGGTTATCTCAGGCCACGAAGTATAGAAGCGAGAATGTCGGCGATCGGCGAAGAAGGAGAAAGGGTAGCGAACGAAGTGAGTGAGTGTGAATGAGGAATATGTATGTCCTACCGAAGCTAGGCTAGAGTCAAAGTGTGTACATATTGCGCATATCGTGGACGTAGGTCATACGGCAAAAATTGAAAGACTTGGGTCCGATGACGTTCCATGAGATCTGCGTAGGAAGTCTCTTTGCCAGTTGCGTCTTCCTCTGGATTTTTCGTGCACCTGGCTTTGTCGAGGGATGGGCCGAACTGATTACTGGAACGTAAGCCGAGTGCTTCCTGTTCGTTATCCTTGTGCTCTCTGACAGTGTCGATGAATGAGAGTTGTGGATTATTATTATCCGCCGTATAGGGTTTTGGCCGACTCAGTACCTGCCATGCTCGCTTGCTTTCTGATGTTTGTCATCCCGAAGGAACCTCGGTGTTTGTATGCTTGTAACAAGGACCGTAAGTAGATTTTCGTGATGATAATTACGTATAAGTCGAATGGAGAATGGAAATTGATATTGGATACGAGAATTTTTGTGTTTGCGAGGCAGCTTCAAAAAGACCGAGGCGTTCATCCGAGGGTCTAATGACGTGGGAAACGATACAGCGGAAGATGCCGTGGAGTTTGGTTTTCCTGTTGGGTGGTGGATTCGCGGTATCAAAAGCTACTAGGGTCTCGGGTTTGGCGATGCAAATAGGCAAAGCCTTAATCCCGTTGAAGAACTTGCCCTCTGCCCTGATGCTCTTTATTGTCCTACTTTTCGTGAATACCCTGACTGAATTCACTTCGAACGTGGGTACAGCTAACATTATACTGCCCGTGGTTGCACATATGGTAGGAAAGCGTGTGTTGAATGCTGAGTATTGAACCGCGAGAAACGGGACAGACAAGGAGATTGACTCTTGGTTCGAATTTTATTTGTCTAGTGCGTTGCAATGAAGGTTCATCCGCTGTACGTGATGGTACCAGTTGCGTTGATGTGTTCCTACGCGTTTCGATTACCAGTGAGCACGCCACCAAATGCGATCATCACCGTGGCAGGACATCTACCCAGCAAAATATTGTTCGTTGTCGGATGTGTTCCGTCGTTCTACACTTTGATGGTGCAGATCATTTTCTTTCCAAGTTGGGGTGCCTGGATTTACGGAATCAAGGAGTTTCCAACGTGGGCGGAGAACATTCGCGCACCAAACGCAATATAGCAGCAGCAAACGTTGTACAATGTTTTCCGAATAAATAGTGAATAAATAATGAATAAAGAGTAAATCAATTCGAATCTCTAGCACCTTGTCAAATATAGTATTTAATTGGTTTTCTAGAGGCTCTGTCAGCCGTGTTTGCATTCGTGTTTGTGATCCTAGTTTACCATAGTTTGGCGATTGTTATGTCAAACGGGTACTAAAAAGCGTTGCTACGTAACAAAGCGTAACAGTTGTTGCGTTTTAGCCGACGGAACCTGCTTGACCGTGATAGCAGTGATACCGTAACCGAAATCAGAGAATTCTAGACTTTTGACGTGTCCTTTCGGATTTGGCATCGATCGCAAGATGGCTCAACGGATCGGCGAGTTTTTCAAAACATACAGAAAGATATTGTTCGCGGTGATCTGGGCTCTGATCTTGCTACCGTTCCTGGTGGTCTTTGACAATCCAGTACATATGTACATAAATAGATACTAGTCCCGTAGCTTGTTGATGAGTGGTTTGAATATGTGTCCCTCGGTACCTCAGTGATTGAGTGTTATGCTAAACGAGGGGAATGCAACCTCGGGAACTATCGCGGTAAATCCACTGGTTACAATGAGCTAAATAGGGATGTATTACGATATTGTTCGAAGGAGGTACGATGTGCATACGTTGTCCTACTGATGGCTGGTTACTGGATGGTCGAATGCTTCCCAATGGCAGTGACTGCGCTTCTCCCAGTAGTGATGTTTCCGACCCTCGGAATCTTGAGCACCATGGAAACCTGCTCTTGCTACATGAACGATACGATAATGGTTTTCATAGGAGGGTTGATCTTGGCTCTTGCGATCGAACATAGCAGGTTGCACCTGCGAATCGCACTAGGGGTAATGCGGAAGGTCGGATGTAGTCACGCAAGGTTGCTAGCTGGCCTCTGTACAGTAACGACCTTTATATCGATGTGGGTAACGAACACGGCAGCTACAGCCATGATGCTGCCGATTATCTTCGCCGTTCTTCAGGAATTGGAACAGGTGCGTATTGATCGGAAATCGGTATCGGAAATCGGTATCGGAAATCGGTATCGGTATCGGTATCGGTATCGGTATCGGTATCACAATCGCGATCACGGACGATCTAACCGGTTATATTATTGTCGTTTTCCGGTTGATGACCGACAGGCAGGTTTCGGCAGCGTTTACGAAAAAATCGGTACAGCGGAACCCGGAAGCGCGGATCTCGAGCAGTACGAATGAGGGAGCGAGAGCTTTCAGTATTTACAAGACTATAGAATAGTCTTAAATACACACACACATTGGTGGTGATACTTCGTTTTCTTCTTCTTTCGCTTGCAGGCAGCAATCGGTTGAAGGGGGACAGTCCGAGCAGCCAAAGCAAGAACAGCAGCCGTCTAAGGTTACAAAGGCTTATCTGTTGGCAACGGCGTACTGTGCGACTTTTGGGGGAACGGGTAGCCTTGTCGGCACTGGGACCAACTTAACTTTCAAAGGGATCTTCGAGAGTACCTTCCCCAATGCGGATGCCATAACCTTGACAAACTGGATGATTGCCAATGTGCCACACATGATCATCAACGCATTCTTAACGTGGCTATATGTTCGCGTGGCGTTTCTAGGCTTTCTAAGGCCACGCAGCAAGGATGCACAATCTGCCCGTATAGGTCGGCAGGGTGAACTCATTGCTAATGAAGTAAGTTAACGGGTAAAACCGTTGTGAAACAATTATATTTATATTCGGAATTGATTGCCAGGTAATACGAGGACGATACGCAGATTTGGGTAGTATTTCGTTTCACGAGAGTGCGGTAGCTGTGCTATTCGCGCTTTGTGTACTTTTGTGGATATTCAGACATCCAGGCTTCGTGACCGGCTGGGCCGAATTAATCACCGACAAGTAAGATTTAGTTGAGAGTTTTGAGACTGTTTATATTGGGAAATTTTCTCGTGTTACAGGGTCGTGAAGGATTCTGTTCCGGTGATATTGGTGTCGATTCTAATGTTTTACATCCCGCGAGATCCGAATTTCATTTATTGGTGCAGTCGTGACCGTGAGTAAAAGATAGAGTTCATCTGGTAGTTGAGATGAACCGGTTGGGTGATTCGTAGTGATATGTATTATTGATTGATTGTACGATGTAGCTGTGAAGAGAGCGAAAGCAAATCGTGCATCCGAAGGATTGATCACATGGAGTCTGATTCAAAGTAAAATGCCTTGGGGACTGTTGTTTTTGTTAGGCGGAGGTTTTGCCATATCCAAAGGTAGTATCGAGTCTGGGTTAGCGAAACGGATTGCAGACAGTATGGTGCCGCTCCGACATCTTCATCCAATATTGATTCTTGTATTGGTGTCATTGTTGATTGGAATTCTTACTGAATTTACGTCGAACGTTGGCATTGCCAACATCACCCTACCCGTTATTGCTCAAATGGTAAATGGTTTTCTTCATTCCAAGAGATAGAGATAGATGTAGTTGCTCCAATTCTCCAATTGGATCAGATTGGATAAATAGTACATATATTTGTATTGTTCGATCGTTGGCAGTGCGTCGCAATGAGGATGCATCCGCTGTACCTGATGATACCGGCGACGGTAATGTGCTCGTTCGCGTTTCGGTTGGCAGTAGGAACACCGCCAAATGCTCTGATCGTGGTCAGTGCGGGACTTCCGACTCGCACGCTACTCTACGCGGGCTGTATACCATCGATCTACGCGTTGATTGTCACCGCGGTCATTTTTCTTTCCTGGGGTTGTTTCGTTTACGATATCCACGATTTTCCCGCGTGGGCGGATGAAGGTGAACAAGCTTAAACTCCGATTGACTCCGTTTGACTCGTATATGTGTATGTGTATGTGTAAATGATGGAAGATGACTTGTAGGAACAATAGAAAAAAATGCATTAAGGAGAGAAAAAATGTGTGTACCCCATTATTTAAATCCTATGTCCCATTTCCCGATTTTCACACGATTCTTTTTAATTATTGGGTCTCGATACGAATTTAATCAATTATCAAATTTCAAAGGCCAGTTTGCTCAAGATTCTGTTACATTTGCAGCTGTTCAGCCCGCTAGAACAAGTCCAATCCCCGATTGAAATTGAAATGAAATTGCAATTAAGAGAAAAGCAAAATATTACTCTATTTCTATATTGCAATTTCATTTCGCTTGCAAATAAAGAAATTTACAGGGGACTGGATGATTTGTTCTAGCGACCCAGGTCTTACCACGTGGAGGAGGCTGCTCAAGACCCGCCCTAACCTCGCCCATCCACCCTCCATTTACGCAACACTAATAAGCTAACGATTTAAAATATTTGCAAATAAAAAAAAACGCGTACGCGAGCTATGACTCTACCTAATCTGGCCAGATTTGACTCTAATGCAGTGGCAACTGCGTAAAACTAATTCAATTGACTCTAAGCAGTGGCGACTGTTAAAAAAAATCGCGATCGCGAACCGAATCCACCAATGCGCACGGGTGGAAAATAGACGGCGAGACAAACACATTGGGATTTGGGAAAGACAAACACAAGGAATAGGAATAGGTGGTGTTCCCACGTCGACGTAGCGTTAACGTTGGGGCCCATAATCTAAAAACCTAAAACGGGTTAGGGTTAGCAGGTACTGTAACGCCGCAATCCCGTTCGTTTGCTTTGTTACAGTACCAGAAAAATGGGTATCATTCCTAGTGTTTAGGACGCGAAAGCTAGTGCAGTTATCTCTCGAGAATATCTCTCGATAAAAAATCTCGCGATATTAAACATGATAGACAACGTGATATTTTCTATTGCAAAACGCGAACCGAGTAGCGAAAACATACTCGCAAGTTGCACTCAGCATTAATTTACTCTAATATCGCGTTTATCCGAATTTCGCGAACAAATTGATTGTAAGAAACTGCAGTATGTAAACGTGCAGTTAAGCAATAGTGAAATGCAAAAGCTTCATCTAGTCTCTGATTCGATGTAATCCAATTGTACAATGTGACTCTAACTGACAATGAGATGCATGGCAAGACTCTAATACGCGGGGTAAAAACTGACCATTCGTACTGTTTACGCATATTCCGGCAATGCGATTCATTCACTTTACGTTATACGCGAGCAAAGAAATAGAAAAAATGAAATAACGGCAATTTACAACGATGCGCTTCGGAACGCCCGGATATGCTACTAGGATCTCGTGAAATACGAATCCTTTTCCCCGCAAAAATCTAAGAAAAAGAGGATTCGCGACCGAGAAAGCAACCCCTTGTCGCTAATGTACAAATCCGTTGGTTCGTGACCACTGAACGGACTTGGAAATATCAATAAACTCTAGGTCTAACTTTAATTCAGCCACTTATTCCCCCGCGAGATCATAATTTCAATGGCAAATGACTCCTCAGAATTCTACTCTACTAAAAGGAGCATCGAATATGCTCAACAAATATAAAATCCTATCTGTCGCGATTTAATTTATCACAAAGTTTGTTATTGGTGTCATTCTGCCGACAATTTGACATCGGTAATCGTATGCAATTCGATTACCGTGCATGTAAGGAATACTAAAATGCAAAGGGTTTAGTATCGCGAGCGTCGCGTGACTCTAAAGATTTTTCGCGGCCCTATGAGCTCCGGAGCCCTATGGGCAAAGTATCGGGGCAAATGACTCTAAGGCTGGTTCGCGTTTCATCCACTGCCCGACAGCCAGAGCCTTTAAGGGGGTAAACCCCCTCAAATCCCCCGTACGCCCCATTAGATGGGACTGGGTGACAAAGGTATAGCCCGACATGTGCGAATCTCGCTACTTCAGAGCTTCCTCTCTCCTGTTCTACGGACCGCCCATCAGACTAGAACTTAAAAGTTCTAGCCCTACTTGGTTCGATGGCCCGCGAACGTTGGACCACCGGGGAGAGGTAAATTGGCAAAGTGATTCTACCACGACCCTAATCCGTAGGGCTTGCGCAAAAGTGACTCTACTCTAATTGATACAAGAACAAAGTTTGACTCTAAAACGCGACCCATCACGGTGGGTATCGCAAAAATTGACTCTAATGCGATCAAAAAAACGCGCTGACTCGCGCCCTTGGCCGCCGCAATGCAAGTGTTGCTAGGTACCAGTCACAACCCAGACATTGTTGCGCCAGGGGACAACGCGGACTATCTCGTTCCATGGACGAAATGGCATCGCGCGAGTATGCCATCCCATGGAAGAGTTTATTGAATCGAGAGCAAAACGTGACTCTAATCATTGACTCTACTCTATACATGTATAGGCTCGTGCCCAAGAAAATACGCCAAAGTACGGCGTTGCAAAAGATTCTAATGACTCTATCACAAATCGGACAGAAATGCACCAGTGCTAGAAGAGCACCTAACAAACGATGCATTACAAGGAGCACGGGAGCTCCGAAACTACATATCCCCCCTCTAGAGGAGTCATTTACCATCGCCATTATGATCTCGCGAGTGACGGACTCGGTGTACCGCAGGTAATCGCAGTACCAAAAAGGAAAAACTAAGCAAAAGCGCGCGGTCCGTTCAGTTTTCATTCCCCATCGAATTTGCAATTAGCAACGATAAACTAATCATCGCCCACCCACCCCGCCCACTCTAATAAAAATCCGGGTTTTCCTCTACGCGTCGCGCAAATTCTCCGCAAAAACTTTACTTCGCGAGCAAAAAAAAGAAGCTACCAAGTCAAGAACGAGGATAGTCATCCTCTATTCGCGCACTGGGGATTATCCGTAAGCGATACAAATGGCCAAAACTATAATGCAATGTGCACTGCGTGTGCATGAGCGCGGTTCAATATTGTACAATTGATTCACGTCGAATCAGCTATTCGATAAAGATTTCCTCAACTACGACGGCAAATGGTCGAGCGACGAACAAAATCAAGTTAAACCGCGAAAAGTGACTCAAGCTAGCTTAAGCGGCATGAAAATTTAATAATGCTAAATGCAATCACGAGTATGCTAATCATAGTGAATGCTAGGCAAAGTTAGTAGTAATGGACTATTAGTTATAGTCTATTACTGTGATACGATAAATGGTATCACTAGGTATTCGCGAGCGTCCAAAACAAAAGGAATGGTACTCAAAACAAGAAAAGAAAATGAAGACAATGAGGAAAGAAGGAAAGGAGGAAAGTGGGAAGGAAATGCGACTGTTTAGTTAGCTAGAAACGGTCCTAACTTCATTGCTAACGTTAATATTGAAAAGGAAAATTAAGGAACTGATTCGAAATATTGAAAGTTCTATTGAAAATTCAATATATCTACTTATCTATGAATTCAAGTGATAGGGGGATGAGAATGCTATTCAGCAATTGTGCATATTTGTGATTTGAATTGAAAATTAAGGTCAAAAGACATTCTATGGAAGTTGGATGATCGGTTCTAGCTATCCAGGTCCGACCAACGGGGAGGAGGTCGCTCCGGACCCGCCCTATCCGCATTTACGCAACACTAATTCCAAATTCTCATCAATTCGCATGTTTGGTATATCGTCTACCAAGGTAGACGACGTACCAAAGTGCAGTTCACTAATCTCAAGAAAAAAAAACGCGACCACGAGCTAAGCTTATTCTAAGAAGTTACACGTGACTCTACAACAGTCGCCACTGCACAATTGCAAAATTAATAACGCGCCGCGAGGATCGCGCCGTGTAAGGAAAAAGGAAAGGGGACAAGGGAAAACATATAAGGATGTCGATGCAGTAGTCCAACGATGTATGTAATCTACAACAGAAAAAATTTGTTAAACCAGAATCACATAATTCACGCGGACCTGATCGAATTGAGTACATAGCCTCGTTACTTTCGCGAATTATAATGCTAGCGGGTTTGTTCACTTTGACGCAACACTATCAAAAATGCACAAGTATATACCTGTGATTATTCACTTACGAAAAGAGATTCGGCGATATTTAGCAATTGTGGCATACCGCGCGGTACCACATACTATTACTGAACGTTAAACGCGTATGATATTAATGATCGGAATCGCAATGATGATGATGATGATGATGATGATAATGATAATGATAATGATAATGAGAAATGAATCGGTGGGACGGACCGCCGACTATATTTCGGGGACTCGACTACTAATCATAGAAACAAATTGCAAGACTCTATATTGAAAATTCTCTTGTGAAACTCTAAAAGTAATTTACAGTGATTCTAGATTTCCATGACTCTATAAAGACTGTGATTCTAACATATAAAATAGCTAAACTTTGCAGTAACTCTAGAGTGACTTTAGCAAATTCTAATTTGAAAAATTGAAAAAATTGTAACAATTGACTCTATTCTGACTTGGATTAATATTGGGCAAAATCTACTGTACAATATAAGCAAATCGCGAGTCGGTCAGTCTGTCCATGAAGTCCTTGCACAGGACTTGGTGCGTTGCCGACATCCAAGCAGGCGGGAGACAATTTTTCGGGGAATTCGACAACTAATCATTAACAAGACTCTATACTTGAAACTTTACACAGTAACTTTGCAAAACTCTACATTCGCGGGGCTCGAAATTTGCAAGGAATCAAAACTCTACTTTCGCGGGGCTCGAAATTTGCAAGAAATTAAAACTCTACTTTGGGAATACTTGAAATTTGCAAGAAAAAGTGAGACTCTACATTGGCTAGATACATGTATCATTTACTACTAATATTATCAATGCAAAATGTAAAGGGGCCTCAAAATGACTCGAACTTGAATAAAAAATTAAACAGTTATTCAAAAACTCTATTTACAAATGCAAATCGCGAGTCTCTACCGCCTGCCTGTCGGCGATCCCCGCACAGGAATTTAGCGTCTGTGCTCCGAGACCCCGGAACAACAAAATTTGAGCAATGAGCAAAATGACAAAGTGGAGCACAAAATTGATGACACTCCATCGCCAAAGAGTGCAATGGGATGGAGTGCCATACCGTTGCTGCCCTTTTCTCTGGGCCTCTTCGGCTAACTGCATTCAGCCACTGTTTTCGGGACAGAACCCAACAACTATTTGCTCGAGCATTCCCTATCACGGTACGGGGCATTACAAAATAGCAGCAACACAGCAGCAATGATGAAGGCTGAAACGCAAAAGGATTAATGGAACCTGAAATGCAAGAACGATGGATGGAACCTAAAACGCAAAAGGATTAGTAACCAGAATCAAAAAACAACATTAGATCATGAGGAAGGGCGCGATTCGCGAATTCTGTTACCCATCCCAAAACTAGCTGGTACACGATCACTCATTGCAACAATGAGTCACCGTGTAAACCTGCACATTTACTTGAATGCTCGAGCAAATATAAAAAAGCAGCACTATACCCCAAAAGAGAAAGCTACAATGATTTTAGTTCAACCATTTAATAAATTAAATGGTGAAATAAAGCTCAGAGTAGCGTATATGTTCCTACTCAAAGACAACCCATTCGACGATCTTCTTCCAGTGCCCAAGAACCCGGGCAAACTTATACTACGGTTCGCGAGAGGTCCAACAGTCCCGTGACAAGCCAGGGAAACTTCCACTGACCGCACAGGTTGTTCGACGTCTCGCGAGATAATCGCATTCCCAGAACAGAATATCAGTCCATACCTTAGAGTGATATCTGCCCGGCCCTTCCTACTTAAATTTACTCATTCATACAGAAGTATACTAACTGTGCACGCGTCCCCACCCCCCAATTTAAACGATTTGTAGCAAATCTCACGCATACAACACTCCACGGGTTTAGAGGGTTTAGCGCGGACGAAGATCAAAGATTCTCTCATACTTGACATACTCATTCCAGAAATCGACTGCCAAGACTGCCGATCAAAAGTTTAGCAAAGCAAATAAGGCAAATTCCATGCATGAGAAGCATGCATGGATTCGTGTCTCTTGTTTCTACATTCGAGTATGGAAGTAATTATAATTCGACGTGTGCAACCAACGGCAGCTTGTCAGTCGCTCACAAAATAGCCTTAATAATAATCCATACCCACTTCCCGAACCCGTCCCAACTGCACCTGGGCTGTTTGGACGAGTTCGAGGCCTCTAGTGAGATCATGGGTACGGTAATGAGTATACGTACGTGATCAAATGCTGAAAATCCTAGCTAAGAAACGATTAGTAATGATATCTGAACGGACTATGACTCTACTTCATCTCATATGAATTATAAATTGAAATTGAAATATGTACAAGTGACTCTACGTTAAAACTCAATTCATTGTCAAAAAAAAGACTCTAATTCATTGACAAATGACTCTACATTAAATCTGTATTGATTGAAAAATGACTCTACTTCATCTGTAAAAATGAATCTAATTTATTCTCAAAAGTGACTCTAATAGAAATCTGATTTCAAATGCCTCTGGGGCCAAACCATTCATCGCAGTTAAAATACATAGATAATCAAGGAACTAAGAATTGAAACTGCGACTTCAAGTTTGTGGCAAAGAACCCCCGCGAATTTGTCTTCTCGTCTCTTTTTCTATGTATTCAAAATCTTAGAAATCTTAATATTCTCCCGGTAATCGCGAAATAAAATTCAAAATTGCGACTTCTATTGTCACATTCGGAGATCTGGTGATTAGCCAGATTCCACTCAACTACGATTTACCGTGGCAATTAGTTTGCCTTTCATCGAATTCGAACGCGAATCATCAATAAAACGTATTGTAATGAAAATAAAGGAATCAAACAGCCGAATGCTAAGTGCAATGCATTCGCTTAATATGAATAGAAAAATAGGAAGCCCGAGACTCTACAGAGACAAGATGACCCTGCCCTAAGCTAATTACACATACATGAAATAAGACCATGGTGCTCCACACACGAGCAGATTTCTCTGTTCGTGGTCATTATGCTCATTGCTCGAAATAAGAAAAATACAACCAGTCTTTCGTGCGATTCCGGACCAAGCGTCCTATCGCATGATTGAAAGACCAGAGGAAATCGTAAGTGTGTCACTCACCGACTAGCATCTTTTTCTTTACCCACGTTGTGGACACCTTTGCTGAATCTCGTTGAACAGCCAAGCAGCCAAGCAGCCAAGCAGCCAAGGACTCAGGAAATCACTCACAACACTGTAACAAAAAAAGGCACAGTAACCGATTAGCATCGTTCAAGTTGATATCAAACAATGAATCGTAAGAATTCAGTGAGAATAATAATACCAACCTTTCGATGATGTAAACAAAGCGGTGACAGAGATCGACCAGGAAGCCGACCCCTCTTAGTGACTCTACCAAATGGTAGTGACCTGTAACACAAACGGAGCAAGTCGATTAATATTATTGAAATTGACAAAGGTAAAAGGAGAAAATCTCAGGAAGGTAATATGAATAAGAATACTTACACTGCATCCCACGAAAAGATGCCTGATGGAGTTCCTCTCCGCAGCCAACCCTTCACAGTGACTCTACCAAATAGTAGTGTCCTATAACATAAAAAGGACAAGTCGATTAGTATCTTTGCAATTGACGACAAAGGATAAAATCCCGCCAAGGTCATATCAATGGAAATACTTACACTGTGTTCCACGAAGAAATGCCTGTTGGAGTTCCTCTCCGCAGCCAACTGCGTTCTCACTGACTCTAATTTACTTTTCCGCACTTCAATATTTTCATCGCGAGCAAATCAACACTGACTCTAATTCATATCGCGTCCGTAATTTGCGTATTCGATCGGGCCGTAGCAGAATCTCGCGGGATTCCGCTGGTTTTTCGTACGACGACACAACACTGACTCTAATCGCGAGACCCGGCGAACGAGTAAAGCTGGAAAAAAGGTGGAATGATGATGATGATGATGATAATGAATGAATGAATGAATGAACGAATGAACGAATCCAGTCAACCGACTGACTGTCAGATTAATTCGCAATGGTAAACTCCGAAAATAATTCCGAATTCAAAGTCCGAAATCTACACGAGCAAACTCCAAGTTACCGAGACACAATCGCGTAATCACAGGTATATACTTCGGTAAAAATTGAAAGGTAATCACAATAGATCGAAATAGGTATGCTGTAGTATCTATCAGACTCGAATCAAACCGAAAAGTCAAGCTAAGATATCACGATAATCCGGGAAGTAACGAGAGCTATGCGACACGTCTCAACTCGAGCAAGGTCAGAGCGTGAATGACACCTGTCGCGCGCGCCAGCCTGCGTGCCGGCAATCAGGCGAGGAGAGCTCCCACCAATCACAGCCAATCTGACGTCACCGAAGCTCCGCCTGTAAATCCAAGTCAATCACCTTAGCACTATTTCAGACTCATTTCCAAAATTTATCTTTCTCTCAATTAATTTATAATTTTCCGACTTCTTAACGAAATTTATATTTCCGTAGTCCATATATTGTTTAAATAATTAGCTAGTCATTTTTTTCTTAATATTAACGATTAATTTCCAATTGTTTACAACATAATAATTTATATTTTTATATAACAATTTATGTTTGTTCGGACCGAGTTTTGCAACTATTTAGCAGAATTTATAACAATTTTTGCAATTGTTTATAAAAATGTTATAATTGTTTATAACAATTAAATTTTTTATTTGTTCCGCTGATTGTTTATAGCATTTTACCGCTCGACAATATGATATTGCAAATTTAATAATTAATTTAATTATTATTAATTATTTTACTAACGCTCACCACACATTTTGCTTTGTTCAACGATCGAACGAGAGGCAACAGAAGATATCTGTCGACAGGAAATTCTGTAAGGCAGAGTTAGTTGGAAATTTCAAGAATTGTCTGTTGCTACTTACATACATGTACATATTGTTGGAGTAGGGCTAACTGGCGAATTCCTGGAATACGGCACCTGATCGCTTGAACGTAAACACAGTGCGTGCCAGGATGCGAAAGTAATCAACCGTCGAACGCCAAGGCCAATACCCCTTGCAAACCGTTTCGCGAGATGTAAACAAGGCTGTTAGACCGACACGCCGAGTACGCTATAATAACAACACGAGCTATATATCAACACGAGCCGTCTCGATCACCAAGATCAACGTCCTCCGAAACTCAATGTGACTAATAAATTGAGATCGAAACTGAATTATGATTCTACGTATGTACACATACATACATACGTATGTATAGGTACCTATGATTATTTCATGGACGAGAACATTCTAGTGCAATGTGTATAAGAGAAGGAGACCATTGTTATTTTTGAGTTTCGGAAGCGATTACTGTAGTCATATATTTTAGAATCTGCGATTTGAAGTCTACGCAACACGGAAAATATGAAGATTCACAGAATAATTGTAATATATTGGATGTAACTTACCAAGAAAGAAGTTCGCCGTGTGACGTCGTCCCCGCTGCCGCCCCGATGTACGAATTGAAAGATAATTACTGTTGACGATGTCCGCCGCCCACAGTTCATGTCTCCCGAGTACAATAATGTCTTCAGAGCACTTTTAATACCACTCGCGACTTGAAACACTACTTTTTGCCAATTTTATTACGATTTTTCTAAGAGCCCTAATGCGGAACCGTTACACTCACCCCTCTGCAGCAGAAAAGATGGCGCCCGGCGAGCGCGTCTACTGCCCGCTTAAAACGAGCACTCTGATTGGCCGAAGAAAATCTGACGCAATATTTCATCAGAAAGAAAAGCGCGCCACATTTGAATACAGCTAACGTATAATTCGTATGATTGCAAACGAATTACTCGAGATTATTATCACGACAGAGCGTAATATACAGACCGATACATCGTTATATTACGCAGAGATCGTAGAATGAAATATCTATCCTATACCTTGTCACTGTTCAGATGCTTGAAGTAATTTTTAAATAAGATATTTCGTATCTCGTCTGTGCTGGTACTACAGTTTACACTACTCGCAAATTTCGCTTTATCTTGCGACAGACGGAGCTGTGATCGCCAATTCTGTAATTTTGCATCACTGAAAGGGGTCACTGACTGACGTCACCCAAGTCACTCACGCGAGTTGAGGGGAGGAGTAGCCTTGCTTACTCCATCACTCCTTTTCTATAGAATTAGGTTATATTATTTATGGAATATAATGTCACATTCTTAATTTATATTCTACCAGTCAGGACACTTGTAGAATCGTTCACTAAAATCGGTATGATTCTGTGATAAACGGAACTACCGTATAGTCATTGTTTTTTAAGATATACGTATGTATATGAGGCTTCATATCTGTCGGGAGGGAATGTCAAAGTTAGGATCTTAGCAGAGATCTTACGATCGGCGTCATGAATTCACAACGAACGGTGAGAGAAGCCGGTGATTAAGTATCCTCAAGATCCTGATTAATTACTGTAACTAAAAACATCGAATTTCGGCGAGAATAAGCGATATCTTCAATCATGGCTGACAGTCTGTCAAAAGTATTTGCTGCCGAGGATTTTAATCCGGAGAAATGTAAGTTCGCAGAATATGAGTTCGTTACTGGCTAAATCAAGAATCTTGGATTAAAATTCGATTTTATTGCAGTTGTTAAAGAATTAAGTGCACAGTGTGTTGGAGCGGATGAATTGAGACAGCAGCGTGCCAAAATTCAAGAATTGGCCAATAATACGTCAGCACAACTCAAGCGCAATGTATATCAGAACTATATGCAATTTATCGAGACTGCTAAGGAAATTTCTCATTTGGAGAGTGAAATGTATCAGCTATCGCAGTTGTTAAGCGAACAGCGTACTTTGTTAAGTACGTTAGGATCAACCAGGACTACGGGAATGGTATTTGATGATCTATCAGAATCTCAGCTGGAAGACACCGAGGATTCTGTTGTGAAGGAAGAAGATCAGAAACACAAGCTAGCACAGTTGTTAGAAAATGTTGAGGGTGCAATGGTTGGTTTGTGCGACGAATCTTAATTCTCTTTGCCTGGAATTCTGTTGATTACTATTAAATATTTTATTTATAGAGTTTGGTAGAAACTCCAGGAAGAATGTGTTTATACGAAGGATCTTTATTAGAATTAGATCCAATTGAAGGAACACCCTTGAGAAGAGTTCACGCGTATTTATTTAATGATATTATAATGATTGCTCTCTGGCTAACGAACGGCGGAAGAAGAGGTCCACCAAAGTACAAGATGCAAGCAGTGTATAATTTAGAAAGTTTGGCTATTGTCAATGTCAGAGATCTTGGAACAGTCAAACTCGCTTTTAAGCTTCTGGCATTTTCCGATACGAGAGTTTTCCAGTGTGCCACTGCCACAAGTAAAGTTAGTGTTTTATCTCCAACAATCATTTTCTTAATTCGAATACATATATCAACCTTATTTCTATCGCAGAAAGAATGGTTGGACAAATGTGAACAAGCAAAACGAATGAAGTTGGTGGCAGATAATCCAACGAATAATGCAACGGTTGATCAGACGAATACTGCGAAAGACGATAAGACAATGCCTTCCAGATCAATGTCTCTAGACTCAAATACATTAGGTGAGTTTCACAGCTGAAATCTTGTTTCTACAATTCTACAGTTGCATTTTTGGTTTTGATTTTCTTCAGGAATGGATGAGGATGATAATTCAGAATATCACGAGCCACCTCCGGAATGGATGCTCGAAGTAGCTGAAGATCTCGATTCCTGTATAGCTCAACGTCATTTCGAGGAAGCTTACAATCTTCTGGAAAAGGCGAAGAAATATTTAAAAGAAACTCAACCTACACCCTTGTTAACGGAAATTCAAGGAAAGGTAACTGACAGGGGTCGATCGTTAATCGACGTGCTGACAAAAGAATTAGAATCCAGCGCGGAAGCTAAATCGCTACAAGGCGGAGGTTTACGCGGCTCAAGGCGAGCGGTGAGACTTCTCATCCAACTTAACAGAAGTGCCCAAGCTTGTCAATTATACTTACGATTATGTAGCGCGGTACTTAAAGCGCGACTCAAGAGGATTAAGAAAGAAGGCGCTGTAATACTCTATGCTAAAGAACTAAGCGCAATTGCCTTCAGTAATACTGTAGAGACTGCTAAAGAGTTCCTTAAAATGTTCCCGAAATCGACCAACTGCACTTCCGGTAATAGAATAATTAGCAAATTTATAATTAGATATTCTTATTAGAAATTTGAAACAGTTCGTGTTTTTCTACAGGTCTAGTTGTATGGTGTAGTCAGGAGGTGAAACACTTAACAACACACTTAATTAAGCACCTTTTCGTACCTCAAGTGTCACTAAGTACCATGGTAGAGTGTATAGTTGCCGTTCGAAGTCATTGCGATCAGGTATTTATCATAATTGCAATAAATGAGTCGTTCATGTTGAAAGTGACCCCAAGTCCATTCATCATAATTTAATATGCTTCAAATTAAGAAAAAACAATACTCAATTTATTTTATATAACTTTACAACACTTCGACAACATAATTTATGCGATTCAAAACACTTTTTAACTACGAAAATTACAGAACAATTTACTGCTCATCTACATTTTCATTCTCAATCATTGATGTTTTATAGAAAATTTTATATGGTTCATTTCTGACAAAACACATGAAACATATTTTTGTTGATACAAGATCTTCTTGTTTCATTTCATTTACAATAAAGTTTACAAATTACTCGAATATTCCCTAAATCCAACTTTTCTCCACTTTTAACATTAAATACCTTTCTCTACAGTTGACGCAGCTCGGTATGGATTTTCGTTACCAATTAGACGGCCAGCTACGATCTCCGTTAACGAAAGCAATACAAGAAGCAGGCAAAAAGAACGTGGAGATTGCAAAAACTCAAGCGACCGATGATACGTGGCGACCAAGTAATTTAGAATCAAACAAAAAATTGACTTCCCTCTTGACGGAATACGATGATCTCGGAATACCTATACCACAAACTTGTCTCACAAACGAATGTTGGATTACTCTTACAAACAGCACCTTGACATTCTCAAAAATCTACGTTAGTCTTCTCGAAGACTGCCTGAGTGTGGCGACTCCCGAGCTGATGTCAACGGTCGACAGTGTCCTAGTGTCCGTAATGCGCGTCCAAGTGCAACATTTGACAGTGTCACTCACGAATCCAAAGTTAAAACAAGAGGTTCGTAAAGTGCTTAATGCTTAACGTGATTTTTTAACTTTCTTAGACTACGTATAAATTTTCCTATTTTTATAGAAAAAGCTGGTGCAAGATAACGCAAGCTATATTCGGGACGTAGTAATCCCGCGAGGCTTAGAGCTGTACAAATCGGCAACGAATCAGACATTCAAGAAATTATTGGCACTGAAAGAGCAAATTGTATTTGAAGTTTTATCTCCCGCAAAGCCAAAGCCTGCACCGAGAACATCGGTCACCAAGTATTCCACTACGGAGTATATATAATTCGCAACAGCCTAAATAAAATTGTCAGAAGCCTGCGTATGCCTAAAATGATGTAAAATATTGTATATATGTATCTTTCTAGTTAAATACATATACGGAATTTATTTCACGAATCAATCCAATGTACATAGTACAGAATTATAAAATATCGTTACGTGAAACGTGTCTGATACTCGTGCAGAATACAGCTTATTGTCATAATACATCTGGAACAAAACATTAACAGTTGAGTAATAACTATAAGGTCCGTGTGTCAGGTATTGTAGATAACTCCTATGGTAACTTTATTTTGAGATCTTATTTTTACTCTCAGTTTCAGCATCTTTCTCTTCTTCCAGCTTCCTCTTCTTCGCGCGAATGTCAGCTAGCGTTTGTTCTATGCTTCGTTGGTCCTTTTTGTTTTCGCTGGGGACTAAGTAAGCGAACAAATAAAATTAGAATATTATTTTACAATGTATATATAGTATGATTACGTTAAATTATCGACTCACCACAGCCATAACTACTGTTAGCCTCTGTTTTCCTAGCCGCTTGCAACGCAGCCTCTTTACCAATTAGATGCTGATATTTATCTTTGTAAAAACTATTCGGTACAAATTCCTCTTTCCTCTTCTTCGTCTTTGAAGCTTCTAATTTATCCTTTGCTTCTCTTTCTCTTTCTTCAACAAGTCGTTTAGCTACTTCTTCGTTCCATTCTTCACCCTTGCGCAGAGTATTCAATTGATCTTCCGATGGAGAATATTCCCTTTTGAATATCATTATGTACCGATCGACACCTTCCTCGCCAAAGGAATATGCCCATATGTTTGCCACTTCGGCAACGTCGTGTCTAGATGAAGGTAATTTGTGATTAAGTCATACTCTTGCCAGTCGATAGACGCGAATGACATGTATGTACATTATACTTCGGTGGATTTGATCCATTGGAGGAAACTTGTATTCTCTGAGTTTGTCGTCCTGAAGAAATCTGTTTATTTTCGCTTCGACCTACGATAATAACGGTACTATGAGTATGAATTAAGTACTTCTATGATACTCGTATAAAGTACTAGACGCAAAAGACAACCTTTTCTCGAAATACTTTTAACTTCTCGGACTCTGCTTTCTGATGCTTTTCGAATTCCTGTTTCTGTTCTGTGGATTTGCAAATTCGATTAATGATATCTTTAGGGAAATATGTCATTTTCCCAGGAAGTTATGCAAGCGAACTCACTTTTCATTAATTCCTTTTGCTTGTCACTGGCCGAGGGTGGCTTGTCCATCGAGTTCAAAATTGATCCCAATAAATCCATGGTTTCAAATATGATACTCCGATTGATTACTTGCAATTTCGTTTCGCGAATAATTAACTTAATGTCAGTCGTATAAAGTACTGTTAATCGATATCGCAGAATAATTCAATTTTACGAACAATCACCAGCTCCTTTTCGATCAAACTTTATAAAGCAAATTTGTGCTAAGGACGTGTTGTTGTTTAGATTTAGATCAAACAATCTCGAATGGAGTTCAAAACCCTGAAATTCATTTTCTTCGTAGATTGCGAAAATGAATCCCAAATTATCACATGGAAAGCAGTAGAAGAAAGTTTCAATCACTTTGTTTCTTCCAAATTTGCTTTTTCTATTTACAAATGAGGCTAAGAATTGGTGAAGAATATACTAAGTCACATAGCAGAGGTTAGGAGTCATCGTTTTATTCGACATTTACCCACACAACAATATTATACAATACAAATACAATAATACATCCAACACATATATATAAAAAGTTCTTCGGAATACTGCGCAGGCGCGACGCGCGGCTACAATGATGTTCCGTGGTGTTCTGCACGCGACACCAGTCCGATGATGATCGCGTCAAGTAAATAGTGTGTGTTCGATCGCGACGAATATATCAAGATATTCCGGTCATTCGCGAGTTATTCAGCAAGAATGTGATTGTGGCAAAATATTGTTTGAGAAAACTTGTGCGGGTGGAAGATTGGGGAATTCCGCGAAGCAACGCGGTTACATTGTGTGCTCCAAGAGAATGGCGGATAGACGAAGGCGCCGGGAAAAGAGCGAAGCCGTGATTTCAGGTGGAGGAATCAACCTTTGAAATACAAATCCCTAAGCGCCTTTAATCGCGCTTGTTTGATGCTGGCAAAAGGAAGCCGGTGTCGAAGGATATCGTAAACTCAAACTGGAATGGGTAAGTGTAAAAAGAAAGTATTCCAGTATCAATAATAACCCGGCGATATATCGCGAATGTACATAAACGAAGCTTTGTTTTTTTTTTCTTCTTCGTTTCCCGCTTGTGTCAGCGAGATTCACGGCCGCAACTTCTTCATTTTTACAGTCGTAACTTCTCGCCGCAAGTTTCCAAGGCAAAATGCGTGCGTTCCTAATCGGTGAAGGGTTTGAATGAGACGCGGTTAAATGGGGCTGCTATCCGTCAGTCGTCAGTGATGCTCGCGACTTTTTTGAGATGTAAGTGAAAGGGCATTCTTTCTTCACTAGTACAACGCGCTAGATTTTTCTCATTGATCTCATTGAACTTATTTATTATAAATGGAGGATTTTCGAACGTAGGATATTTCATTCGAAAGACTTCTAATAACACTCTCTGGGGCGTGTCTGTCTTTCGCGAAAACCGCAGGAACTATCGCTTCGGCTTTCGTGAAGTTTCCCTCGCGGTTTCGCGTATTGTTCGTCGTTGATGGACGCATACATCGATAATACAACTCCTCTACACGACACATTTAAGCTGGCGACTATTATTTCTTAAAGTCAAAAGAGCGATAGGACTCTTCAAACAATTGGAATTGTTTCTATGAGAATTCTATCGAGGGTTCAGAGGCTTGAATTTTGTCTAAAACAAAGAGAAAGATTTTTGGTCTACGTTATTTAAGGACAAAGAGAGGCTCGAGCGTTCATCGAGATCAATACACAGAGAGTAAAATGTAGAGAAGAAGAAAAAGGCATTGTTGGAGGGGTATAAATGCTTGCCAGCAAGTACTCGGAAGAATGATAGAAATGCGGGCAGCTACTAATCGACTTGCAATTGCACGTAGAATCGCGAACGAATTGGAACCCGGTGCACACGGTACAAACGTCGCGCCGAGCAAAGCAACGTTAGCGGTCGCGTGGCAGGAATCTCTGTTCCCTTTACCCCGAGCGTCTCGGACCCAGACGATTCATTATTTTCTATTTTCCCCTCTCTCTCTCTCTCTCTTGGCTGCTCTCGGTGCCGCGCGCTTTCCTTTTACACAGATCTCTTGCAATAGAACCTAGTATTCTCGGATTTCCATTGATTTCCATCCGCTCGTTCTTCGCCAGCTTCGTACGCCCCAACGACACCCTAATTCTACCACTTTTGTAAAATTGCAAATATTAGCGTTAAGTGTTGTATTCGCACGTCTGCCTCTACACTTCTCATTGGCTTCTGTTTTTCTCGTTCCACTGTCTCGCTCTCGCATTCCTCTTCGCGAGATTTTCTTGCGTGATGTGAATCAGTCGCGAAACACACGCGACCGCGTACTACATACTCCGATTCGTATGCGATCCATGGGGTGATTCGCGATAATTAGTTTAGCGAGAGCGAGAATGTTGCGTTTCGCAGCTGAGGTAATTCGCTCGGGTTGTTCAGCAGTCTGAGGAGTCGCAGTGGAGTCTGGGGGTTTTGTGACTAGTTTCCCAGGGTGTTGTTACTCCAAAAAGTTTTTAGACTGGATAGGAGGTTAGTGAAGAAAGTGAAGTACTGTGTGTGTGTGTCCTTTTTTCTCTCTTTGGGAGAGAGAATGCATCGGTGCTTGTACAGTGCTAAGATTATTCGTCTCATTGGAGAGGCATTCGTTTCAAGAGAGAACTTTGTTTTTAGACACACAAGGAGGAATGTCACGAAACACAGGCCCTGGTTTATACGAGTTCCTCATGGAGGCAGAGCTGCAGCAGTATTATCCAGGAATTAGAGGTATTTAATGTTTAACATTATGTCGTTCTGTTCTTTCTTCGATATTGATCCTCGTACATATATCTATATAAGATCTTATCTCTTACATAAAAGAGACTTCTATTCTATACGTATACAACTCGAATGAAGATATTATTCTTATCTATACGGCTGCTAGTAGCGCGGACGATAACACAGTATATATTCTTTGAAAAGGGGATTTGAAGGTACAAACCACTGCTCAGCTGAAGTATGTGACCGAAGAAGATTTAAATGCCATCGGAATGAGTAAGCCAGAGATGAGGCGTTTGAAGAAATACTTTCAGAAGCATTTTCCGCAAAATTATCTCTCCAAATTTAAGAAAATGCTACTGCCCAAGCGAGAAGAACAAACGCCTGGCGCTCTGAGTATGCTGCCAGAGGAAAGGCAAGACAGACCGCCGATTCGTGTGCCAAACAAGCATATGATACCGGCGGATGCCATTATTGTAAATAAGGAATTGGGAACCGGTGAATTTGGCGTGGTACAACAAGGAGTATGGACGAACGACGGAGAAAGGATACAAGTGGCTATTAAGTGTCTGTCGAGAGAGAGAATGCAAAACAACCCTATAGAATTTTTAAAAGAAGCAGCCATAATGCATTCGATAGATCACGAACATATTGTTAGATTATACGGCGTAGTCCTGGATACAAATTCATTGATGCTAGTTACCGAATTGGCACCTTTAAGATCTTTACTCGAGTGTCTAAAGGAGCCTAGTTTGCGTGCAAGCTTTCCCGTTCTCTCTCTATGCGACTTTTCAGTGCAAATCGCTGATGGAATGCAATACTTGGAAGCAAAGAGACTGATACACCGAGATCTTGCCGCTAGAAATATTTTGGTCTTCTCAAAGAACAAAGTAAAAATATCTGATTTCGGACTCTCGCGAGCTTTGGGCGTCGGCAAGGATTATTACCAGACAAAATTTAACGTGAATTTAAAACTGCCAATTGCGTGGTGTGCACCAGAGTGTATTTCGTACTTGAAATTCACCTCAGCGAGTGACGTATGGGCGTATGGTGTAACTCTCTGGGAAATGTTCAGTTATGGTTTTCAACCTTGGGCTGCTCTGACCGGTCATCAAATATTAGAAGCAATAGACGAACCTAATTTCCAAAGATTAGAGCAACCAGATTGCTGTCCGAAAGATTATTTCTCTTTGATGCAGCAATGTTGGCAACACGAGCCATCTAAGAGACCAAAATTCTCTGAGCTGATCAACTTGCTGCCTGATCTGAAGCCAGAACAAGTGCAGGCAGTTCAAGACAGTACAGAAACGGGTCAGCTAGTGTATAGGCAGGGGGATGTAATTACAGTACTGGATAAGGGTAGCAGTAATTCTTTATGGAAGGGTGTCCTGAACAATGGGAAAACAGGTCTCTTCGATCCAGCACACACCATAGCCTATTTAGGCTCAAATTTACCAAGCAATAAGCCAGGGGAATTTACCCGGGGAGATGGGAAGAATGCGTTTTCGTCACAAAGACGAAAAATTCGGACTGACATGATTTCATCGCCGCAGGGCGATTTAAAGCACACTGGTCACGTTGGCTTGGATGGCGCATATTTTGGAGATATTAGTTTTCTCGGTGGGAAATATCCCCATTTGCCACGGCAAGTCGTAACACCGTACAAACCACAAGAGGATGTTACGGATAATTCTAGTCAAGTTCTGAATCAAGATGCGAGGAACTCGGAAGTTAACAGAGAAGCACTTAGAGATGGCAGGAATTTGTCACAAGAATCTCAATGTAAACACGGTACGTTCGAAGTAATATGTTCTCTTTTTATACAGGTAGCTCTCCTACAACACGGTTTCGCTATAACACGATAAGAAAATTTCAAAAACCTTAGTACAACACTGTCTGAACCCTTTCACTACGAAAGGCGTAAATATACGTTTTGAGAAATCCATCGATATATACGAAAATCGTAAATTTACTTTTTCGTCTTTAAGACATTAAGTTTCAGTTCCAAGTGCATTGAAAAAGTCTCTGTCCACCGTGTTATAAAAGGGTTAACTGTACAGTATGATTATGTTATCGCCGACTGAAAGTAGTATTTCTTGATTTGCAGAAAGTCTGTGGTCAGATTCGACCACCGACAATGTGTGCCATTTAGGCAATGCTGGCAAGTCGACATTGAATACGAGTACCACCGACAGTTTAGGGGCGGATCACGAATATCACGAGATTAGTGACGAAGAGAATCAAGACAGTCTTCTTCGGTTCGATAAGACGCTTAATTTCGATTTCGGACCGAGTTTGTTGGCTGAGATGGATCAGATGTTTAGATCTCTAGGTACGATATATCTCATACGATATATCTTATTTCGTTTGAGATTCGATTGGAATTGGTTTATCGTTTTTCATAGGATCCTCTCCTCCAGCACCGCCGCCCGTTCACTCGCTAACGTCCGAGCACGAAGCGAGCAATGCGAGAAACGAGTTGAGAGAATTACAGACTAAACAATCTAACAAGAAGAAACAAGCCACCGTGAGTCCAATAAATGTACAGTAATTTTTTTATCTTATTATTTCTAATTTATGCTTTTATATGTTGTTCATTGTTACGTTTTTACTTATGATTTGCTGCTCTTTTGCTCGTTCCGTTTTATTTTTCTCTTACACGTGATATATGTATATATTGTATATATATATATATATATATAGTATATACTATATATATCGTGCATTTATTAGCATGCGAGAATTACGAAAAAGATTGACAGATTTGATCAATATAAATATTATTCTCGGAAGAGTTTTTGGAAAATATGCCTGGAAGATACCGCAGTAAATCACACATGAGAGACATTGCGCAATTGAAAAGCAGAAGTATTTGTTTATTAATTTGATAGTTCACCAAAGAGGGTAAACGTTTCTCTTATATTATATCTAGGTGAAGCCTATCTCAGCCGCTGATCAGAAAACACTCTACTCGGCCATTGCTATGGCACAGGAATTGACAGCACGTTCCATGACAGATCTTGAACATCCACCGGAGTCACCTCGAACACCCGCAA
This sequence comes from Trypoxylon attenuatum, assembly GCA_963989405.1. Lineage (NCBI taxonomy): Eukaryota > Metazoa > Arthropoda > Insecta > Hymenoptera > Crabronidae > Trypoxylon > Trypoxylon attenuatum. Next base: position 3,162,842 of record OZ022492.1, on the reverse strand, counting down.
GTCCCTCAAGACGCAGAAAGTTCTCTTTTAAGTTACCACATCAACACAGTCCTAAACCAGACAGACGACACTTTTCCGAAGAAGCCGCAAGTATACCTGACATACAGGTACATTCAACATATCTTTTGTTTACTCACTACTACCTTTCTTTTTTTTTCTTCGAAATACTATATGCTACTACACTTTGCCCCGAGTACAATACCCGCTGAAACACAATTAACAATAACCCATCAAACGTTTTTTAAACTTTTTGCGAGATCTCGATTAAGAGAATGGGAGTTTTCGATCTTTCACACAATTTTTTTTCTTTTTTGGAAAAACCGTTGCATATGTATTGGCTTTGGAGAGGTGCTTAAAACTGATAAATTCTTTTATCGGTTTGTAACAAGCGAGCGCAAGCAAAAATTAGCGCACTTGTATACCTCTGTCTCTATATATATATATAGGGTATTAAGAACAGTATCTTTTGAAACTGTTATGGAACTAAGTTAATTCCTGATGCCACGGAAACTGAAGAGTAGGTATATTGCAATTGCATTTTGTACTTGACGCCTGGATGACCTGATTAATATTCGTATCTTGCGTCCATATAATTCTTATCCATATTTAATGTGGAAGAAACTAATCTCGACTTTCCTTTAACCCGAACCCCTCTTATTCTGTTTTCTTAATTTATACGATTCTTTAATTCTTTACGTTATCATTCATGATTTTATCTTTGGTTGATCGTCGCATTGCATTTTCATTTTTTTCTTTTGGGCCATTATTTCATTTTGCCGTTCGATATATATATATATATATATATTTGAATATATCACCGTATATCATCATCATCATCTCTATGTGATACGTGATAATGCTTCGCTTGTCAATGACGCTGCGGGTCGTCCGCGCTTACCCTGCATGTTCGAAAATAATCGGACTCCCATTGGCGATGAAATGCATGCCACCGCACTTCGACATCGATCCGAAGTGGCTATGCTCGAGTCTACAATCCCTATCGTCGACCGTATCCAGCATAGAATCCCTCGGCGCGCCCTCCACTCTCAAATTGCCTCTTTGGGACAAAGCTTCAGCTGAATTTTGCTTCGCCAAGTCCCGTGAACTCTTGACCAAACCTAGTGCATGGACTTCTTATATGGACATTGAATTCGACGCGCACATTCTCGATAATGCAGCGACCAAACAGAATCTAGTGAAGTCGACGGAATTCTTGGAAAATGGTAACAAGAAGGGAAGCTTCAATTGTGACAATGCGTCAGAGGTTGGAGGCAAATTGAATATTCATCAACAGAATGGGAAGGTGACGCTTGAGAATTCGAATTACGAGTTCCCTCGTGATCCTAAGAGGGTGTCGACGAGTTATGTCGATCGTTACTTCGATCAGCCTAAGTACTTTGAGGACGATGGTAGCTTAAGCTGCTCCGTTGAGAAGGCATCGTATTTCGGCGAGGAGAAATTAGATAGGCTCGAGAAGATCAATAATTTGGAACAACCTGGTCGTTCGAATTATTCGAATATACAAGAACAAGCTTCAATGGTTGCTAGTAAACTCAATCAACAATCGCAGAATAAGTATAGTAATTGTGAGTTGGGGTTGAATGAGAATCTTGCGAATTTTGATGGATCGCACGAGGAGAGTTCTAGTTTCGACGTGGCAAAGGAGAAACCATCGAATTTTGATTTTCCACGCAGTAAACCAATCAAACTTGACCCACCGAGAGACAAGATGATGAATTTAGATTTGGGCACGAGACCGAAGATATCAAGTTCCTTTAGTGATTCTGCTAAAATGAACATAGCGGAATTTCCGAAGAAGGGTGAGATGCCGAAACCGCGAGGTGGAAAAGTGCCAATGGTTCCTAGAAATCCGAATCCGGAAACGAAGAGTCTTATATATGGTTCATCGGACAGTATCAAGACGAACATCAAACCTGGAGCAGGTTCCGATAGTCCTCGAGGTAACACGGAGGCTGTTAGAATTAATATTCAAAGTTTTCGTAAGATTGAACAAAATCAAAATGGCCATGACGGTTTCCCTTTCGTAATATCGAACAATCCTTTGTTCATCGCTGAGACCGAGAAGAAGGAATCGCCGATTTACAGTAGTTCCGAGAGTCTTCGAGTAAATTTCCAACGTTTGAGACGCAAATCCGACGCAGAAGCTAACAATCAGGTCGAGTTAAACAGTAAATTATTAGCAGAGAAATATCAACGCGAAGTATCAGGAATGGAAAGCGTAAAGAATTATCTTGATTCGAAAAAGGGACAGGGTTTAAACTTGGGTCTTGGAAAGTTAACACAGAATATGATTCAACTAGGAAAAAATATTGCTCAAAATTCAAGAAACTTGGATGCGGCTACCAGTAAATCATTAGTGACCAACATAAGGAATTTGGATATATCTGCACCAAGTCAGCCGCCACTGCGAAGTCTCAACATTCCGATTCAAAAGCCGAAGCATTTAGACTTAAACATACCACTACAATCACACATGGGAGTGAAACTCAATATGGGCCAGAAATCTAATGCACCGCCAAGTCCAAATATACATCAGCAAATATTGGAACCGCCCAAGTTGTATCAGAACGAGCCAACGAAGAAGGAGCTGTCTAAGCCAGAGGTATTCTTGGACAAGTTGCCAACCGCTGCGAGCGTATATCGGCATCGAACATCTTCATTGTCAGAAAATCGAAAACCACCCCTCAAGAATATACGTAGATCGTTTCACCCTGCGAATGATTCAAGCGAGGATTCCGATTCAGTTTCTCATTCGGAGACTGATATCCGTAGCCGACTGCGCTATAAACGTCGTCACAAAAGAATGCCGCATGGTTTGCGATTGAATTTCAAGAGCAAAGGTCATTTACTTCATCCAGACGCTGCTAGAGGATTCTCATCGATCGAATTATGTGGCAAATCACCACCGCCCTCAACGAGCTTTCTTAACTCGCTCTCACCGCCTTTCTCCTCGAGGAACAATCTATTATCTTGGCCGGAGAGTGCGCCGAGTTCCAGTCTAACGTTTACCAGTAATTCCGATTTGGACTCGGATACGAGTTCGGAATATCCTGAATTCACTAATGATATCCTTACCTTCCCACCTTCTCCTGCCCCTTAAAAACAGGCGACTTGCCTCCTGGGGGTTTTCTGGGCCCTATTGGGATCGTCAGACCAAGCTTAGAGCCCGGTCGATATCGTGAACCTGGTATCGACGTCGAACCGCGAGGTGGCAGATCGCGATTATATACGCTTAGCATGCTTGCATGTTTTACTAATCATTCAATAACGTTAGCGGATAATCGACTACATTTGGATACATTTACAAGTTTATACTATTTGTACTTGAACGAGATTGGAATGGGAGTCTACAGTTAGCGTATCGTGACGGTACCACCCACGCGCGTGAAAGATGAATTTTTGTACGACGAGAGTACGATTTAATCGCGTATTAACACGTTACATCATATCCTCCTGATGTCTAGCTCAGTTTCGCGTTCGCACAATCGCGTTACCCTGTTGGGGGCATTGGCTCGATTTTACTCGTGTTACACGCAGGGCAATATTTCAAAAGAAGAAGGAGTCAAAAACAAAAAGATAAACATTCGGATTTTTTCATCTTTACATATCGTACCCTTGTTTCTTATTTTCGTTCGTTTTGCGTTGATTCTTTCCCGAAACTATCCCCCTCCCACGACTTGTTTAGGCTACATTGTCGGACGAGGCTAAGGAAGTGTACAACAGCCTCGTGGAGACACCGAGTATAGAGACGGCACCGGATACAAACCCGTTGCGCATGTTGCGCTCGGGATTGCCAATTGTCAGACCCAGGATCCGTGGTAACAAACATGCGACCCTTGGCCATACGATTTCCCATCCGGAAGACCTGACCGTTCCAGAGCACAGCAGTCTTCATTTCGATCTCCACCAAAGCGGCGCGAAAACTTTGCCAAAGGTTCGCGCACCACCATTACCACACGCACCACCGCCTCTACCACACGTCAGGACCTTGGAAAGGCATCATTCGGCTAACGAGATCGAGAACAATCAGAATCAGAGTAACGTCGATGAGAATCCGATTCCTTTGCCACCCAGAGATCGATCTAAAACCCTTCAGCCAAAGTCCAGCCTTCCACGACATCAGAGGAAACATCCACTGATCATCCCAGGTGGTGGAGTCACTAGGACATTGGCGAAAATGGCGGTTACTACTCCACCTTTGCAGGATCAGGTTGATGGTCATCCTGCGTGTACTGGGTCAAGTGTCGCAGGGAGTTCGCTGCAAGATACTTACTCATCGGAGGCCGCGGGAAACAGGTAAGTTACATACTAATACAGTAAAACCTTGTGTATAGAATAGATACAAGGTCTGTCTTTTGTACTTGGCCCAAGACAAGACCTTGTCTCTTGATTAAATCAAATATTAAATATATATTTTGAGTCCTCGTTAAACAATGATTTCATTTGTTTAACAGTCCGGAGGAATTCGAGCAGCGTATAGACTCTGAACTAGCTGCCTTAGACTCGTTGGCAGTCGAAGACAACAGACTCCACCGTTTCAGTGTCATTTCCGAGGATCTTCTCGAATTTTCCGATAACTTAATCGAATGCGATACTCCCGACTATCGACAGCATTCTACTGACATGTCAGTTGACAATCAATCGACTGACTTGACAACATCGGATCACTTGCAGAGGAAGATCAGTGTAGAGTCAAAAACGTCTCTTCGAAGCACTGCTTCGAAGTGTATGCAAGAGAACGCGGAAACGACAGATTTAAGTCGAAATTCAACACCCACGAGTTCGGGTAGATCCGAGGATTCCGTGATCACTGGTAAAATGGATAATAAAATCGACAGTAAAATGGACCCTTCTAAACAATCAGTCTCAAATACTCGGAGTCAAATGATCCATCAGCACAGACCATCGAACTACTTAATGCAATTTGATCACAGTGAAGAAGTATCGTGTACGAACAAAACGAATGATACTGCGCAATTAAAAGAATCATCGAACAGATTATCCAATGATAAGGTCCCAGATCATGGAAGTGATTTGTCGCGACAGTCAGATCACGTATCTTGCGAAGACCTCTTAGAATTCGCTTGTGATGGGCCCAACGCGCGAAGAACCCGCGGTCCTCGTAACGGTGAGCAATCCGATGAAGTGAGAATCATGATGAAAGTCCTTCACGAGCAATCGACACCAGAATCCTGCATCGCTGCTCTGAATGTCACCAATTGGGATGTGCTGGCGGCTATTAAACTCGAGAGACTCCAGGGCCTCTTGAAGAAGGAGAACAACTTTGTCGGATTAGAGGACTGCAAAGTGATGTTAAATCAGTGTGGCGGTGACGTGGTGAAAGCTGCCGCTCTCCTTCGCAACACTGATGACACTGCTGCGGTTTAAGACGGACACGCGTGATTATCGTATCGTTGCTATATTGACTCTACTTCCGACTTTCTGAATCTGTCTCGTGTTGAATTGGAGAATCACTGATACTGCATATCATGTGTGGATAGATATTACTAGAGTAGCGGAGGAAGACACATCAATAATCAAAGCAGTTTTAGCTGTCAGATACCTGTCAGCTGTTTCTTGTTTCACTTATAACGTAAGAAAAACGTTAACGATACTTTTTTATACGAAGCTTCGAGATCTTCCTCTTTCCAATAACTTACGACACCTAAGCAAGTGGTGTGAGCAGTGATTACTTTGAAAACAGCAATCGCCAGATCCAGAAAGTTCAACACCGTAGTATGTCAATGACGCGATTATCTCGTGTTCCGTGTTTCACGTGGCTTAAAGTACTCCGCAGACACGAAATTGAGCTTTAATGCGAAAGCACTGGAACGGCTGACGTTAGAAGATTGCCGTTCGTAGGTTTTTTCACGCTTCCTCATATCAAATACCTAGCATTTCCCACGTATCTTCGTATCACACGTAGGATAGGTAAGAATCTTCACAAAATCGTTTATTTATTATTAATTTAGAAGTACTAGGGCGCGCGTTAGTTCCATAGTACCGATCACATATGTCCTTTAGCGCGCGAGACGCCGTCGCATATGCACAAAGCTTCGCCAATCCGCGAAAGTGTGTGTGAGAGAGAGAGAGAGGAGACTCCTAGTAGCTTGATTCCCTTCGTTGACTTCCGGCAGGAGCGGTTCCTAAGTTAAACTATGATTGATTGTACGCGTCAACGCGATGTGATAATTTGCACAATAATCTGAGGTCCGAGTGGATGGACTGAACTGGATCATGATGATGATGATGATGAGCGTAAAACCGAGAGACACATCGGATGATATATTTTGCATCTTAATTTGAGTGAGAGTGATAGTTGTGCGAGACTTTCGCGAGTGGGCGACGACCTCCGTCGACATCTCCATGAGGATGAAAAAAAAAACGCGCGTGGATCTTCCTTTCGTTTTGTCGCCAATATTCCAATAAACTTTCGTCCCTAGATTTCCCATAATCAACCCAAGGATAACAAGAAGTCCAGGAAATCTATTCGTCGCGTGTATCTTCTACGAGACAATCATTTTTTATACTCGTTGCATCTGTTGCCAAAGGCTCGGCGAAACCTTCGGTCAACTTATCCTTCAAAGTGCTTTAGTCTATTCGATATTATCTTCAAAATACATAATATCGTTGGCTTAGAACCGAGAATGTCCAGAAGCAAGCAACATTATTTAAGGCGCTTTTCAATGCCAGAAAAAGAGGCAGGCTGACGAAGCGATCTTCTTTTTTTTTACGATCGATCGTGTGAACTAACGGAGGTAGTGTGCAGCGATACACCGTAGATCGCAAAGTGCGAGAGAAAGAGACCGACGAAGAAGACACAGAACAGTGGGAACCGAGAAGAAGGTAGAATTTACTTGATATAGTATTTTAATAGAATTGTAAATGCCAGCACGTTTTGTAATTATCGTTGATGGTGAGGTGCATAAGCGAAAGCACCCCCCAATACGTACGGAGTCCGTGTGTTCAGTTAGAATTGATTTTTATAATCGGGATAGAGACTGTAGTCAGTAACAGTCTTTCGGACTGATCTTCGAATCGATGAAGAGAATCTGGAATTCTGAATGGATGTTACTATATAGGTTCCATTTAGTAATAATAGTAGTCAGAACAATGGTAATGGTGAAGAGAGATTCCGTTGAGCACCCTTAAATTAGTAAATGACTAGCCCAGTATATTTTGTAAATGCCTGGAGCAAAGGTAGCACTTGCTTTTGTATTTTCTTAACGATACAGCGATCGATCTAAAACTGAAGTAACTTTAACTCGAGCGATTATCCAAGATTGCTTTTCCTCTAAAAAGTTCACAATCATTTTTTTTTTTTTTTTATCCTAAATTCATTGTCGCAGATTCGAGCTGAATTTGAATAAACTTTAGCGTATAGCTCGTTGTAGAATTTTTTATACGCGACTCGTCTTTGACCCGAGTGACGCCTATCCATGACCGATTGTGTTCGAATAAGTTGCAAGTTTTCTTGCGAAATTACATAGAAGGGGAAGATGAATTGGAGGAGGCTAGAGCGAGGTGTATCGCGCGCGTTAAAATTAAATCGACATTAGATATTAAACGTAACAATAATAATCGCAAGAACGATGAGAAGAAAGAAAGGAGAAAACGATTTGCTCATTGTAATTTCGCTAGGACGACACCAAGCGGCTACAACGTTTGGTATTTCCTATTTTCATGGAAATCTTGACCTCGTGGTCCCTTCAACGAAGCCAAATAGGAGCTCACGAGATAAAAAAAAGCGCCTAACAGTAGAAACGTGGATACTTAGCCTCGTAAGATGTGTGTGTGTGGATCGAAATCGTAAAGCGATTCGCGTCCCAACGCTACTATTAAAGCCAGCGTACTTATTAATCAGAAATTTTCTTTCGCCCAGGTGAAGAGTAGTTCTTTTTCAAGGAGATTTTGATGAATTTACTCTCGAAGAGTACTCGAGAACTCCTTGCGAAGATATTTAGACAGTAGAGTTTCTAGTAACAGAGTCTCAGACGTGCTTTTATTTAAGGTCAATGAGCCTTCGGAAGCAGTGTGCTTCCCTTCGGATAATAATTGAAGTCAACCGAACGCGGATGGCATGTTCCTTATGACTTAAAATTTTTCTACTGATCCCACGTGAGAATTTTTCTCGCATACTTAACAATTAATTAGCGATCTGAAATATATTTATCAAGACTTCGCAACAACCACTGGAACAATAATGTCGTAGGTAGATTGAATTAGGTAGTAAGTCGTTTAGCGTTATTATCGAAATGCTCCGAAAATAAAAAAAAAATTGCCATCCGCTATTCGTTAACTTCGTCTCGAATCTCTTCTCGAATGATAGGAAGAACGGAACAATAGGCCTCTAAAGTAAACTATAAGTTTGTTACGAGTGCGCCCCCCCCCTCCCCCTTCCCGCTCCCCCCAAGACGCAATAGGAATATGTCCATCCTATACACATTTTGATACGCGATCTTATTATGATGTAAGGCAACACGTTTGTACGTCTCTATATATTATTATGCGCGAAAATACGAGGATGTTTTATATCTGCTGTATTTACGATAATATATACACATTCGTAAACCATTCGTGAGTTTTCGATACACATCATCATCATCCAGCGTTAATCATTGTTTCAACATATTTTTGCAAGTAAATATTGCATAAATTATACAATATCAAGAGACAATGTCTTTGTTGTTTTTGCAACGTTGAAACTAGATAAAGAAATTAATTTTCAAATTTTTATGAACAATTGCTGAAAGTTCATGTCCAGGCGACAAATTTGCAGAATTGTTATAAACAATTTGTTTATCCATCGCGGAGATAATAGACAGTAAACGTAGCTAAAATTTTAAGAAACGTCATCTCCGTGTCCTATCATTTTATTCGTAAAGGTTCATGGAATTCGCTGCCATAATTCTAAATTGTTTATTATTAATAGTTTTGTCGCAAATATCCAAGATGAAGTAGAGAAGTTCTTTCCACATCGCTCAGCCAGTGTATTTGAGTCCAGCAACGATAGTGAGTGAGGACTGAAGAAATGAAAGGGCAGCCGAGTCATTCCAGTGTCTCAAACGGCGCTAATACGTGCCCGGATTTTCTTTTTTTGTATAGGAGAACAGAGAGAGGCAGTGCCAGGAGCTAGTAGCGCTCACAATCACCATGTGGTCGCAGTGTTCACCAACCATCAAGGTGGGAATGTGCTTCGCGTGCGCGGCTTCCGTTTACCGGGTCTCCCTCGAAATTGGCCTTCTCTTTTAATTCTAAATCCTCAAGAAAATAAATCCAGATTTATCTAAAGAATTTATCTGATTCTATTTCCAGTCATCCGGAGACTAATTTTAAATCAAACACGGAAGATGAGTCTCTCTCGGTGGATCCATCTCGGGGTAGGATGAAGGGGACAGTTATACTTGAAGTTTGTAGAAGACTCATGACAGTGTGCGTAAAATGCAATGCCGTTAGTTAGAATTGGTGGTTAGAGCTCTTGGAAAATGAATCACGGCAAACCTGGCCTACACTATCATCATCAAGAGGAACCTGAGAAACTTTTCCCGGTTGAGTCTGGATTGCGAGGATGCTTTTTACAAGCTTGAATCCACATTGGTAAGTTAAACTGACGAGTCAAGTAATTCTTTAACCGGATGTGATTATTTAGACTACTATACCAATATCCTGTACGCTTCACCGAGAGCAATATTTCATTAGACTCAACCAACAGAGATAGTTGGTTTCGTGTTTCAACGATGGCGAGTCTTGCCAATTGACGCGTGCACATGTATCGGGATCATTTGCACTCTCAGACGCGAATGGTTATTGGGGAGAGGAATAAAAGGGGCAGAGCTTTCGCTTTACTCGTAGTGCTCTTATATATGATAGTTAGAACAACATAACACCCATAGCATGTTAGTAGAATCCTTTGGCGGTAAGGCTCCGTTGAGCTTATGATAAATTACTTCGGATCAACGCACTCGAATCACTTTCACGGGCCAAGCAGTCTGCTCGGACCCTTCCTCGTTTCTATTCGATTCTATTTCGACAAAGAATTTTTTCCATAAACCTCCACCACGCAACTGATGAAATTCCTATTACGATATATATTTCGCGTGGCTGACTCGTTGCTTGCGCTACGGAAGGAACGGCCGAAAGAGATGCATTTTATCGCACCACACCGGGAGAATGTACCGCGCTGTAAGCCGCAAGGAATGCCAGTTCTATATTATACGATGTCTGCAAGGGTATTGCGTTCGTCTTGTCACGGTGGAACGTGCGTGCGTACTTTGCTTACTTACGTATTACGTATTTCTCGCTTCGATTCTCTTAAGTCCAAGTGAAAATTCACATTACCATTATTTCGCTAATATTTAAAATGGAGACGGAGACGACGTTTCTTAAAATTTTAGCTATATTTAAGATCTATTATTTCCACGATGGATAAACAAATTGTTTATAACAATTATGGAACAAGGTCTGTCTTCTTCTACTTGGCCCGAGACAAGACCTTGTCTCTTGATACACTCAATATGTACTGTACGTACCGTTCTCAAACTTGAGCTTATTAAAACTTGATTTTGTAATAGTGAGAAGAACGGGTTAATCAGACAATCGACCAAATGCATACATATATGCATGGGCACATAGATTCCGCGTAGCAATACAGGAATAGCAGACTATAACGGTTAACGTGCTCTTACGAAACACAAGACAAAAAACTAGTAATCCTTTACCTAGAGATTTGCAATAATATTTCCACATCGCGAAGCGCGTCTTTTCCCCCTCGGCAGATGCTTAACGCGATAAGACGATGAAGCCAGTCACGAAAGCGAGCTGCGTTTCATTAGGAGAAAAGTGAAGAGATTCGTGACATTGTAATTCAGAAATTCGTTTCTTTAATTTATTAATTAATTAACTTTGCATTTAAGAATCCATTTGACAGTGGATTTTTGTTTTTTATTCCAAGAGGAAGATAATCTTTGTTGAGTCAAGTTTTTGAGATACATATATGGAAGTATATTTCTCGAGTGGCGTGTCGAAAGGAATAAGAGCAATCTGCATAGGTGTTTCTCAGCATGCTGGACAGTTCTTGTTTTACAAAGAGACGTCAGGTTGTTACATGGCAGTGAGCCCCGCGAGGGCCCTTGCCGGCGCATCCTAGCGGTCAGTGCAACATAACTGCACTTACTTCTGCCGCTTGCTTGTGGCCGGCCCACAGCATCAGAGTCTCTCAAATCACCTTTTTTTTTTTTCTTTTCATTTCCCTCGAAACTCGCGTTTCTTTTTCGCTTCGACGATCCGGACACTCGGCTGATCAAACCGAGCGAAGGTAAAACGTAAAAAGCTATCTAATATCTTATTAGTCGAACGACGAGGATTCTGTTATAAGGAGAGTTATTAACTTGACTGACGGCTCCTCTGCACGCTACGATGAAAACCGTATTAATCGTTCATGTATAAATAATTATCGTGTCAAGAATTATATCCTAGTAATCGATATTCTTTTTTCCATCTCAATTAGACACTTTATCTTCGTGTTACACTACAGGACAAATTATAGGCTCAATCGCATTGCAATTTCTTCATCTAACTTTCTTTTGTTTCTCTCAAGCCAAATACAATTTATCGGTGTCTTTCTATGTATTATAGAAGAGCTATTTTTTTAATCGAACTATAATTTATAGTGTTTGTTCTTGTTGGGTCGCTTGTCTCAGAGTTTCCTGGGTTACAGTAAAGGAATAGAATCTCTGTCCGTTGAGTAGATCAAACAGAAGAGGAAACTCCACCCAAGTCGTCCGATTCCTTGACATCAGAAACAGCAATAAAATGTTTGAGAAACGCTGATGCAACCTGTACGCGTAATCCCGAGTCCCTCTCCAATGGGAGAAGCCGGTGTATCCCAGAGATTGAGCGTATAGCTTAACAGGACCGGCGACCACAGTGAGAAGAAGAGAGAGAGAACGAGAAAGAGGCAACTCTTGAAGAGGCCGTGTTTCCGGCTAGCAGCTAGCCAACCGGTCTCCCTATCCTCTCCACGGCTGATCCGTTTCGCGCGCTCTTTTTCCTTCTCGATGTAGAGCGAGCTACGAGTATTCATGGGTGTCTTCTAACTTCACTGCGCAATGCGGATACGCAGAAGAGCCAGGTGATTGAGATGCGGCTTCTTTGCATTCTGAACTCTGTCTACTATTCTTCTGTAGACAGACTTTTGGTATTTTTAGTATCGTCCTTCGAGGACTCGCTTGTAGAATAATAATTCTAAAGTTGATTTTGAGAACTGGGATTAAATGTAGTGAGGTCACTTGGAGAATTAGAGACCTTGGAGAAAGTTGACTGTTCTGGAGTAAGTTAGATCCGTGTGGATTAAGAGGTACCCTCGGTTAGTTAGGATGATTATAGTAGTAATCGGTGGTTAATAATGTCGTGAGGTTCGCGGTGTTAGTCTTTAATGTAATTTAATACAAAGCGTCTGGGAATTGTGGATAATTACTGGAGACATTAAAATGGTACTATTGTCGCGGTTACTAGAGTTAGGTATTAATCCATGGTACCTTGGTGGGTTGGTTATTCTTGTCGTTTTCACGCTCGTTTTTCCAGGATCCCTGGTGCGGCATTACTACCAGAACCTGTGGTAGTAACTGCTCCATGGAATGCCTGCAGCTTCAGGTTCAGTGGCAGTGAACGAACGCTTATCTTCGACGTAGTTAGCTCATCATCGTGTCCTTGTCGAATGCCAGAGATCTTGAGTATCTCGCAAATTTAATTCCATCCGCTAAAAGTTCTTCCTCTTTATTTTCTCAGCAAGTTGCAAAAGCTTTCTTCGCTTTAACAACTGAACAATAAAATTCTTTTATCAGCTTGACATTTATACCCATCAGTTGTTTGACTATACAAAGAATTTTTATCATAGTTTTTGAAAGTGGTGAATCTTTAGTGTATTTTACCAGTTGGGAAGAGTCACTGCAACCTTCTGGCATCGAAATTCACTGAGTTATGCGCACGTAGAAACGTTGCTTGGGTGACAATGCTGATGGCTGTAAACGATTGCCAAGAGTGCTTTCCCCGGTGAGCTGAAAATCATCAATATTTGCAGTGCGCGTTTAATCGGCAGATAGGAGCCAAGTCTATCCGTTATTCGCCGGATGAATAATTCATGGTGCAGTCAACAGTGCGAAGGAAAATCGCAGCAGACCTTGCTACACGTGCGAAGTGATCATCGCGATTTGAAAATTTCCCATTTAGAAACAATGTTGAAAACAAAATCGATCTTCAGATTTCTCCCAGACACATTTTCAAAAATTTAATTCAACCAAATATCTCTCAGAACTAAGAACCGATCGTTTCTTCCGATTTTTTAACCGATCTAAAAATATAGGGGAAATCAGAGAGATTGGTATTTCCTTTAGACGTCAGGATGGATCGATCAAGACTCCAATCAGTCGAGTTTCACCATAAAATGCTTCATCCTCATGGTTCCATCTTTTATTCAGTTTTCTCGGGGATGAGTATGCACTCGGAAATGTCGGATTCTTCCGATCCAAGCGCAGGAAGCTGAAAGAAAAAAAAATCTCTGTTTCCTCTTGCTAAAGTAAAATTGATTACGGTGATTTCTTTCTACTGTCATCCACTAATTGTCACCGTCAAATGGAACGTGGAAGCAACACCGACAAGTGTGGGGCACAGCGGGCAGTGTGTTCCTCTCGCACGCTAGTGTAATAAGGTGCATGCGGGACCGCGATTCCAGGCGATGCCCCCGTAATTTTCGTGGGGGTCATTATCACCGGGCGCACTTGCGCTCGAGGAAAGATTCCGAACGCAGCGTTCAGTACAGTTATAACTTCGGCGCGCGCCTGACGTCTCTCGACGCTCCTCGCCGCTTCTGCGCTCGCGACGAATCCAACTTCACCACTGTTTCCCTTTTTTTTCATTTATCGACAACCGCGGATCGTTCGAATCTCTTCCAATTTTCCGCTCGATAATTCTTTATTTAATTGGAGCAATTAATTGTAAAGAAAATAGGGTGTGATTAAGATTAGGTCAGAAAATCGAAAAGAAAATCGAATTGACTGTTGGACTAAAAGAGTTAGGAATTGAATTTTGAGTTGAGCCATCTGTGAATTTAGAATTGTGCTTAGATTCCAGTTAATTTGAGGGACTTGGCGAGGATGAAGGAAACTGGTGCTCAGTGACTTGGTTCAGTGGGACGCTATGAAGTCCTAAGTGGGAAAATTCAAGAGGAAAGAAGACTACGACGAAGATGTTGTGCTTAAAGAAACGAAGGACATACAGTTTCACGCAGGGTGTATGCGCCGATCTGCCCAGGCGATCGAAGAAGGATGCTAATAATCAGTATGGAGCATCCTTGAACATGACGATCACGACGCTACCCCGAAAGAATAGGTGAGTAGTTGAATGAGTCTAACATACAGAGTGAATCACTAACTTTACCGTCTCTTTAACCACGTATTCTGGGCCTTAATTTAAGCCCAAAAAACATTCACTAAAATCTGGAAATCTCAACCCTATAAGTATAAATATAAGTGTAAGATACGATACACTCAACTCTAAGTTTACTTCTCGTGTCACTCGTAATTCAAACAATTTCTTCGGACGTTTTGTCAGCATGGAAAGCTTCTCGTTACGTAACCCGCGCTTTTTCTTGATCTTGTTTGGATCGCGTGCTGCTATGCAGTAGTCAAAGCATCGTTCGGAAGCCTGCAGAATTCTATCGGGCTTTCGTTATTCGTGTCACTGCCCTCGACAAAGGTATCTGGGAAATGGGATAAAGCTAAGAGGCTAATCAACTGTATTAATATCGTTATCAACGTCATTTAACCATCTTCTGGCTCTCTATATAAATACTATAAATTTTCATTTTCTAATTTCGATTTTGATTTCTTCAAACTCTATTACACTATATTGGGATGAAGTAAAGATTGTCAAGATAATTTTTTATTTCATGATAAAAGTAATTGATATTCCAAATTTTACTAGGATAAACTAAATTAATCTGTAAAAATGCATCGTTGATCTTTCGTCATTTTCTTGAAACTACGTTTTAAAGAATCTCGAAATCCTGTTTGCACTTGGATTAATTGATAGGCATGAATTATTCTTCTGCGCGTTAGAAATCGTCCCTTTTTGCAACCGTGGTATCTTCCTCATCTATATAACAATGGGATATTATTCCGTTATCGGGATTTCTTCATCCTCAACGTGCGAGCAAATCTCGGCTAATCCACCTAGGATCCGCGGATTCGCCGTTACGTCAGACTTCCGGCGTCCGGCTTTTTTTCCCGCCACTTCTCTCCACGGAGCCCTGATCCTTCGAAGGTCGCTTGTGTAAGAATTCCAGTGTCGAGGTAGAATTTGCGAGGGCCGAAGGTCGCGTGGAGGTAAAAGTAGGTAGAGGAATGGGTGGATACAGTCGACAAGTGGAATAAGCTTCCTACGCGTACAACGATCCCTCTTCTCCTCGTCTCCCCCCATAGAATCTTATCTCTTCGAGTTCTGCCAGGTGCATTCGTCCGTAACTACGGTTCCCTTTCGCGTGGGCTAAGCTTGATATCGACGCAGAACTACCAGGACAACGGACCCCGAATCACTGGAATTCGTCACACCACCATTTTCCTTTGTCACTTAAAGAAACTGACGTCACTCAAATATAATTATTCTAATAATAATCTTTCGAATTTGATCGACGACAATAACAGTTTCTCGTATATCTCGAATAAACCCAACTTTTTCAGAGTCAAACTCTTTTTCTGAACTTATGTAAATATGCCTTTGAAAATGCGAATGATTCGCTAGGAATTTAATACAGTACTCTTCCTTTGAATTCTGGAAATATGATTACTTACGATCGGAAATGATAGGAAGAAAACGGAGGATAAGTATGAGTTGGATGGACTTGAACAATAGCAATGAGCTATGATGATAGTGGTAGTGAACCGGTTAAAGCGATGACTTTATTGCAGGCGTTCCTCAAAGGTAGTGCATTTCTGCACGAGGAATATAGAAATTTCCGGGCGGTGCTCTTCAAGCGGATTCCATTATTCTCAAGGCACGCGAGGACTATTACCCTGTGAAGGGCGTTACGGTATATTCAATGGGGGCCCCCCCCCCCCCCCCTCGATCAGCCGTGCACTCGTGCACCGGTAATGCAGTTTGCTCAGGAAAAAAATATCACGATTTGAATACGGTCATTAGTCGTTGCTACCGTTAGAGATGGCAACAGCGACAAGATGCCTGAGTCATAATTGCGATATTACCTTGTGCAAACTTATTAGCTGCTTTTGTCTACATATTCTAGCTATCGACATTCTCAAGCTTCAACATTTCTCGCGTAAAATTAGTTAAAGGATTTCACGAACTAGCTGTCGTTAGCCTGATTCTCTCGTGGGAAATCGTTTTCTGATTTTCTGATTCCAAAGCTTTACTATTATTCGAATCTTTGGTCGATTAGCTGTACATCGAAATCACGGTGCATCGTTAGCGTGCATCTTAAATTTTAATTAGAAGCTCAATCTACCGTCCGCGAACGCTTTCTAATCACCAGCCGAGTAATTGAAGACTCGTAAGTCGAGTCCAGCGGCATTTCCTCCGACAATGTTGCTTCGATTAAAAGCGGCTACGGTAGTTCTAATCGCACCGAAGCGGAAGGGTTGCATAAGAGGCGTGCATTAATGCGCGATTACCTTTCCCGAGTGCTCATAAATACACAGAGTCGCGTTCATGGTCGGTCCTTTGATTCTCCTGGGTCTCGTTTCAAACTCCCTTTAGGCCCAAAGTTTTTCAAAATTAACATCTTACAATAAATCCAATTGTATTTCTTCAATTTTGTTTCATAATTCTTATTATTCTCTTTTTTCGAAATTGCTGGTAATTAAATTAAAAATTCAATTTCTGTCACCATTGTAAGAGGAATTCACAGGGTTGCATAAATAATTTGCTAGTATCTTATAATTTATTCTCGAACACAGCATGTACACATATTCGCAAGAAACAAGAATCAGCATCGAACATCACTGTACATAACGAATAGACTCCCAGTGGTTAACCTGGGTTCTTTTGCCAATGACCATGGGTTTTTGCAAGTATCTGGTTCACGGTGGCACTCGGGACTCCTCTTCTAATAGGCATGCAAGAAGGTTACGTGAGTCAGACTGTGCTATACAGTTCTGCACGTCGCAATTGTACCTTATCTGGTATCGCTTCCTTCGTTGGGTTACCTCTCCCACCTTCGTCTTCTTCCTTCCACCTTCGAGAACCGTGCTATGAGCTTAATTACTCGATCCATCGACGTATAAAGACCCAAGAATTCTCCTGTAATTTCGCTTACGAGTCTCCACTTTTTTATCTCTTCACAAAAAAGGCTTATTTGTCGTTCAATGTGGGTCTCGAGGAGTATTCATTCCTTGTCTCCTAATCTAACACGATTTTTCATGTACACGTGAAACAGTAATATGTGGGTGAAATTTTATCTGCCACACTGCGGGTAGAATACTGTTAGTATCGTCTCTGGGTCGCTCGTTAGACCATCCTACTATATATTGGTCACATATGCTAGATAAAATTCAACGTATACAGATGTATGTATCACTTGCTCGTCGATGTCTCACATACATATATATGCATATCTGGGTGACGGACTTATTTCTGTAATTAGCAGCGCCCCGCAAATGGCTTTAGAACTGTTTTAAAGACTCGCTAGCGTTGAGTCATTCGGGTTTTTAATCTGATCAAATTGAAGGAAAGCAGTGTTTAGAGTATTATTATTATACTTGTTGGAGGATTACAATTGATTAAGATGCGTCACCTTAAGTCTAGACTCAAAAACGTGAGACTGAAAAGACATAATAAGATTCAAGGCGCTCGAAGATTAATTCTCCTGTGATTTTAACGATTACCCTCAGTTCGCATCATCGTGGGGTCAGTAAACGCTTTACAAGAGAGTGTATGGCGAATTTTGGATCGACGCTTATCAAGATCGCTCGACTGCGGGTCGTTGTACTCGGCTTAGTGTGTACGTATGTATATCACGCGAGATATCGGTCTCGAGAGGAATGCTCTTCTCTTCCTCTCGCGAGTCTTCTCCTCGAGGATCTATTGTTGCCGCGAGGTGACTTGCTCCCGAAAGCTAGATTCTCACAGTCTGACGGCGGTTTCTCCCTAATGGGAGACGACGCCATCCGGCTTCCTCTTACGACGAACATTATTTCAACAATGACAAAAATTCAGAAATAAAATAAGAAAAATGGTAGTTAAATATAATGAAGTCATTTCCTGCCATTGAATTTATATCATTCTTCTTATCATTGATAATTAAGCTGCTCGCTTGCCAAATCGATTAATTATATATAATGTTTTTCACAATTCACAAGAGCTTGAAATTCATATTTTGACGCGAAAAGATGGATGCAACGTAGGGAATGAGGCGCGTTCGGTTTAAAAGAGCAGAATTGGACGAGTCATCCTATTGGAAGAACAGTCCGTAGAATTTAGAGGATCACGAGGGTGTGCGTTGATACTCGTCACGGCACTCTCGACGAGTTCGGGAACTTAATTACCCCCGCTGGAATCACTGGGTGAGCACGCAGGTGACGTGTAATCGTCGCAGGTTCGATCGCGGTCGTTGCACTCGGCCGATGCATCTCTCGGGTCCCCGTCGTCGTTGCACGCTCCCTTTCCCGAGATTGCATCGACGACCACTTGCTTCGATAAGACTCACCTTACGACTCTATCTTCTTCCTAGATGCACTTTTTGCTAACCTTGAA
The DNA here is from genome assembly GCA_963989405.1 of Trypoxylon attenuatum. NCBI lineage: Eukaryota > Metazoa > Arthropoda > Insecta > Hymenoptera > Crabronidae > Trypoxylon > Trypoxylon attenuatum. The sequence goes on along the minus strand of OZ022492.1, from coordinate 3,144,059 downwards.
AAATGGGTGAAAGACCTTCCATTTATATCTCTACACGCGCATTGGTTGTCAACGTGCTGATTGCGAATCGTTAAACTCTGCACTTTGATGCAAACGCGAATCTTATCTCCAATATAAATCCATTAGAAATGAATTATAAAATATCCAACTTAATACCTTTCCCCGATTACTTAATTTATAACAGTCTTGCGAATAATTATTCGAAATTCGTAAGTTAGCAAAATAAATCGCTGGAAATAACGTGGTTATTGAAGTTGGAATTTGAAGGTAAATGAGGAGTTGAAAAGATTAATTGTAGGAAGGAAAAAAATTGGGATGGAACCTTGTAAGGTTAGAATCAATAATTATCAATCGCCTTCCATTTTGGAGAACAGTCACATTGGTTCGCTTCTGGGATTAAATGTACCTCCATGTGGCTTGCGAGTGGTGGGACCAAGCTTCGGTATCTCCTTGGTAGTGTCCTCGATTATCAGGAGCTGCATTCCATGCAAGAGCGCGGGCGAGCTTGCTCGCAAGGAGCAACGACATAATTTTCATTCGGTATCGAGTAGCATAGAAAGTGCTTAGGTAACCTTAACACTGCATTCATCGAGCTCACGGGAGAAAAGACTCGACTCGTTATGCTTTTCGAATCCAGATCCTGTGAAAATCGAAACCTGACTAACGTCTCGTATTTACAATTCACTTATTATTCATTTAAATATTTTTTACTTCAATACTTTTCCAGTCATTCATTAATTCCTTTATTCATTTTAATCATTGAAATATTCTTTCACCATTTCTTATAATCAATAATTGGAAACTAATTATTCCACTCTACGAATATTCAACTTTCCCTGCCACCAATTTTTTCATCAATCCCACTTTTTCCACCTATTTACCAAATTTTTCCTATTAATTAATCCCTGAAATTTATGAGTCTATTTCGCAAGTACACATCATCACTGTTATTAGGAACTGCGAACGTCCCCTTTGAGATAGGAACGAGTTAAGCCAATTGGTTTCTCGGACATAGGTTCAAGACCTCGCTACCTGTGCCGTGCAATTTCCCGTAGCGCTGTTACCGTAAGATTTCGCTGAAGGTGTTAAGGTCAACGGGATATTTCAGAGCGTTGAGATCATCCCTGAAGCGATCACGCGTACACGCGTGCCGAGAGTAGTCTTCTTCGTTTCTATCTTCGTCGTTCCACGTGCTCATTCAACTCTGGAACGAATTATCCTGCAGCCGTTAGTTCTATTGCTCGTGTGAGTATCCGTGTAATTAGAGGATGATGATCATCTCTCTTGCTCTCTTCATCGTTGAAGTAAGCAATGTACGTGTCTCAAGCGCGAAATTACTTAGTTGCTGTCTGTCCAGTGGGTTAATATCCCTACAATTTTCCACAGGATACTTTTTCTTCGTGCAAATCGTTCGTTCTCCACTGGACGAAGATTTAATCGATATCACTTATAGCTCAGAGAATCAACGACGTTGAGTCAAGCTAATAACTTTGTCTCGTTTTGTTTCGTGGAACTTCGAATAGGACGATTAGAATTATCGAGACGTCGCGGATCTAAATTCCGGTTGGGTCGCGATGCTTTTAAGATTTGTGACACGCATCCTTTCGGCGGGAGGGTGCCACGAATGCAACAACTGGCCGCGCCTAGCTGCAGAAAACTAACAAGTTTCAGCTCTCTTATTCCATTCGCGACGCGCATTTCCGCTCGGCCGGAAACCGATATAAAGTCATCGATCGTATTGCAGTACTACAATCCGAACAATAGGAGCTTTTTCTTTCGGTAAATATCCAACAATGTTACTATTATAACGTTTCGATCAGTGATTAATTGCTTTTTATTCACGGATCTGTTACAAACACAACATTAAATAAGATCATAATTTTAGTAATTAGACTTTTAATGACTAGTAATCGTGGGAATATACAACCTTTTATTAAAGATTTATTGCTTTAACAAGTTGTCACAAGTTTTAATACTAATGATTATTAGTATTAAATATAGAAAATAATTACGAAATTAGTGTTAATTATTTTAATTGCTGTAATTCTGTGAATTATGGTTAGATTTTGGAGATCAGAGATTCCAAAGAGAATCTTAATAAACTTCAAAATGAATAGAAACAGAATCCAAAGAAGTCACACTCAATTTTTGTGACTCCAAGGGTCTAATTAATTCTAATTACAATTAATTATGCTTATTCGCTGGATGGGATTCGTGTGTGTCCCAGAGAGCCGGTTCTGAGAAGAACATTGTTCTCAAGACAATTCGTCGGAGACGCGACCAGCTTGGGTTTCCAGTTCTTCTTCGAGAATGTCCTCGTTACGTTGCGAATTAGAGTCTCCGATGCGGGGCAGAGGCTTAGAAAAGCGGAGCTAACGCGTTAGAAAAGCCCATGGCAAAGCCGTAGAAAGTCCCGTGGATTAAACTGTCTGTCCTTTCACTCTTGGACGCGTTTTCCGCTGTGGCGTGGAAAAAGGGCGCATTGTGCGTATTCAAGAATTCCGGAACAATTGCTCTCTTCCGCGAGGACTAATCTTTACCAAAACTATTAACCAGTTTACCGCGTTTAACATATATACACGTCAAACTAAATCTTTATTCTCGTGCAGTTGACGTGTATAATCGTCGTGTAAAATAAGAAATTACCATTGACTATAAAAACTCGAAATTTTAATAAAATGTAATAAGAATATATTATTCGTCGATATTTGACCTTTATACTAAACTGGAATCAATTGAATTTCTTAGAATTATTTACTTCTTTAATTTTTCTTTTATTTATGAATTTAATTGTCTTCTAACAATTTTTAGGTTTTTAATAATTATAATCATTAAGTGGTTAATAACGCGACCAACGTCCCGATCTTGAATATATTGTATACATTGTTGAATATAAATTGCTGAAAAGAATCTTTCTCCGAAGCTTTTACTATAAATACTAATTGCATCGCGCAACTGCACACTCTTGTATGCAGTTCACAATTGCAGTGCTGAAGCCTGATTTACACTCAAGCTAAGCCGGTTGCATTCTCAACAGGCGTTCCATTTGAATTCGACTTTTAATTTTTCCACAGAATTTTACTGTTACCCTGTTAAAAAACACGAACCAAGGAATTCGAATATCGCGTATACCATCATTTACGATATTTTACGATTTTCCTATAAAGATAATGAGTACACTCTATTCCTAGAATTTATATTAACCCAGCAGATTTCTAATTCGGCGTTATTATCGTTAAGTTTTTCTAACAGATAGCGATACTGTTAGAATTTCATTTGCACGAATGGCCGGATATTATCCAGCTAATTTCATATTAATTTTTCCTTCGGTATTCATGCTTTTCATACGCGCCGATCGATTAGCTTAGAAATCTCTCAAGACAAAAAATACCTACATGGTCCGATTCTTCATCGTTGAACTGACTCCATAATTAATAACATTTCTTTCTAATCAACATTTTTCCCCATTTCAATATTTTCTTCATTTAATTATTTCTACATTTCCATTCGATTAATATGTTTAATTAAATTGATTTTAATCTAATTGATTTATTACTGATTCGAAAAGTTGGTTTAATTGAGTTCAATTTGTTTATTTATTTAATCAGTTTTGTACTGGAATCTAACATAAATAAAAAGAGCGGGAAAAGAGGGGGGTTGGGATTCTTCTTACGTCTGTCGTCCGAATCGAAGGCGCGGCATAACAGACTGGATCCCAATTGTACACAACGAGTCTCGTAAAAGTGGTTCGAATTGTCAAAGCAAGTTGTGTGAGTCCGTAATACAAGGTAGACTCGAGCAGATGGCAGCTAGCAATGTTTTGGCACGTGACCGTTGCCAACGGTCGTCGCACACCATGCGTGACTCGCTTATACACACCCTTAGTACAAGTTGAACCGGCTTTGTCGAAGCTTCTACAACCTTCGTCTCGGTGGGAATTTTCTTGCGCAGAGTGAAGACGAAACCCGCTGCAATGAAGATACCCGTGCGGTTGAGAAGATTCTTCAGGACTCGGTAAGTCGACGTTTATTCCTGTTGATCGTGAAATGTGCGCGCACGTGTGATTTACAAGGTTATAGGGTCTCTTAAATCGAATTAAGAAGAAAAATAAAAAAACGAATCGGTACAATTAGTGTCATAACCTCGGAAACAGTTGCTATTGCTACGCAGTTATATTAGTGATACTTCGAGACCGAAAAAGGGCCTTTTTCCCCGCGGTCCTATTTTCTTATATTACATTTTTAATGTAAAACTTTTTGTCGGTTTCGATTTTACGGAACGCGATGCCACAAATATTTTAAAGGCCAGATTACTTAAAATTTTGTTATATGTGCAGCTGTTTCGCCCGCTAGAACAAGTCCAGTCCCCGAATAAAATTGCAAACTATGACTCTATCTCTATATTGCCATTGCATTTGGCTTGCAAATAAAGAAATTTACGGGGGACTGGATGATTTGTTCTAGCGACCCAGGTCTCACCACGTGGAGGAGGCTGCTCGAGACCCACCCTAACCTCGCCCATCCTCCCTCCATTTACGCAACACTAATAAGCTAACGGTTTACAAAAAAAAAACGCGTACGCGAGCTAAGACTCTACTCAATCGGGCCAGATTAATCTAATTGACTCTACTTTAAACAGTACCGACTGTTAAAAAAAAATCGCGATCGCGAACCGATTCATTAACACATTAGGAATTGGGAAAAACAAATAGAAGGACAAGGAAAGGGATTAGGTAATCCCCCGATCACGTAGCGTTAAACCTAAAAACCTGAAAACCTATAACGGATTAGAGTTAGCAGATACTGTAACGCCATAGTTCCGTTCGTCTACTTTGTTACAGTATCTAAAATATGAGTATCATTCCCAGTGCTTAGGACGCGAAAACTAATGAAGTTATCTCTTTCAAAATATTCGCGAGAAAAGAAAGCTAACTTCACCCCCGATGAAAGGAAAGTTCAACGGAAAATCTGTGCTTTCACTATTCTAATTTACAATCAAGAATCTATTACTATCGGAAATCGTATAAAATTCGATTGCCGAGGTTTCAAAGAAAGCTAATTGATCAATTTCTTCGATGTACTTTCATGGGCATGTACAAGGAAAAACGGAAAGAAACCCAGAGAACCCCAAAATAAAAAAAGAAAAAGCAAAGGACTAAGATCGCGGGCGCGTCGCGTGACTCTAACGCGGCCCATGAGCTCCGAGCTATGGGCAAAAATCGGGGCAAATGACTCTACGCCAACTCAGACTAGCACTGCCGGATCTACTAGCCTCCCTAGGGGTAGTCGACCGGTCTAACGGAACCGTCTTTCGTTAGCATCGCGGCCTCTTCCTGATCTACGGACCGTTCGATGGCCCGTAAACGATGGGCCACCGGGAAGAGGCAATCGGACAAAGTGATTCTAACCACGACCCTAATTCGTAGGGCTTACGGCAAAGTGACTTTACTCTAATTCACGCAATAGCAAAAAAGGAACCCCAACAAAGTGTGACTCTAAATCGCGACCCATCACGGTGGGTATCGCAAAAATTGACTCTAAAATCATGAACAAAACACGGTGATTCTCGCCCTTGGCCGCCGCAATGTTGGGATTCCTAGGTACCGATTGGAACCCAAACATTGTTGCGCCAAGGGACAACGCGAAACTTACTCGTTCCATGGACGGAATGGCATCGCGGTATGCCACCCATGGAAGAGTTTATTTAATCGATTGCAAACGTGACTCTACCAATTGACTTGACTTTACTCTACTCTACTCTAGTCGCGTATATTCGGTTGTGCCCATGAAAGTACATCAAAGTATGATTCTAATATAACTCACCAATGCTAGAACACCCAACAAACGATCTGTTGCAAATGAGCTCGAGATGCTCCGAAAATACGTTAATCATAGCGAATGCTATGCAAAGCTACACTATTCGCGACGCACAGATTTCCCATTGAACTTTTCTTTACCGGGTTAGAACCTACAACTAGAAAAAGGTATTAGTAATGGACTATTAGTAATAGTCTATTACCGTGATACGATAAATAATATGACTAGGTATTCGCGAGCGTCCAAAACAAAGGGAATGATACTCAAAACAAGACAAACAATAGTTAAGAAAAGGAAGAATCTGAAACAGAACAAATGAGTAAAACTCAAAAATCATGCGCAGATATACACCATGCAAAAGCAAAAAAATCGAAACATACATAACAATATCAATGCATATCGAAACAGAACAAATTAGTAAAACAAATTAATAAGGATAACGATGTAATCTGAAACAGAACAAATGAGTAAAACTCAAAAATCATGCGCAGATATATACCATGCAAAAGCAAAAAAATCGAAACATACATAACAACATCAATGCATATCGAAACAGAACAAGTTAGTATTAGGGTGATTCACGCCAACCTGATCAAATTAAGCCACACAGCCTCGTTATTTTCGCGAATCATAATTTCCAAAAATAATTGCTAACTGACCCAAAGTTTATTCAAAAGCGTTGATAAAAGCGCGTACTGTAAAGTGAAGCGATTCAAGTATCAACCCATGGTACCAAATGGGTGACCATGAGACCCAATTCAAATGAAAAAGTCAAGCTAAGTCAACGTAAATATTCGGAAAGTAACGAAAGCTATGCGATCTTAATCCGATCAAAGTTTCCGCGCGAATGACACCTGTCGCGCGCGGCACTCTTTTATAAGCTGCCGGCTGGCGGCACGGTTGACGGGAGCGCGCGCCGGGCGTCTGCCAATCACAGCCGACCTGACGTCATCGAAGCTCCTCCCGAGTCACTGAATCAGTCACACAGACTCATGCTCATGATTTTTATTCTTAACAGTTAATTTATATTTTTTCGACTCTTTAACAATCCAATATTCTAATAATCAATAGATTGTTTAAACAATTAGTCAATTACTCCCTCTAATAATTAATCAAGAGACGCGGCTGCGTCTCGCGCGAAATACATATGTACATCCATTTATCCATCCAATCCAAAATCCAAAACATCTATATTAGTTAATAATTTAAGTGACGAGTCGTAATATTTTATTTTATCGGATCGGAATCGAAATTTATTTATTATCATACTAGTTTATACTTTTCCAGCTTGACTCGTAGTGCAGAGTCTTGGATAGAAACGTTTGGAAAAAATTATTGAAATCTCACAAAAAGCCTTACAGTAAAAATGTAAGGTAAAAAGACGTGCGCCAAGTATAGGCAGACCAGTCTTGATTTTAAGAAAAATGGTTTAATTAATTAGTTCTATCAGCATTTACTGGAATCAAGTGAGCAGGTGTGTTATCGGGGTAGCATCGTTATAACTGGAGTCGGAATAGACCTGTCGATGAAGAGAAGAAGAAGAAGAATGCAAATTGCACTGTGGTCGTTACTGGACTGTGACCAGGAGGTTACTTCGATCAAAGACTCACGATAATTAAGTCTTTTGCACGAAGTATGTATCTCTTTCGTGAAACCATTCCCAGAGATTCTTCCAGCAGCATCTTCGATTTTATCTAAATCGCGTCAACCACGTTATCGAAATAGAAGTAGATTTCTAGGTGAAAAAATGCAGCGTTGAATTCCACATAGGAAAGAACAGATTTTATTTGGATCTAGAGTAGCATTTCGACTTTCACAGGGATAATTCGTAGATGGAAAAGAAACGTGAATGGTAAGAAGATCTAACATGGGTATTAAGTTCACGAAGCCTGAAGTAGTAGCTAAGCTGCTTCTGATACGATCGGGTGATATATGTAGGAATTATGCTAATATTTCTACGGTGGTCAAGAATTTAGTCGACCTGCTCCGTCGGCAGAAAATTGATGGCTTATTAATACACCGTTATTCCAATATTTCGTAATACAGAGCTCAAGGAGCCTTAGAGGCCCCCGACTTGATACTTTAGAGGCCACGATTTCCCTTTTAATCTACCTACCCGTCTTTTTCATCAAGAATCTCCTTCTTCTCTCTTCTCCCGAAGTAATTCGGTCACTTACAATTAGAGAAATCAGATCGGATTACGCGAGGAATTACATTAGCCTACTGGAAAGTCAGGGTTAAAGGTTATATTGACCTTTGAATTTTCTTTGCGATTACATCGTCTGCTAATTGGACTCACGAGAGACATTAGCTGATTCTACAATTTTCAAATTGTAGTTTAGAATTTATTCGAGAAGATAAAGATCCTTAAATCTTTATTCGAACTTTATTAGACTAGTCCAATTTATTAATTATACTTTCTAATAATTAGAATTAGAATTTCTAATAATTTTATCAATTATAATTTCTCAAATAAAAAAAGTAGAGTCTTTAACTTGATTCTTTTTAAATTAAAAATAAGTCATCTAATAAGTTTGCGAATTAAGAAAATCACTTGATTAAAAAGATAAAAGTCTTTTACCTTGATTATCTTAAATTAAAAAAAGTCTGTGAGTTAATTAATTTAATAAGGGTAGTCGAGTTATTAGAGTACCGCGGTTGCAACGAATACCGAGGGTTATTTCGAGGGACAAATCACAGCGAGACCAAGAGAAATTCCGTGCCGGCAAACCGTTAGATCGCCACCTGTTCCATCGGTGCAAACCGAGAGGTGCAAGGAAGATGCACGGCGCATCGTAGATCAGTGCATTATACTTGGTCGTCCTGTTATTTTTTCGCACGCGAAATCATGCGAAAAGCAAGTCTCTAGGGTACTCACATACATGTAGAAGCCAAGTGTGCTTGAATAACCCGGGAGAAAATAGTTTCGCGAGATTTACGCTGCCGTTACATTTCCACTCGCACCTTGGAATCAATTAGTCATAATTGTTGGCTTCCGGGTGGCAAAGAGTCGGATCTCGAGGAAGTCTCTTGCCATGATTACGAGACTGGTGGCGTGGAAAACTGGTTTAAATCTTGCGAATAATAATTATCCTCCAAGGAGAAGCAAAGACATTGGTCTCACTAGTGTGAAAAAGTGCAATTGTAGAGGAAAAGTAGTCTATATAAGCCGTTTTTATAATTTAAGTATCAAAGTACAACTTGGTTCAGTCAAAACTTTCTTTTATTTATAATAAATTTTCTAAATAATACAGATTAACAGCATTAAACAAGAAAATTGATTTACTCGGCGAGTAATAAATCATTTATTTTAGATGCCATTCGTTATTTCAATTTTTATTTTAAAAAGAATTTTAAAAAACAATATATATTATAATATTATGTTATATATAAGCGACTGATATATAATTGTACAGAAAGAAGATTAATCAAGGGGGGGTTCGTTAGAAGATAAGAATCTGTCGCATTCAATTCTTACATCGCGAGAGACACCAGTATTAGTGTCATTACCCTGATTCTACAAATAGCCTTCCACAACACTCGGCAAAGTGACACCTTTGCCTGGAGCAGCTATTAGACCGCTATCTTCCAGCCATTAATTCAAAGACGACGCTTTCCACGATGACACTCCAACCAATTACCATTCTCTTTTTCCATCAAGCGTGTCGTGCCCAATGAGCCCAATAAAGAGAAGGGTGAAACGCATTTCCTCCAGTGACAAAAAATCTTTCAGGAGAAGAGAGAGAGAGAGACCACCTTGCTAAATTGATTTCTCGCCACAAAGGAAACACGAGAAACACGAGAAACGCATGAAAGAATCATCGCGTGGAAATCTACGTGTGTTTCAATGTTTCTTTCGGGATGCGACACCGTGATACGCTTTGCGCCGATCGGTTTCTCGTTTCTCCGGATGCAACACATGTATATATATTAATCTTCGCCTGTATTGGTACTATGACTCGGAATACTTGAGAACGTCCTTGAAACTGACCTCATACGATTTACGACGCTCGAGAAGCTCTTCTTCTGTGGGAAACGTATCCTTGATTCGCGCGAAATTGTTACAGTTTACGATTATAATTATTGAGTACTAATGCGACGATAACGTTAGTCAACTGAGTTTCTTCTAAGCTGTAATAATCATTGGTGACACGCTGAGAGAGAGAGAGAGAGAGAGAGAGAGAGAGAGAGAGAGAGACATTGAAAGGCTAAGAGGATAATAGTGTTGCGTTGAAGGTCGATTCATCTGAGAGATCTGAGTTATTACTGTGCGGTGCCATAACAATAGCTCTGCCATAGCAGCTCATCGTGTAAACAACATTATCGCGACGTCGCAGTACAACAGTTACCATATTCCAGTGGAAAGCTCGTAGGACAACGATTAGATAGAAACTTTAATGATCTATGGTTTATGAATCACAGACTTCCCGATTACGATCTTCCGGGTCCAAGTTATCTCTGTAAATGGCTTATGATCGTAGAAAAATACGAGCCAGGCAGAGATCAATGGGAATTGATTCCGTATCGAGAAGTACGCGTATATAACCAAGGTCTGGCATGGTGGAACGCAAACGGGCGTCACGCATAACAGCCGAAACGAACGGCCAGTCTACACGAGGTGAATGTCACTACTAATCGTTTGTCATCGATTCATTGAGATTCCAATCGTTTGATTCTCGGGAAAAAGTAAATAGAATCCAGCTGTTTTTCATAATACTCTTGATTTTCGAGCTTTCTTTTATTTAGAGGATAGTGCATCGAATTGAAGAATTTATAATTGAGTTCATTGTGCGAGTCGAACATTGATAAATCCTGAACCTTTTTATCATTCAATTAGCGATTTTTATCTAATATAGTTTGTTAAAGAACCGTATTCTTCAGTTAGTTAGAAGTAAAGTAAGCACAATGAGTTCTTTCATCTTCTCGTTTCTTTTCATTCCATTCAACATCTCTGACCCCTAGATTGTACTTTAAATCCTCGACCTTCGAATCGTGTTCTTTAATCAACATTATATCGCAATGTACATGATTTTTTTCATGATGAAATTATAGCAACTCTTCAATGAAGTCTATTGCCTAGTTTTGACTCTATCGTTCATAGGCAATCCAATAGGATCCAAGTTCCCTCGCATACTAATGTCGCGCATGAAAACCGAAATCTCTGATTTTGTATTCGAATCACTCGTAGTCTGGAAAGTCGGGTCGTTCGAGGCTGTTGGCATCGTGTAGCACGTGCTAGCCACCTTTCCGTTGGCAGCACACCTCGTCGAACGCGTGCGTGCTCGCGTACATCGGCGAGAGCAGAAGGACGATACAGAAGGACAGGCGGCATCAGGCCGCAGTCGCGCGTGAGCTTCTTTTAACCACAAGCTGATTTATTGAGAATTCACCCTTCGCGTTAAAACATCGGCCTTGCAACATCGACCCTGGATCAAAGAGATCCGCCTACCGCAGAATCCCTGTTCACAGAATTCCTTTTTCCCAGGTTAAAACGTTAACGTCAATTTTGTAATAAAAATCAGGTTTAATTCTGTCTTTGCTGATATTCGTGGGGAGTCTTGGGACAGTTGTGAATCGGAAATGCGTTTGTTGGGATGGAAGGATTGGAATATGGGACCTCAGGTAGATTTTCCTATGTGTGTTGGTAAAAGGGAAGCCCTACTGGTTAGATAAAACGGCCTTTTTTAAGTCCTTACGACCTTTGTCTGGCCCATCCGTGGTTCCCTCCGCAAACGGGATTCCTTTCATCCTATTGCATCGCAATCCTCAGATCTAACTGCTTCATCAATTCCTTCAAGTATATGTATAAAGAAAAAACTAAGGAAAATAAATCAGTTTTAATTTGTCTAATTTGAATATAAGGCTAATAATTAGGCTGATGGAATAAATAAATAGAATAACATTTGATTTAATGAATAATTCCCAGGTGGATGATGATAAAAATCGGTACGCGATAGCGTTTTATTTATAACACCAATTACGTCAAGATTTTAAACATCCGTCGGAACAGTATATTATTAAGTTTTATTAGATTTTAGATAACTAAAAATGAATCGATATATGGAGAAAATATGTAGCAATATTGTTTTAAATAGTAAGTTATCCATTTTCCGGACAATTAATTTCCCGTTTTAAAGATAATTTCAGAGTGCACTAGGTTAAAATAAAAGCTTCACATATTTATTAGAAAGACAATGTAATAAGAGTAATTACATTTGAGTAAGTAAATAATTAGCTGCGGTTAACAAGAGAATTATACCCCTCCAATTGCAACCATGCGCCTACCGACCGCCTAATCCGAGCGTCGACGAAGCTACACGAACTGTGCCGAGAGGTCACTACCGTATCAACCGCCGGGAGCGCGCCAGTCGTGCGCGGGTGTTCAAGGAGGACAGACAGACTGTGCGTCGTGCTAGTGCGTGTGTCGCGTTGAAATCACTTTGATTTTCGCGCTTTATGTATCTGACACAATCAGTTATCGCGAACTCCTACACCAAATTCTATCGATCGGAAAAAAGTGCGAATCTAATAATCGCGCGAACTTTTGCGAAACTTGCTCGAGTGTGAACAGTGGTTAGAACGCTGGCAAGTGGCCCTTTGGCGATTTTCCAGTGACAGGAAGAGACGCATATGTACTTTGGGAACTGTTAGACACATTTTCATCTGAACATTGCTGCCATACTTCCGGCGGTGCTGATATGAAACAATTGGGAGATTGATCTCCAGGTAAGAGATCCCATTCAATTCTCATTCAACTGGTTAGTGTTGCTGCTTTTGATGTAACAGCTGAGAGAATATTATCCGAGACGTAATAATTTTATAATGTTATTCTTGTTTGTTTATTTTGATTTGAGACCGACTGCTTAGGTCATATGCCCTACGCATTAATGTTTATAACTGTATAAGAAGGGTATATTCGAAGTATGATATATACATATCAGCTGTTTTTGTATCAGTTTCTTGTCTCTTATAATCTGCGTTCAGTCAGCTGTACAATTCTGATCGGTTTCCATTTCACCCTAGCAATACGACGAATTGCAAACAACCGTCAACTATTTCTTGCGATAGATAGAATATCTCGCGATCGAGATGTTTCTTTCTCGAAAGACATAACCTCCACAGAAAAAGCATATAATATCGCAAAACAATTGTACCAATTGAACTAGAACCGTGATCGATCTTCGAATCTCTATTATATTTGGAAAGCTGTCGAGGTTGGCTTATTGCGTTGTTGGAAAGCCACAGAGGCACACAGCATTCTCTGCGGTGTACCATTTCCCTGAGGTATCGAGAGCAATAAAATCTTTCCGCGAAAGGGGTAACGAAAAAAAAGATACCGATAGTTTGATTGGAATAAGATCACGCGAGCCAATCTCACGTTGTAAACAGATAATCTGGATTGTGTGGACTTAGTAGGTCTATCGCAAAGTTCTGTTCAATCCCGGCGACACTTTATCGGTGGACTTTTGCGGGTTGTTGACACTACGATATATATATATAATAGTCTTACGGAATTCCATTAGTCCAAGTGTGGTGTATGTATGTATTACTAGCCAATCGAGTTGGACAATAAGACGCGACTCTTATTACGATCTACATCTCAAATGTATAGACTCTTATCACACATAGCGATTGGGCTTGCTCAGCCCAATTATCTTAGGATTCCACGAGCGATAATATAGAGCATTCCAATGAACAATTTTCCTTTTACGGTGGCGCGAGAGTCGCTGGATTAATTTGTATTGTAGCCGAGGATAAGAATCGTTGATATCGTCATTGGCAAAGTATCGTTTAATTCCTTATTCGGTTAGGAGAGTTAATTGGATCGAGTAACTACTATTATCTTCTTTCGATACGAATTAGTTCTTGGATTCTTAAATCGCTTGGACATAGATTTTCAGATGTTTATAAAATTTTGAAATTTTATTTGTTTATCGAGTTTGAACATTGCAAAATCCTATACTTTCTGCCGCCGGAATAGATACTAGATCTGTCTTATGTACTTTGTTGTACAATTGACAGCAGATCGGCATCGTCAAATTATTTCTCGATTGTCAAAACAGCGAGACACGGGTTCACTGGCCCAGTTGAATCTCCATCGTGTTGAATTTCGTTCATTTCATTCATCGAGATGCGTCGCGATTAAAGCGAATTGTTTGCTCGAACAGTCGACATCGAAATCGAGGAATGCTGTTTGTGATCGATAAGATTTCCCAAGCTGCTAGTTAATCAGGGCCGCCACTGATCTGATTGATTGTTGGTTATTTGAACAGTCTGCCAGATGTAATGCCACCTTTCCGCTTTATGGCCTTTATTCACACCGCAAAACTACTCTACGATCTCTTCGGTCCATCGCTTACAATTCTTCTTCTTCTTCTTCTTCTTCTTCTTCCCAAGAACCGCAACCACTTTAGCTCTTCACTCTCCATGTCATTAGACTTCAACGTGACTTCGTGTGCTTGAAACATGCTGCAAGACCACCGCATCATTCCCTCGAGCTAAAAGCTAGCGAAACGCTTAGCAATATCTCGCAGTCGATTCGGAACGTTTCTAAGACACGTTGAAGTATCTCTGTGAGTAGAGAGAGAAAGAGAGGGGGGTGATGAGAGGATCGTTCTCGAGTCGGTTCTTCCGGTGGCACCTTGGCAGCCGGCTCAAGTGTCGAAACGGTGTTTCCAACGTGTGGAGCGTGTCCAGCGAGTACGACACACCCGCGGTACGTGTAAAAATGGAGTTTTTATGGGCGCTACGCTGTCGACCAACAGCAGTCCGTTACTCCTGGGTTGCCCTCGCTGTCTATGGCTGCCGATCACAATTACACTGACCATACAGGTGCTCTCTTACACCACGACTGTTCTGCTCGGCTTGGATTTCTCACTAAGACGCACACGGGAACTAACTAGGATTTTTGGTCGATGGAATCAAGGTCACGATTTTCAAGGCGCCCAAAAGAAATGGGCACGCTTCTTTTTTCTCAAGTGATCAACGCGTTCGGTTGCGGTCAGTCGAATGTATCGGACGATTGCAGAAGTTCATGCCTGATGTGGATTCACAGGGTTTGGGGCACGAACTTCTGCAATCATCTGATAAAGTATGAAAAAATGTCTCGTGGGAATGTTAATATCGTCGTTAGAATCAGCCGCCTAGGATTACACTCGAATATCGAACTTAAGAGATAAACGAAGCTGGTGCTGTTAGCTCGAGGAATCTTAGTTAATCGGCGTACTTAGCAATTTTCCAAGGATAATATCCACCAAGATCCATAATAATGCTCCGTCAGCAATTGTGCGATTATTCTCCCTGTATTTTGTGTGGTTTCACCGGGAAACATTATTTTCCCTCGTTTAGTGGGATTTCTTATCGCAGCAATTCTTCTTTCTCGTCTCGAGCCTGTTGTCTCCGGTAATCGCGTAAACTATCGTCGAGCCAACTTTCGCCAGTTGGGTCCTTCGTCAAGCTGGGGAGCTAAAATCGTATGGCCTTGATTCGAAAAACTGGGCCAGCTCGAGCCTCTGCATCCCAGGCGGCTGCAATCACCGTGCACAATGACCGGTTGCGCGAGATCGTATTTTTCTTCTCCTCTCTTCGAGTTGTACTATATCATCCAAGGAGTCAGAATTCTTCCAGTGAAACCACCTGCAATCGGGCGACGTCGACGCACTTGTTTCACATGGACCCACCACCTCTCTCAGTGCATTAAGCATCTTGCGAATTAAGAATGCATCAAGATCTCTTGTGAAATCGTTAAGTTTCTTGTGGTCCCAGAATAATTTCACTCAGGAGACTCTTTTGCACTCTCTTCCCAGTTAATTACTAAATAAATCTTTCGTTTCGTTTCGTCTACTAAATGTATCCTGTTCTTTAAAAAAACAGTTGAGAAATTTGAATTTCACTGAAACTTCAAAGTTTAGTTCAATCGTTCATTGGATCGCAGTTTCGATTTCTCGTGTTTTCGAATCGTTCCTCGACCAGTGTAGACGTGTACTGTTATATAAGCTACCGATAGTCCTGAATGATTTATAATGGAGACTAGTCGGAAGGAGCTAGGTATTCAGACGGTTCGG
Source organism: Trypoxylon attenuatum (assembly GCA_963989405.1). Classification (NCBI taxonomy): domain Eukaryota; kingdom Metazoa; phylum Arthropoda; class Insecta; order Hymenoptera; family Crabronidae; genus Trypoxylon; species Trypoxylon attenuatum. Next base: position 3,128,179 of record OZ022492.1, on the reverse strand, counting down.
TTGCTAGTACCCGCTTGTTCAATAATATTTCTCATAGGTATTGTGTAATGGATTGTCGTATGTCCACTGTCGAATTTCCGAGGATCGCGTTTGTCTTCGAAAAACGAAAGTGTGTCCATTAAATTCAAGGTGTCCACAGGACAGTCACCACTGGTTTACCAATGGATCAGTCGGTTTGATTCACAAATAAGTTCCACTGGTTGCATTTCTCGAATAAAACGAGACTTGCTCGTTGCTAACAGTGGGACGTGTTTCGATCAAGGATACCGAGAAATTTTTATCGCTCACCTTTGCAGTTTCATTTCCTTATCATCACGCCAGTGACGTCACTGGCTAATTAAACAATGACATTCCATTGTTATCTCGAGTTCTGATTCCGCCCTGATCCCTTTGCATCTCCGCGTAAGATAGAGTCTCTTCACGGGTATCTTTTCCTTAGTGTTTAAAGACATTTGCGACATTTTAAAGATTCTTTCATTTAAAGAATTCAAGATTCGAGATTAAAATCCTTCGCTCGTCGAGTATTTAATTCATTACGAAATTCGCGGTCACGATGTACATACCAATGCGACGATGACCTTTGATTAGGTAAGCAACGAACGAGTCATTGCCCCGGCTCACAGCAAGCGGAAGAATCCTTCTATACTTCACATTCAGCCATAAGCGATCTTAATCTATGTTTCGCAAAAATGTTCAACTATCTCTCTAAAAACTACTCCATACACACCTTTCCGCTCGCTTGATCACAATTCCCCTAGGGTGAATTCACCCAGTACCATTGTTGTATTCTCTTCGTTTGTTTCTCTATTTACATTACACCGTTCACCGCAATAATCTTGCGGCACAGCGTGTGCATTAGAGTTAGCTCTACAGTGTAGAACAGAGACGAGAGCAGTGGCTCGCTAGCGCAATCTTCAATTCCCTGCAAATGGACTCTAATTGGAGGCAGGAGCTGCGCTTCCGTTGGCTCGATTCCGGCGCGGAACCCTCGGGCCTCGCGTTAGTGCGCAGATGCAAGAGATAGGAAGGTGGAGGGAGGTGAACCACCAACCACATACTACGCGCTTGCCTCGTATAATCACTTTTTCCGAGTATCGCACCGTTGGATGATGCCGCGTCTGCTTCTAATCGAGCCGGTAATGCGAGCGATAATGGTACATACACTCGGTGGAACTTGCTAGATCACAGTTGTGCCAGTGCCAATACGCAGGGAAAGGAGATATGTACATACGTTGTATGTATCACTACGTCGTAGTGGTACTCTCTGCGAGCCGTGAGAAGAGATTTCTCTCGATGCTGTCGCTCGATGCGAATACACTTGCAGGATACTTGAAGTATTTATTGCCACGGGTATCGTGCTGATATCGGAGCCACGTGCGAATCGAACGCCTCTGTCGACCTCGCTTTTCGAACTTTCTTGCCATCGGGCTTGCTTTTGAAAGTCGAACGTATTAATAGGCAGACTGGCAGATCGGGAAAAAAATCTCTATCCAATATAAGGATATAGTAAAACTGTATTTAAAGTATCAAGAGACAAGATCTTGTCTTGGGTCAAGTAGAAGAAGACAGACCTTGTATCTATTCCGGAGACAGAAGTTATATTTGTCTTTTGATCAATTCCGTGAATAAGAGTTGTACGTTAGCGGGATTACTCAATTTGGATGAGTAATTAGTAATGGATAAGATGGCACGAGATTATAACGTTTCGCAGGAACCGAAATAGTAAGTTACTTTTCACGCTAATAGTTACGTGGTATCTTAATGTTACTGTTGCGTGTCTGTACCGAACCATTTGCATGGCTGGCGATTATCACGATGGCAAAAACGGTGCATCGAAACGCGCGTCTAACTGTAACCGAACTGCTCGGAACCTAGTGCACGGTTTAATGAAATCGGGAGGAGTTCTTCGCCTCGCTCGAACTCGTTGCGCAAGACCCGAAGAGAGTTTCGCTCGTCTCTATACACCACTGTACTCCATTGCGTTTCACATTGCGTCCTGCAAGTATATGGGAGAAAAGTCAGGTTCGCTTCTAAATCCTTGAGTAAAGCGAGCGGAATCAATAGTCGCCAAGTTCGAATAAGTCTGAGATTAATTAAGCTTCAAACACTTCTCATTGTACAAGCGTCAATGAGCACTATTGGCACAAGAATATCAATCCAATTATATTTGGGCCAATTATATTTTAATTATAAAAAACCTGTTTCTATACACGGAAAAGTGACTCTATGTGGATCGATTCCAGAATATTCTAAAATAATCAAAGGAAAAATCGTCTGCGAAAAATGATTGCTGTAACCAATCCTTTTATACATTCTTATCTGCATCAGTAAGATGAGGAAAGAGATAGACAGTGGTCAGAGGTAGTTTCATCTGCTCCAGTCTACAGGTTTCAGATACTATCCGTGAGTTAATTGCATCAGTCTCCACAGGAGGAACTCACACGACGGTGCAATCCTCCAAATTTGCACAACTTCCTCAGTATAGTAGCCTCTTTCACCCGAAGACAAGCTGCCGTGGGCACTTGTCCTTTTTTACGATGCGAATCGCGCTTTTCTTGCAATTCCTCGTTGGGGATCCGTGCCAGTGGTTTCAATGCCCGGAGCCTGGAATTACTGTGATAATTACCAAGCAAAGAAGAACGCGCGAACTGACTGTTTACAATGTTGGAAAAAGTCTTGAAGCTTCCCTGTAGAAGAGAACCCATCGTAAATCTCAATGAAAGAGTTAATTCACGGATAGAAAGTGAAAACAGTTGATTTGGTTTAATTTCGAAATATCAATCTAAGGATAAATCAATTCTATCATCACTTTGGAGTCTCGTTAAAATCGCTTTTGACGCGAGCTATCAGATGGCATGTCCAGTTACCGAGAGGAGTCTAGCGGATTACGTAAAGGGGGGTGGCAATCGCAGAGTCAGGATCGCGTGGGTGTATGCGCCGACAGTGCATTTGCCTATAGTGCTGGGCCGAGTAACGGTGCAGCGACCGCGAACTGCATGCGAAATGCGCTCGCGCGACCTTGACGGAACTGTAAGAAAGATCTTGAGATCACGGTAGAACACTCGATATCTTTTCAAATACTTATACTACGCGTCTAATGCTTACTTCTAAATGTAAGAAGATATTTTTCGGAAACTACGTGATATTTTACTTCTCTTCATTGTCGCGATAGAACAGGAGTACTAGCTACGAGAAGACTCAACCTTGGCGAAGAGAATTCATATCGCCATTCCAGTCGCGCGGGTAGAATTGCATTTTAAGTGGACTGCGCCCGCATGCATCATTCCAAGCTTACGTAAACGGTGCTCGCATACGTATTACTTAATCGCGCATTACTGGACACAGAGGCCAGGACGACTGCATTCCTGTTTCTCTCGAAAACTGAGAGATTCAAGAATGGTATCCAATTATACGGGATTCGTAGTCGAGAGGTCGTTATTAGAACTCGGCTTTTCTTAAAAGACACTCTCTTGAAGTAACTGAGCTAGTCTCGAGGTGAACAGACTGATGGGATTAAGAGCAACCTGATAGATAGAGGCGAATTGCATAACTGTAAAAGACGAGCCAGTCACTTTTTTTCTTTTGCGATACTCGCCTTCGCCCGGAAAGGATTACACTGCACTGCTGATACTTTCCACGTTAGGCAGACCAGGTCTCTCAGTGGATTGGGCTACCAGGCCCGTTTTAACGGAGTTCTTCTTACGCGTAAATTCTTCCTACCCTCGAATATTCTGGGAAAAAATCGCGGGAATTTTCAATGTGTATATGTATTCTCTTTGGCGTTAGTTTATGAGATCCTTTGGTCTATAGACTTGAGAGACAATTAAGAAGCTAATTGTTGGATTAAGCAATCTTCGATGCAGCTCATTTAACTGGAATTCGCATGGAACCAAGAACAAATTTAATAGCTTCTTCTTTTCCATCTTTTCGACTCATTAACGTAAAGCTATTCATCGTTTATAGATAGCTATTATTTTAACAGCTAGAGGTACACAAGAAGTACAGAGGCAGTTGTTTTCGTCAGTTTTCTCTGTTGAACTTGTCGGCTACAGCGAATCGTTTGGACCTTATCGTGGTGCCGTAAAAATTCAAGGCAATTGTTTGGTGTCAGTCTCTATTGCGATAAGCGAGTACATAATGCTTCACGTGCTTCCCAGTTTCATATTAGTATTCCAAGAGTCTTTACTCTCACTCTATATATATTTGCCTTTTAATTTTACTCGAGAATTTCTCTAACATCATTTCTAGAACTATTTGAAAATACGGAATTCGGAGAGAAAAGAGAAAGAGAGATGAAATCCTTTTAACACACATTATCTCCCGTTATCAGACTTAATCGCTGGGCAAATATTTTCGCGCATCTGACGTAACGAGCCTGGCATCCGAATCTCGGCGATGTGGCTTGATACTACAGAGTATCTTCGAGGTCACATCGCCTTCCACAATAGCAAGAGTCCCTTTTTTTTTTGTCGACGGATCGAAACACAGGAAATTCAACTCTTCTTGTGTCTTTGGCTTATCTTTGGTTCTAACGAAATTATCAGCTAGACTTACAAGTGACATTACGGAACTGGTATACTCCGATTTTAACGAAATTTTAACGATATGTAGTTTTCAAAAATCTATTCGACACGTATTTTTTTTTAGCTGCCTAAATTCACTTTTAGGGGTTGAAAATAAGGGTCGAAGGTTCGAAGGGTTGTTAGTTGCTCGGAAAATGGTAGATATTCTCGAGCTTCGCTTAACGATCCCGAATGGTACTTCCTGTTTAGAAGCCTGAGAACCGAAAGCTCCTCTCTTCCTCTAGCGGCTAGGATCAATTACCGCTAGATCATCTTCCGCGAGGAAAGATTGTCGGGTTTGTTCTTTCGCACTCGCCACGAAGAGATCGACGTCTAATCGAGCTGCTTATTTTCAAATTGCTTCTTAGATCTCTTTATAAAGAAAGTCAGGGTGTGCGCGCGACCGAGCTTTCTACCAGTGACTTTTCTCACTTCCTTTATGGTCATTGTCGACCTCGAGCAAAGAGTTTCTCGTGTTCTCTCTCTGGAGAAGTAATTTCGTCGGGAATCGTATTAGTGGAAAGTCTAGACTCCTATCCTTCACTCGTCGACTTTGTTTTCGTGGATAAACGCATTTATCGCTCTCGTGTGAGAGACTTAATTGAGATTCCTGTTTGAACTCAATGTTACTGCTATTGATCGCGTACTTCGCCCACTGTTTTTCGCCAATGTTTTCCTTCGCGATTATGACGGCACAAACTTGAAGTTATTTTTATACGCGAATCCTCCGAGTCTTGGAAAGAGAAATTAGAGCTTGTTCTTTGTCCATCGACCACTGCGAATAAGTAGCAGTTATCGAAGAGAAAATATCGAATCACTCAATGAAGAAATCAATTTCTATTCAATTAAACTTATTTCTGTTATACGTTTGGTTAATAGCTTCTAACGTAATCGGTTTTTAATCCCTGATACCGAGCTAATGCCTCGTTCTAATCATTATAAAATCAATCACGTAAATTAAGTGTACTTTATGTAGAGTGCAAAGATTTCCATTTCGATTCGCAGATATTGTCAGGATGAATTATTCGAGACTCTCAGAACGATTTTACCCGGAAAGAAGGAAAAGTATCGGCATAATTGAGAGCAACCTTGGCCGATCGATAACTCGGTGCACTCGCTCTCTCGGGAACCGGCACGACGCGGCGCGGCATCGCGGGCGATCGACAGAAAAAGCCGCCTCGAAAGCGGCCGGACGAGGGCTGGACGCGAGTCACACTCGTAATTGGGTTCTCCGGTTGTCTTTTCAAACCCTTCTGCCAGGAATGCAATTCAGAAATTGTCTGGAATGCCAGTGCACAGTGATATATGCAACAGAATCGATATATTCAACTTGAGAAATATCGCAATAAACTATATTTTTCCCCTTAAAAAATTAATGAGAATTTTTCCAATTGCATTCGAATAATTAAACTTAGATCTCTACCGCTCTCATTTTTGTTACTGAAATTCAATTCTGAAAGTGAAGTTACTATTTTTTAAGAATATAAATTGTAAATTATTTATTATTTCGCAAGCAAACAATTTTCTTGTTTAACGATGCCAATTTATATTACTTGGGAAACTTAATATAAATTAAACTTCAAAAAGTGTAGATACTTGAATTAGCCAATGAATGAGTAATATATTGGAAAAATTGAGAATTGAGTATTTCGCGTGAAAATGCAAGGTCTAATCAAAGAAACTTCGTTCCTCGAAGAAGATAGAAATGGGAACCTCTGGTCTATAGGAATCGCGGAAAGAAAGGAACTCGATGCGTCTCCGCGACCAGTTTTTCTTCGCGATCCGTCGCGCTTGATCCACGTGCGATCTCGCGAGGCCACTTCTTGCAATCCACAGCTTCTCCTTATCCTGTCCTCTCGCCTCCCTGTGATCTTCTTATTCCGTCCAACCTCGAATCTACCTTTCTAATCAGCCCACACGAATCCTCCATCATCGTAACCAACGAGCCTCGACAATTTTGACGAAAAGAGGTCCGAGATTATTCCATCCAGATACATATTTACACTTCCGCAAAGAGAAAGAAAGGCGATCGACGTTTTTACTTTCCTGTGCTAAAGTCGAAGTGGGAGAAAGTAGAAGGGAGAAACCGATGCTTGAGCTCAAGGTTCGACGAAAGCATTCATCCAGCTACGTTGCATCGTGAATTAATTTTCTAGATTCTCTTGGAAAAGTTACTCAAAATTCTAGGATTATTTTTAACTTGGAGAGGGGGGGCAATACCCTTCATTTAGAACGGCGACGTTCAAGGTAATTGGGATTCGAGATAGTGAGATTAAGCCACCTAATTTACCTGTGCGGTAATAGAGGCTCTTCTTCGTGCAGCCACGATCTCGAAATTTCAGTAGATGCTCCTTTTCTTCTTCTTCTTCTTCTTCGAGCGACGATCCTCCCAGTAATTGCGTGGGTCGTTCCAAGAGTCTTCTAATCTTAAATCTCGCGGTAATTAGAGAATTCGCGACTGCTAATTTGATTAGCAACGGCCTACCTAGTGATTTCAGCTTCCAGCTGAGACTAACGAGATTAACGGATTAAACAAGCGAGACTGACAATCTCGTGACATTCGCCTTCCAAGTGAAATAAGAAATTGATGCTAGACTGAATCGTCTTGGATACATCCTACGCTCGTAGATTAGTTTAATTGACGACACTTGTCGTAATATTGCGATCTCAAAACTCGGAAACAGCTGATAGGCTAATCGGTGTTCTCAGTGGCATACTTTAAACACATACTCGACTTTAAGAATCTTTTTTCTTCTTCATTGACTTTCGTGACTTTCTCGAAGACAGTCGCAGCATTCTTTTGAGTCAATTGCTTGCTCGAAATTCCGTGATCGCTTCGAATAACTTCTGCCGTGAAGGTCGACTTCTAGGTTTCGTTTTCGATTGCCAGTGAAAACGTAAACACTCGTGCTCGAGAGCAAAGTGGGAGAGAAAAAACAAGAAGCCACTCGATGCTTGTTCCGATTATTCCTTTATTCTCTCGAGTTCTACGAGATAGTACATCACCTCGCGAGTGTAACAAGGTTGATGAAACTTTCATGAGACTGATCTCTGTCAAGCTCGAAGTCATCGACTCGACAATTCTCTCTTGATACGATAGAAATTTACGCAGAGCAATTTAATAATTATTATCAGACTCAATTATTCTAACTTAATCCGGAATAAAAGTGAAATTTTGGAATAAATTTCAAATAAATTTACAATGAATTTGAAATTGTGCCACCTGAAGAAATAATTGTTCGGGTAGTGTGTGTTTCATTAATAAAATTGAAGTAGTGGATGCTATCGCGTGTAGATGAGAGTCGCGTGAAGAAGCCTGAGACACGAAGAGTGTTAATGGTATTTGGCTCTCTCGCTATTAATTGCACGACGTGTAAGAGTCAGCAGGGCAAGCCGACGAGATAACAATGTTACACAGACGGCAAAAGTAGGTCCGGTCAAAGGAAAGCCAGCGAGTCTCAGTGGCATACTGTGTGAGAGGAAATATTCTTCGTGCCATTTGTCCTCACACTTTTTTCCTCATCCCGGATAAGCACGCTTTCCCTCAACATCTACGTCTCCCTGTGTATTTGTGTGTGTTGCTCGGTGACCCTGACCTCTCCACTAACTGCATCGATTAATATTTATCAGCAGCGTACCAATTAGCGCAGGAATTATCCGCGGGAAAGTAAGCGAACCCGTCGGTGACACTTCCGTGGTGATTAACGATTCTCCCAGGATTCACGATTTTCCTCGGAAGCTATGTTCTACCTCCTCGTTACTCTCTACATACCTCGCTCTTTACGCTTCCGACTATGTACTCGCTAACAACCATGAATTCCACAGGATGCAATTTCCAATTTCCTTTTATTTCGCTTCCTTTAAATCCCCTTCTTTTATTTTCCATTAAGAGACAATTTCTAACTCATCTTTTAACTCTTTAAAACATTAAGGATAACGCAAGGATTTCTAATAGAAATAATTCCTGGCAAGAGTAACGTTGGCTCGATTCCAATTTCCAATTTCCTTTTATTTCGCTTCCTTTAAATCCCCTTTTTTTTATTTTCCATTAAGAGACAATTTCTAACTCATCTTTTAACTCTTTAAAACATTAAGGATAACGCAAGGATTTCTAATAGAAATAATTCCTGGCAAGAGTAACGTTTAAGAAAGATGATCGACCTGGTTACGAGTGATCCACGACCTCGTCGGTTTACTTACCTCTACTTTTGCACTCTTCTTCGAGGATAAGATCGCGCGTGCCTCAAGTGCGACGACTCAAAGGTCCTTGAAGGTGAATAGCCTGGCGGGCAGAGTGGCAACGACCTTGCCACCCTGACACTGCGTCTCCTGACATCCTTCTTCGCATCCCACTTTTCTCTCCTTTCTTAACCATCGCGTCCTCCTTCTTCCCACAACAGTTTCCACTTTGTGAGATGCGGCTCTTCTACGTCCTTTAATCTTATCGAAACAATTTTTTCTACCGTTTCGAGAATCCTGCTTCGTAGGCGGGGCTTTGTCGCTTGACACTCAGACTATTCCTTTCTTAGAGATCATTCTTGATGATGATGGTTGATGAGAGGTGAGTAGCCCGAAGTGTCGGATGGCAACGACCCTGTGGATCGAACGTCTTGTGTCCTGCGAACTATCCTCGCAGCATCCTGTTTACGTCCCGGTTCACCTGACGGTAAATCGACTTCTCCTTTTCTCGGTCGAGCACCATTAACCAAGGCTTGCCCGTTCCGCTGGATAACTCGCGCGCACCTGTGCCATCCTATACCTCACCCTTTCTTTGGAAAATTTTTCTTTTTCTCTAGAATGAAATTTCTGTAAAACTATCATCTTCATTTCTGGAAAATTCTAATATCCTCAAGCCACTTTTTTCTGATTTGTCATAATATTTGATTGATCATTATCATAAGTTGATTATGGATCCTTATGCAAATATGATTTTCACCTAATTGTATATCCTTGACTTTGGGGAGGGACCAGGAATTTATTCTGAGTTTAAAATTCACTAGAAAGCAACTTTATAGATGGATTTGGATGCAATTTACCTTTTTGTTAAAATTTAGTAGGAATGAGAATAGGGCCTTGTTTCTCAGAGTCTCTAAGCCGGAAGCAGCATGATCCAAGCGTTCTTTGGCACTCCTAAAGTACCAGTGAGCAAAGAAAATGTTGGAATGTTTTCAGCGCGTTGTTTTCTGTCCCTCGTTCTTCGTTATTCCAAGAGGGGTTTCGCGGTGCAATATCGCCAAGGATATTATTTCATAGTCGAGTTATTTACCCGGCCTCGGGTGATCTTCCTCTCTTCTCAGTTTTACTACCTCCAATAACAAGCGATTTCCTTCCCGCCGCAAAAATCGCAACTTGCGCGGCTCGATTTAATCGGCGCGAATAATAAAAGAGAGCAACTCCTCTTACCGTGGAATCAACATTCCAGCAAAAATAGGATCGGCGCAATTTATCTACGTTTACCTGGTACTTTGTCAATTGCGGGACTTTGTTGAAATCCAATGATTATCGCTTAGCCTTGAAAATTCCTTCGTCTGGAGAATTCTATAATTGTTAACGCTCGTATATATTCTTTAATCCTTCGCAACAGATCCTTTACACGAATGTGTATTTCGCTGAAATGGTTCTTTTACGAGTCTTGAAGTATTACAGGGTGGTCTCTTAAAATATCCATCGACGAAGGCCATCGTCCAATGGCCTTCAGTCGAATTTTTCTCCTCTTAACACTTTTCCAATAATTCCAATCTGCAAATGAGCCGCTCACTTGCCAAATCGATTAACTCGATAAATCGGAAAGTGGAGATACGTGATGAAATAATATGATGTTAATCAATATTATTAAACAGGATATTTATTATAAATAAAATATTTGTATATAAATATGTAAAGGAAGAGTGTAAATGAGTAAAACAATCTTTGTAAAATGTCCTTTATTATTTAGCACGAAATCGTGAAATTGGCGAATATAAAAATCAATATCTTAGGAGAAATTTGTCGTTTTTCGGCTGATCAGGAAATTTTCACGTTGAGAAGAGGGTCGCGTAGGCAGTAGAGAACGAGCTCTCACGTGTAAGCTGTCTCGCCCGCAAGACGTAACGATCGTCCGGGGATCGTAACGTAACACAAAGATCCACGAGGATGAAACACGAGCCTGTCAGGTGAACCGCTCGCGTACATGCACGTTGTGACCTTATACATACATATATATATACCGTGCACGACTCTCTTCTCTTCCGCGAAGAAAGCTCCGTTTGCCTCGCGGTGCAGAATACACATTCTACATAGCTCGTACTGTCACTCACAAACGAGAGACTCCACCGGACACACATTTGCAGCCTCTTTTCAAGCGTGACCCTCTCTCTCTCTCTCTCGCTCGCTCTCTGTCTCTCGGACAGTTGGTCAATTACGGATCTTGGAGACGAGCGACTTGAGATTTCCAGGATCTTCAAGGCGTTCCCTGAAAGCTACACGGTCATGAATGGTTGCCGGTTTGATTCAGGAAATCGACACCGGCAATTAAATCGATCGAGTAGCAAAGAATCGACTAGTCTTGCCTTATAGTACTATGTGATCTACACAGATGACGATCTCGATCGATCGATCGTGGCCTGTTTCTCTCCCTCGGGACAACCTTCTCGCGGTCAAACGTGTCACTTGTTGCTAGAAATACCCGATTTCGAGATGAAACAAACGTTGTTGTTGTTGTTGTTACTTTTGTTGGGGTCATAAATGCCCTAGAATCTACTGTTTTAAATGTCTAGCAATAATTTTTAACTCAATGTATTAGACAGTCGATCAATGTGTTGATTTAACGATATTTATTCTTCTCGCATTTTCCTGCCGATCATAACTATTGTGTATCTACATACTATACGCGTCATGTTCTCACGACTATTTTTCACGATGTGATCATTTTACCATTCTTTACCGAGACGTGACGCCAATGGCGACGTGCCCATTGTCAAGGTGTGCATTCTGCGAAACAGATGTCTCGATCGCCTCTTCGACCTTCGCGCGTTGCTACTCTCTTGGAAATACTAATCGATCGATTAGGTATTGGCGAATCGAAGGTGTCCTTCGAGGTTTCAGGGTTGCGAAATTGCAAAGTAGTGCAAGTATGGTAACTTGTAGAATAACCTGAATCTAACGATCTTAGGATCTTTATTAAAATTTATTTAAAAGACTAAAGAGTTTTCTAAAACATCATTGAATAATTGTGGAATAATTTAGAGAAATTTCTATAGTCATTTAATAAGTTGCGAAGCATAGAATTATTAAAAATCTTAAAACTACTGATTTAATAAATAAATTGAAGTAAATTGAAGTAAATAAGAAGCTTATAAATAATACATTTATTAAGTAACAGGGTATACGATTGCTCTAGTAGAGAATTATTTCCTTCAGAGACGTATAAAAAGTAAAATCTAAAGTGCTATCTAAAAAATTCACGCACCGTAGCAAATGGTGTTGCGAGTAACTTGGATACCCACTTCCTTTGGGTCTTTCACAGATCATATAATATTCTCGGAATTCTTAGCGTGTCGTAATTCTAACAGTCTCTCTTCACCTAATTACATTAACTTTCTTCCTTGTCCCGCACGCGTAACGATTACAGGCTATTACGACCACCCAGTAAATTGAGTTTCGAGTCTGACAGGACTCGGGGGCCAATGCGAATGCCCGCTGAATTCGAGAGGCCCGAGAACGCTCGCGGCTCGTTAGATTATGCAATGACATTAATCATCGAGAATTTCTGCCACGAAAACAACCATGCTCGCGTGGCCAACAGTCGCGTTCGATTGCGAAAAAAGGAAGCAACCGCGCGTCGAAGAAGTTTCATGAGCGACTTTAGAATCGGTTTTGCGAAACTCGCGTGTTTTTGTCTTGACTCACTTGGAAAGAGTGTAAGATGTTCCTCGAAGATACTTTCTACCTTGGAAATTGATCGAGGGTGTGGGAGAGTCCGATGATGACTTTTTCCTGGATTCAGAGAGTGCGTGACGCGCTGGAGATTCCAGGTACAAATCTGAATCACTTTGAAACAATTTTTACTTTCGTTTCTCCTGATTAAGTTGACTTTTTAAAAAATATCTTCAATTTGAATGGGAAAGGATTTGGTCCAGTCATAACTGTTTTTATTTATTATAAATTTGATTAAAGAAGAAAATTTATTTACTCACTGAATAATAAATAATTTACTTTAAAAGGAATTTTTAAAAACACAATTACTCATTTATCGTGATTCGAATGATTGTGATTGCATTTCACTGCACGATAAATAATATTACAGCGACAATTAACGATAATCATCGCGAAATATATCTTGCGAGAATATCTCGACGCAATAACTAAAGCAGGTTAATTCTCGAGATCACAATCATCATCCGCGCGGCAAGAATCAGAGAGAAAGCCAACAAACACTCACAAGAATCACCGCTTCAGCGAAGAAAACTGGTTGACTCAACTCGCTGAACATTGATGCGAATTGCAAGCCAGTGGAATAAATTATCCTGAACGCGACCCTGATCACGCGTAAATAATACGATAGTTCAATTTGCGTCGTGGACGGCGGCAATTACCGCGTTTAAGGATGCGGCCCACCGTTCGAGTGATGACACTCGATGTCCTTGCGCAATGACCAACCACTATCCACGATTCACGCCGATAATTATCGCTATTTCTGTTCCACCGCGCGCGCGCGCGGATCCGGGAGAGGAACATTCTTGTAAAAGAGTAATGAGGGTTGAACTGAGGCAAAACGATTGTAAGAGGATGGGAGGAGAAGAAAAAAGATGAAAAAGATGAAGAAGAAGAAGAAGAAGAAAATGGAGAAGGAGGAGCTACAGGCCGCGACATTGCAAGGCTGCCGGATGTTGCAATCTTCATGATGCAATCGGACCGAAGCCTTCTCTTTAACTCAACTCGCGAGACCCTGGAGTTCCACCTGTGTGTTGCTGCTTCCAGTTCCTCGACTGACGCGCTTATTCGCGGTTACCCACCACATTTTCCTCGACTCACCTTCCCAGTTGCACACAGTCAGTTTTACGAACCCCACTAATTCACTTGATTTTACCTCTCATCGCTGGCTAACCGACAGAGACAGTGTGTTGCTACATATTCATCGTGATGCGACGTACCGTGAAAAACAATACCGAGCTACTTTCTCTCCCATGTGGAGACGACTGGTGAACACGGGAGAGGACACTGGGATGGAGGATAAGCTGTGAGACTCTTTTTAGCAAATTTTTCGATCTGCTGAAAAGTTTGTTTTATTGTTGAATTTTGTTGATGATAAGAGAGGTATTTGAGCGATAAGTCGATGGTTGTGAGAGCTTCGGGATGAACCAGTTTTTCTGGAGTCTCTTAATTAAAGAGAAAGTGGAGCGAGCGGCTTAATCGAGAGACTCATCGATCGAGTGGCCCGTCGAAAACTTCCTCGGCTCATCTCTGATGACCAACATCGTAGACTATTCGAGCTGATCAAAGAGTTCCTTATCTCTTTGTGACAATTGAGCCACTCAACTGTCAAGTCGATTAACTTCGTAAAACAGAAAGTGGAGAAATCTGATGAAATTTGTTAAAATTCCCTTTAAAATAGAAATTGAAATTGTTCCTGCCTAGTGGCAGCAATTTATTTGTGAAATTTATTATGAATATAAAAATATTATGACCGAAACAAGTGGTTTGACACTTAAATTGAAGATATTTGAAAAAGTCGAGTTAATCGATTTGTCCTGTAAGCGGGTTAATTTTTAATTCTCGGTCCATTAGTGGCTACTACTGGAATAATACAGGAAGCTCGTTGAGTTATCTCTCTACGACAGTGATGAATATTAAGTCGACTCGATTTAGATTCGATTGAGCGAAGTGGCCAGTGAAAATCGGTTGGCAGACTCGTGATAAGCTGATTGCGAAACTCGACGCTACTCTTCCTGCTTCTGACGCTTATTTGCTTACGCGGCTGATGAGATCGCAATGAAACATACGCGAGACTTTAAAGTCACTGCTAGGATGTATGTAGAGTACCAATCAGTAAGATTTAGCTAGACTAACGCGTTGAAGAGTTCGTCCGCTCAAAATTATTCTCACGATTAACCTAGATAGTTTCATTTCCCGCGAGCAACGTGCTCGAATCAAAGCTTAATGAAACGGACTGTGCGGTCCACTTTCGGAATTACGCTCGTGGTTTCCGTGTTCGGTGCACTCGTGCTATTATAGTAACGTATGGTTCTCGACAGGTTACATTGTTCCTACTTCAAGATACTATTTAAAATTAATTACTTCGGAACTCTATAATAATTCAACTGATTGATCTCTACTTTCAGTAATTAATTAGGACAACTAATCTCGCGTTGGTTAATTTCCTAGATTTGTCTAACATAGTAGATTATACATTTTTATAATATAATTTACTATATGAGATTATATGATTGATATAACGAAATAAACTATTTTTATGATAGTGAATAATTCAACATTAAACTCGCATCTTGAAGGGTATCTAAACCAAGCTAAGCTTCTGAGGCTTCCGTTCGGAACTCGCGGACTGTTTCCATGAAGAATGTAAGAGGTTTATACCGCTGGAAACGAGGTTCCCTTTAATCCAGAGAAGCTTAACCCAGATTTGTTCGTTGTCGTTACTCTGCCATTGGTAAAAAAATATTCTACACAATAGTTGCATAATAATATCTACGTTTCGATACATTCCATAAAAGAAATATTTGCAATATTAGAAGAAAATTGTAAGGAACAATGGAAAAAGCGAATCAGTGACCTCGCGTCGTGAGTTATGCAATTTGAAGAATGAGAATCGTGGGTGTAGAGGAACCGGTGCACGATCGAAATTAGTATGCGCACGGAACTGCCGTAAACTCGAGACTTTCTCGCGCCCAATGCGAGGAAAGCAGAGCTCCTAAGAACATATTAATTGCGTAAGCAGCTAATGTGCGATAGAAATTTTTCCCATACATATTTACCGGGTTTCCTGGAATGGCAATTCTTTCCGGAATTTCTAGTAACTATATAGTGGGGCATGACTAGTTCGACAACTATAATCAACGACATTTTTTTCTTTTCTTTTTTCCAATTCTTATAGACTCACTATATCTGAATTATCGTCGTTATCTCAATATGCGTGTGTTCGGTCTGTGTCTCGTGCGACGAACATATCACCTGACTTCTCATCGGTTTGCGTAATTTCGCGATCGTACACCAGGATCAGGAAGTTATGTTTCAAGCCCAACGTGCAACGACAGCTTGCATAATTCGTTGGATTCGTGTAGCTCTACTCGTTTATCCTATAGCGCATCGCTTCGAATTCTTCAGTTTGATCAGATATTTACGCTAGAATTAACATGAATTTTAATTTCTATTTCTTCAAACCATAGATGAAATTCTACTAACTAATAGATTCCTAAAAATATCCAATCAATATCACCAATCAAATCAAATCAATATTATTATACATATCAGTTATAAAAATGATTGAATTGTTTTTTAGCAATTTCAATGTCTCCTTCAATCTTCCAGAATATTAAAGTTTCTCTTACCGATCAGCGGATCGATCGTCGTTCGATATTAAATTCGAGCTGGAACCCAGATTCGCAGAGTGGCACCGATACAATTCGATCTTCGAAGAATCAGCCTTGCGAAACCGAGTGCGTTCGTTTATTAAGTTTCACGGGGCAGTGGAACGACTAATACAGGTTGCCAGTCTCTCCTTTCCATTTCCCACGTCGTCTTGGCGTCCCTAGCCACTTCACACGTCCCGAGTTCGCGTTAATCGAGAACTCGAGGAATTAAACGCATGGGAGACCCTGGCCAATTATCGTCATTCGTATTCCACGGGCAATTATAGCTACAGAGAGTCGCGATTCGCCAAGTCATTCGCATCTCGTTTTGTGACTTAGGGTTTGGCAGTTTTTGTTGTGAAGGATCTTTCGCGCAAGCAGTGCGTGCGTGTTGTGAAGCAGGCTTAAAGCGCGCAGGAGGAGAGAAGGAAACCTCTCCTGCCTCTCCGCAGGAGAAGCTCTCTCCCGAGGCAGCGAGGAGGTCGCGAGCAAGGCCACCGCGGACGTTGCCCTTCTGAGCTGGATTGCTCGAGTCGTTCATAAGACCGATATATACACACACGTATACACATGCTGTGCATACCTCATTCCGCAATCGTACCGAGCTACCCTCTACTACTCTGGAAAACAGATCTCCCGTCGACATACCACCAACGCATTCTCGCCAATAAGAGAGCAATTTGATACCGATCGATCGATATTCAGGTTACAACTATCACATCACTCAAAATTGCTGATTTATATACACCAAGGAATTTCACCGATTTCTTTCTCTACCGATTTTTTTACCGATTTTTCTACCGATCTTTGCCGATCTTCGCCGATTTTTAATGATTACGAATAAAATGTAGCCGAGTGAAGACCAAGTAGATTTCACGGTGGAACAGGATTAATCTGTGGATAGAATGCGGTCGGCTAGAGTGTCCTCCAACCAAGAACCGGTAGCTCCAGCGAGCAAGGGTGCAATGGAAGCAGCTTCTCCCTAATGAGTGCGCGCACCTGATATCGCAGTCAGAGCACGGAATGCAAGAAATTGCAGTGCGTGCTGCTCTATTGGAAAGGCGCTCGAAAGCAGTTCTGATTCAGTAGTCGGAACAGTCCAGTTTCGCTTTCGGAGAAATCGAGAATCGGCATCGTGCGTTCGGTCTGATCCTCGCGCACTGACCGGAAGTCATCGAGTACCCAGGGCAAGGGAAATTCTCCATTATCCGATCGACATTGACAATTAGCTTTAATCCATGAGGAAAATCGCACGGTGGATACGCTTTCTTAGCTCAAACGCCAATGGCCTAAGTAAATCGACGAACCAACTTCTTCCGCTTTTGCGTAGTTAGAGTCTCTCTGAAATCGAAAATATACTTTGATGCGAAACCTCCTTCGCATTACTGTTAATCACGAGGGATCATGATACCTCTGATTAGTCATTTGTTTCACTCGTTAGAAAAAGTTGGGGACCGAAGAAAGTTCCTGTGAAATTATTAAAATCGACTGCTAGAAGAAATCTTTGGCGGATCTAATTCCAGAGCAGTCACGAGACGCTCATTTCCGGTGATAACTAACGCGCTTTTTGTACCTAGGGAATTATGATTTATCGATAAGAGTCGAGAAAACCGCGGTTTTCGTGTGAAAGTCTCCTCCCATTCGACTAGAATTTACAATTCATTCCTCTATTTATCTGCTTATAATGAATGCTATTCGCGAAGCTCACTGTCCCATTGCAATCAGCATCAACTGACCAATCCTTCACCACGCGATTAAGGTGTATTGGCGAAATCGTGCTCCAGATTCTTCGTTCTTGGCCAACGCCTAATTACGCGGGCAATGATCACCACCGTAGCGATTCCAACACTTTCCGAAATAGTCGAGGAAATCCTGCCTTAAAGCAACTTTTC
Source organism: Trypoxylon attenuatum (assembly GCA_963989405.1). Classification (NCBI taxonomy): domain Eukaryota; kingdom Metazoa; phylum Arthropoda; class Insecta; order Hymenoptera; family Crabronidae; genus Trypoxylon; species Trypoxylon attenuatum. The sequence continues at coordinate 3,110,161 of OZ022492.1, read as the reverse complement.
CTACACACTAGATTCGATCTGACTTAGGAGTCTTAAGCTGTAGCCGCGAGTCGCGATTTAAATGCACTGTAAGAACCACGCGGGAGACTTTAGTGAATCGCGCCGATTAAAGTGTATGCCTTCACGCTATTTACGGTGAGCAAGAATTGCGGGGTTCGCTAAAGAATTTTGCAGTGGGGGTCGTAATCAGTCTTGCGCAAGGGTTCCATTGCATCATTTCGCGAGAACTGGGTAATGAGAGTTTACGTGGTAATTGAATTAGAAGATCAATTTATGAACGGTGATCGATTTCACTCGTCGATCTAAAAACCTTAATCAGTACTTGAATTAAAACTTGAAGTAATTAAATTAATAGAACGGGGTAAAGAATTCTGAATTGATCTGCAGTTAATTTAAAAATTCTAAGATAATTTAAAATGAATTTGAAATTAATAATGATAGGAATTAATTGTTTTTTAAATGAATATGGTATAAAAGAAAGTTATGTTACGGGATAAAGTAGATAAGTAAATATGGGATTCTGTGGAGGGTCAATTGCCGGGAGACAAGCAGAGGCGGCTACCTTAAAAGTTACGCGATGCACTTGCGTAATGCACTTCTCGCGTATGGGAATTGCGCAATGCCACAGCAAAATTTGTGCAACATACCGGTTGCTTGGCAATCGGCTACCTTAACTGCATTCTGAGAATGACCCGAAGGATTTCGATGCGATACCAAAAGGGTAGAGTGGTAGGATTCTCGGTGGATCTTTAAGGATTCACTGGTAAAGAGATCTCTTCTTGAACTAGCTGTAATAAGAGACCATGTACTCTCTTTGGAGAGGTCAAGTTCGTATCCTCGTACGTCTGACTCTTCGCCATCGGTTAACTCGACTTTTACAAATATTTTCAATTTAAGTGTCAAATCACTTGGTTCAGTCATAACATTTTTTTATTTATAATCAATTTTCCAAATAATACTGATTAACAGGATTAAACAAGAAAATTGATTAACTCGCCGAATAATAAATAATTTATTTTCAGAAGCTATTTTAATTTTTATTTTAAAGGGAATCTTGAAAAACAGTGTATTATTATGTCATCAGATTTCTCCACTTTCTGTTTTATGTAGTTAATCGATTTGGCAAGTGAGCAGCTAAATTATACAAAAATAATACAATTATTTGTTTTTTGCATTTGAAATTGCAATCTTACAATATCGCATAATGCAATGGCATGTATACGCGTTGTTTGGGGCCTAAAAATGAGGTCTGACGAGAAGGAGACGCGAAAGAACATCGGCCGCAGTACTATCGGCGGAATCAGACACGCGGAATAATCGCGTGGACGTCTCTTGACTTATTACGGTTACGTTCTCCAAGATCCTCACCTCGCTTCCTTTTGGATGATGCGTCTTTTAAATCCGGCCCAGCGGACTTTTACGTAGCACCTTTCTTTTCTTTTTTCTTAATGACACGCTCATAACGGTACGGAGACGAGAAGCCGGCTCGGACGTAGCTTTAATGTGTCCAACTGTTTATTCCTGGCCCGTAATCACGAGTTATATTCTCTCGAGTAATGCTCTCCACCTTGATCTACTTTTTCTTGTACCGATCTTCTTTGTCGTCGATTCATCGATAGATCAATCTCGGTTTCTAAATTCAAAAGGAGACTCGGATCCTTGATCCTTTGAATTCTGTCGAATGCATTTCAATCTCACTTTCGATTAAATCTACAGAATTTAACTCAATTTTTTTTTCTTATTTTTGATTCGAGGAAAAATTATCTCTACTTTTAAATGAGATTAGAGAGATGAAACAAAGGGAAATATTGTGAAAGATAATAATATTGTAGAAAGTTACGTTGGAATAGATTATTGGAAAAAAAGTTGCAAGATTGGAATTTTGCAAGCGATGCGTTGATCGATAGGAAACCTCTCGCTAGGACAATGGGAAGCGTGCTGAATCAAAGAGCCCAGAAATTAACTCGTCCAGTGAAAGGATACTATAGTAGAGTGTTTCGCGGAAACGCCGGGATTCTTTTATCGCCTCAAAGATTTCCCACAGTTGGAATTACGCTTGTCTCTGTCTCTCGAGTTTACTCACTCGACTTCTCTTTCGAAACGGAACGGCATTTTAGGAAGCACAGTTCCGATTTGTTGCTAGGAACGCAAGACATCCTGCCACATGTTTTTAGATTGAGAAAGAGAAGACTGGAATCAAAAGGTGCAGAAATTCTCCAACTCGACACATACCAACGATTTTTGCACCTTACTCTATAGAAAACTGTCGAGTCTCTCATATATTTTTTACCGTTACCATCAACTTTTTATTGGCATCAACACAATGCGTAAGATTTTTATCTTGATTTTACGTAATTAGCGGTTGAAAAGTACATTAAAAGATGATTAAAAAGTATCTTTTGAATACATCAAGAATCTTTAATTCTTTAAGTTATTAACGTTCTCTACTAGGAAGTATACATATATATATATATATATCTCTTGTCCCAATTCCAATGTCACGATGCTGTTACCATTTGAACGGTCGCATCGCTCGAATGCTAATTACGTTGACTGCTCGTTTATTCCTACGCGTCATAGCTGCCAACGGAAATGAGATTGAGCACAGAGCTTGCTCCGCTCGCAAGCAAATTAATGAAAAAAAATGAACACTAGTCAACCGGTCGAAACGCTAGCATTAAATTCGCAAGGTTTTGCTCATCAGGCAAATCAATCCTGAGTTACGCAAGAGTATAATACTCAAGCGACGTAGATTTAGCCAGTTAAAGAAATGATGAAAAACCTTTGGCAGTCTTTTAATTAACCAACATTATTACTGTGACCATCATCGAGCTTCGGAGGAATATGCAAATTCTTTGGATTATCATAACCAGCTCAGAGGACTCAGAACTAGTTGAATTCGCTAGCACAGCATAACATTCGATTTCCAAGTTTGTAAATTGTTTATCTCCAGCAGGAAAAATGTAGAAAATTAATTACGTTTGTCTCGGTAGTTAAATTGAGGAATAATTAATTTTATGAAAATGGAGGGTAATTAAAAAAGACAACTAGGTATAATGGAAGTTCGTGAAGAGCATTGAATTACGGTGTTCATTGTCAGAAGCATTTACGGTGTGAGTTTGAAATTCAGCTGTTGTCGAGGTAGTTAAGAATTTTCCTGGCTCGGTATTCGTTGGACGTTTTTCCTTTGCCAAACGCTTTAAAGTGCGTGAGGAGCGTGTGGAACGAGTCTCGAGGCATTGTTGTCCTCGTGAGAATAGTTAGGCGAGCGGTGACAATGAAGGGGATCGTTCCAGTTTTCCCCTCGGCGCTCCGAACTCGAAGGAATCCAGGGGAAAAAATGTTATTGTTTCGCGTGAGATTAGTCGCTCGGTTGAGATAATGGCTACGTGGGAATTCCGCGGTCCTCTCGCGAGATTCAGTGGTAAGTCTGAGAAATCGGTGGATCAGCGTCTCTCGAACACTTGTCTACTGAGCTCATTATTCAACGACGGTCTTTCTGGATACTGCGGCTTAATTACTGACTCGACACGTACGATCGAAAGATACAGTGAAGCTTGTTTAACACTAAAACGACTACACTAGTCAAAGTGACTGGATTTACAGTTTCATTTTAAAATTCCTACTTTATATAACATTTTTTTTTCTACTAATGAAATGAAATTGTACTCGAGTACTTTTTGTGATAATATACTTGTACTTAATCGCTAAAACTACTCAAGTAGAAAAAATGTTGCACAAACTTAACAATATTTTAATAGAATAGTAGTATTTATTCAATAACTATGAAAATGTTGTATTATTCCGTATTTATTAGATACCAGTCATCGACAAGATACAGGACGTTAAGTAGTATCAGCAAGCGAGTAGAATAGTCTATTGAGTATACGGACACATATCTGCGAATTGAGAATCAAAGTATCAATTCTCTTGATTTCGAACAGCAAGTCATCGGACTGAACAATAGTGTTGACTAGTCAGAGCAAACTGTGCTCGCAAGAGGCAACAGAATCGAAGAGTAGCTTTGAATGATAGCTCGAGGGCCTTCCTAAATTCCATCGCATCCCGTTAGCTTTCTCTCTCTTTCTCAACACGACAAACCTTACTCGCTGATCTTTATACAAATAGATCTTTGGCAAATATCGATCTTGGTTGGAGAAAATTGTAGACACTGTAACTTGTTCTTCAATGTTGCATAAATAATTGCAAAATGTCTTTTCAATTATTATTTGCAATTTCTCGATTAACTTAGAATTTTCTATAAAAGTTACAGTTATTTTATTAATTATATTAATATCGTTCACCAAATTAAAGAGTAATTCGACTTAATTTCGCGAGAAAAGTGATCTATAAAACTCAATTGAAAAGTATAAGGAATTTTGCCTGAGGATGAACGTCCTGACAGCACACGTCTCATTGCTATTACACAGTTGTTTCTCCATCATGACTCGTGCTGAGAAACGTGCGTGAGGGTTTGCTATTCCACCAGTGCGATCACTATCACGTGGAGTTCCACGCGAGAGAGTTGATTCAGTCCAGACTCGTCTAAATTAACTAAATATACACTTGACTCAAAATCTTTGCAATTTTGTCAAATCGAACGATAACACAAAATTGACAAAAATGCAACTTTGTTTAATTGAACTATTTAAAAGAAACTAAATACTTTTTCTTGATTTTCAAAGATATTATCTTCTGGCGATCAATGCAATTTACTCGAGCAATTATGCAAATCGCTGTTAATAACGTTTAACAGCAATACGCACAAGTACTCAAAGCATTATTACCAAGGTGAAAAGCGTCAATTGACGAAAGTGTAGGGAATTAATGGCAGCAGGTGTCGATTCCTGCGTGCATTTGCCATTTGCCAACTTATGTAAGGGAGAGAGAATTACGTAACGCGGTGTATCGTCTGACGGGATGTTTGTCCTCTGACCTTCGCGTAATCCGTAGCTTGGACGATTTTATTGCCGCGATCCTTGCAGCTTAGCATTTTGTTGTATAACCGGCCCAGTGGGATGCAGCCTTGCACTTTAAGCTACAGGTTCCATGTAAATATTCATAAGCCGACGAAAACCATAAAAGCCACTCTTATTGTGTTTCCACATTCCCGATACAGGTTTAATTACATACTGACTACATTTGGTGGGAAGATTTTGGCATTTTTCTTCATCCTTGAGTAAGAATGTTCAACAATCCAGATCTGCAGAAAGTCACGCGTAATAGTATCGAAATACATAATAAATTAATATAATTAATGAAATGAAATTATTTCATGAAAGCAAAATAAATGTGAGATAAAAAAAACGGAAGTTACTTAAAACTCGATTTGATACATCACGTTCATTCAGTAAACAGACTCTGCAATTTCTGCCTCTTGCAAAATCGTGGCGAAATCAGTTTTTCCCTGTGCGAATTCATTGAGCACTTCCTTATCCTGCTGGTGGCGTTTTGCTCGCTAAATGTCACGCTAATAGCTGTTTTCATCGGCGAGGAAATTATCCGGTAATCGCGAATCACGATAAGTTGCAATATGGTCTCGGTGACGATGTCGCGTTCGATCCAAAGAGAGAATGACTCTTTTAAACGTTATCTGTGCGGTAAGATACTCGCGAATGGCAGCTGTGTCAATGTAAAGGAAGAAGGCGCGCGAGAAAACCATGAATAATTAAAAGAATTTTCTTGCGAGTTACTGCTGCGCTACGCTGTCCTGTAGCCATCCTCGATTTTACGCTTCTTTCCGCGAAGGTGCGCCGATCGCAAAAACCACTGGAGTCGAATTCGTATCGATACGTGGCTGCATAACATAATATACAATAAAAGTTCATTTCTCCACGACGAGGATTGAATTCATTGAATTCTCGATTCCTGTTACTGCAACAATTATAATTAATATAAATAATTGGTATTAATATGATTATACAATAATCATATTAATATAAATATTCTTGAACTGGATAAAAAAATAATGATGAAGTAGTTTAAATAAAGAGAAGAAAGTAGAGAGACAAATGTATTATTCGATTGACAGTGTTTGTATTATAGTCTGTCAAACGATTGACATCTTGGCAGAATGCGATCGACAGTTCTACGCGAGACTCGTACTCTTCGCTCGATCGGTCTTTGTGACTCGACTCAATTTCGTTGCTTCGCTCGAAAATCTCCGGAGAAGTCCACTCTCGACAAGTCTCCTTCTGGTATCGAGACTTTCACACCGGTTTCGCGTGCTTCTTCTTACCCTGGCAGATTGGCTTCTCAATGCGCTTGTATACTTCTTTTGGTAACGCTACTGTCAATTTCAGCTTGGCATATATTTAACGAGAGCGTCAAACTCGATAACGATTCCACATACCTCAGCACTTATTTATGGAATTCTTACACGCGAAATGTTCCGACTTCATAAACCCTGTAACTTAATTCACATGAGATAACAGAAAAAAAACAGAAATTCTAAAAAATATCCAGATTACTTAATTTAATTATTATTAAAATAAATAAACGTTTTTAGGGTTTAAGCAAAGATTAAGTTAATAGAATTGGCCTGTGAACGGGTAATACCATATTTTGCATGTTAATACATAAAGGAATTAATGAGCACGATGTAAAATGTGTAAAAAGCAACAGTGTTTGGTAACTTTGATATCGAGAAGAAATTGGTAGGAGACTGATATTCTTTCGTTGCGTGACACTTAAGTGAGTCATACTTGAGGAGACACGGAAGTTATTACCGATTACTGTCACGTTCGGTGGTTTGACATATCCACAAGTTTACGAGCTCGAAAGCTCGAATCAATATTTCGACTGTGTTACTTCCCGGGATTCTTGTAACGCGAGACTCTTTTTGTTTTGCAGGAGCCGAGAGGAGCGGCCATCTAGAATGGTTTTGACCGTGACCGAAGATACACCAGCGGATATGCTGGCCGGAAGTATGGAGCTTCTGGTCCAGTTGCCACGTGATCATCAGGTCCATACGCAGAAGGTCACGGTGCAGAGAAGGTACATTCAAAACTCGTTTCGAATGCTTCGATATACATAATTCGTTGTTATTCTTTGTGCATAGCTCGTTTAATATGTACATTGGATCAGGGATGGGCAGTTCAAAATACATTCCACTGTTTAAGTAGAAGTATGTTACTTGGAAACAAGTACTTTCTGTCATAAAATACTTGTACTTGACCACAAATAGTACTCAAGTACAATTTCATTTCTGAGTTCTCAAGTACAGTTTCATTTCTAAGTACTTAAGTACAATTTTATTATTAAGTACTCAAGTACAATTTCATTTCTAAGTACTCAAGTACAAGTTCATTTCTAAGTACTCAAATACAATTTCATTATTAAGTACTCAAGTACAATTTCATTTCTAAGTACTCAAGTACAAGTTCGTTTCTAAGTACTCAAATACAATTTCATTATTAAGTACTCAAGTTCAATTTCATTTCTAAGTACTAAAGTACAAGTTCGTTTCTAAGTACTCAAATACAATTTCATTATTAAGTACTCAAGTTCAATTTCATTTCTAAGTACTAAAGTACAAGTTCGTTTCTAAGTACTCAAATACAATTTCATTATTAAGTACTCAAGTACAATTTCATTTCTAAGTACTCAAGTGCAAGTTCGTTTCTAAGTACTCAAATACAATTTCATTTCTAAGTACTCAAGTGCAAGTTCGTTTCTAAGTACTCAAATACAATTTCATTATTAAGTACTCAAGTACAATTTCATTTCTAAGTACTCAAGTACAAGATGTAGTTTAGGTTGTTCATCCCTGCATCGAATGTAGACCAGCCGATTCTTCCAAAGATAATCGAATCCATGAAGTACATATTGTGTGAGTCGCACGGTTCCAATAGTATAATATAGTTGGTCCACGAGAGAAGAAACTCTCTAACGGTGCTCTGGGCATTGGGCCAGAAATGAAATCGATTAGACCCACGAAAATCACGTCACACTAGATTTCCTCGGTTTTAATAGCAAACGGTCGATTCTAAGATTAATCTAACGGGGCACGATCCCAATTAATTCTATATCCGTGACTAACTCACACCCGCTATTTCTCCAAGTTTTTTTTCTACCAACTCTATCACTTAATTTTTCCAAAGCGTTTGCAAAGTCTGCTTCGAGATTCCAAGGACTAATAGCACTTCGCGAGAGCAATAAAACACGCCTAATACCCCTCTCGACTTAAGTTTTTATCGTTCCGGTACTGAAAAACTTTCCCTGCACACTAGCCATAGGATATAAAGTATGAAAATATTTCATTGGAGATAATATGGTCGAATAGGAAATCGAAACATATCAGTTATTATTAAATACAGGTGGTATATATAATTATACTCGTTTGCTCGTGACTGTAGTTGTTTTGTTGTGGTTTTTGGCAAACACCTGCGTGCCAAGAAGCAAAAATCTTGGCATGTCATGGTGAAAACTTGATTACATCGGAATGTTTCTCCGATATAACAACGAATTATCGTGTTTTCTCCAGTATAAGATTCTCGCAATAATTTTCTGCTTCTTCGAGGATGAGCTCGGTAGCGAGAGAGCCAAAAATAGCGGATTGAAAGTCGGGGAGAATTTCGATGAAAGCGGTGAGAGACAAGTAAAGCGCAGGTTGTCCCGATGTTGAGCCACTTTACTGAACGGAAGTAGGCGTCAGGTGAATCGTTTTTGTGCAAGGGAAAGCACACGTGTTCCGAGTGATCGGTTTCAACTTCATTAGTAAGCACGAGACGCACGTGCGGTAGTCGTTTGATTCTCTCAATGATTAGAGACACCACCTTCTTCATTACAAGCTTCATATCGCGGAAAGTACTTAATTATGTGTCTCTAGGCATCGAGATTGTCAGCTTGACAGTCTAATCACATTGAAACTTAATAACTCCAGTGATTAAGGATCCATAACTCTTTCGAGAAATTGATCTTGCTTTCTTAAATTGACTCCTTGCTAAATCCTGTTGGAGATTTACTATGTGTGTGTGTGTGTGTGTGTGTCTCTCTCTCCTGTGAGTCGATTACTCGGATAATAATCGCTAATTGCACTCTTTGTAACGTTTGTCCAGATAAATATTCTGTGACGAACGTCACGTTGGAACTCCACTCTTTACTGGATCAATTAATGGCGAATTGCGAAATGAGAGCAACGGACAAAGTGTTGTGGAGAAAACGTTGAGCCCAGTACACACGTACCAATGTGATGCATTAGCACCACGCGAATAACAGCAAGTACATAATGACTTGTGCAATCCTCGGGTGATTGCGATTTGAGTAATTGCTTGACAGAAGGAGTATCGCGAGCACGAACTTACGAACAGAGATGTACAATACCTCTCAAAAGAATCGGTACTTTAAAATTGATGCTAGTGAAGTATCAATACTGAAAAAGCGATTATTTAAAAGAAAATCGATATTCGAGATAAATAAAACTTGAATAAAATTTTATTCACAGTTAATGTCGCTTGAATTCAATTAATACATTATTCTGTTAGTTCGAGTGGGTTTTATTTATAATCTGGTCAGATATTTAAATTCTAACGATTTATTAAATTCAGTGAAATTCTATTGAATTAACTAAATGAATTAAATTTTCAATAATTCAATTCAGAAAATGAATTGAATGAAGTTACTGAAATTCTCAGAATTCCATTCATAAATTCACAGACTCTTAATCCCTTGATAGACATGAAAAAGCAATAGAAGTGTTATTCAAACTCATCGAGAATCCTAACAAAGGGTTTCAAGCATGAATAGAATTCAGAGGTAACGCTCGACGTGTTAATCACGTTGAATTGTTAAAGATCTCACGCTACCTGTTGGTTTACCAACCACAATACCAAACACGAATCAAAGTTTATTCGAGCGAGTGACCGAGATTCTTCGAGCAGCAATCAGAACGAATCGACGTTAGATTGGATTAGAAGAGATTTCTCATGGCTTCTCTCACAGTGACTACCGTAATCCTTTTTCTATCGATCGTCCAACGACGAACCGGAAATATCTATCGAAAGAGGACCACACGTATAAAAGTTGTATAAAGATCGAGAAGATCACTTATCCGCAAACTGTCTATTATTCTATTAGCAAAAACCTTCGATACTCTTCTTCAATCTCCATCATCATCCCCCTCTCTTTTTTTTTTGGATTTCGTTTCACTGTCCTCGCCAAGGTAGATTGATTTATAGGGGCGTAAAACGTCGAATCACCTGGGAGATAAAGTGTGTATTCTTATCGTTGTCTGCCAAGGTGGACGACTGTTTCTCGGTGATTAGTCTCGCAGGTGAGATCTCTTCGAGTTTTGTTGGGAACGAGTCCCAGAGGAACGAGAAAAATAAAACGGTACTAACTGACCGTGACTCAAAGCAAAGTGCTATAAAATAGAGATGAAAGAATCTTTAGCTCGAATAATTAATTAGTTACTTAAATGACACTTTTTTCTTCTTTTCTTCTTCTTATTCTTCTTTCAATGATTAGAATTATTAGAATTAGCCTGGTAACTCTCGATTCGCAATGTTAATCTTAAACCTCTATCGCGATATTACACGCGATCCTTGATCCTGATAATGAACTCAATTCGAGATGTACATATATATACATATACTTCCTTGAATGTGTAACGAGATAAGGCTCCTTGTAGCTAGTCACTTACTTGAGACCAACTTCCCAATAAAAAGAGACGATGATTTGTTCGAGTGTTCTTAGCGCGATACGAGATAACGACTGGATTCCAAATGCGAGTTACTTTAAAGATGATTGTTACAATTAGCTCGAGATAGAAACGTTTCATGTGGATAATTAATGAACCGTATTAAAAGTTGATGTAATTAGTTAAGTTAAAGGCTAGAAATGAAATTGTTCTATTACTCATTAGAAAACTGGAAGATAATAAATTCCATGGAACACTTCCGGGAATGGTTAATGAGATAAGAGAAGCTGTCAATGTTAATTTGACGCTTGGTAAGTCAAATGGAAGCCGACGCAACGTGTCGCCTAGGAAATCTGAGTATCGTATGCGTGTTCTCTACGCACCGGTGGGATGTTAGAATCAATTATCAGCTGTTCTCTCGTTTCGGCTATCATCAGTCACTCGTAAAAGCTACGATTAATTCCAGCGAAAAAGTACCACGAGGCGATGATCACCTTTCGGATTTCTCTATTTGTCCGCGCGATCAATCTAACGGATAGAACTCATGAGGAATCTGCGTGGGTGCAAAATCTATAGAATTCATCGCTTTAAAACAAACTTTTGTTTCATTTCAATGTGCTATTTCATATATTTCATATAATTATTTCATGTATTTCATATATTTCATATAATTATTTCATGTATTTCATATATTTCATATATTTCATGTATTTCATATATTTCATATATTTCATGTATTTCATGTATTTCATTAAATGAATTCATCAAATTCTCGTAATTGTACTTTGAAATGCGTTGAAAGGAGGAAAATAGGAGAAAAGGCGAAATGGAAAGAGTTAAGAGCGAAGATTCTTCAATCTGTAGAAGAGAATTTTTTATCGTATATAACAAATTGGTGGCTCACTTCCGCGAATGGATTCGTAATTAGATAGAAACTGGATGGTAGAGCCGAAGGCGAACAAGGATTATTGGGCACGTGCTTTCGGGAGGCGGTGCTTCTAGCGGTGCCGAGGGATCTTCTCTGACAAATGTTAAGTGGCGCAACCCGTAATAACATCATCGATCATTGTAACGAGGACTCGTGCGCGGAGAAAGTCGCGAACTAATGCCGCGGTGTCGACGGATATCTGAGACGTTCGGATAAGATACACACGCATACATACATAACATGTATGTGCGGCTCGAAATGCAAAATAGAGAGACATTATTGCCAGGAAACTATTTCGCCTAACTTAATAATTTGCAAGACAGTTTCTCTTTGAAATTTCATCCTCTTTTCCCATATTGAAAATCGATTAACTTTATAAAACAGAAAGTGGAGAAATCTGATGAAATAATATACATTGTTTTTGAAAATTCCATTTAAAATAAAAATTGAAATTGTTCCTGCCTAGTGGCAGCAGTGTTGCTTGAGAACGCGGAGTTAATCGGAATAGGTTCTGAAATAAATTATTTATTATTCTGCGAGTAAATCAGTTTTCTTGTTTAATCCTGTTAATCTGTATTATTTGAGAAATGTATTATAAATACAAGAATGTTATGACTGAACCAAGTGGTTTGACACTTAAATTGAAAATATTTCAAAAAGTCGAGTTAATCAGTTTCGCCTGTTATTTTTCTGCGAAGTTCGATTCGGTTGGAGACAGGTTTGCCTTGAAGTGGGGGAAAGAGAGAAATGAACGTAGAAGTATGAGAAAGTAAAAAGGTGTATCGATGATCTAGCGAATCCTACTGTATTTCCCTATGCAAACATTTTGCGAGTGTTTCGTCCCCTCGCTAAACAGGTTTCTGTGTCGCATAGTTTTTCGTTCGTTTTCGGCTGATACATCTCGCGTTTCACCGTCAGTTTTCCTCCTGGTTTGGCGAATCCTATTTGAAATTCAAATGTAATGGGTGAATCTGTGGATACCGATGGCTGATGTTTCTCAGATTCCCCGGAGAAGCATCGTCCTTAAAATAGAACAGCTTTACATCAGGAAGACACTTGTAATTATTAGAAAGTGTTTCTGACGGACAATCGGGACAATCGTAGATCTCAACGACGATTATATTCAACTTTACTCAATTATTATACAAATTACAGTCCATTAATTCATTGAATAGCCGATTATTCAAGTCCATTAACTTAACTCGTGATCGTTCTAATGCTCAGAGGCTGATATAGATTTATCCCAGACCTTTTTTTTTTTTATGATATCATTAGCCAATGAACGTTCGCTGGATAGAAAAAATTCTGTGTTAGAAGACTCAATAAGTGACGAGCAATTTTATTCGAAACGATTATAAATTATTCATAGAGAATTATATTTAAGAATTATTTTTTATCTGATGCGATTTTGCAAATAGTAGTAATAGGATTTTTTCAAATTAAAGGGATGATGTTTTTCTAATATTGATTTATTTTTATGTTGATAGCACGCCGATGATGGACCTCCTCGTGCAAATCGCGACTGCAAATAAATTGGCAGCCTCGAGCTACACCCTCCAGGCGATTGGCGAGCGCGGTATGCTTCTACCTCATCAACCTAATACTCCGATTGGCGCCCTCGACGCTCTACAGGTATTTCTCAATAAATTCCATTACTTTTTCCTCCCAAAAACTGTCTTAAACTACTTAAAAAATTCTACTTAAAAAATTCTTCATCATTCACTCTTGAACAACACTGAAACTATCAAAATAACGAGGGAGAATTAGTTTAAGACACTTAACGAAGCCCGTCATCGAACTATGATCCATTTAATCTACTCAAGCGAAAAACTAAATTCAGAAAAACTCCAGTAGCGTATCGAAGGAACAACAAGTGATTTTAAAAACCTCTCACTTTTTCTATCGCATCGCAGAACGAGATGTTTTCGTTTCAAAGTCCAATTACTCGATGAACAGTTTTTCTAATCGAACCTGTAGATATATAGATTGTCTAGCATCTAGACATTGTAAACAGTTGTGGCTCCTTGGAAACAGACGTTGTCGTCAAATCACGAAAGTCAAGCAAGGTTGGGCGTGGTTAGTACTCGGATGGGTGACAACAACAAACCCGCCAAAGGAAAACATACCGCGCTCTACTATAGCGCCATATCGTGATTCGGATTCGAATTGGTAGGAGGTCCCCCTAAGGCATGCGATGATCTCAGAAACAGGTCCCCAACAACTGCTGTAAGTTCTAGGACATATTATTATAATCACAATAGGGGTCGCAATGGTTGACATCCTAGACGGATGACAACGGAGTTAGTAGAGTCAGTCCCAAAACACAAACAAGCAAGCAAGCAGTAATATCTAGGCATTCAAGTTGTTACGTCGTAATTAGCTTATCCGCCGCACACGTGTTGCTTGTATCCCCGAAAGAAATCAGTGAGGATTTATTCATTAGTTAGTAACCACGAGTATAAGAGACAGCAGCAAGGTTGATAACAACAAACGATTTCCTTCTGCCTGAGGCATATATAAACGCGTCGTCGTGGGTTAACGGGTGTCGAATAAAAAGTACTGTGAGGTGCTGTAAAGCAACATGGACTGTGTGTGTGCTAATGACACCTCGTTATCAGATACACTTGGTGAATTTAACGACATAAGGTACAACACACCAGCACGAACGTTTCTCTTCAGTTGAGATTGATGTGCAATCACTCGGAGAAGCAAAATTGCGAGTCGAACAGGTCAATGGAGATTGCACAATGTCGGTGGATTCTCAGTTGGTGTATGTAACGTATGTAACTTGCGCAAAAATGCGATTTCCTAGGGTTAGTGGGAACCAATAAAGGGTTGGAGGGGGAGCCCAGAGATCTCTTGGAACTCTATTATAACGATTACGACATTGTGGTGTTTTTTTTTCTCTCTCTTTAAGTAGCTCGCGAGCAAACCAAGAAGGGAATTTCTTGTCGCATTGCCACTTTCTAACGGTGAATGGTCCGATGATAAGATCGGCTTCCCGAGGATCGGCAGATCGACGGGCTTCGATCATAGAATATAGAAGCCATAATCATAGTATAACAATTGTACATTAAAGCGATTTTTACTTCTTGCGAATAACCAGACGGTTTTTTATGATTCCAGGTAAAACTACTACCAAAACAGGGCACCTTCGTGCCCCGGAAGACGAAACAGGCGAATCAACCCTTTGAAACGACTTTCAGGCTGCAGGTAATGAAAACAGATCATTAGTAAGACCTTTATTTCTTTAATTTCTCTTTTTAATTCTACATCGATTTTGCTTACATTAAATAATTTCATTTCATTAATTCTATTAATTTATTATGTATTCCGATTGTTTGTAATGTAACATCAGAAACAATAGTCTAAGAAAGTCTCTTATTGAAGAGATCCCTATTGGTGATCCTCTCGATAAATCCGCGAATCCTCTTACAGAAGCGTCAGTGACAGTTGCATTGTCTTGCCGATCGCATTATTATCGTGGTGTCGCATTATTATTATCGTTAGCTGGAAGTTGGCGCGACAGATATCAGCGCGTATCTCCCTAATCAGTCGTTGATTACGATAACATTGCAACCGCTGCAGGTGCATTTGCCAAGGAACCAGCTGTACGTATCGAGGGTCAGCCCAAAGATGAACCTAGGAGAAATCTTAGAAGAGGTTTGTCGTGAGAAGAACTTGGACAAGAACAAGTACGAGCTTCGTCATCCAGGTAAAACCACGAATGAGATAGTTTATCAAATCACTTAACATGAATCATCCTTGATCCTTCCAACGAATCCCAGGATTATCCTCCTTTTATCTTCCTGCAGCTGCGCTCTTAGTTCTTCCACCCTCAGCTTTCCTCACGATCCCATCGCCCCTTATCTCGCGGCCTCGAGGCGATAGATAAGTCGCGAAGCTACGATACATTAACTAATTTATTTAAATGCACATGCAAATGTAGAAGCTCGTGGGACGCGTTCCGAACACTTACACTCGCCAGTCGTAGACAGTTTTCGCGTTGCTTCATCGCTGAGGTTAGAATGTTGCGTGTGGCAATCTTGCGTTCGCGGGGTGCTCCTACTTCGCACCGTAATGGGTCGTGTTCGCTCGTTAGATAGTGAGTTTCTTCGACTCAAGAAGATGAATTCGGCCTCTTGCTATATATGCTCACGGTGTCCCTTTACCTCGGTTAAGAAAAAACAAAAAACAGGTGATTCAATTCCCATATTGTTTCCAAATCTTTTTTTCATTAAAACTCTATTTTTTAATTGAAAAATAGAAAAACAGTTTATGGATATAGAAAGTAAACGAAGTGACCTTGGATTGACCTTGGTGATGACCACGTGTTAAGAAAGTTGAAGTGTAATTTAAGGGTTCATTGATCTGTGTTATTGGAGTTTATTTCGAATGAGACGCCTTTTATACAGTTTTCTCAAGTAATGAAATTATTTTGGCCCGATTGGTAATGGGGGTAGCGTGGTTTGACGTTCGCATTAACGTCGGATTTCCGAGTGAAAGATAAGTAGACATATAGGCTTTGGTCGCGGCGCGCGCACTCGCGTACGGCTTCAGAAGCCACCTTGATCATATGTGATTATATATACCTCCTGTATATGCAGAAATATAGCGTTCGCGCATGACAGCGTTGCAATCCAATTTTCCCTGAAACTCGGTATACTTCAAAGAATTTTCAAACGAAACCCGCACTTTTTTCCAGTGATCAAGTAGATTATTGTACGCGAGGATCGACGTTAAGTTTTAAGGAGCTAGTTAATTGGCAGAGACAGTTTTGCATGCACTTGAATTGCGAAAGGTAATTGCAATGGTGAATTAGAATTCCTCGGTGTCTCCGGTGTCCCCGTGGTTGGTTCCTAATGATGCTATTAAGTCAAGCGTTAAATGAGCCGGAAACTTCACGGAGTTCAACGAATTCAAAGCAGAGTGTCGATATCCTCTCTTAAGTTAGCGAGTATTCTCGTTTGCGATTGAGAAAGATCACGTTTAATTCTCAGTGAATATCGTTGAGCAATTTGCTCTTGGATTCACAACGCTTCTTCGATGCTACATTTATAATAAGATAAACCTGCTCGCGCGAACTTGTTGGATACGTATATACTATATATAACGCATGCGCTGTCGGGGAGCTAATTGCCTTAGTAGCTGAACTGCCACATGCTGTAACCGCAGCTAAACTAATTTATAAGGCGGAACCTTGCGTCCCTTCGCGAGAATTGCACTCAAGTGAAATATATGTGCGAGATTCCAACTGGTGTCCCAAGCGCCAATTATCGGTTTAGATACATCAATATTTGTAGTTTCCGGCCTATGAGAACCAAAGGAGCATATAGCGAAGCTCGTATATTCCGATGCGTGCACGAGATACTTGAATTAGCCAGTTGCACCAGCTAGTTGTTAAGATCGCTATCGGCGAGGTTGCTCTGCGGCTCTTCCACTTGTTACTCCTAGTCGTTAGCTCTACAAGACCCCAAGTCGACGCCCTCCCCCTCTCCCT
Source organism: Trypoxylon attenuatum (assembly GCA_963989405.1). Lineage (NCBI taxonomy): Eukaryota > Metazoa > Arthropoda > Insecta > Hymenoptera > Crabronidae > Trypoxylon > Trypoxylon attenuatum. Next base: position 3,093,094 of record OZ022492.1, on the reverse strand, counting down.
ATACACTTCTTCCTGCATACTACTAGTGCAACGGCCCGCATCGACGAATGCAAGACCGACAGGCTGCATTAGCTAGCGGTAGGAAAACGACTGCGCGTATAATTGATTCCTTCGTAATTACTAGTTCCGAGATTTCTCAGCTAATTCGAATTGGGATAAAGGTCAATCGAAGGATCAGGATGATCCCTAAATCCTAAACTAGGCTTGATCCTTAAATTCAGATAATTAAAAGAATGGGAACGCTATGTTTACAGGAAATTTGGAGGAAACCTTGGACCTGTCGCTCTCGTTGCAAGACTATCACCTGCAGGAAGTAACGTTGTACGCGAAGCAAGGTAGGACCCTTGGCTCGGCGCTCAGCACCCAGGACATAATGGCACTCCAAAGACAAGAAGAACGACGCAGACAACAAGCAAAACAAGGAGTCTTCGGGTTCATGTTCAAAAAGTCAAAAGAAGGCTCTTTGAGTACCGACAGTCTTGGCGGCAGAAGCACATCACCAGCTAGAAGCGACGAAACCGCGAGAAGTGCCAGTCCATTGCAACCACCAGCTAGACCCCAGAGGAAACGTCGACCAGCTCCAAAACCACCAATTCCGAATCATCAAGCCAATGACAGTGCTCCGGATTCAAGTAAAGATAAGGTCGTCATAAGTCACAGTCGCAACAGTAGCGACAGTTCAGGATACCATGAAGCTTCGGTGCTCAGTGACAACCCAGATTCGGCTGGTAGGCTACCTGAAACCCTGCCAAGAAGGAATCGGGCACCTGGTGCTTTGGACACTCCGAGAGACTTGGCTCACACTTCACAATCTAGCAAGAGTCTTGGCAACCTGGCCACTGTCTCTGGTACGCTCAGTCATGGAATTAGCAGCACTTCCCTCAGCTCTACAGGTAGCCCTGATTGTTATTATCGTTCAGACCCGCGAAATACCTAGCTCATTGTCAGTATCACTAAACGATCGAAACTCCTCAAAGTCACTTATGTCAAGTTTCTTCTTTCTCTTGTTCAGATTCCTGTTCGAGTAAGTTGGATGTTGCTTGTTGGTATGAGATCTCGTAGTATTTGAATTGTTTCTCCGTAGAATTCAGAATCGTCGGTAGTTAACACGTTCCGTGCCACGTGTACCACTGATGGTACACTGAGCCATTTTATAAATATCACATGGCCTGATGGACAAATTGAGCAAAAGCAACACGGAACGTGTTAAGAATCACACAGGAATTCATATGTCATTTAGAATTGCCAGTTGCGTTGTTTAGTGTTGTTCGCGATGTGTGTGACAACGTTTGACGATGATCCATAGGTCAGAGGAAGAAGAGAGCAGCTCCACCACCACCAGTGACGAAGCCTCTGTCGTCAGCAATCTCGGCACAGGCTCTAGAGAGAATAGTCGACTCGGAGGAATCGCTAACCTCCGATATGGACCCATCGAAGCCACCCTCGGATATCGGCGCACCCTCGAAAGCCAGCTCCGATATTGAGGAGAGACCAAAAGCTAGCTCGGATATCGGCATCTCGACTGTCAACACCAAAATGATCAAACCGATCGTCGAATCGAAAGCGAACGAACTCGATGCGCGACGCGATCCTGAAATCAAGACTAGCACTCCTAGAGAGCCTGAGAGTCACAATAAATCTGGATCCGTAGACGTAGAGAAGCCAGAGTCACCAAGCACCGTAGCAGAAGCTCCCAACGTAGAGTCCGCTAAAGTAACAGCTAAAAGAGGTAAGCTAGTTCGTAGCAAAGGCAGTATCGATAATAATCTGCCATCGTATAGTTTCGTGTCGAAACATAGCATGGAGTATGTCATTGAAAATCAAGAAGATGTGGATAGGACAAATAATGTTTCGAACATTGGCGATGGGAATGTCAAAGTTAACTATATGGTCGGGTTTGGATCGGAAAAATCAAAGCTTCATGCTAAAATCGAGAATTTTACTGAACGAAGGTCATCCAGATCCTCTTGCAACTCGAATAACGAATTAGAGTACAATAACGAAGCTCGAGGTTTCAAGCCTCTTCCTAAACCTAGAACAAAGTTGCGCAAGTCTCAAAGTTTCATTTGCCCGGAAAATGTAACGAAAAGACCTCATAAGTCATTTAGTCTTGAAAATGGTGACGTGGCGCCGTCACTTAATAATTCTCTCACCGACAAATATTTTTATAAGGCGGTCGACACCCTGGATAAAATATCTAGAAGCACTTTAGTCAAGAGGGAAACTTTGGCAAATTTGGACGGTATCGAAACTGATATCGAGAATCTCCCCGAATGCGGAGTACTCGAGAATCGATTTAGCCCAAGAAAACTTCACGCGGATAATTACATTTGTGACGACAAGTGTCAGGGCAAGATTCTAAAGCACAGTTTAAGTTTCCGCAGTAATTCGACTCTGAAAGAGACCAAAATAGTAAACTCATTCGAAAAGCCGATTTTGACAAATTCACACAGTTTCTGCGTGAGAGACACTCGATCGAGACAATTCAAAGACAAAATGACTTTGGATTATAATCAGCTGCCTAAGTTAGGAGAGGTCAATACAACAAAATGTTGCAATAGTTCGATCATATCGAGTCACAGTGGATCGTTTTTGGATAATCCAGATCGAATTGAATCGCGAACTAAGAGAAACATCTCCCCACCACCTTTAAGCAGTCTACAAATATTCGCGATCTCGACGAAGCCACTGGATATCCAAGTGGAAACCGTCGATCCGATTCCTGCCGATATTGATAAACTACCCTCATTGCCAATTATTCAACATAGCGAGTGTAAACTGGAGACTGAAAAAAAGTTAAGTATCTTGGAACCCCCACCACCGGGATTAGTCAGTCGGCAAGAATCCACTGACAGTTGGAACAAGTTTCTCGTGCAATTGAACTCTATATTGGAAAGCAGAGTTGGCGAATTCGTTTAAAATATAATATAATCTCGCCAACAACTTTATAAACTGTATAAATAAGAATATTATCCACACTTTCTTCTGCTTCAGTGACATACTCGCGAAAGATTCTATCTAATTATTTATAGTAGATATTTCCCAGTATAATCTATCTTTTCTACTCTCCTTTTGCACTTTGAAAGTCTCTCGAGGAACTGTGTATTATTATGCATGTTCTCTTGGACACCATCAACACTATGATATTTCTCCCACCAGTAGTCATTAGATTAGTAGAATACAAAAAATTAAACCAGTCCCGCTTGTTCGCTCTGAACTGAATCAACCAGCTTCAACCAGAACGTGTCCAACGTGTGAAAAAAAGTATAGTTAATACCTGATTTATTTAAATGTTAGACAATTAAATTTGTAGAATTATTAGTCGAGTGTAATTGCTAATGACACTTTCTGGTTGTACGAGACTTAAGAAAATTATGGTGACGGTTTCTTCTTGTTCTCGTCTGGTGTATAGTTGACTCTGCAGTTGGGCCTGTTCCACTCCCAATGCCTAGAAAAACCAACTTGGTGCCACCCAAAGCTCCCAAACGTAGATTAGCACCACTCTCCATGCCTAGTAGAACCCTCAGTTCCGAATCCGAGCGGATTAATCGCACGGATAGGCAAAAATCTGAAGCCGAGTCAAAGGAAATCGAGGAACAACATAGTCGAGACGAGATTGATAAAAGATCGAGCGAGACAACCGGGAAGCCGATGAGAAGTCTATCTCACGAGAGTATCGAAGATGACGTGTTTCTAACACCTATCGCTGGAACACCCATCGATCGTAAACCCAACATTTTCAATGATCAATTGATCACTTCAGATTCTTCCAAAGAAACAAATCCAAGAGAAATAGATCTTCCTAAATCAGAGATCGCAATGGAAAAGAATTCCGAGGGAAATGTTGAAGTTGAAAAGTTGTCAGTTAGCGAGAACAAAGTTGAAAACAAGAAACTTTGTACCATAATATCTACAATGCCTAAATGCGAGCATTTGGATGATGGTAAAAACGTCTGTGAGATTCCAGCTGTAGAAATGAGTCCTAAGAACGATGCTAATCATCATATTGATGAAGGTGATTCGAAAGCGATAGACACGTCAGTTGTTGATGAGAAATGGAAGCCAAGCAAGTTGGTAAAAATGCATCGAAGTCCATCAAAGGCCGATGACTTCGAGACTAATTCGCTCGAGAAGCAGAAGCGACACTTGACATCTCATGCCGAGGACATCACGTTTGCTTTGAATATGAATGTCTCGTCGAACTTGTCGATGGAAGTCGACCGAGCCGAGACACGGCAGCGGGAGGATGCAGTGGAGGCGACGGTGGAGGAGGATAAAGGGATAGCAGGTGCATGTTCTTACATTAACACACAATATGACTATTCTATTACTCGGGATAATACTTTGCATGTTTACACTTGTAACATATGGTATATACATATACATACTACTATCAGCAATGTTTATATCTCGAGGTACACGTACTTGGGTCACAGGGATGATTAGATATAGATTATCTTACTACTGGCTTATTCTTTACATAAGCGCTATTGTTCTCTTTATCCCTCCTAAGTGTTTCTTTTTTTTTGTGAATTTTGACTGTACTGTCATAAGAATGTTCTTGTAATTTTTTATAACAGTTGCCGAGAATAGTCCTTCGAAAACGGATATCCTTCTGCAGAAAGTGTCAGATACTTTATCGAGCGTCGAATCATCCCCAACAGTGGTAGAAGAGGTAACATCGACGCCAGTGGAATCAAGCGACGAAACCTTACAGCAAGAGACGAAGCCAGATCCAATTAGCACCGTGCCCTTAGAAAATGCAAAGGACCTTCGTCCCAAAGAATTATCGAGAAATTCGCAGAAATTGGCGACTAATAACAGTCACAATGAAGCATCACTAAATACCAGTGGTGAACACGCTACCTCGCAGCAAGATACATCGGACTATGTCTCAGCAGTCGATGACGATTTATCGATTCCTGATTGGGAATATCAACTACCTGCTCCGCCAAGTGCCTTTAGAGACACCGCGTCACCTGTCTTCGAAAATTCCGACACCATTACCCTCGGTTCTGTTGAAGCCTTTAAAGAACCCATTGCTCACATTGTTCGAGAAACCTCTACTCGAGTGGATGGTGCTGAGAAGATTTCCGTAGAAGATCAGAATATCAAGGAAGAAGAAGTTTATATTGCAGAAGAAATGGAAAAGTCAAGGAAGAAGCCTGTCGAGGATAAAGTAGAAGAATTAGTGGTAGAAAAAGTTGCGGTAGCAGTGAAGAAGCCTGAAGCGAGTGTAGAATTGAAGAAGGAAGTGATTAGCGAGCTTGAGAATAAAATAGGATCCGGAAGTCTCGCGCAAGTTAGTAATAGAGAAGCTGATTCAAGGAAAATCACTGATGACACTTCTACTCCGAAAATTGCACCAGTGGATAACACTTTATCAAATTTCACTATTACCACGTATACTAGGCAGAAGAACTTAAGCATATTTGATGAAGTGGACGCACAACAGACCACGGCAGCTTCGAAGATCTCGGATGAGAGGTTTATGAAGTCATTCCCAACACTCTCCAGAGGTAAAAATCATCAGGGAAATGAGTCTGATACGCAGAATTCAAATTTGCACGATGTGGTGCTTAGAAAACCAGAACCAAAGATACAGGATAATCAGAACAGGTGGCAATCGTTGAATGGCAGTGAGAAAGCTGCGGTACATCGGTCAAGAAGCCACATAACGGCTGCCGAGAACATGAAGCAAAATATGCAGGTTCGTGATAGTGATCGTGTCTCGTACAGCGACAATGTAGCAACGCAAAGAACGGATGAAATCATGAAGAAAAGTACCAGTGTCACGAATTTGAACATGGATGCCCCTAAGGGCAATGAGAAATTCTCACAATGGCGGGAGAATATTCTGAAGCGTCAGGAGGAACCTACCAAAGAAAAACAACTGCAGTCTTTACAGGTAATTAAGTGAATCACGCAAAGCTTGTACATTAATTTAAATTAATGCTAATGAGTTTTATATTTTATGCAACAGGTACTTAAAAGCATTTTACCGCAGTTGAAGAACGCTCAACAAGCGGAGGAAAATGTGCCCAAAGAGCCAATCACCTCAGTCATACCCGAAGAATCAAGGTAAAAATTGTATAATTATTAATTATTATTTAAATTATTGGAATAATTTCGAAGTAAGTAGAATTCTTGTATTTGAACTTTCAGATGCGAGACTAGGTCTAACGAACATTCGACCGAATCGAATGTGATTTCGACTGAAGTATCCCAAATGGCGGAGCAAAAGCGTCAAGAATCCGAAAATTTGAGGAAGATGACATCGGAAGAGAACAATGCAAAGCGTTATACATATTCGGGGCCTCCAGCGATTACTTTGGGAAGCTGGTCCGAAAGACCCAACGTGAATGTCCAGATCAAAATGGATACAGATTACAAATTTGGTGGAGCGAACAAAGTCGCTAATGGAAAGACCGTTGTGAGTATAAATGGAGTGAAACTCGAGAGAGATCATAGTGAGCCAACAATAAAAAGAGAACAAAGTTGGGAACAAGGGACTTTTGTTAAGCAAGAAAAAGAGGATAAAAGAGAATCGGATGAACTTGCGAAGAAATTAATCAGTCATACTACTGCGACTGGATTTAAGAAGCCAGTGTTGAACAAAGTTAATTTAATGGAGAATAAAAGAGGGACAGAGAAACCAATAGTAACTGGTGTAGAATTGAAAAAAACCGTCACAGTGAAGAGCGAAAATGAGAAGAACAACGAAAGTAGTATCGATACTTCTCCATTGAATTTTAAAGAACTCACGAAAGCATTTGGCGAAGTTCGCCTCAGACCAAAACCTAGACGCTTGATTAACAATCGATACTCCGAACATTACGACACATCATCAGAATCGAATCAAAGGCTAGACATGAGCGTCAAGCAAAATGGTCATTGCGAATTGTCAAATGGACAATCATTTTCTAGCGAAAGTCAGAATAATGTAAAGCCACGAAGATTCACGTCAGTTATCGGAATAAGCCAAAGCCAAAGTGGTGATCAAGCGACAAGCTTCCCTTTTAAGAGTGGAATCAACGTAGCAAAGAACAATCCACCTATGCCAGTGGTAAAAGGGTTTAAAATATCATCAGCATCATTGGTCAACGTAAATACAAGCGATAGACATAGAATACAAAATGGTATCGCGAGTGATGCACCGAAGCCACCGCAACCTCCGAAACCACCAACCATGCCAGTTATAACGGGAGTTACGCTAAAGACTAGCAGCGCGAGGCCTAAGTCAATGCCTGTGCAAATAGATCCGAGAGATATGCTACTGGAGTCTATCAGGAATTTTGGAGGCCGCGGGAACTTGAAGAGCGTAAGTATTAAAACGTAAGAAACATTATAAACTATTTATTAGGAAGAGTCATAAGTAATTTCAATTTTTTATCCAGCATTTATTATGATTAGCTGCTTCGGAAATTACTTATGACTCAACCTAATAACAACTATTATTAATTCTAATCAGAAATTTTCATTACAGGCTGTTCAAAGATGCTAAGTATCTTCCTGGTCTCGACGTCAAATGGTTTTTTCCAACGAGAAACATAACTTCCACGCTATTGATTAAGTTAAGCGGGCCTAAAAAAGGAGAGATAGAGTGGAAGACCATCTCGAAGGAGTCGCTTTGGTGCTGTAGAAATCTAGGTTTATAATCGTAAGAACTATAACGCAAATGAACGAGGGATAAAAATAATCGAAACCACGATATAAAGTGGATAAACACTAATAGGTTGCGATGCGAATGGTTAACTATTGCGTTTTTCGTCGGTACTCGATCATCATCATCATCACCATCGAATTCCTTGAAAATGAGTTCTGTTTTAAGTGATAAGTTCCCGTTATAGTTAGATCCGCGTGTAAATATCGCGTGTAAAAAGTCAAAGACAGCTAAAGTTGTCATTAATAAAAAAATCGGAGAGTGTGTAAATACCGGTAGATATACGTAGAATGTCCTTACCGAGATCGCGACGTAAAACGGAAGGCAATTTTATTTTATTATCGGAATAGTCATCAAGTTATTATTGCTCACTATCAGGAAATGATCTACGTACTTCTTTTTTTTTCTCTCCCTCTTTTCCCTTGTTAAGTTTTACTTCTGTTTCTTTTTTTTTCTTTTTCTTTCATCGATTCGCGAAACCGTTAGTCTCTAGCTTGGGTAAAATCAGGACTGGAGCGAAAGAATGGAGTGGTGTTCGTGCTACTAATTGCAATCGCTGCTGACTAACACGAGTCTGCTAATCATTGTAATTAATTCTTTAAGTTTCAATCACAGGGACCAAAGGTGACATCTTTTATTTTATATCGTACAACGAAGTTAGATGAGACCTCTAGAGTCATATATATATATGTATGTGTATAAATATTGATCCAATTAGGCGTAGTCATCTTATAAGAATCTGGTCAGTTTGAAGTTGTCGAATAATAATAATAATAATAAATAATCGGTTTAATTGGGATCGTCGTGAAACCTACGATGAATCTTCTCCTGCAATACTGTTGTTAATTATAGATAGAAGAAGAAATGTCAGCGTGAAATTCTTATTTGCAGAATTATTGTTTATTCGAAGAGAATTGTTGCTTAAATGAGAATTTGTATTTGTTCTGCGAAGTACGAGCGAGAAAAAAACAGCACTGAGTTTTTCCTGCATTTAATTTATATCTTGTATTTTTGCGAAATCGAGCCTAAACGGTATAACATCGTTAGTCAATTGCTTCAAAAGTTAGTTTCCTTGTTTCGTATATATATACTTGTGGGTTTTGCAAGTTGCTGATTGCTGATAAATGTTTTCTAGCAGGAATTCATCGTCAGGAAGATATAATACTGTACTGTAAATAGCACATATTGTCAAATACTGTATTTAATATTTTCCTTACACAAATATACCACGGCGATACACATCTATTATTTATATACCTTATTATTTATAGTTCCATTAAAATTGTAACAGAATAAACAAGTCTAGTTTATTTTATGATTGAATTATGAAACTTGAAGAATTCGAATTTAAATAGTTTATTTATCCGAAATATACATACAGCATATACAACAGCACCTTTAAACTTAGCAATAAGTAGTTTAACAATACTTAAAACATTTTACATATTCAAGCACCCATCTTCATCTTGCAACGTAACGCGTATCGCGTGTCTCTGGACGGGTAAAGATTCTAATCTCAACAACTAACTTTAATGTGTATATTTAAAAAATATTCTAGACAGTAATACTTTTACGATTGCAACATCCGAGTCTCATGGTCATATATCACTATGAGGTATTAGGAAATCTTTCAGTCATATATAACTCATAATCAGTTATATAAAAGAATAATTGACAGTTTGTGAAATTTCCTGTGCTCGAGAAGAGTCAGTTGGCTGGTATAGGTGTATTGCAATTACCATGCCAAAGTTTCGTTTCGGAATCACAACGAGAATAATTTGCAAAGACATCGGCGTAACCACGATCCCGCCACCATGTGCAAAGCTGCCTATTCCATCCGCAATCAATCGTGTGTATGAATTCAGGTTTCTCCATTCCGAGCAGTGTGTAAAAATCTTGATCACCCAAGTGACCCTGCGAAGCGATTAAAAGAAGAATCAAAATATTAATTTATATATCCGTCTCGTATTTTTCTTCTTCTTTGATTGTGCAGAGTTCTGCATACCTTAAAATGATACTTTTCAGTCATGGCGTCGACACTTTCCTTCTTAACTATCTCCTTGTACACGGAAGATTGTCTCAGTCGATCCAAATTGAACAATACCATGCCACTGTTGTATCCTGGATAACCACCGAAATGTCCAGGCTCTCCAAATATTGTGTTCTGATGCTTATTGCGGTATAAGTACAGTACGTGTCTGTAGACCGGAGTTAATTCAGGCGCAAGACCAAACAAAGCTTTATCACCGAACCCTTGGAACTCATCGAACAACAGTTTAATGTCTTTTCTGAACTTGGTGTCTGCGTCGAACATTGCAGCGAGTTTCTGTTCGGATGGAGCTATTCTGTGTAAACCCAGGGATAAGAAAAATAAGGCGTCGGAGTAATATGTTCCTGGTTTACTGCTGAAGTGAGGCGACATTGCGGATACTATATCTTCCAATTGTGAAGCCAACTTATGTACATCGTAATATTGCACCTGAAATGGAATCAAATGACGGAACGAAATAGCAATTGCCTTTCACCTAGTGCTTCATATAATCCCTAGGAAATACCTTCATATATTTGCCAGTCGCAGCAAGTACACCAAGCACAACAGTCTTGGCGACTTCACGGCTATCGTCATCCACGATAACGTGGAATGCAATATCCACCGTAGCTAGTTTAATCAACGATTCCGTGAAGATCTCGAACTTCATTCGCATTGGCGAATTGGTTGCAACCTTGGTGAATATACACCAAACATTGTAATAGATCTTTTCAACGAGATTCAACTCGCTAGTCGAAACTATCTCGTTTCTTGTTGTATTGGGTGACGTCCCAGGAATCGTGAGATTCTGGGACAAGTCTCTTGGTCCGTGGCGCGTGGCTGACCCACGCACCACCCACCGTACACCATTCGATGTTTGATAACAATATAGCAACACGAGAATCAATGCCAAACCTATTAGATTCAGGAGAATCTTGCGTAACAAGGGCATTTAGTTACGTGTACATGATCGAGCTGTGATTCTCCTTCTTGCGCTTCACCATCAGCTGGTCGCAAGGCTCGATCTTGTAGTTTGTATCCTTCACAATATCCATCGAATCAGCATCTCCTTCGTTTGTTTTTGAAAATAACAACGATTTTCAAAACTTCAACTTTTACATAGCGATATAAACGTTGAAAAGCATTGTAAACCTGTTGAGCAGTCATAGTTTTAATTTCAAGTTATGTTAAAGAGAGACTACATTGTTTCAGAATGATCAACGGCACAACATGTATCACAGTTGCAGGAAACTTACTTTGTAAGACACTCTTGTATGCGTAGTGTAACTTGGTCCATTTGTCTCACGTATTTCCAGAAATGATAGCAGATTTTCGAATTGGACGCACTGTAACACTTATAAGTGTCAGTGCAACACTTGCGCTATTTTGGAGCGCATCATAGTTGAAGGCACGCTGGAACTGGAAACCGAGTTCCAATGGAAGTTATAACACGGCTGCATCCAGCAACTTATAGTGGAATTGGATGGGATCTTTGGGTACGAGTAATATCTGGTGTTTCCGTAAACTCATATGTATTGAATCACTCGGATTTGTGATCGAGAATCACAATCACGATCACGATCATGATCGCTATTGGACTATTGTGATTGCAGATCGCTTGTACCACGGACGAGGTACAAGATAGATATAACATCTTACAGGATTTTGTGTCGCCTGTTCTGAATTGCCGATAGAGTGAAAAGGAAAGCAGGAGAGAGAGGAATTTGTATTGCAAATTAATTGATGTTAAAAGTTGTAAATTGATAGTTGGGGAAAATAAGAAATTGATTAAATAATTTATATATTTTGCAGTGTTCACATCAGCGGTTTCCTGCTCTCCCAGACTCGGAGTTATTCAACAATTATTGATCTGCCCTACACTTGGATCATTTCATCATACGTATAAGACTTAGTGTGAGATTTAATTAACTTAAATTTATTATATGGTATTTGTAAAAGTGTTTAACGAATAATAAAGATTCAAGTACCACTGAAATAATGCATTTCTCAATTATACACAAATTCCCAGCTACCATTCCTTGCAATCCCACCGTAAAATTCATTCGAAAGTTCTAAAACGGGAAAAAATTTCAAATTTCCGGCGCTTTGTGACGTCATGATGACGTCATTTTCCCGAGCCCCGTGCCACCTCTTCATGAGTCATGTGATCCGGTTACCAAAAGTCGAAAATTAGGGAAAAATTGTCCAAACCTGTCAAATTTTTCGCTTAAAATTTTCAAATTTCCCGCGCTTTATGACGTCATGATGACGTCATACTCGGGGCTCCGTGCCACCTCTTCATGAGTCATGTGATCCGGTTACCAAAAGTCGAAAATTAGGGAAAACTTGTCCAAACCTGGCAAATTCATCGCTTAAAATTTTCAAATTTCCCGCGCTTTATGACGTCATGATGACGTCATACCCGGGGCTCCGTGCCACCTCTTCATGAGTCATGTGATCCGGTTACCAAAACGCAAAAATGGCCAAAATTTATCCAAGTTTCGTAATTTTTCAACTTTGGTAACAGGAATACATAACTCGTGAAGAGGTGGCACGCAACCCCTGGTAGTGACGTCATCATGACGTCACAAAGCGCGGGAAATTTGAAAATTTTAAGCGAAAAATTTGCCAGGTTTGGACAATTTTTCCCTAATTTTCGACTTTTGGTAACCGGATCACATGACTCATGAAGAGGTGGCACGGAGCTCCGGATAATGACGTCATCATGACGTCACAAAGCGCGGGAAATTTGAAATTTTTAAGCGAAAAATTTGCCAAACTCGCCAAGCAAATAAAAAAGACATCTTTTTGAATTGATTTCTTCATTAGATTTCTCGACTTTGATCGTTAATTTCGTGATTTTGGGGATTAGAACGGGATTTTTGGAAGCGTAGGGTGTAAAATGAGTACTCATTGTATTCTCTTAAAATATTGTTTATTTATTAAAGCATGATACATAAATTGTAACGATACATTACATATTACAAAGTAACAGAACGCTTTAATTCATTCTACAACAGTCGCACACATTTCGAAAGTAAGTTTTGGACGCTGCTTTACAGTTTGTAGTTCCGCTGTGGTGTAAAAATCTTATAACCACAGGAAATGCTCGAAAGATCCAGTGAATTTCGCAGAACTTCGATGGTACGAGGGCTGCTTATAGCTGCTAGTCCAATAAGTAGCTTCCAGGGACCATTGCTATCTGTCCTGCAGTTAGTATTCTCTGCTTTCATTCTGCAACAAAGTGCAATGAATTAAAAATAGTCTATCTATAAGTTTACGGTATAGGAAATATAGCTTTTAAGTATCGTTGTTATAGTATACAAATGTCGAAACTGTAATTATAAGTATGATTGCTCATTAATATAGCTTCTACTGCTTTTATCTGTCTCTACATATATCTCTATCCAACAAAAGAAGTGTACTAATTGCTATTCTTCATTGTTCCAATTCCAAATACATTTTCAAATTCTATTGAGCGTTCGTATTTGTCAATTAGAAGTGTTAGGTAACGTTAATTGGACTTTAATACTGATATACATGAAATATATTGGAAAACTTATACAAGAACACTAATATTTCAATAAACGTCAAGCAAAAATCAATTAATATGTTTATTTATTAGGATAGAACTTTGTAGATTATACAGATTAATTTTGCAAATTTATTAAAATTCGATTAGCCTTGTACCTTTGATCATTTACCGTTCACAAATTTCAAACACTTGCATTTGCGAATTCGACAACTGCAATTATAACATGCTAATTGTCAGACTTTGAATTGTAGTAAATTTCAACAAGAGACATTTATGGGAAGAAAGACGAGAAAAGGGATTGCAAAAAGAAAGAAAATCCCTTGAAGGAAATTAAAGTAAAAGGAAAAATAGTGGAAGGCAGCAGATAAAAATAGCAAGTTAAATTACTCACCTAATTATTCTGATTTACCACTGAAGATCGTGATGTGCCAGCGACGGAAGCAGAACACTCACTGCTTCAAATTCTCCCCTGTAATACGTAGAATAGAATATTTCTCTCGTCTGGATTCAGAATCGAGAATTTTCTACCATTCTAAATCCTGAAACTCTGTTAAAAGATGAAAAAATATATATCAAATAGTTAGTTGAGTTATTTCCGGTATAGTAGAAGTTTTACAGAGTCAACTGATCTATGATATTCTCTAACAAAATGCGATGGTTCCTTTGCTGGCTGGTAGCCATCCCAGATGCGCTAAAATCTGGACCAGCAGCCTACCTGTCCTGTGCAGGAGGCCTCGCAGTATTGATCACGCGAAGGAAGTCACGTTGGGGGTGGATGCCGAACACGTGGCACTGGCCGGGAGTCGGGAGGACCCTCTCTGCTCGTCCCGCCATGAAACTTACTCCCACAAAGTGCGAAAAACTATGACAAATTGCTCGTACTTAAACACTGTACGCTTAACTGCCCACCTAAAGTTCTCGACAATAACTCGCTGCTAATCGTTCTCGAAGGCTGCCTATTGTAAACTGAAGGAGAGGCTCGAGTGAGTAGGAAACTTGTACCAGAGAACAATAATATTCTCCCTGTCCAATCAGCAATTAGCAAACTAAACATAAGTTGCAACCTATCGAAATGATTAAAAATATTATAAAGAAATTTGAATCCTTTAGAACTGTCTATGATAGGAATTTTTGAAATACTTGTACCTGCAATGTTGAAATTCCATAAACAAATTAATTTTCAAATATTTATAAACAATTTCTAAAAGTCCATGTCCGTTTTATCTTTCGACATAAGACACTTTTTATATTGGATCAAAGATAGATTAAAAACAATCACAATAGAAATCTAAAGAAAAGTTTCAGTCGTTGTTTTTGATAGTGCACCCTAGTTTGGTGCCAATCGGATTGCGAGTAACGGATGAAAGCTGGTTTAGTGGTGGGCAGTAATAAATTGTAAAAGATGATCGGTAATTAACGGTAACTGGGAACTGGATAACGTTTATGCGCGCGGTTCTGGCTGTTGATACGGAATATACGTGCCGGCAGTGAGGCTGTAGTTGACTCTTTATGGTGGGGTGTGCCTCTGACGTGAATTATTAGCCCTTGGGCCCTCGAGTGCCCGCGGGGCTGTGGGTTCGCGCGCGGGCGTGGCTTATCGGGGGTAGCAGGCGTGGCCCCGACACGGCACCCTCACCAAAACCACCCTTATTCTCTTTCCCTCGTTGCCACCCTCTCCGACTACTTCGTGGATACACGCTGAATTGATTCCAGATGGATTCCATTCCTTATGCACAAGTGCGCGCTACCCTGCCTCGGATTCATTGAATTATAATTGTTTTCCGCTGGTCCTGTAACCTCGATTCCAAGCGAAATTAGATAAGATTAGATTCTATTTCGAAAAAGATACTCATCTGACTCGTAACTTCCTAATACAATAAACATTATTTAACTAATTATCGGCTACATGGATTCTCCTCCGGATATTTTATTTTAATCACAATATTAACTATCTATTGTCAGATATTTATAGATCTTTGTTTAATAGAAGTTTGATAGATCTATTCGTCCCACGTAGAGTTTCAATAAATCCACCACGCATGGAGCGAAATAAAAGACTAGAAATCGCAGCTCGAGAGAGCAGTTGATGAGGGACAAGGATCGTTCAGCAGACAGAATCCTAGTACATGAGTTTGCAAAATAGGAAAGTTAGTTGACGTAAATGCGATAGTGTCAAGATGACAGTTGAAACGGTTTCAAAATTCACCTGGTAAATTTAAAGGACGATATAAAGGATTTTTGGGGGTGGAAGGGTGATTTTGAAAAAAATGACAATGTTTTTGATAGGAGAAGATAGTAAAGGAACGTACTTGGATGCAGGGTGGTTTGATTGTTCCAGAATCTTCTCGCTCGAAGACAAGAGAAAGCTAGTGCAGAGAGAATAGAGGATGGGAAATGGAGTTAGAACAACGAAAGAGATAGAACGTGAATCGGAGGGTCGGGAGAACGGTGCGCCATCCTCCGAAAGCTCCAACCTCGCGTTTGTACAGTGGTAATGGGCTGTCAGGAGCAGACGCTGGGCTGCTCCTGCCTTATATACCAACACCATTACTCTCTCTCCTCTTGGGTCGGCTCCTATCAGCTTGCTCGTATTATCAACCCTCTGGGTTCTCGGGGGGTTCCTCTCACCCTCCTTCATTCTCCTTCGAACCTCCCAACCCTCAATTTTCTCCTTTCACCTCCTCCTTGTAACCAATGAACTAAATTTAACTTTGTCGACATCGACAAATCCTTCGTGGATCCAAAGAAACCTTTCTCCTATCCCTGTAAAATTTCAATATCTACAAACTTTGGTTTTCTACTTTTGCGGTAGGTTGCAACCATTCAGCAGAACCATCCTGTAACGCGATTTCTCCACCTGACAACAATTGTGCGATGCGTTCTCGGCCCATTTGCATTTTGACGTTTCATCATTATTCAGCCTGCCCGCTGGAGAGTGCGAACTGTCGTTTCCACCGGCAGACGCGAATTGTAACAATTATTTCGATGAAATACATCATTCAAGTGAATGACCAACAATTTTACCAGTTTGGCAGGGTGGCGATGGAGTTACACCAATTTGAGGGCTGTTCGGGTGGTGGGAGAGATATTCCCGATGTTTCGAGATCTACCTTTCGAAGAGCACTTTACAAAATAACAATATTCATTTACTTTTTTAGTTAGCTATATTAAAAAATATACTACTAGTTCCAACACATAAATAATAAAGTGAAGTATAAGTGCAGCGAAATCATTAATGATTTTTCACACCGAAATTTCATTACTGAACTTAACTTTATATGATTGGATATTTATTTCGGTAGATCAGAGAATGCCCCTGATTTTTTTCAGTCATCGTATCGTTAGTAGAAGAGAAACGAGAGTTTCCACGATCAGATTAGGATGCCAGGTCAACTCGAGCGTATGATCAAGCGAATTGGGAGTCCTCGTTAGAAAGCTGGTCGACTTTGTGCCACGGTGGTCGATGGTTGGTCCCTAAAATTAGCCACAGTGACATATTGAAGAGCACTGTCCCCCTTTTGACATAGAGAAAATACATGAGCAAGAGAGAGAAGGAAGAATACGACGGTACCCCACAGTCTACTATTAAGCACAAAAGCCGTGCCCTGGGAAAATCAACTGACGCGTAACTAAACGGTCTATCATTAATTCCGACGTGTATGTTTATATCGCTAGCACTGAAGAGTGTGCCACCAGTAATTTCCGTGGCACGAGTCCACGAGAGGGCTACTTCTGACTTCTTTGTGATCCATCTACGTTAATCAGCTCCAATTTCCTAGTTCTCACCCCGCCTCAACCTTTATTAGCATAGATAAGAACATTGTAACTCGATACAAATTACAACTACTGCGACAAGTACATACGTACGATAGTATAAAACGCGAAACACTCGGTCAATTTAAGATTAGATATACCAACAGGAACTTGCGAGTCTTTTGCTTAACGCCTACTGACCCATCCGCTTTGTTTTCCTCGACACTTTACCTCGATGAATCGATACCTCCGTGCCAATCAGCCGACAAAGCTAGAGGAATCGACATTTCCGCTCGATAACGCAGTCGGATATCACACCGAAATTGATAGCTGGTGTTAAATCCGTGGTAAAAAGAAGCATACAGGTTCTCGAAACTCCGATTACGCCGATTTGGATGATATTCCAGAAAATCTGATCGAATCAGCTGTGTCAATATTTGATGTGATATATATGTATGACACTAAACATTTGAGACTCGAGGACTGTGTGGATGATGATGGTGTTGGACTAGGGGAAGGTTTTTGGGACCACAGAGATGGTGGTACCCCGGCAAACAGGCTTTGGGCTACCAAGCCTATTTGGTACACGTGTCCTTGCACGTCGGATCGTGGCGATCCTGCCCACTGTCTGGAAAAGAAACGCGACAAAAGGCTCGCACGCTTCGCCACGTGTCTGACTTGCTCTCTCTACCCCAAAAGCGAGATAAGTGCCAGAAAGCAAACGTGTCTATGCTTCTCGGTTACTTCTCTTTCTTCTTTTTTTTTCTCGTTGTTTCTCCGTTTATCGTCCGATAGATTCAATTTGTCAGAATCGATTGGTAAGACAATGGAATCACCACATTTCTTCCTCAATAGTCACCGATCGAAGAATATTTAGTGTCGTCTGGCTGCACGCGTAACGCTCTGCTAACGCCAATTGCAACCCGGCGCATATTTCATTTTTGGATCGGCGCGCATTAAGCGGCAATGCCTGTTGGAAATAAGCTGGCCTCGACGACTGCAGAGGACGTATAATGAAAAATTGAAATTGCTAGGTATAGGATTGAAAATTAACGGAGATATTTCCATTCGGCATTCTTATTGTGACACCCTCTATAATTGTATGAGAAATACAATAAGACATTTTGACGTTGAAATAAATTAATAAATACAATAATCGTGAGAATTCTTTTAAATGTATAAATGGAACAAAACAAGATCCTACTGTTAGAAAACCTTAAACAGATCATTGTACCGCAAACTTTTTCGGTTTACATTTCCCAAACGTTGGCCACAGTGCAAATAAGGCCCACGGTGCGTTGGGATATTTGACCAATAAATAATTTAGCAAACAAATTGATCCCCAGAGACTATAAACAGATACTTAGAGGCACGCGCTTGACCCGATTGCCCATCAAGAGAAAATATTGTCCTCGATTGGAATCAGACTGAACCATAGAATCGATGGTCAATTGGTGATCGGTCAACTGGGTGGACCCCTACTGTGAGAACCAAAGTAGGGCCCGCGGCGTGAAATCTCTATTATCGAGGGGTTGAAACGGTACCCCTTGTTCTGTGAAGCTATCCTCAACGAGAACGATGCGTACGCTTACTGGTGATGACAGGGGCTTCTGCTTCTCGAACCCTCCGAAATTGTGTAATCGCGAATTAAATGTTTGCTAGGACCTATTTGCGATCCCCCAAGCCACATTGGTACCTCTTGTGGCTATGTCCAGGGTATTTGGGAACTGGCGTGGAACTTAGTACCGCTTAGGATACCTGACTGCTCAATAACACACTTTTGTTTTGACGGAAAACCAATGAAAAGAATCCTTTAAAACGATTTAGCTTCTAGCGTGATTTTTAATTGTATAGAATTTTAAATTATTTTTATACGAATCCAGGAATATTGATAACTGTAAATTTCAATGAATCCTAAATAATTATTGTAAATGATTCAGGCTATATGTAAAATTCCTAGAGACACGCGATACAAGGTGTGGAGTTTAGGATGAACTGAACTAGACTAAAAGGTTCCACGCATGATTTAATGTCCGTGAAATCAAAGTTTACAGTCACCGTGAGAGATCGGTGATGCTAAATGACCACATTGCTTCACGGATGTTACAAACTACGAAATCTTGTTGGATCTCTCTCATGGCTCCCCCTCCTGAAACATGACAAATTGAGATAAATAATCGCTTGTGGTCGTTCGCACAATGCGCTCTCGAAATTTGTCACACAGCTACTTGAAACGGCACGCTCCCGAACGATCGCGAAAAGGATCCTAGCAAAACTAACACTCAACTTACTATCATCTATCCCTCAAACTCTGTATCACTATTCCTCAGCCTGTCTTATCTCACTCGACCCTTAAATCATACCAAAAAAAAAACAATATATCATTTTAAACATAAACATCTTCCTAAACAAGATATAATTAAGCAAATTGAGAAATGTTAGTTTCCCATGAAAATCCTGAACTTCTTGAAGCTCGTTGTAAAGATAGCGACATTGAAAATGGAAATTGAAACGATGACACTCGAAACAGACACGTCAAATCCACCCGAGCTACCGAGATCATTCGAGCACTCATAATAGTCAATAGTCGAGGGCTCGCAATTTCACGGGGAGCAAGATAATATGACGATATGCAAATCATAAATTGATCCTGGATCGCGAAGCTCTACAAGTAGATCGATGTTCTCATACGCTCGAGGACTAATCCCAATTAATCTCGTGGTTGGTATATACTACGGCAATAATAATACTTCAGGTGGCAAATAGAAATACGAATAGAAGGACTGGTCCTATGCTTTTCTCTTGAGGGCGACAAAACTTTCTCCCTCAATCTCAACCCTACCCCTCCAAAAGTAGAGCTACCATTGTCATCGTATTAACACCTTGCATAATTGCATCGACGCCACCGACGCTCTCGCACTTCTCATTGTGCTGCGGCTAAACACAGCTCATTTGAATATTGGCCTATTCATACCTCTGGGAAGGCTAATAATAATCGGTCTGATAAAAGGGAAAGCCGCACGGCTTTCTTGCTCACCATCTAACTTTCTCAGGCTGTCCATAACAGAAACCTAACAAATCTAAATTAACGTTAACATTAGTCTCAATTTTATTAATTTTACGACTGAAAATTGATCGTATCCCACTTTGTTGACCCAAGAAAAAAAAACAATGATCGAACGGAGAAGAATTTTTCAGCAATCTCAAAGCAGCTGGAACAAAAGAGACGTTGGATGAAAAACCGTAGGAATCGAGAGGAGACTCAAGAGCCTGATTTCTTCGATGGAAAAGACTTTCATAGAGCTTTAGCCTTAGTCGGTGCCTCTCTTTCTCCATAGTCCGTCGCGAATAATTTCATCGAGCAGCAGTGCCGGTGGGGTTGGTAGTATCAGGAGTAAGAGGGATGGAAATAAAATTTCTCCCTGGCAGTAACAATAAACCGCAGATCTCTAGCGCAGATAAGCTCTGGCTATTATGGCTCGTGGACCAACGAGCTTCGAGCTTGATAGCGAAGGGTGAGATGCAAGCAGCCTGATTGGACGTGGTACCGCCCAGGGGTTGGTATCGATCATCCCCTTTTCGCGTTGCCTAGCTCTCATATATAAACCAGCATCCCTAGGGACCAGTTCGATAGTCCGTATCCTCGCAGCTCGACTCCTCTGGCAGCTTCCGATACTTCTTCGTCAGTGATAATCTTATCGGAAGCTTTCAAACTTCATCAAACTTCGTCAAACTTCGTCTTCTTGGATGAAATTCTTTGAGAAGAAGAAGAAGAAGACTGGATAAGGCTGGATAATTTTTAGTGAAATCTGTTGGATAAAAAAATTAGAACAATATATAATTGTGTTCGAGAGGGTGTGTTGGGGTGAGTTTTACCGGTGAAACGTCGAATGCGATCGTGAGGAACAAGGAGATGGCGAGCCACTCTGCCTATGATTATGAAGATCGAGGACAAAGAGTCCGACATCGAGTCGGGACGACTTCGAGACCTGCCGACTCTACCGTCGCTTGCACGAGGTGCGATTATTATTATTATTATTATCACGATTTAAACAAAAAAAAGATTACTTTGGTTGAAAGATTCTTCAGAGTAAAATAAAGGGTGTAATTAATTATTACAGTAGTCAGTATTACGTGGGTCCGAGTAGTGACATCAGCGAGGAGGACCTTGCGGAACTACCCTCATGCGTTTACGCGGGTAGATCCGCGCAACATATCGCACACACTTCCCCCCATACGCACTCGCCTCTGCACTATCACATGCCTGTGTCCACACCTGGTAAAGTCACTTCTCATTTATAGATAATTCAATACTCTTTCTTTCTCTTCCGAAAATTATTTCATATATAACAAAAAAAAAGGAAATTCATACAGATAGGGTAGGATAAAGGATTCTTTATTTCACAGACCATAATGACACAGAGATAAACGGGGTGGAAGAAGGCTACTATCCAAATGGTAGCCCTTATAGAATTCAACGACACGCGGCTAATATTCGCGAGAGAAAACGTATGCTGAGGTGAGGTGCTTCTCATTTCGAATTATTCATAGATATTATTTGAGTATGGATAAATATTATATTGGTAGAAAAATTGAGAATGATAGAAATAGATTGTTAGTGTGATTACGGTTTTTAGCAGCATCAACTCGGCTTTCGACGAACTTCGAGTTCACGTGCCCACCTTCCCCTATGAGAAGAGACTTTCGAAGATTGATACTTTGCGATTGGCAATCGCGTATATAGCTCTTCTTCGAGAAGTCCTTGCTGCGAGACTCGATCCCCTGACTTACGTCGAGAGGTGCCTTAGAGGAGAAATCAACGGTGAACGCGCGGAATGGAACACAAGTGGTAAGATTAAACCACTGATTTATTCGATCCAAAGATCTTGATCCAATAAAATTCTTATTATTTTATTCTAATTTAAATTGGAAACTATTTGCAAAACGATCTGATGCATTGTTTTAAATTGAGTAAAACTTATTTCGTGATATCGTGGAATGTTATTCCAGACTTAACGGCTCGCCTATCCTGGATAAACTGGGAGAATCTAGGTGTTAATCCGAATCGGCGCTCCGTGCTGACGACTCTCGCACTAACAACCGACAATATGAATTGAACAATCCATCAGCAGCGTATCTCTCTTTTCTTTGTACATACTCTGAAGTTTAGATATAGAGTGCCAAGAGACTCCGTAAGTCTCTTTCGTTCTAGTCTACGTGCAATACGAGCGACGCTATTGTACTTCGCATTCTAAAAGTGTAAAGGAATGATGACAACATAGTTAGTATAATTTAGATTATTTCCTTTGGAATAAAAACAATGCTAGTCGGACACTTTTGAACCGGGAGAATTTCTTCTTCTACCATACAACTGACAGAAAAATACATATTTCACAAGCCCAATGAAAAACTTGACTCTCCGATATGTATCGAGAGTCGATTCGTGCCTGGCAGTTGCCACCGTGCGAAACAATCGACAAACGAGTCTCCAGCAGCGTGAGACAGATACCACCGAAGTCTATTAGCCTTGAGTGCATCTCGACGTTGACAGTGTTTGCGATCTCGAGAGTAATTCTCGAGAGAATTCTTTGATTCCTTGATTATTATTCTAAGTCTCTTAAAGTTAATCGGAAACGAATGGAATTCCTAGAAGAGAATTCTCACGCGGAAAGTGTTAAGAATGTGAAAACAGCTGGGAAAAACCACTCGAATAATACATTGTCCAAGTGGAATCGACTTGTGGAGAAAATGAGGGAGAAGAACAAAGAAGTTAAAACCGAGTTCGTCTTGTTGGGTTCGGATGTATTTCCGATGGACAGTGGAGAAAAGAAAGAGTTTCGATTCATCGAACCAGGATCAACAGGTACCAATGTTAACTGAAACATCAAAGCGTTTGTTTAAAATGCAGTTACTTAGCAACTGCTCGATGGATACGGAATCGAATCGTGAACACTCGCGGGATAAATACTCAGCAGATACCGAATTCTTCGATAGAATCGAGCAAAGATAATAAAAGCACGGAAATATCCAAGGAAAAGATGTCGAAGGAGGATAGTGACTATATTCGCGAATCAACGGAAACCAATAGCAGTGGTGGTAGCAGTTCCACTTCCGGTGATACACAGGGAAAAGTACGAAGAGTTCACCGTGCTGTTAGAAATAAAACGTGAGACTTGCTTTATTACCTTTTCTTAATCCCTAAACTCCTTAATTTCCCAGATCCAAATTTAAAAAAATAAGAAACTAAAGATATATCAAAATTACAAATATTTACCTAAAATACAAAATTGTTGTTTCCTATGAGAAAAAATCATTTTAGTCGTGGAGTAGGCGAAGTGAGGCGAAACCCAATTCGGGTACGAAAGAAAAACCCGGATAAAAGTTTCCCTCGACCTCGACAGAGGCTTCTCTCCGCGAAGAGAAAAGGTGGTTTAGGAGAATTAGAGCCGAATAAGAAATCTCGACTGTCAACGATGCCATATATGAATACAAGATCAGTCACTCGGAAGATGTACAACGTGGGTGCTACTTATCAAGCACCCACTACTCGCGACGAAACCGAATGGAAAGAGTGGCCAGTACATGGAATGCACGAGAGACCAGTTTTTCATCCCCAGGCAAGAAAACAAAGATATTTGATATCCTCCTCCTTCCTATGTTCCTTGATAAATAATTAACGTGGGAAGCGTTACAGGTCGGTTTGGCAGCTGAGTATCTCGGCAAATATTTCACGAGCTTCGATGGATTGTCTTATCGAGAGATCGTCGAACATCCGGAAATAGAAGTAGTCTCAGTGGACCCACGTTCAGAGATTCAACCCTCATCCATCGAGAAGAAAAGAAATCGAAAGACGAAGCCAAATGAGGATCATCCAATACAATCGAGAAACAACAGGCTACTCTTCAGTGAAGAAAATAAATCCTTTGATACTTGTATGCATGGGAGCTTCCATTGTGTTCTTGGATACTGTTCCCAAGTACTGTCACCGGTTTATAAGTCGTATTTGGAACGACGAACGAGTCGATTGAGTCAGGAAGATAATGAATCAAAAGTGGAGACTAAAATGAATGATTCGTCTATTGAGATGAAATTTGAAATTGAGAAGGATCTAATTGGAAATAGACCACTCGATGGATATCCTGTTTCAGTTTCTAGAAACTTTACTTACTCGAAACCAATTACGAAGCCAGTACCAAGATTGTATCCAATGCAGACTATGTATGTGGCTGCTTCTCAAAAAAATGTCCCTTTTACGAAGAATTTAGAAAGTGGTCAGATAAAGGTACAGGAACTAATACGACCATCTCCTAAAAACCCTTTGATATTAGTCAGTGCGCCTGATGGAAAAGCTACTGTTCCAGTTCGTGGACGAATTCTGAAGCCGATGTCGAATTTCGAATTCGTCAAGTTAGATAACAAGACACTTGGTAATGAAGACACTTGCACTGAGACAACTTCCGGATATAAAACTGTGAATTCTAACGCTACTGAGTCGCTCAATGAGAATCTAGCTAATCGAGGAATGAATTTGAAGAATATAACTGTAAAACAAGGAATGAAATCGAATGGAATAACTTTAACAAAGTATCATTTTGATATTGTTCAAGAAGGGAAGATGGATGTGAAGCAATTGAATCCAGCAACGAGTTTTCAGTTGGTGCTTAATGAAAATGAATGCAAGGAACAATCTGGTAAATTGTTTAATTGCGAGACTCCTGATTCAGGGAAGAATTCTTCCATCACCGATGCTTCCGAAATCGCGAGAATTCTATCGGAATATAATAAAAATACAGGAAAAACGAATGCAGAGAATTCGATGGTAAAAAATCAAGTTTTACAAGCGTATCATCTTCCATCATCCACGATGAAAGACGAATCGCGTGTAAACGATGAGAATGTATTGGAGCATCCCAAAACTTCTCGACAAAATCTCAGCATTCAATTTCCTCAGGGGAAATGGCGGAGGTTTCACTTCACCGTAGAGAAAATGAAACCCGCTACCAGTGTTTCCAATGACGAAAAGAAACCGAGTAAATCGCAAAACGAACAATTGATTTATAAACAAGAATCGTTAGAGACTACTTCGAGTTGTTCCACCATTCAAAGTGGTGGAGAATCGTGTTCCATCGAGTCTCGTCCTGCGACAAAGAAAATGGTGGAAAGTAAAGAACCATTGAAGACACACTCGCTTCAAGAATTATTGGAAAATACTGCTGTGCTTTACTGTGCTGCTACCGGTGCACACCAGGAAGACCTTGCGAGCTATGTTGACACTCTCGACACTAAACAGAGTATACAATGGCTTCAAGACTGGAGCAACACGAATATATGACACACATAGACACCCTGGTTTACGTTAAGATTATTAGTGGATATTAGTACAAAATTAATAATATATTTAGGGATTAATTAGAATTAGTGTGTAAGAGTGCAAAAATGATGATATCGATGTTCTCTAGTGTTTAACATGCCTGAAGAAATAAAAAAGAAAACCCATGCTTCGCGCAATCCTTATAGCTATGAAACAATGATTATAAATTAATAATTAATTCTTTTATAACTTCTTCTTCTTTACCGCCACCATGGATTTTTTTGTTAGTTCATGATTCTGAATAACTAACCAATCTGGATCTCGTCATTAGAACCATGCCGTCATTGATTCCAGCGTGTATGAACAACATACAGATCACGAGAATAGCAGAATAGACAAAGAGGAGAGCAACGATGCCAACGCTTCGCTGTCAATCTCTGTGTTGACGTCGCTTTCGATGTGCATACCTGGAAATTTATTGAGTATAGTTGCTCGATAAATTATATTAAATTAAAAAATTAAGAAATAATTAAATTAAATATTGAAGAGAATTTTATTCACCTTCTTCTATCGGATTCGGATTCACTGACTTCGCTGGCAGATTTGATAGCTGGGATTTCTTCGGTGGAAGCCTCGTCGCTCTCGCTTTTGCTTCTTTTACTGGAGCTTTTGCTCGATTCATCAGTTTTCGATTTAGCTTTACTACTTTCGGAATACTTTTTCTCACACTTTTCTGATTTCTTCTCGTTCTTCCGCTTATGGTTTTCATTGTCACTCGATTCACCTTGTTTGAACTCTTCTCTGCGACAAGATCTTCTTTTGTTCTCGTGTTTCCTCTCGCGTCTTCCTGAATTACGGGAACTTGATGTCGAGTATCCAGTGTCTTGTCGAGCTTTTCTGAAATAAATAAATAAATAAATAAGTAAATGATCGATTATAATTATAAATCCAATATTTAACAAGAATTCTCTTACTTTCTTGTGCGAGGAATATTCCTCGGTGAAGAATCAAACTGATCCAATTCCTCGGTAGTATCTTCAGTCTCCGAATAATTAGCTTCAACGTCACGATCTCGTCGCTTTTTTCTCTTTCTATCATCGTGAGACTTTCGACTTTTCACATCCTTGTAAATATCGCCGCGGGAAATAATGCTGATACTCGACACGTCACATTTCTTCTTCTTCTTTCTTTTGTTCTTATTCTCTGTTTGCACGACGTAAAGCCGATATAGCTGCAGTAGGATCACCAGGGTATTTTTGCAGGTAAAGAAGATATTCATGTAGCTGACTATCTGATAGTGAATTATCAGTATCAAGCGAAAAGCTAGAAAAGGTCCGTCCTGCGCAATACAGTAGTAATTATCAGTCGACAATAAAGATCCTGGGAAGAGAAGAAACTAAATGAGCCATTCATTTTGAAAGTGGCCCGAGTATATTTATACTTAAATTGAGATATTTAAGGTTTTGCGTTTCAATGCAATTCAATTTGTAGTTCTTATTAAAATAATGTCAATAAACGAACTTGGGCCACTTTCAAACTAAACAGCTCAAATGATAAATTTAAATGAAAGAGAAGAATAGTCATACTTGAAGAAGCATATTTAAAGCAATGCCCCAGACATCAATACTGCAACAGCTAGTCTCTGCTTGGACCCTCTTCTTCACCGCGCTACCAGAGGATAATCTCGATTTCCTTGATTTAGTCGCAGTCAGTACAACCGTAAACTGCATCAACGACCATGCCCATATTCCCAAAGTCAAATAAACTAACACTGGTTCACGCGCTATGCGATCCTCTTTGAACGAATCGAAAAATTCGATTATATCTGCTGCTGTTCCTATGTAAACTAGGAGCAGCTGACTCAATTGATCTCTCGTGAGCTCGCCCTTTGGCAGCATCCAACGACCAATTATTAAGATCAACATTAGGAACTGCTCGATCAAGGTGACCCATGTTTCAGTTGATATTTGAATGTCTGGTAGCTGAATATTCACCTGACGTAAAAGAATTCAGGACTTTTTAAAACTAGTATTAATTAAAAAGAGTAGTAATTTAGACCTTGAAGATATTTGGAGATTGACACCTACACCCAAAGCTTTCTCCAAGTTCTTCAAATCCGCAGCGGCTAAATTCGTGAGGTCGAGATTCTCAGTTAAATTAAGGTTTGGCTCGAAGGACTTCAATCTTCGGTCGACCTTGTCCAACTCTAGAAGCCAGATCGCGGGGACCACACTGCTCAGGTACAGGAATACCGAAGGACAAAACCTAGGAGATCGATTATACTATTTTACAAGATTCCAATGAATCTCGATTAATGAAACTGATCTAATGGACCTAAGAACTTAAGGACATCATCAGCGTCGTCATTGGGGAGACCAGCATCTACTATTAGATCGGTGAGTCAATCGGGATCGATGGAAAAGGATAACATGAGAAAGAGTATTAGTGAAGGAGGTCACTGTTACGCAGCTTTTTCAGGGTGTCAATAATTTTCTCGTCGATTCGAGTATAGTGGATTCCAACTCGCCCCGCTCGTATTACTAATGCTTCAATTTCCGTCTGTCAAATCGACACAGACCCTCACACAAAAACACACCCTGCTCTGGGTTTGTTCTATCCTGATGCACGTGTAAGTAAACTTCACAGGTAGACTAGCGATAGATAGGATAAACGGTAATAAAAATGATAATAAAAATATAAATTATGAAATACATCTTCTGTGTGATTTTTATTTGTAAATAGAGGAAAAAAAAGGTGGAGGAAGAAATTAATGGTGAATTAAGATATCACTTACCATTTCCATTCTTGGTTTTCCTTGATAGTCAAGGTGAATATTCCCTCAAAGAACAATAGCAAAATGGGACAGCTTAGGTACCAAAACAAAGGATTTCTTTTAAAAGTGGTAACTTGCCATATCGCGATAAATCCATGTGACGCGAATACTAATCGAGTAATAATAGCTTTGATCGTTGCCAGAAATTTGGCCATTGTCACTAATTTCACCGAAATTACGCGAATTTCATCCTACTTTGAAAATGAACTCGGGAGGATCCGATCTTCTAAACTAAATTACTTTGTTAGCACAGTAACAATAACTGAAAACTTAATCGTGATCTGTACGCTGATAACACTACATTGTTTGTATTCGATGTTACGCGTACTGATTTATTGAGGTGATGTCTAACGTACAAGTTTTACGAGCGACGGTCACACTCTGAAGAATCCTGAAAGGATACAGGAATAACACCGGCGTTTATATTCCTAATATTCCCGCGCAAGCGTATTTCAATGCAGAAACCCTCTCTTAAGAAATCCTTTTCGAGTTTCCAAAAATTAACGAATCATTTTTTCGATCAGCGGAAGTCTAGAAATTTATTATAAAAAGTTAGATTTCTTTGTCCTGTACAAAATAGATCTACATATTGCGAATGTAGAATACGACTGCAGGAAAAGATGCATTTTTAATTTATCGGTACGAAATTGAATTGATTTTAATCCTCTGCGATACATATCGTGATTAAAAATTCCTGCAAATTATTCTACTAAGTATCCTGTTAACAAGTATCCACCTGTATCACTAGCGAAAATGTCTGGATGAGTCCTGTCAGGAAGCACTTGATACGATCGTAAAAAATTAGTTAACAATCTTAAATTAATAACATTTTTCTGTTGTTTCAGAGCCATGTAAGTTTGTTGTAAAGGCTCCCTATGTACATGAAATATCACAAATGGTCTCGATGGCTCTAGAAATTCTAACAGAGCATTAACAATATTCAGAGGATGTTCTTTTGCTATAATGACTAATCCTCGAGCTTTTGTATTTTTAATTAATCCTACGGCACGTTGTGTTTCCAGTAGCCATCTAGGTCTTTTCGGAGGAGCCACTTCTTGAACTGCGTCCTCCAGTTTTCTCTTCAAAGGATTGGTAGTGTCTTCCGTCTCGTCGCCACCTTCTTCCATACCTGATCGCTTGTTATTTTGAACAGGATCCGGCATTGGTTCTTCTGCTCTATTCGCCAAATCTTCTTTATTAATTTCTTCTTTCGGTTTTTTCCTCTGCTGTGTTTTGTTCGCAGAAAGTATTCGCTCTACGATAGAGTCTTCGCCTTGATAATACATCCTCAAAAAGCTATATATACTAACGTTGATCAGTCTTTCTAATTGTTCCGACGGATAATTCATCGCCTGGATCAAGGTAGTTTGCGGAACGTTACCAGGATGCAAATTGATTAAGCATCCTTTAGTAGTAGCGCCGATCCTATTGAGCATAGCGGAAGCTGGTAAACCCTGCGAACCACTGTCGTACAGTAGAAAAAGTCCTTCGGACTGTACGTCGCTGTACGTTAACATCTGTGCTAAAGAATCCATCCTCAGTCCACTGATCTTGTTCTGATCCAGTTTAAAGTAGATATCGTACAGTATACTTATAGTCGGCTTGCAGATCGTCAAATACCTCGAATACTTCTTCTCTTTCTTTTTCACATACTTTTCTTGCGAATATCCAGTTTTATCTAAGAACGACTTACTGTTCTCTATTAAACTCCCTACGATTTCCTTCCCAGACTTTCCGGATTCTTGTAATTGTAGAATCTCTTCTTTGGAGAGTTTTTGAGAAGTACCATCATCCATGATGCCTCGGTTATCGTGGCCACTGGGTAGTTCGCTGAGTAAATCGTCCCAAGATTCTATCTCAGTAGTTTCTTTTAAGAAAAAATGTCTATTTCCATTCTTAGCAGGCACCATCTCAAAAGTTGTCCAATACTTTTTCCCAATGATCTCCTTCATGTCCACTTGTATTTTTCCCAAATTTACTCGACCATTTTCGGTTACCTTATAGAGTTTCTTGTAATTATGCCTCTTAATTATTACATAGGTACCGATTTTAATTACATCCTCCAATGTGTCACACATTTTTCCAGGTTTTGTGATAATTAACAAATATCACTTAACCATAGAGCGGGAGAGACAAGCAGCGGCAGTGCGTATTTTATAGGTTAGGATCCCCTACACATGGTCGTTGATGTCATTGACGGTAATAAACACTAACCTATATAACCTATATTGAAACTGAAACCCAACTGACTCAATTTGAATGAACTGTTACGTACAGTTTGTGGAAAGATAATAAATATTTTCGATATTTCAAGGGAATATGATTTGATTTCAACGATCACAAAATTACCGATTTAATTCTCGCCTACTAATGTAAGTATTTAATATACTTAGCAAAATTATTTGATCAGTAATAATTCGAATGATTACGTTTAAGTAACATATTTGAAAACTATTGAAAAGTCATTGTATATTACAGTGTTCGTTCCATTTGGAAATCAAAGAAAATGATTTCCAACAAGGAATTCCAAGCAGTAGTGCTCGCTGGTGGCAAAGGTTCTCGCATGACTGAACTTACGGCTGGCCAACCAAAATGTTTACTTCCAATTGGAAATGTACCGATGGTCTGGTATCCGCTCCAGCTGCTGGAAAAAGCTGGTTTCAAAGAAGCTATACTAGTTGTTTCCGAAACAGCAGAGAGCACAGTGGCACTTTCCCTTGAGAAATTAGACTTAAAGATTAAAATCGATATTATTGGTATCGAAGATGCAGAGGATCTTGGAACGGCTGATTCCATCAGACTTATCCACGAAAAGATTTATACAGACATAGTTGTAATTTCCTGTGACTTGATCACCGATGTCGATATAAGCGACGTGTTAAATCTATACAGAAAGCACAATGCGAGCATCACTGCTTTAATGCTGCCAATTCAAAAATTGCCAGAAGGCTTTGTGACTCCAGGTCCGAAGAATAAACAGAGGCCAGAAACTGATTTAATTGGCATCGATAATGAGACTGGGAGACTAGTTTTCCTAGCGTCTGCTTCAGACTTTGAGGAAACCATTAAAATCTCGCAGAAATTACTTAAGAAGCATACTAGCTTCACTATGAATTCTAAACTGATGGATGCTCATTTATACGTTATTAATAAATGGGTTCTCGATTTTCTAGTGTACAATAAGTGTGTAATAATATTTGGAGATGTTCACTTTACTCCGACAGAATTAGATTCAACGAATATTTCCTATTTACAGGAATTTTAGTACTCTTAAGGGTGAGCTACTGCCATACATTGTCAGTAAGCAATTATCAACACCTCCTAAGGGATGCGTAGAGGACAAAAATACTTCTATGGTTCAAGTCGATTTGAAAGAGGATATTTTCCGATTTGCTGTTGAGAAACCGCTTGATGAATTAATCAGGAAAATGTCTGGGTTCAATGATCATACGACTGATTTGGAAGATGCTTATCACAATGATGTGATACGATGCTACGCTCACATTATGAATGGGAAATTTGGAGTGAGGACCAATACGGTACAAATGTACCATTTCGCGAATTCCAAGGTAAGTCCTAAAATCTCTTTGTTAATCAATATATTTATTACAATTATCTGGAATTCGTATTGCAGATCGCAGAATGGTGGCCCAGCGATAATAACGAAAACATAGAACAACAGAACAATTCGAAATACATCTCTAATACAGCGACAATACATTGCACACAAATGCAGGATTGTCGCGTCGACGACAATGCATTCATAGATGAAAAAACTTCATTGAAACAAAGTCACATTGGACCAAATTCAGTAATCGAAACTAAAACTAGAGTATCACAAAGTATTGTGATGGGCAACGTTACGATTAAAACAAAGTAATATTCGAACATATGCTCGAATTATAACTTGAAAAATTTCGAATATTTGAAAAAATGCCATTTTTTCTTTGCAGATGCGTAATACATAATTGCATTCTGTGTCACAATTGCGTCATTGAAGAGGGTTCGGAATTAAAAGATTGTTTGGTTGGCGCTCAACATGTTGTAACAAGCGGAAGTCAATATTCCCGGGAAGTTCTCACCAATGCGGATAAATTAATAGAAATTTAATTACCAGTGAAGATAGAAATCACATTTGATACGAGCCTCATGTATAAACTATGAAAATGTATAAGATTACAATAAATTAAACTGAACTTTGTAATTTGTTTCGAATTTTTTGAACAATTCAACATAAAAATGGGGAGAAATGAGAGTCACTGAGATTGCTAATAAATTCAATGCTGATGATAGTCACTTGACACTGAACAGAGCGGAACGCGTGGAACTGGAACTGCATCGTCTCTTCCACTAAAAAGTTCCTTCGCGCAAGATGGTGAGGACAAAATTCCTGTTACCGAAATCCTTTTATTACGGAATAATCCTACAAGCTTGAATATTCCAACAAGTGAAAAAGATCTCAAGTACTCGCGTGCTAATGAATCTGTGTAATAGTTAAATTCCCAATCGCGAAAATATCGAGATTCCAAATAAAATGCTGTTGTATAGGTTAACCGAACAATGTTTACCACTTCGGCACGAGTTTCGAGTTGGATCAGTGAAAGAAGTTAATCGTTAAAGAAGAAAAGAAAGGGATTTTGAACGAAATTCTTTCCTGTTAAATATCAGCTTGTAGAATTGTTCCAGAATTTTTTGGAGTTTCTAAAAACAACTATACACACTCAACGAATGTTTAAATTCTAATGTTCACAGACGAAGGGTACGTCAAGTTTTGGTAAGAGGCGTAATAAGACACACACACTGTGTAGAAGATGTGGACGTAGTTCGTACCACATCCAGAAATCACAGTGTGCACAATGTGGATATCCTGCGAAGAAAATGCGATCGTGTAAGTAGTCCCTTTATAATTCTATGTCAATACGTACTGGAAGAACCGTGAAGTAACCCACAGATTCTAATACTAGTCATATTGGTTCGTAATACGATGTTTTACGATATACAGATAACTGGTCGGTGAAGGCTAAGAGGAGGAAGACCACCGGAACTGGTCGCATGCGTTATCTCAAGATCGTCAGAAGGAAGTTCAAGTAAGTATCGAATCATAGAATGAACAACGAGTATCTAATAGCTCCAATTACAACTTCATCTTCAACAATTTCCTTGTTTCAGGAATGGATTCAGGGAAGGCTTGCCGAAACCCAAAACTGCTAAGGTCTACTCATAAGCTTCATGATTTTGTGTTATAGACTCTGACTTATAATAAACGATACAAAAACTCAAGTTACTCAAATTGACTTTATCATTATCCCCTTATAATATTTTCCACCTGTCTAAAGTGAAAACAATGCTTCGCGATAAGTCAATGCACCCGAAATATTCTTTATTGTTAAGCCAATATTGTTAGAGATAGCTATATGACCGACGATAATAATCTTAGAAAGTAAGAGGGGCAACTCTTGAGTGCGCAATCGCGGCGCTACATTTGACTGTCAATATTACTATATGTCTGCAGCTATGAAGGATCTCTTTCAGTAAGCAACGACTTACAATGCACAATGGTCATCCGCGATCCTTTTTCCTATACGTGTAAATATTTCTCCTACAAATGGCTATTAAGAAGAAAATATTCGGTAAGTTTCAATCGATAAACATCGTGCGAACACCTATTCTACAATTAGTTTAACGCGAACTAATAAAATTAGATTTTGATATAGTATCACACGGATCTATACAAAATAACGTTAAAAATATAAGTCAAGATTGCGTAATAAAAAATGACGTGAAGAATCTCTAAGTGAAATATTTATAAAACGTTCGTACAAATAAGTAATCGTCTGAAAATACTCAGGTAAATACCTAATACTCACGAATACCGTGAGTTGCGGGCTAATGATGGGAGCGGGAGATTGGATTCAACAACGTTTAGAACATTGGAAAAAGAACAATGGTTTCTCGAATTCGAGTGTGGTACTAGCAGCAGCCGACGAGGATGAAATTAGAAATGTAGAAGTTGGAAATGCAAGTTGGACACCTTATAAACACGATTATACTCGGATGAGAAATATGATTGTTGTGGGACTGTTGCAAGGTCCTTTTCATCATTGTTTCTATTCGATACTGGAGAAATACTTTCCTGGAAGAAGTAGGAAAGCTATTATTCAAAAGACGTGTTTGGATCAATCGATTGCAAGTCCCACTTGTTTGGGAATATTCTTCGTGGGACTTGGCGTTATGGAGCACCGAAAAATGGACCAAATCGGTCATGAATTAAAACTAAAACTTCTGGACACTTGGAAGGTATGTTAAATCTCCTAATTTGCAAAATTATAATATCAATTTCTTAAATTAATATCCTCTAGGTCGATTGTTGCTACTGGCCTCCTATACAATGTATCAATTTTTTATTAATACCACTTCATTACCGAGTGCTCTATACGAATTTTATGACAATGGTCTACGATATATTCCTGTCGTATATGAAATACGTATGTATTGTCATCAAGATTCTACGTATATTTTTAACATTTCTATTCGATGTATTCAACTGGAAATATTCTATTATAGGACGCACATTACGAATAACGAGAGATCTCGAAAGTGAAACGTATCTTGTCCCGTCTGTAAATATGTATATAGGACCCGAAAATTATTGTACAAACTTGTATGTAAATAGAAGCTATAATTGTTAACAGTTACGATTGTTGCGAATAAAAACTGCTCGAAACTCTAATCCTGCATTTCTTTATGATCCCGTTATCGGCGCGCGGCATCGGTTCTTAATGCACATTAGCAAGACCTTTGCGCAAGATTCTTGTATGTGAATTGATAACGAAAACGATAAACATCGAATAACAAAGTGAACATGAGAAACATCTGATCTTTGATCGAACAGTCGAATAATTGATTATTAAATTATAGTAAAAATGTTTATGCGATCTGTTTTCCGTGTTTGCATTCCTATTGTTTATGAAAATGCAATTTTTCAAGTGTTCGATGTATGTATGCAGTAGGCGTTATCTCACTAATCGCTCGTTTCGAGGAAGATATTTGTGTGTTACAAAACGTATTGTTTGACGTATTGTTTCCGCGGTGTATTAAGTCGGCTGTCGCCACTTCACAGACATAATAATTATCAAAATAGATGTAAATAAAGAGAATACTGTGTCAGGCAAGTGATAATTCAAATCGTAATCTGATATTTAAACCTGTCGATGGCCTTTATATTAGGTACACACAACGAGACACACGGAAACAGCCAACTACTGGTGCAACAAAGAAATTGCACACGGTTCAAGGGAGCAGATCACAAACAATAAAGATAATTATAGATGCTTATCGTTGCTACTTAAATATTGGATACAACCGTTTCAAGACTGTTTGCAACGTCAATTAAACAGGCTTACGCTTAAATTACGTTTGATGCATACACCGTAATTGATAAATAGGATTCGCAGGAGCTTTAAAAAAATAAAAGTGACACAACATAAACATACTTGCAATTGATCCAAGGATTTTACTATAAATGGTCTATTGGTTTATGTTGATGGTGGTTTATGTTCATGGTGGTTCAATTCCATCGTTCCCGAACCCCGATAATACCCTCGGAACACGGAGCGCGCCCCCGGCGATTTACAATCATAAACTCGTCGCATTGCTTTGTATAGTTATCGTTGGAGCATGGTTTTATTATGATTTTTGAGCGCCAGGTGGCCGCGTTTTTGTTGTCCACACGGCAAACGGTCCAGGTCCAAGAAGCGCCATTACATCGATAAATGTCAACGCGGCCGCGTCCCAGCAAACCGATTTTCGAGCGCCAATAATAGCGAAGGTAGCGGGCCAAGAGAGCCAGGCGCAACCAAGGACTAAGTAAAGCGGCAGCCAAGCTAATAGAGAAAAGCGAGAAGATGTCGAGCAAGCGAAAGGGAACAACAGCCGGCAAGAAAGGTGGTCGTGGCAAATCAAGAAAGGTAGAGTACGACGACGAGGACATCTCCAGCGAGCATGATTCGGACATTGAAGAAGGAGAAACCGGCTCAAATGCCGACGGTGAAGACGCTGCTGAAGATGATCTCGCCGATGTATCTAGTATCCCTGAGCTACCCGCGCCAGAGGTGAGAACTTCCGAAAGCCATCCTATACGGCTTGGCGTTATCCCTATATCTATAGTACCAGGTACACTACACGCGCGCTTCGGTCCTGGCTACATGCGACGCTACCGGAATAAACCGCTCTCTTACAACGTACCTTGGCTCTCCTGGAGACAGAATCGTTCGAAATATCAAGCTTCCAGATTGAAGCTTGGCTTAAAACCTGGATAATGTTAGCCCAACTGATGCCTGGATGACACACACTGTTATGATGCTATTCTTATTGGTACAGTTCAGGCAGGATTAAATGGGTTTTTGTTATGATAATGACGGGTATAATCATTGGGGTGAGATATACATAGATCCTGATTATAGGGATCTTCAATACTCGATACTATTTGTTGTTATCGAGTCTTAGGGAATATTTTTTAGATATATAAATCGGTTCCTAATGACGTTTAGATAATAGTATACTAAGCGGCATGGATATACGTATAATGTTACAGGGTGGATGGGGGAAACCTGGTACAATGTTAATGTGTGGTCTCACTAATTGGGAAATGGCTGGACGTAAAGCTCCGCCAAAGGGTGTTAAAGCTAATATAGGTCGTAACCTATGGACTCCGCATACGTTCAAAAATCTAAATGGGACTAGAGTAAGACTAGTTGCTTCGGGACCTGCTGCATCCCACAGCATTATTGTTACCGAAGATAATAGATGCCTGGCATTTGGTAGAAACGATAAAGGTAAATGAATCAAAGGTAAACTGTACACGTATTGGTAATTGTTGCTTGACTCGCAGTGTGGGGTAAATTCTCATTCAACTTTGGTTTCAATTTTTTGTTAATCCGTATAACAGTTTTGTTAGAACTGGGTTAACGCAAGTATAACACAAAATTAATGGATTTGAATTTGAATCGAAGGATAAGAAGCCTCGTGTAATCCTAATTCCATAAGACACTCCCTTTAAGCTATCGCTTTGCTCTGGAGATATTTAAGTAAGAATTTGAACTTGCTTTTTTAAAAAATCGATTATTTCGATATAGGTCAATTGGGAGTCGGCGATACAAAGCGTCGAGACGAACCAACTGAAGTTGAGGCCTTAAAAGGCCATACGGTAATAGGTGCGTCCTGTGGACGCAATCATACACTCTTTTTAACGAGTCGCGGAATAGTATTCGGCGCTGGAGACAATAAATTGGGTCAATGCGGAGTTGGGAAATCCGATGCGTGTATTGTCAGCGCAACAAAAATTCGATATGTCGGACCACCGATAGTAAAAGTTGGATGTGGTGCAGAGTTCTCAATGATCTTAGACATTAAAGGTGGTCTACACTCATTTGGCTGTCCAGAGTACGGTGCTCTTGGACACAATACCGATGGAAAATATTTCATAACGAACACGAAAATGGCGTTCCACTTTGAGAAAGTGCCTAAACGAATCGTCTTATACGTGGAGAGGGCTAAAGACGGTCACGTTACTCCGTTGGATCGCGTAGAGATCACGGATTTCAGTTGTGGCCATTATCATACCGTCGCGATCGACAGTAAACATCGAGCATTCTCTTGGGGATTTGGCGGCGTTGGCCGTCTGGGTCACAATGAACAACGAGATGAACTTGTACCACGCCTAATCAAGTTTCTCGAGCCACCTAATCGAGGAATCAGAGCCGTCTATTGCGGCAGCACATACAGTATCGTCATTAACGTCCATGGCTTGGCACTAATGTTTGGACAAACAAAACGAACGGGTGAAGCAAACATGTATCCGAAACCAATACAAGATTTATCCGGTTGGGAGATCAGATGTGTTGGATGTTCACAAACTAGCGTTGTCGTCGCTGCGGATGATTCCGTTATCGCTTGGGGTTCCAGTCCAACTTTCGGCGAATTGGTACATATTTCTCATATTCTTCTCAGCGAAAATTTAACACTATGTAGGAAATCTAGTTAAAAAAACCTGTCTCTAAATAATTTTCTAGGGTTTCGGGGAAATGCGCAAATCCTCGACGACTCCAATGGAGGTGAAAGCACTGGAAGGTTTGTACATTACCGCGGTTACGTGTGGCGTTTCTCATACGTTAATGATCTGCCGCGATGAATCTGAAGAAGAGAAAGCTAAGATTAACAAGTTGCAAGTATACTCGGTATAAGTTATGCGGCACATTTCATTTTCACAGAGTACATTGTACACCGAAATCATCAATAATTTCGAAACGCGATAAACTGAGAAAATATGATTTCAATGGCAAGATTGTGACTGGAATAGAAAAATTCGAATAATTTTTTTGGGTCATGAGAAAAGAAAAGAAAAATAGAAGCGTTACGATGGTTGCTCGATACGTTAATCTCACATTACAATACTAGTTAAGGTGTAGGCGCGAAAAAAAAAATCACGGGTAACCGTCTGTGTAGACTATTTACGATACGTCCACGCAAGGCATATAGAGTTAAATTGTTGCTCTACTTTGTACTTCCAGTTTTTACTTAATGTACGAGTGAAAGTTCATCCATTATAGGAATCCCATTCTGTTAGTAGCTCAGGATATAGACCAAACAGATAGATGCGAAAAATATATTTTGATACGTTGCTATTTTATTGAAGTTTGCCTGTGACTTCAACTTCAGAACGACGAAAAAAAGATAAAAAAAAAATAATACTAAAAATAACAATAAATAAGAAATATCAAGTTTAACACGGAACGAAGAAAAAAAGACTGTCGGGAGATCAGAGAAGAAGAAGAAGAATGTCACGGAATTCACCGATTACTGCCTTTATTTACTATCTTTAATTTCGGTCGATTAATGTATACAAATAGTCTATATCATTGATTCATTACAGTAGTACCTGAATCATATTACATCAGCAGGAATCGTTTTTATATATCGTATGTACAGGAACAAACGTAGAAACGAATGTAGAAAAGCAATCCGTCTTTTTATCATTTACGCGGTTAAGAATTTCTTAGCGAAAAAAAAAAAACTTTAAAAGACTCCAACATGACGTGGCACCCATTGTTATTTTTTACAAAACTAATTACATATTTTCTATCTGCTAACAATGTTATACTGGGAACAAACATTGTTCCTGTATTTTCTTTTTTTTTACTCCTCTTTTTAAACCTAGACGTCACTGCTCAGCTGAACACGAGAAAGAAAGTTATGGTGAACAATGTGGGCACTGTTGGCTATTATAATATTATCGAAGTTACTTCCAGGCGAAATCGGTTTACGAGTTCGCCGTGCAAATTAGAGAACTCCTTGTATATCATCCGACAACACGTATACGCCGTTCGTTTGTTCTATTTATATGAATCTGCATTAAACCACCCGCATAATGAGCATTGTGATTCAGTCATGAATTTTTCTACGCAATTCTCATTTTTTTAAAAAGAACAAAAAAACTCACCGCGCGGTAATCTGTTATTGATAGTGATAAGGACCGAGAGAAATTCGCGAGAATTCATAATATCATATTTTTCAATGGAACAGTATGCGCAGAAGCACTGCCAAAACCGAAAGATGCGTTTTTGACATCGTTACGATGCTGGACATTTGTTCATTCCAATTCCGTTCCACGTAATACTCTCCGTGCGATTATCCGCACTACAATACTGTTCTAATAAACTTGGGACAAATGTACAACTCGAAGTATCAAATAATAAACGAATTTTTTTAAGCAAATCACAATTTCCAGTGTCTATCATTTCATTCTTTTAAATATCTTGTTATAGTTTACAGACTTACGTTAAGCTTGTGTTGCAAGATTCTTGTCTGTTTAGCTACGAATTTTGCGACGTTTTCTCTATCGACTTTAGAAACACTGCCATGACTCCATCGAAGTAACTGATGTGCCAAATAATGTTGAGGGTCTGCTGGTAAGGAATTTAGGAGCTTTGCCATTGCCCACGTTAACGGCTCTAACACCGTGTCCCTGAAACAAACAGTTTGAATTAGTATCTATTCTACAAAATACATACTGAAATCTGATCAACTTCCGAAAGCCAAATATGACAATTAAACTTCAATGCTCTTTTTTTTGGAAACTATAACTGCTGCAATAAAAATGCATATCGCGTAAAATGTGTATTTTTATATTATCCTGAAAAATCGAAATTTGTCAGGATCTGTAAACGGAAAAAATGAGAGGCTTTCGGAAGTGCAACTTTAAAATCAATCGTAATTCAGTAAAGCATTGACCTGAGGTAAGTATTCCGTTCGGCAGTCAAATCAACATTGGAACTCTTCCCTAAATCATGATGTTGACAAAACATATCCCAAAGATCTTGAAGACTCAATATCACATCGCTACTATTACTTGAATAATCTATTGCATTCTCATCATTCAATCTCTTCTTAAACACTTTTTCCTCTCGTTGAAGTAAATTACATTTACACATTATTTCCTAATTAACGATGCTCCGATGAATAAAATCGAAAATGTTAATTTTTTCTATTATTCTATTCATCTACCAACATTAGATTCTTTATCGATTTCTTCCTGCAGTTCATCGTATCCCAAGCTATGTATTACTTCCAAAATCCTATTATCCATTCCAAATTCATTTAAAGCTTCTAGTAGATCTTCCTCGATTCCAAGGTCTCTCAAAAACTCGACAAGCTTTGTTGAAACGTTGTTCATAGGCATTTGGCAATTTAGAATCCCTAAGACGTTTATACCGTTTGCTATAAGTTGACAAAGAGTTTCTGGATCCTGATTCATGAGTCCGTTGATCAGAATATTCCAACATTCTTGATCACTCAATCCACTTGGTCTAATGTATTCAATTAATTTATCATCGAGCTCTTTTATCGAAAACTGCTCATCCTGCAGGACTTTTGGATCGATAGAGAAATTCTTGAAACAAGATAATTCATCCAGATCAAGAGACACGAGACCAAATTTCATTGCCTTCGCGATACTCTTCAGCGTTAAACCTAAACATCGTGTTGATTTTTATAAAATAATTAATTGTTTTTAGACATCTGGTACCGTTTGATTCGAGATCTTCCAGAACATGGATGCTATAAATTCCACTTCGAGTAATAATTCGTAACTGAGAATCCCGATATTCTTTTCTAATTAAATTTGTATGCTTCAGTATTTTTTCCTGATCATCCAAAAACTGCTTGAATTTGTCTTTCAATTCTTCAACTAATTTAATTCTTCGGGAATCGGGATCCAATTCCGAAACTTTTAATTCATTTTCTTTGTTTCTTTCGCTCTTGCTTATAAGGGATGGTGCTGATCTCGAAATCATCTTAAATCTCACGTTGTAATTGCACCGCACGAAAAATCTATCATTATAAATCCAAAAATCCATATTTCAAATATTTGGTGCCATGGTTACAGAAAAAATGTTTTATTTACAAGTAAAACAGTTACATACGTCAATGCTATCTGGAAGGCTTCTTTCTGCGAAGCCATACAGAGGTAAATATGGGCATGTGCACGTCAGACAATAAATGGACCCTCTAAATACATTTTTACACTATAATACATACGCTTTTAGAAAGATATGCATTATACGCTTCAGTTGTGCCATGATGAAGCAGGGCCACCGTAAATGAGATAGGAATGGATAGAGAGAGACACGATAACATTTGTAATCTATAAATACAAGTAGAAAAATTTCTGAATTACACAGCAGAAATCAAGATTCTTCTTTAAATTTTTCGAAGCTTGTGTGGCTTGAAGAGGATAATTATTAATGTATATACATCAACATAAGACATTTGATCGTTGACACTGCTTATAAACTTGGTAGACACCAAGAGATTTCTAAGCGTTAGAGGCCAATTCTTGTATACAATGGATAATATTCTTACTTCGAAGAATATATTTTCTGCCTCTCGTGCGTACCAAGCAGGCAAACTATTATATTCATGCGAGTTACTTATTCTTTGCGAATTGGCTTCCAAAATTGGATGCACTGTTTCGACACATAAAGCACATACTCCTGATACTTTCCATACGTTTCATATCACAGTCGATTACAGTAAACTGCACGAGCAATTCGAATACTCTTGGGATTCATAATCTTCTGCTAATTGTATTCCTCTCTTCCCAATTCTTTGTCGAACACCTCCCGTATTTCCATTTCCGTATCCTTTTAAAGTATGTGCGTCCCACAATCCTGGGGTTTGAATTATCTGCAAGATCGAATTATCAAATTCAATAATGCTACTTAACATACGATTGGTTAGCTGACTTTGTCAACTGGCAAGATTTAAATCACCTTTTGAACCAGTTCCTCGAAACAACATTTTACTCCGTCAGCTGTTTTCGCGCTACTTTCTATATAGAGCGTTTGATGCCTCCTGGCAAATTGTAGCCCTTCCTCGGTGCTTACTTCTCTATTAGGCAAATCGATCTTATTGCCAACTACCATTTTAACGATATCAGCTTTATTGCAATAAATATTCAATTCGTTTAACCACGTTTCCAATTTGATAAAAGTGTTTCTGTCGGTAACGTCAAACATTAGAATAGCACCTTGGCCGTCTCTGTAATAACTTGGCGTTAGGGTACGGAATCTTTCTTGTCCAGCGGTATCCTGAAAGAAAAACAGATCTAGACTCATTAGTCATCTAATTAAGATCGAACGATCCTTCTCTAAGTATAACGCATTGCACGCTATATGCAAAATGTATTCAATGACAAATTGTCAATTGTTATACAATGTTTATAATTTATCAGACTGCGCAATAGAAATAACTAACCCAAATAGCAAGTTTCACGGTGTTGCCATCAATAGTAATCTGTTTAGTCTTGTAGTCCATGCCAACAGTGCTCTGCATATTTTCGTGAAACTCATCATCCGTGAACCTCAGCAATATACTACCAACAAATATCGATTTTTATATTTCTGATCCATTCCCGATATTCTCTCGAAATAAATACCTTGATTTTCCAACGTTTGATTCCCCTATCATCAACAATTTCAATACCGTTAGCACCTCTGACTCCATCGAATCCATGATAATATCACTAAACCGACTTCGGTTCTACTCTCCTGAACTCCCGAAATCTTTGTTTTTCTTTGCACTGTCACTCAATCGTTGGAAATTGAAACGACGTCATTTATTCGATGATTTCATAGCGGAGGCTTATTGCAACCAACGATGAACAATCTACGCCCCGAGGAACGGTGTTCTTTTGACGGTAAGTGCAGGTAAGTAAGTAAGTGTCAATACGTCAGTGTAGAGCTGGTCAGTAACAGTATTCCGTCGCGAGTGTAAAAAAAATTCTTCTATAGTCGCATCGCTTGCGTAGAGACGGTAGAAACTCTGGAAGTCTGAAATACCGACGTCAAAGCGAGAAGAATGTTTGCAGAGTATTCGGACAATGCTATTTTCACCGAAGAAGCTTTAATAGAATAAGGATTCTAAATTTACTACTGTTCCCTCAATCTTTCTCTCTTTCCTTACTGAACCCTAAACTCTATCCTTCTTTTACTCTCCTTTTAAATTCCTCTCGCTATAATCGCAGCCAACGTTATCATCAGCAGGCGAGAAAATCTCTCAGTTGTAAAGATGTGCTAGAATTCTACATTGATTCGAAACACACGATATACATATTCGAAATGCTGTCTTTTTACTGCGGCAGCTTCGCGATATCGACTCGACCTAAAAGTTGAAGGGGCTCAAACCCTTCTACTATATAGGTGTTCCAAAACGACCGATAAACTTATCAAAGAACGCTCTGTTTAGACGTTTAGTTCGTCAGATTTCTCGGTTTCCCACGCGACGTCTAAAGCGCTCTTTACTCGTAGTCAGCGTTACGGTTAACCGCGTATATATTATCGTGAGCAAATATATAATTGTGAGGGGAGTGTAGAGCAAGAGTTCTGGGTTCAATCTAAGAGGTGATCTATTATCGTTTATACACATTCACCCTTTCGAAGTAGGATATAGATGGGTGGCGACAAGCGAGTAGAGCGCCCCTAAACCTAAAGTAGGTTCCTCAATCCACGGCTGATCACGAGATCGAGCGCATGCAGTGAGAGCTGCTAGTGAGCAGTACTGCGAGTACACCAGTAGCAGTAAGTTTGCGTTGGATGCAGTGGCAGAACGTGGGCGAGTAGCTCGCAGGCGAAAGATGGCTGCCGACTGGCTGCCATGAAGGGGCTGCGTCGCTGGTGCGTCGCGGAAATGGGACGTTGCGACATCGAAGTGTCACCGCCGTGCCCGTCAACTGTCATAGAGTGATCTCGCGCGAAGTGACGTGAGCTAATCTCCGAGATTTGTGGCGAAACGCGCGAAAACGCGATGGCGTCAGACGGGTAAGAGTAAAATGCAAGCAGAGTTAACACGAATCCTAGGGGAACCCTATTGCGAGAAACTCGGTAGGGTGCACGGTGTTTCGCAGATCGATAGTGGATTTTTTTTCCCAGTGACCCGTCCCAGTTTTCTCTGCTTGCGGCAAATCTCTTGAGTTTCTTAAGAAGTTTATCTATAGTTTTCCTCTTGTGTCTTTTAGGAAAATTT
Organism: Trypoxylon attenuatum; assembly: GCA_963989405.1. Lineage (NCBI taxonomy): Eukaryota > Metazoa > Arthropoda > Insecta > Hymenoptera > Crabronidae > Trypoxylon > Trypoxylon attenuatum. The sequence continues at coordinate 3,048,392 of OZ022492.1, read as the reverse complement.
GTGATATCTTCTACTGGGTGGGTCTCGCGCGTTTCTCTCTGCGCTCCATTCGAAATTCGTACCATTCGTACGCATTGCTGGAAGAGCCCTCCTTCCTTCCTTCCTCCCCTTTCGTTTAGTTCAACTCTTCTTCTTTCTTCTTTACTCTCACTTTGAGTTTCCTATCCTTTTTCATCCTGATCTCTCGCGCCTTCGGCTTTTTTTTTCTCTCTTCGTACTACACACGCTGTCGCTGGTACGTGCGAGTGGATTTCCGCGGCCTATTTCAGCCAATTAAACGGATGGCATGACATCAGACTCAGCTACTCGCACTGCGGCCCAGCATTCCTATCAATTTATGGTTATAGGGTGGGGGAGGGTGAGCAACCCTCTGTCTAGTTCTCAAAAGGGAGACTTTTGAATTATCCAAAGAAAATTCTTGTATCTTGATCATAAGAAAAAACCTTGACTAGCTCTCTCTCTCTCTCTCTCAAGAGTTACTTATTTCCTCCGACAAAGTACGCTTCCGTAGAGGCTCTTTCTCTTGACTGGCCGCGAATCTATGTACATAGCGAGAGTGCCGCAAATTACTTTCCTCGGGACATACACTTGGCCCTCGCTTTCACGGGCTCACTTCCCCTTCGATTGTCGCGCGGACTCGTCTGCTTTAAAGACTCTACTCTACACGAATCGTTTCTCACTCTTAATTCAATCGCTTTGTTTTCCTGGAGTAATTGAACGACTCGAGCACTCTGCCGAGGATCTCCGATTCTCTTCTGGTCTTTCCGATGCCTCCTTCTGCGATTCGATACATTGTTGCAGAATATTGTCGCTCTTTTCTCCCAAGCGAATCTATCACAGTTGAACTGTGTACACGGAAAGTGAGGAGCTCAAGTGAAATACTTTTATTCTTTCTTATTTCATGCGAAAGAACGTTGTGATGTGGATCATGTTCATGGAACATGGGAGGCAATAGTTAACTGTGACACTTATTCTGCTAAACAACACTGTCTTTATTATTCCGTTTCTACTCTTCTTTCGTGGAAGTTAGCGTGTCTCTCTCGAGGCATCTTACGTCAAATTACCGAGGACAGTTAAAAGTGTTGAAGTGTTGCCTGTGAAGTTTTTCTAGTGTGCTGCCCATAGAATCAGTGGTTTTACTGAAGCAGTGCTTCTTTATGCTTACAGCAGGATGGAGTGGGTGGAGATCATAGAGCCACGTACCAAGGAGCATATGTATGCGAATCTAACAACAGGAGAGTGTGTGTGGGATCCGCCACCAGGTGTACCGGTGTAAGATAAATATATTTCTTTTTTACTCAAAGTAAATACTTTGCGAAATCTCTATACTTTTGTTCTTGACGAGAACTGGTTACGCCTGTAATTTCCATTAGCTTTAATATCGATCAAAGTCCTGTGCCGTAGCATGCTTTAACCAAATCTCACTTTCAATATTATCGCAATTTCATTTATCCGAAATGAGTTTGCATTTCTAATCCAATTAACTGGGTGAAAGTTGTCACCCCACTAAGTTTTCCTTTCCAGTAGCAAGTGTCTCTTTAATTATTAAAGTTTCTATTTTGCGACGCACCGCGAATTTTAATATTCTTATACTCGACTTCTTTCATTAATATTCAAAGACGCGCTTCGATTCATTGAACACCCGGTTCAGTTAGATTTGTGATAATTGTAGGAAGAAAACGGACAACAATCAATGGTGGGAATTGTTTGACCAAAACACGTCAAGATTTTATTATTACAATGCGACATCTCAAAAAACTGTGTGGCACCGTCCGACTAATTGTGACATCATACCACTGGCTAAACTTCAGGTAAGTGATTCATTTTTGTCTGATAAAGATATACCGGTTACTGGGGCCTGGAAATGACCATGAAACGTTCCTACGTATCCCTCAAATACTATCAGAAGAATTATGCCAATATTTTATCTGTATTTCTGGCCAATGATAAACTCTATTGACATTATGGAAACTTGCTTTTCAAAGGTATATATCTTTGGTTCAGCCTGACATAAATTCACTGAGCACACACACACGAGCACAGTGATTAGTTTGCCTCTCCATAACACACATTAATGTAGTCACCCTATGAACCGGTAGAGATATAAGTGTGCAAGCTGTCTGCTCTCCTTTCTGCTATAAATAGATGTTTGCAGCTGGGAGAAAAAAACCCTGGTTTACATTATACCATCTTACAACCATGAAAATCTCTTAAGATGGTTTTATTGATATATTTTAATTATATTCCTGTGTATTTTTTATTGATTTCTTAAGAGATCCGCATATAGTATCATTTTGACCCCTTAAAATTGTACCACAGCGTTTCAATAAAATTTTGTGATAGCTAATTCAATCAGGCGTTTCCCGAAATTCACAATATTATACGAAATCCTCGAATGGCACCTTCCAGACTTTGAAACAAAACACCGAACCAGCGGGTACGAGCGGTACTGATTCACAAAAATCAGTGGAGCCAAGAAAGAAAGAGTCGGTGTCAACGCAAACGCAGACACCATCGGTCAGTCGGTCCACGCGATTTAACCACCAAGAAACCATCAATGTATCTTCTCCACTGGTCAGTTTTGCATGTTTTGCGAATAACGAAAACGCGCTTAATAGACTCTAAGGATCGTCGGCATCATTTTTCTTATCGATCCAGCAGGCTGGTAGCACGAATAAAACCCGACCGTGCAATGTTGGAGCTGACTTCCAGACATCTCCACCCTCCCCATCCCCATCATCGAGACGGCATCATCATCATCATCATCATCACAATAACAGGCATCATCGACATCACGAAGTTCCAGCTGCAAGACGCCAGCACAATCATTCTCAAGATTCCGGCCGATCAAGCGACAGTTCCATATCTCACAGTCGAACCTCTTTGGAATCGACTGGTTACCGATTGTTGGATTCTCCTCATCGTCATCATCACCGTACTGCCGCTCAAACGCCAACAAGTCAGACGCAATCTTCGCCACGGCAGCATAGTGGCACCCTCGAAGCTAGGGGTCACAAAAGTGGTACTCTCGAAAGTGTCAAGAATCAGAAGGCGGTACCTCTTGGTGAGCCACCGCCGCTAGGCTTGTCACTTTCCACGAGTACCCCTTTGTTCAAGAAGAAAACGTACACCGAGTCCCAGCGTGATACGCGAGGAGGAGGAGGAAATCTCGAGTTGGAGAAGAGTAAAAATGGTCAGTAGTTCGAGAGTTTGAGTGGACGTTCTTCTTTTCTGCCTATCGGAGATGACATTCTTCGAAGTAATCGATAATTGATTGAATTACAGGTAGGGAGAGTAGTAGGAGTTCCTACGGTCCTGAGCCAAGCACTTCACCGTATCGTGATTCATTGATGGATTCATCGAGGCTATTCCGACAGGAGATGCCACCGTACCGTCCACCAGAAGTTCAGTTGAGCCAAAGCTATAAGTCTCAAGGGGAAAAGTATGGCTCTCTGGTGGAAAGTAGCAATCGTTATCATAGGGATAGGGAGAGAGAGATGCAGCAACAACAGCAGCAACAGAGAGAGAGAGTAAATAGTTTGGACAAGACAAACACTTCAGCCTTTTATCCAAGTTCCATGCACCCGCGTAATGTGAATAAGCAAGATAATATTGGTAGTATAGGAAGAAGGCATCATGGATGCTCGGCATCTCTTTCAGAGGCAAATGTCCGTGAGATGTATGGTGGTATGTTGCCAGAGAGAAACGAGCCATCGAAAGCGAGCCTTGTTAGAGGCACGTCCGTTTTAACTAACGCTTCGAAGCAAAAAAGCTTAGACGTTACCGAAAGGGATCGTGAGAAAGATTACAGGAGAAATACAGCGTGCAATAATTCCTTAGACTGTACGCCACAGCCTCTAGCGCGAAGTTACAGCTTCGTACAGCAACAGAAGCAACAGCAGAAATTGCAACAGTTGCAACAACAACAATCACGAAGGCGAGATCGTGATGATGATTCGATGCATGAGCGATACTTAATCAGCCAGAGCCACGATGAGCCCAGGCAACGACTTAGCAGTAACACTAGCAGTAGCAATAGTAGTAACAGCAGTAGTATTAGCGCCGTTGGCGAAGAGGTTGAAGTTAGAGATCCTGAAGTCGACGATGGTAGAAAGAAAAGAAGCAATGGTAATCCAAGTCCGCCGCCTTCACCATTCTATGGGAACCTCTTAGCTGACGCTGCGCACTTATTACCGCTTCAGCACTATATTCTTCAACAGGCAAAACTCTCAGGTAACTATACTCTGCCAAATAGAGAGGCTACGAAAAACACGCATTATTTTTTTATTTATTTTTTTTTTCAAATGTAGGTTGTTATAAATTTGGCGATCCCCTTATGACAGAGGAAGGTGACGATTCGCTGGACGAAGAAGGTGGAAGAGGGGAAGGAGGTCGAGGTGGCGAGGATTCGGATGATCAGTTCGCGGACGACGAAGCAGCGAGCAACCAGGGTGACTCTTCCAGTCAAGAATATCTCGAAGATCACTACGCTGGTTAGTGTTGAAGCAGGATATATTTTATGTGGCTACGTAAAATGGGAATGTATAGGGTGCCCCAACATTCCATTGGACTTTTCTCCTCAAAATTTTACTCCCAACAACCCTGTGAATGTTGAACATTGAACTTCGCGACACCTTGTATAACAGGCAGGAAATATCTTTATCGTATCGTTCCAGATTTGGGCAACTATGACACCGCAGGCTTAGCGACTTACTACAATACCGCGGATACGTTGACCAGACCGCAAGCCAGACCACCATCGCCACCAACCGTGACGGTACAGACAGAAACACGGGATAGTACACCTATCGTACGACCGACACCGCTTCCTCCGACTACCCTAACTCCATTGCCCAGCATTGCCACCGGAAACGACAACAATGATCTCGAGGAACCACGGCGCGACGACAACACGGCTGGAGGTGATATCGAGAAATATGCACAGGACAATCTCAATTTGAACTGTGGCCGACCGAAAGGCTTGAGATTGTTATTCCGGAAGAAATTCAGCGTTCGAGACATTCTTAGCTGGTCTAAAGATCCTATACCACAGCCAATGTTAGTCGTCGTTGACGGTGAGAAGCTCTTGAAACGCGAGGCTTGTAATCTCTTCAGATTGGTACAAGTTTACATGGGTGATCGAAAAGCTAACGTTGGAATGACCCTCGATAGTGTTGCTATGGACATTGTGAATACTGTGTTTTCGAAGCCACCGTTGCGCGACGAATTATATGTCCAGATTTGTCGACAAACGACGGAAAATCCGCGGAAAGAAAGTTTAAGAAGAGGCTGGGAACTAATGGCAGTGTGTTTGGCATTTGTTCCTCCAAGTGCTACCTTCGAACCATATCTCGAAGGCTACATGAATAGGCATCGCGATCCTAACTTCCAATTTTCGGAAGTAGCCAAATGGCCAATCCACGTACAAGTTAGTCACTATGCAACCGTTGCCTGCCGACGATTACAACGAATCGGTGCCCACGGTAAACGACAACCTCGCAAAGCTACCATCGAAGATATCGATCAAGCAAGGGTGCGTATTCTATTTCCTGCTACTGCTATTTATATACGCACGCACCCTGAGATAAAGAATATATATATATTATATAACCTTGAACTTATCTCTCGTATAGATACAAATTTTCCGTGCATCTATGTTCGGAGCAACTCTATCGGAAGTAATGGCCTTACAACGAGATCGCTTCCCTAACAGAGAGTTACCATGGATACAAACGACATTGACGCGTCAAGTATTGGCGCGTGGTGGGATCCTTACTGAGGGTATTTTCAGGGTATCCGCAGATGCGGATGAGGTCAATGCGTTGAAGGCTTGCTTGGACAGGTTCGAGGATGGCACAATTCTGGCAGCTTCGCAAGATGCACATGCTCCTGCTTCATTACTCAAATTGTGGGTTCGTGAACTTTACGAGCCTTTGATACCGGATTCCTTTTATGCGGAATGTGTATCGATGCGTCACGACGATGCCGAAGCTTCAGCTGCCAATGTTGCTGGGCTCGTTGAACGATTACCTGATCTGAACCGTCGAGTCCTCTGTCACTTGATACGGTTCTTACAGGTAAGTCTGTCGAAATAAAATACTTGTATTACTTTAACGGAGTTCTGTCCCACGTGTTAACAGTTGAGATTCTCGATAATCACATTAATTCCACAAGTATTCTCACGTTTTATTTTCCGTCTGGTTTTCTCTCGCAGATATTTGCCAGGCCGGAAGTTGTTGCCCGTACCAAGATGGATGCAAACAATCTGGCGATGGTGATGGCACCAAATATACTGCGATGTACCTCGCAAGATCCCCGCGTCATCTTGGAGAATGCACGGAAAGAGATGGCTTTTGTTCGTACTCTTATCGAGTCATTAGAAACCGCTTGGGTCGATGATCTTCACTGACCAACCTAACGCGCGCGCTAGCTGAGAGAATCGCTCTAGACTATTATGCCAAATGGATCATCTGTATATTCACGTATATTCTTAGTTATTTCACTGTTTCTCTATTATCTCTTCACCTCTCTGTTTCTTTATCGTCACGAGCCCCTCCTTTCGCCCCCTCACTCTAAATAGTCCCATCCACGTTCGTAACGGTAATTTAGTGCTAAAAAAAACTTTACCAAGCTACTCACACTGGTTCCGCTCTCCGTTTCCTATTTATTATTTATATGCAGATTCTATGTTATACAGATAGAGATTATTAGATTATATTATGTATATCATTATATATCATATTATATATATATATATTTTACCGACCCTTGTTACCGCGACAAGCAAGATGCGCGGACGGCTTTTTTACTCGATCATTGTTAAATCTCGTGTAAGATAAACAGATCATGTGTTACCGTGTATAGGCTCTGCACTCCGCGATGATCTTTTTTGTATAACAGCGACGAATTGACGTGTACAACGTTTATCGAGGAGTAAACATTGCAAAAGATTAGCAAGCTGTACTTCCGTGTATACTTCTTTCCCATAACCAAATACCTCCCCACCCCTCACCTTTACCCTCTCCTACTTTGTTCTTGCTGCCTGGAATGACTTACCTCATCATCCTTCAACCCAAGTATCGAAATAGATTATCTTCTCCTTATCGCACTTGTGCACCACACACTCAAAATACAAGTTTTTTGCAAACCACACGAAATTCCACGTATATTTTATAATTAAAAGTATTCACAAAGTTATCGTACAAAAATGGTTTCTTAGAGTACGCTTGCACCATGAGTCGATATTGTGTTCACTAATAATTTTATCCCTCTGGCTTGCCGTAGAGAGAGAGAGATTCGTCGCCAAGTTGTCTGTATTAGTGGAAAGTGTGCTTGCGTCTATAGTTTAAATTAATAACGCGAGAATATCACAAAGAATTACCGCATCTACTTTGTAGTGGACGATATTATAGTATAGGTACATCGTACAGGAGGATTTGTAGACACAGTCGGGCGTGTGTTAATCAAGGGAAAAAATAGTCCTTTCGCGGTAGCAACATTTTAACCCAGGATTTTGCACAAAGATCATATGTAGAATCACCTAATCACACCTATCTAAACCTATTATTTATATATATATATATATATAGTATATATATACAAGATGTACAAGTCACTCGTTCATTAATTAATACTGCTGAAGATCTATACCGATTACGTTGATCCGCCGTCTCATCCGACAGTTTCACTATTTCTCCCATTGCGGAGATTCGTTCAATCGGCCGCCTTGAACTTTCTTCTCGGTTGAATTAAGCAAAGCTCAATTAGTCCATACCTTGCTAAACTGTGTATACCTTTCTATCGAAAGAAACTGGTCAGCAATTGTCGACGAAAGATGCAGTGGAGCCACTCGCGATTTCCGCGTAGTCTTGTCTACTAGCTGAACAAAGCTTGCTCGTCAGATCAGTTTCCCTTTTTCTGGAGGAATTTCACAAATAAATGAGAAAAATTATCGTTAGGAAAAGGGTTTATATATACCGATTATTATTATCGGTATTCGCGAGCGAAGTGAAAGCGAGTAAGGCAAGCAAGGTACCCTCTTCCTGGAAGCTCCATCATGTCGACAGTCACGCTGTTCACGTAGAGCCGGTCATTGCACCAGAAGAAGCACAGAGATCTAGGCTGTAGCACATCCATATCGTAAGTCCATGAAAGTTCGACCCGACGAATTTTTCCGATTTCTCCTGCTGAACCGGCTGGATGAGCCACGACCATCCTCGCAGTTGAGCCATGTTCTAACTTCATATATCCACTGCAACAACGTTTAGAGTCGTTGCTAGTCAGCAGTGATTAACGTAATAGAAACCTTGTAACGAATGAAACGTCTAATAAATTGTCAAACGTCAACTATTATTATTAGGATTATAGTTGGTACCTCGGTGTAAGGTCCATGTCCCGAATAATACCATTCTCCGCGTGAAGAGTCACCCTCATGAAACCTTGTACCCAACTTTCTGCGGTGGGTGGTCTCGCGAGATTGATCGTTATTCGGTAATGCATTCCTGTGAAAGAGAAACATAAGATTACAACTAGAATCCTTTAAGTAACGTTGACACTAGAATTGATCAAACCAGTCATTTTAACTGTTAATTAAGACATTAAAAGTGTTTAACTACATTAAAAGGAAAAAAATTTGATGAATAATGTAGTGAATTGGACACGTACTACAGTAAGGATCATCTTTCCCAGTGCTAAAGAAAAATTTTGAACCCAGAAGATTCGAGATATCCTGACCCATAGCTTGTCGCCTGACCAAAGCTGGACTAGTATCAGCATGATAGCCCATCACGCCACAGCTGAGGCTATTATTACTCTTACAAGAGAAACACTCTCCTCGCACAAAGCTCGCGTAGCTCGAGCATTCGTGTGCCACATACTGGCACTTGGAATTGATGCTTTCGATGAAGAGCTTTATGGCACGCACGTGGTTACAAGCGACCAAGACGCGCGAGGCTTCTTCCAAACCTTCTCTGATCAGAGTCAGTGGCAAGGATGGTGTCGTCTCGCTGAGATCGGTGCAACCAGGTTGTTCCTTGCCATTGTTGGGATAAAAGTCTAGATGGCCACATGGTTGACTCATTCCATATCCTAGAAAAATCGTCGAAACATTCAATTTTATACGATACGTTCTGTTAATTGAATTGTTTATTCTGAAAGTGACCCAACTATCAAAATCAACGGTTCAATTATTTGTTTGGAAAAAGAATCATATACCTAAGAAGAAAATGCTTTTCCCATCGGTGTGGATGACATCGACCAATTGAGCGTCGGTGTAATCGAGCCTCAAGTGAGCTGGCATCCCTTGGAAATAGGGTTCTGCAGGGTCCAAACCCGTGATCCTACCTATATTCCCCTCGAGCTTCTCGCCAGCGTAGCCCGCAGTGTGTGCACCTAAACTATGACCTATGAGGTGTACGTCCTTTGGATCCAATCCATAATTCGTCTATGTAGCGTACATATGTGGAATATAATTGATAAACCTGAAGCTCTTATTCGCGTCAATCAATCGAATGTAACAGAATTATATTAGATGATTGTCGATCGTACCTCTAAGTGTTTGATCAAATGTGCAATTTCGAGGCCGACTAATCTTGTATTGGCAGTTGCTTGAGTATACAAGGGTAAGCTTCCTCCAGCCCAGTCAACAATAATAACATTATAATCGTCGTGTTTCAGCAACTCGTTCCTCATTTCCTGTAAGTCATCCCAATTCCAATGATCCTTCACTATCTCTACAGACAATAGTCTTTGCTATTTATGATATTCCAGCGTGCCAGCTGAGAATATAAGTTTCAACCTTACCTTGACCCAGTTGCTAAGAGGCGTATCTATAAAACCGTGTATAATAAATTTAGTCTTTCGCTTAGGATCGAAATTCGAACGCTTAATAGATTTGTCTCTAGCAACTGTTAAAACTTGACCCTGGAAATCATGAAAATTAAATGTTGAGATTTTTGCAGCTGCAAAATTACATTGCTCTTCTGTCTATAGATCTTTACATATTTTATATCTACGTCACTTCAGATGGGTCACGTACTTCGGTGGGATTATCTTTAGTATAGAGAATGAACCTCGTGTTGATCACCTCCCGTGGTAGAGGGAAGACATTGAGTGGTCTGTGAATGAGGTGATACCAGTTCCTTGTTATGTTTAAACATCCCAGCTCATCGTAGCATCTCGTCTCATTCTCAACTGCAGGGAACGTTCCAGCGTTTGTTTTCAACAGTATTGTGTTTCGAGCGAAGCTAATGTATCGGAAAGTCAGCGGATTTCTCTCTTACATGGTAGCCAAGGTATGTTTACTTCAATGCGGTCACTTCGGGCCCATTGCCAAGGGTCCAGAATTCCAGCGTAGCACAAAACGGGAGCCGTTCCGACAACGAGCAGGATCGATAGAAAACCGCCCTCGACGAATCCGCTCTTCTTCGTACCGCTCCTTCCCATTCTAGGAACGCAAACATCATTTTTCTTGTTATTTATATTATTATTATTATTATTATTATTATTATTATTATTATTATTATTATTATTATCTCTTTTATTTTTATAATTATCTTCCACTAAGGTTTAATTAAAGTTTCTTAGACCACTTGAACGATTTTCGATACCTGTCCTATCACATGGGAGATGAAATTATTACTAAAAGTCTGAAAGCATTGGTGATCAATATCAGAAAGGCTGTCTCGTATTTCTGGTGGGGCGAATAAGTGTCTCCAAGGACACTTGGCCCGGGCTTAGGGTTTCGATATCTCGATTATTGATCAAAATGTTCAAGGTTACAGCTTCCACTACTTATTCTCTCTTTTATCAAAATGACTGTTCAATATTCATGCTCTTTTCGATAGGCTCAAAGTCTCCATATTCAATCCGTTTCTTTCGACTTATTTGCCTAGCAGCAATCATTCCAACTATAAACTACTTTCTCGTGAATGAAGAACTCAATTACAATGACCAAATAGAATTTCAGTGATCAAAGGAGTTAAACGAGTTGGTTTCTATTGAAAGAAGCTATTTCTGTGAATGGTGACCCAGTATTATACTCTTTCTAGGAGAATAAAAGAATCGGAGGGGAAAAATGTGGCTCGTGGAATTTGATTCCGCGTAACTTACGCAATTATGTAATGAGACTTGTATTATGTAAGCGAAGTAAACTGTGACTATACATCGTAAGTTGTTGGGATTTCTCGTCTCGCGTGACTTCAAAATTTCTTCCTGGCAAAATATAACTGTTTCGATGGGAGTTTATGGGGCTGTTGGTGCTTTTGCATGCGCGACGGACTTTCAGGAAGAGGATACTTCGTTATCGTGACGCTGGCATTATCATAAGTTTATAATTCGTAGGTTGACGTTGCGTCAGCAAAGCTATGCCAACGAACAGCGGGATCAGGAAGAGGAAGTAGAGGGTTACGAGTCACTTTGCTCATCTTAATGTTCGACTTAAACTTGTACCGCTAGTATTAAACATCCTGATGTACCGATAATGCTAATTTTCTTTGGGGAACAAAAGAATGATACAATATCGTATTACATTATTTTATCGGATAATCTTGATTTTGGTGAATAAAATTGTATCGAGTGGTTGATACTGATAATGATAGTGATAATTGTTTCGTTCGTAAGGCAAAGTGACAAGAATGTGGGAAATTCAGTGTTGGAACGAGCTTAATAGATGCGGAAGCACAGAAGCGTGTGGAATGCGAAGAAAAAGGTGCAGCGAGTCGAAAACCTGTCGAACCATCGACGTCCATGTGTCTACCGAACGATAAATAAGGTCGCTGTTCGACTGGAATGCTGCAGAACCGCCAGACTCACTGCATTCTTCAAGTGCAGCTGAGTGCTTGATGCGAAATGGGGCGATCTTCGCGCATTTGGGACAGTAAATTCCTTTAGCGAGAATTTTCACGTTCCTACATCTTAATATCCTTATCCAACCACTCTCAATTATTCCTATCCATTAATTTCACACTTATAAAAATCCAGAAAACTATCTGATTCAATGTGTCCCTCGATTTTTTTCAATTCTAAACACATGATAACAAATTTTAAATATGAAAGTACTTTGAAAATAAAAAATAATAATCTTCTGCGTTTCGAGTGAATTATCCCGACGTTTAGTGAACAAAGTGAAAAATGAAATTTGGTTGGTATTTATCTTTCAAAACAGAGATCTCTCTTTCAGAAAAACAAAGTAGGCAGCCTTGAAAAACAGCCGAGAGGTAGATTTTCGCAAGCGCTTCGATAATGAGGTCTTGGAAGAAAGAAAAGAAAAGATCGAGGTAGGGATCGATCGCATCGGTAGGATGGACCAAGAGAGAGAGAACCGGTACAGCTCGCATTTCACCGGTGGCTTTGGGTATTAAATAATTATTATTTCGAAAGTGAGAGTGTAACGCCAACGATGTTGCTGTAGTAGAGGCGCCAGCATTGCCACGCGTGTGTCTCTGAGGGTTCCAGCTGCCACTATAAGAGAAAGAGGAACACGATTGTGGCCCAGATTCGGCGTCCTTCCCTCCGGCAATGCTGAACCGTTTCCTGTATACGCCTCTCTCTTGCATTAAGCCTTCACCGCACTTTGCTTACCACTCACTTGCTTTGATCTGCCAAACGAGTTTGCGATATAGTAAAGTCTTCGCCACTCAAATTAACCCCAATCCCAAATGAATTCGATATATACATTTATTTCAAAAATACTCTAATTCTCAATCCTATTCTCATTCCATTATCTATCTAAATTTTCTTAATAAGATGTAGTTAGTTTTATTGTACATTATTGATATGAATAATGTTGTAAAATATAGCTGTGAATATCTCGAAAATAAAGAAAATAGATATAATTTTTCGAGAACTGGTTTTGAACAGTATTAACAATATCTTGAGAACTAGTTACAACCGACAATAACTTTTCTCCAGCAAGTGCTTTCGATACGAAAGTAAACTTCTCGCTTGTAGTTTTTCACAGTAGCTGATTTTGCCTCGGCATTGAATCTCTTCGTTTTTCGTTAACTTCAGCGAAACTTGGCAAGAGATCACAAAGTGAACTGTAGTCGATTCCACTCGACTTTATACTGGCATGACTAATTGCAGAGGAAGTGGAAATGCACCACTTCCTGGCGACTTTTTTTCGAGTCCCTTGAAGGCTCCTGGCACCATTATGAGGCTCGACAATCGATACCACTCGGTGAAATTAATTGCACTTCTCGCCTCAGTAAAAAAAAAAAAAAAAAAACATCCGAATCTTTGCCATTCACTATTATTCGATCCCCAGTTTGAAAGCAATTGGTAACTGGTTACCGGTTCTCGCATTTGTATAATGAAACCCAGTTTGTCGTAATTATCTATCCGACTAACAATTCCCTTAACTAGTAGCTCCGTCATAATGGCACTGTGTGTGCTAAAAATACTAATGCAATCTAACTGTCTACCATTCCCGTCCAACCAATCACTTAGTAGTCTTTTCGTCTTGGAGATCTTCAACTGTGTTCGTTGAGGCGTCTGCTAAGATTCTACAACACTTATTCTCTTTCGTCTTTTCTCACCACACGTTCCTCTATGAATGTATCACTATAATACATCGAGCACAAATGGATTTATCCTGTCACTTGGCTTAGAAACTCGCCAATTGAAATTCTCACTTGTCAGCACGCGCTGCCGTGTTCCTCGCCTGGTGTAAGTTTTGAAACCAGTGAAAGCGGGCGCGCGTACAATGGAGCCTCTTCGGCTTCGTCGCTCGCCGACGTAAACAAACCAGGGATCGGTAGCGGCGCCGAAACTCTTCGAATCATGTTGTATATTAGCATACGACGATCAATGAAATCGCTTAATGAATACACTCTCGACAGATATTATGCTAACGAGAATTGATCGATTATTATTGACTTCGATGATCGGACGAAAACCGGTGTTTGCAACGAGCCACAACCGTTAGTTTTTCTAGTTACTATGAATATTTAGTTTTATAGCTACCGAAAAAATTAGAGACACGTGGTAATCAGTATCTGGTATCAGTTCGCAGTGATTTATTGAATTAAACATAGCTCTAGCGTCCCTAATTGTAAGCAATTATTCATGATTCATTGAATAGTCATAATTCAATAAATCAAACTGTAATTTCTTATCGGAGAAAATTTCCTGGATAATTAGTCGAGAAAATGACAGGTGACAAGACTGAAGAAGTTATATTTGTTTTTATTTGAGTAAATAAAAAGTCTTTTGCAAAGTTTCGTCTTTGTCAGCCGAACCAGTCGCAGAGAAATGCTCTCGATCCTTATTTACGAATGACGTAATGCCCCACCTTTCCCTCTGTCTCTCTCGACCGTTACGCAAGTTGCGTACCCACTAGCCACGAATTTTGCGAGCATAAATTTCACCAGTGCTGCGAGCAGCTTGAAAATATACAGGAAGCTCCTTGCAGTAGTCCTTAAATGTTACTTGTCCCGGTTCAAAAATTTACAATGATCTTTGAATCTTGATCTTTGCATTTTGCAGTCTCTCTTAGTTCGCGAAAACCTGATAGACCGTTAACATTTTAGACACTCGAGAGATATTGACTCAGGGTAAAAAATTACCATCATTCGTAAGACTGGCGACTCGTGTAATAAGTCCGAAGTAATCATACTTTGCAGCGGCCCTAAAGCGATTAGCTCGTGAAAGTCCCAACGCGAAATTCTGGTAATAACCTAGCATTACACACTGGTGTCACGCACACTTATTACCCTGAGAATAATTCGTAGATGATAAATTACGTAATCCACCAAAATTCGTTTTCGCGTAACGCGATTAAAGCAGACATTTTTTTACAACTTTGACATTTGGTTATCGAGATAAATTAGTAGGAGGCTTGTTGATAAAGCTTCGATCACACACGTGAGCAGGATTACATAAAATTCAGTTCTTACTCGTTGATTTCCTTGTAGCTGGTCACTGAACCCGGAATAGAATCAGCTTTTTCCTCGCAAGTTCGAGGTTGATAGTTAACAGTTAATTATCTAGGATCATTCCAATATTTCAGTATCGCTCAGTTTCTCTATATTCCGAGAATTCCCAGGATATTTCCTCGCTCTACATTTATTAGTTAGCGATTTAAGAGTTTCCAAAGCTCAATTGTGGTTCGATTATTATGGATGAAATTCAAGAGACTAGCGTGCATACAAGGATCTTAGACGATCAGTGGAAGAGAATCAGAGTGCACCTTTCATCGGCGAACATAACCAGAGGGAAACTTTCACGAGCTTTGGTGATTGGTACTCGAAGACAGAGGATAGATCGAATAATTGGATGATAAGATAC
The DNA here is from genome assembly GCA_963989405.1 of Trypoxylon attenuatum. Taxonomy (NCBI): domain Eukaryota; kingdom Metazoa; phylum Arthropoda; class Insecta; order Hymenoptera; family Crabronidae; genus Trypoxylon; species Trypoxylon attenuatum. The sequence continues at coordinate 3,033,107 of OZ022492.1, read as the reverse complement.
GACTAGAAAGTAATTGGATAAACGATCACAGTATAACTCTAGTTGTACTGACAGTGACTTATACCCTTGAACGAGTCCTTTTCTGCTTGACTGACATTGACCTACTGATATTTGCCATCTTGGCACATCTCGCACTCACGAGATTGGACTCTATTAAGTAATCTTAAGGAAACATCTTTCAACACTTTCTTTGGACATGGACAATCGTCTGGAAATTCTCCAAATCGCTCGATTCTATTAAAGTCGAACTAGTAGCAGGAAACAGCCTGTTCACTTTCTATCGTAACGACCCTCTAAATGCCAAGTGTCAATGGGCTATCGTTAATATACCCATGGTATGGCCTTGCAACCGTGGCCATGGTCACTTGGAATGCCATTAACACTGCTCCGCAATTATTCGAGGCAACCGCGCCCAATGATTTGCGGTTCAGGTAGAAATTTCGTAAAGGCGATTCAGAAATTCTAAACTCACTAATAATTAATAAAAAATTCATTTCTTTATGGTGTTTTAACATTGCAAAAGACAAGAATAACTTCTGTCGCTGGAATAGATACTATACGACGAAGTCTATAGTTGATAAAAGTTCTTGTATAGTGAGATGAGACTAGTTATTAGCGAAGTTTGAACCTTGAAATTTCAGTGTTTTGTCTCGAGATAGGTTGTTATTGTTAAAGAGAGTATTTGAGTGCAAATGCACCCTTAATTCGCGGATTACGTAAGATACAGTGGCGAAAGAGGCCAGGTGAGAGCGTATAGCGATATCGCGCATCGTTCGAACGTTGCCATCGGATTGATAGCTTTCCAGTGGTTCGGCCTTTACACTGACCTACATACCACACATAGCAGTGGCCCCATAGCTGCGTGCACGGTAAACTGCATCTCTTGCAATTTTATTTTGTCCACGTTGCTTAAAACCAATCGATTCCAATGATTTCCATTCCAACAAAACTTTATCCGATCAGCATTTTATTATTACATTTTCTTTCTGTTTACCTATTAAACTCTTATGTGAGAGAAATTCGAAACGATATATATATATATATGTATGAATGATTAATCGAGTGTCAAGTTAATACTATAATCATTATTTTTACAACTTTGTATCACTATTATCGTTCTTCTTGCAAGAAACGCAGAGAGCTCTTTGAGATTAACTCATGAAGCGTAAAATTGGTAAATCAGAGACCTTTTAAATTGCCAATGAAGAGTAGCGTCAGAACTAGTGGCTTCCTGTTAACACTGGGTAAGTGAAAGTGAAAACTCGCGGATCGAACACTTCCACTAATTAAAATTAATGAATTCATCCGATTAATCGCGAGCCCAGTGACGCTTACGAAATCGCATTATTCGCGGGAGGAAGTCTCATAAGTTCTATACGCGGGAGCTCGTTAGATTTACAAATGTATCTGAATGAAAAATTTTGTACGAAGTTAAATTGTTTAATTAACACCGACCTATTGTAACACTACCCTTTGTCTCATACTCTTCCGGTTAATTACTGGATCTCACGTTGCCGCGTGTCTCGACTAATTGAAATGGAACTAAATCAACTAGACCGACACGTCTACATAAATATCTACAAAGTTCACACTCGAAAACAATATTGTTATCAGTTTGCTAAAATCTTCATCCTGATTAACGCTAAACCAGTAATCAAGAAAAAAGGTGTATCGTGTCGTACAATTAGCGCATATCGCAGTTAATACTAATGAGTCGATCCTAAATACAATAATTATCTACGTATCAACTTGAAGACCGTTAATTTTCTGGGGAACCTGTTTTCAATTTTAAAACGCGACTCGCAGTCTCTCGGCAATCGTGTATGTATCGAGGAAGGATGCACTGCGCGACGCAATTAAAGCAGTATTTCATTGCATAGGGAGACCGGATGCGGAAGCTGGAAAAGACTGTCGGACGCGAAAGCGTAGTTTCTACGTAATGATGTTGGGCACGTCCGCGAAACATCTGCATCGAATAAATCCCTGACGAAAATCCCTCGAGAGTCGCTTCTTCACGGTTACTCGGCATCCTTGATCGCGACTCTGACCTTTCTCATAGCTGCTCGTAAATTTCTCGCTCCTGTAGCGATCGCACGTGCGATCCTACCACGTGGGACGGAAGCTTTCGAAACTAGAGAATTCCTACCCTCCAACGATTACGTTAGATCATCTTGAAACTTAATTATTACCCGTTTCGAGCTGAGAAAACATTTAGACATTATTCTTGATAAATATGTCTGTTTTAATTGTAAAAGAAATTTGTCTCAATTTTCTACATTGTTTAAATAATTGTTAAAAAAAACAATTGTTGAGGATAGTTTGCGTGGTGATTTAATAGGTAAATTTGTCGAAAACCATCGGATTAATTTCACGGTCTGTAAACAGTGATTTGGAAGTGGAATTGAAATTGTCACGCGGTGCGAGGGTTCGATTAAAGAGGAAACCACGTTTTCTTACGGAAGTGCGACCACTTGCGGAAAGTGCATTCACTGGGAACAGTGAGATCATGCTAGTTATATAAATAATTGTAGATTCTAGACAAATTCCATCTGAACCTTTTCCAATCGTCTGCAGGATACTAAAGTAGCAAATTAATTACGCATTTGATACTTCGTTAAAACTAGATACAAATAACTAGTTTTAATCGAAACATATCTAACCGCGAGTGCAAAGAACTTAATGAGTCAAATCGAAAGATTGAGTATCGCAAAAAAGTGTATTTCTTGTTTTTTGACTTCTTTCTTCAGCTGAGCGAAAGCACAGAGGGTTTTTCGCGGGTTTTTAACGAACCCACGAAGGTTGAGTCTCGCGCTTCCTCTCGCGCGAACTGCATAAATCTGGCCAGAATAAGGAAACTAAGGATTAATAAACGTTTAACGAGATTGCGATCGTAGCGCGTTACCACTCGGACGTGGAAATGGAAAGAGAAATTTCCGCGAGGTGCCCCAGGTAAAAGTAGGCTCTCATCGTTATTCCCAAGAATTTAGACTGTTCATTATGTTCACCGTGACGAGCAATAATTTATTCAGAATCCGCCATCTGCGGTTTTAATTGAAAATTCTTAGCAGAATCGATTTCCGAATAAAACGAGATCAGAGGTGGACAGTTTCCACTGTCATCGAAGAAAATTCCTTAGCAACAATTAATCAACTCAATTGTCATTTCGGAAGCTTTGGGCTCACACCCACGCAAATGGCATGATCGAAAAAAATTTGACTGGAGCAAAGTGATCCTTTAATTTCTGGACTAATAAATCTCAGAAGTTACTAAACGAATAGTCACATCGATCATGCTATTTTATACTGATAATACATTAATGAAAAAATGCTCGAATCCATTGAATTCGGCGAGGTACATAGTAGCATTCTCTACTTTCTCGTATTCCACTTTAACCGCTGCCCAGCAAGATGCGATCATTTCCTGAGATAGAGACTAATCTTTCTTCCCTGATCTCCTGTTCAACGAAGTTCGTAGTACATATAACGCGGCCATGCGTAAGGATGCAACCGTAAACTTCCTGGCTTGCTTTGCCCTCGGCGCGAATCATTCATGAAACCAACTCGCTGAGAAAGACACCTCTCGTATAAGAGCGAGAGCCAATCGGATATGAAAGCTACGTGGCGCGCGATACAAAGTGGAAGGAATTACTTTCGAGGATAATAGCTTTACTCGAGGAATAATAGACTAACGAGTTAGGGCTTGTTCGCTCTCAAGGCGCCGGTAATTACTGCAAAATTACATTCCTTACGCGTCTTCGACTTAAGCCGGTTTACCGAAACAGTCGATTATTCATTATATGTACTAGAATACTTATTATTCTCATTCGATTCTATCCATGCGAATTGATTGGTAAAAAGGAATTATTGAGAAAATTTGTATCACTTTTGTGACTTACTTATTTTACTTAACATTGAAATCAAGAGCGATTAATATCGATCGTATTGTTTGCGATTATTGTATAGTATGCGAACAGCAAGCAACTCACCGTAGCCAATTTACAAGAGAGTGTCCAAGTGGACTCTTGTGGAACGTCGACAGAACGGGTACCAAATGGAAGCGAGAGAGTACACAGACTTCCTGAACATTCCTGCGCCAAACGTTTCCGTATACAAGCATGCTTTTCTCGCGGGCCGCTCGTAATAAATAGAGAGGAAAGTGCGATTCACTTTTGCTTTGCCACGCTGAGAGGAACACCATCGATTTGCATTTAATAACTCGAATTATACTATTTCTCTAGTTTCCTTCTTTAACGACGATTCACGTCGATTTCAAAGTAACTCGTTTACCGAAGATCAATTCTATAATGTCTAGTCTGGTGTTAGAGAATTTTTAAATAAAAAGAACAAGCACTTTTTCTTCTCAAGAAGAATAAACAGTTGTTGACAAATTGGCTGGTTAAATAGAGTGGATTTTGTGGGGGAAAAAGTGACCGAGGCATCAGGCTAAACCGCAGAGATAAAAAGAAGAGGATTAGTGAGAAAAAGAAGCAACGCGAATTTGGGGAGTCACTGATCTACCGTACGCAGATTTCGCTCGACTGGTCACTATACGATGGCCTCGAACTTCCTGCCTACAGCTGATGATTGGCGAAACGTTAACGTTGTATGTAGATATAGTACATATAAACTAGTACGTCGAGTCTCTGGCTGATTGGGCGATCGATTTCGACTGGCTTACTAGAAGGACGTGAATACGCGTACGCCTACGTAGAGACGGGCTTGTCGCTGGAGAAAGTACCCCGCGTGCTCGCCTATAACACTGCTGTAAACCTGTCGGTTTTACTTCACCGTTCAAGTACTTCCAAATTCTGTTTCTCTCCTTGTTTCTTCGTTTTTCATTTTCCGCGGGATTAAACACCACTCACTAACATAGTTTAATATCCCAATGACTATTCGTAATAAAAAAGATTTCAAGTTCAATTTAAACAATGATTTCAATTGTATTCGAATTAATTGTATAATTAATTCCATGCAGAAAATTAGGGTTACGGTGTCACTTTTGTCTATTTGCGTTTAACGTCCTTGCAACCTGAGTAACGTTGAATCGTTAAGATCAATATTTTTCGTTTTACTTAAGAATGCGTGCTGCCAAGTGCCTCGCACCACTTCGCACGAATTAGTACGTTCGTGAAAGAAGCGAGTGGGCAAAGTGGTAAAATCGCACGTCAAAGAACTACTTTTGCAATATTGTTTGTCACGAGGGATTACAAATTCGTCTACGAAACTGCAGAATGCAAATGTGGTTCTATTAGTGCAGGATGTCATTCTTTCCTGTTTACACGCAACTACGTAAGAAGTTGCTTTCCAATATATGCATCGTGATTTTACTTTCCTCGTTACGCGCACTTTATTCGTCGTTTCATTACGTGGCCATGAATAAGTAGGCTGAAATTGTAGCTAATTCGAAGCTACAAGCATTTGAGATTATTACCCGGAATTAGCGAACGACGAGGGTGTCGCGATTCTACAACGTTCCTCCGCTTAGTTGAACCAGTGGGACTGTGTCCCACGTGGCACATAATCCAATGAGACTAAACTATAGATCATGGTCATATGTCATCCGCTCGATACAACCGCGCAGTTTCGACTGCCAACGACGTACGAACGTAAACAAAACACGTCTCTAAACACGCAATCTTGAACTCGAGCTCAATCACCTGTAATAATCTATCGGAACGAACCACAATAGTCTGCCGCACATTATCAAACAAAGAGACTAAATTTCAATAAATCTGATATAAGAGTAAATTATATCAAGAGACAAGATCTTGTCTCGGGCCAAGTACAAAAGACAGACCCCTTGTATCTATTCCGGAGATACATTATTATAGTATCTTTTGTTTAACATTGTATTGAAGAGACTGATAATACATACTCACATTTACTACACAGTCTTCTCATGTCACAGCTCGAAACCCTTCGAGCTCAGGTACGCAACATGCCTCTCAGGGTTCTCTTAGCCAGGGATATAAGTCTCTCGTGTGTGAGTCTTACGAAGTCCGCTTATCACCACCGTGTTGTCTTCGCGAAATCAGCGAAGCATCACCTGCGATGTTGCGGCTACTGGTTTACACACTCGACTCGCGCGCAGCACTCTTCTATATACGACAGTGAAGGCGATAGTTCCCCGGTGAGAGGCCGGCACCTGACTGCTGTCTGTTGGCAGGACCAAGTGGGAACGATGCTACGGTCTGCGCCCACCACTCAACCGCGCACAGGTAGCTGCATACCTAGATTCGAGAGCTCCGGTATGCGATTGGTTGGAGAGGGGCTGTACGGTGAGTTCAGACCCAGGACACTTATTGTTACCGTTCCATTGTCTTCTCTACCCTTTTACCAATTTTTATTCGATAATCAAATCATGACAAAGTTCATAAGAATCAGGAAAATTGTACTAGAAATTGATGACACTTTTTCTATTGAACTGAAAGATTATGAGGATTGGGAATAAAGGGAGATTAGTTATTGTATTGGGGTTTTTGTTCAATGGAAATGGATTGTGGAAATTAGGAGAAATATTGTTAAATTGAGGAAATATTCAAAGAGTTTATGAAGTTTCTGAGATTCAGTAGACTGGGATAAACAGGTCTGATTGTAATCTGGATATGATTGCGAGATTGAACTTGACCTCACTGGCGGCTGCTCGAGTTCTAAGGGTAAACAATACAGTTTACTACATCACGTTTGTATCCAGTATGTATCTAGATCTAACAGATCGCGTTCGTATTGAAATTGCATACTCGACTATGAAAAACGAATAACAATCTGCTTTAACAATAATTTTCTTACCATTTCTATTTTTTCCGGATTACTCCGGTTCTTCCACAGATTCTGGAAAAAAACCCGTGACTTTCACATTATCCAGTCGGGAGATATGAATTTTTAAATGTTCAATTTTCAGACACCGATATCTTCGAAAGGGTTGAGATTTCGGGATTTTGGTACAGGACTTTTGGGCTTAGCTTAGCGCCTAGAATACGTGGTTAAATTTCTCTCACGAATCACTGAATCACCCTGTATATCTACAGTGTTACACAGCATAAAAACTTGAAACACAAATAGATGCTTCGTCCATTAGCTCTCTACTCGAAGCTCGTTGCTTTATCTAGTTTCCCTTAACACCGGAATCCATAAATGTAGTAGCTACCATATAATAATCTTCTAATAGTAGCCTTATGGTTTTAACGGTGCTAATACTTTTTGCACAAAGTTACTCAGTGAATAATTATGAGCGTGTAATTACTAGAAGCGGCAACTAAGTCGATTCGTCTCGACTCATTTACTTATTGTTAGTAGAAGCAACTCGCATATAGAATGCGTTCGCATTCGTGGGTACTCGTGGCTCCATGCTTGCTCAATTCGACTGCGACAGCAATTCTTAATTGCGAAAGAGACCCCTCTGCTTTTTCTCGAAGATCAAGAGAGACTTTGTGCGTTTTGAAAACGAGCCGCAGACTTCGTACCTTATGCAACTCAACGCTCTGTCAATGTGACTCATTCTTTTACTGTTTGACCAGAGGCTACGGTGTCAACACTGTCAACATCTAGACTCCTAACTTGCCATGGGAAAGTTTGATGAGCGCGTTTACATTGACATTGAAATAAATGAAGCGAGATTTCTCGAACGTTCGAGTGAAACCGCGCCAAATGTGGTATGCGTTGCTGTCTAAGCGAAAATAATCACTAAATCGTTCACTCTTTCCTCCCAAATCTGTTTCCATCATTGACACTGACAATCATTGCAAATAAATCAATCGAGCTATCATCGTGATAAAATTAATACGATATTGAGCTTGAAGATATCTTCAATTTTATCAAGAATGTTTTTAATCATTCTTTTAAGTATAGTTTATTGTTTTAGTTCTTCTTCGTTGCAAGTGCAATTGTTGGTGGTATGGTGAATTATCTAGCACGTAGGAAATTGGGTAGCAAGGTGACAGAGAGATGCATGCATAACGACAGTGAAAGGTAAAGTGGTTGTGTGGTTGTTTGTGAGGGAAACTCGTGAACGTTGTCCAGTGACCCATCGCGGGCCAAGAGAGAAGGAGATGGATTGCGGAAAAAGACTCCTACGATTTACCATCGTAGAATGGAATCTATACTTATCTACACTGTAAGATATACATATGTATATATATATGTATATATATACGTATGTCTGTATATTTGACGTGGTATTCGATATAATTAAGAGAGCTGAGTAGTAATTGGTTGGTTGCAAGACTGAAAGTTTTGTTCAAAGTCGTAAATTCTGAACCACGGAGAACTTAGTCCCATCGTCTGATCGATATCACGAAGCCGGAACACTTTTTATTGCAGAACGAGAAATCTAATGGTGTTATCGTTAATTAGCAGAACCTAAAGTCATCTATGTGGAAACTACATTTAAGTTTGTGCCACGACAGTTCTCAGCAGTTAGGACTTTTGGTTCGTTTGCCATTAGGGCTTTCGTCTCATCCGGGCAGACAGTGATCCTGGAAAAGATGAGGTGTCAGCGATTCTTCTTCCAAAGATCGATTTCTTTTTTCTTCTTTTTTTCTTTATCTCTAGATCTAGAAAGATCCCAACTTACTCGTGATCGGATTCCAAGCTATCGATGGTCAAAGAGTCGATGTATACACGAGGAGTGTGAAGCAATCGCCAAGTAAGTGGATTGAATACCGAGGTTTGATACTCCCAGGAAATTTCAATTGCAATTGGTTTGCCGACAATGTCACCGGGTAATACGATCGTGTGACTACTACCTGGTTCGTAATACTTTGAGTTAGGACTCAATGGTATCTTCTCCGTTTTCTTCTCATCTTCACCGACAACTCGAATTACGAAGGTTCCAACTTCACCACCGTGATCGAGACTCTCGTTTGTATTCGATATCTTGATTGTCACTTTATAATGACCCTCTAGGAACCGGGAAAACGATCGTGGTAAAAGACTCATTGACACGGAACAAGCTTTTTTCACGAGTCACAGAATCCAATTTGTCGTAATTAGGTTTCGCGTAAGAGGTAAATTATATGCACTCACTGCAAAAGGGCTTCTGGGAACCTGTCATCAAATAAACTGAGGCGTGGTAATTTCCTGGCTGAGCGTCCAGACCGAATCTCGGACAGTACTGATTTACGCAGTCGAAACAACCACCTTCTTGGAACTTGTCCCAAGAGGAACATGGGACTGCGAGGAATGGGCACTGACTGTTTATACTTTCGATAAAGTATTCGTGGCTTCGGATATGGTTACATCCGAGGAACCTCTTGATCCCTGGAAACAATTTGCGAATTTTATTTATCTATTTCTTATCTTACGCTATAATTCATTTCAAGCAACAAGAACAACCTATCAATTGTACAAAATACTTCTTTCCAAATTCATCTTCATCAATATGATTTTATCGTCAAATGAGATTTATACTAATTACTTTATTGGTAATAATAATAATCAATACAAAGGGTTTACGTTGATGATGAAAACACTGAAAATGTTTAAAGGAAAATATTGAAGCTAGATGGTGAATGTTCTGCTTTACAGAACAAAGTGTGTCAAGAGGCTTACAACTGGAAAGAGTGTTACATGCAACGAAGACGTTGGCCTAATTACAGGAACGTGTGACACGGTTTCTTACCTCGGAAGAAGCTACCACGTTCCAAGGTAATCGAGTTGAGAACACCCTCGTTGCAACCGGGCTGATTGCGACCGCCGTTCGGGTAGAAATCGATATGTGCAACCGGCTGAGTGATCCCGAGGCCACCACTGATGAATGGGTTGCAATCGGTGTGGATCGCAGTGACAAAGCTAGCGTCAGTTGGATCGAGACGTACCAGAGGCGAAGTGTTGCTGAAATGGGGCTCCGCTGGATCAAGGCCTTTTGAACAGAAAACTATACGTGAGGTGGTTCCATGCACGCGATAATATTCTTCTTGATTGCGAGATACTATTCGTTGATTGCAATACACTATTGTGTTATATCGTAAATAATAAGAGAATAAAATAATTTAGGATATTTATTTTATTCAAAAGTTTTATATTCAATTTTATCTTTCCTCCCTGTAACGGAAAATAATAAGTATATATAGTTCATTCGTATGGGTCTCACGATGGGCAAATCACTCGGTTTTAGGAAGAATCCTGAAATAGTTCTGTGAATATAAAATAGTCAATTGTCAGGAACACGTGCACGGTATAGAATGCGGTAGTTTGGGATTTGGCAGGTGATTGTACGTGATGGTTGGGCTAAATTGTCCATTGACAAGAATAACATAGCTGTTACAAGACACCCAAGTAGGATTTCTTGAGAATTGTCCAAGGGAAATTGCTCTCAAACTAATGAGATATTTCAAAACACCAATAATGCCAGCTAATTTTCTTAAGCAAACTGAGACGAGTTTTTTTTTTTTTTTCCTTTGAGAGTATTTTGCAATAGTAAACTCTCGTTTTCTCGCGGTTCGCGAAGAGATAAACTTTTATCTTCACGGTCAGTCTTGCGCTGTTGAAGCTCGCTTCTTTTCACTCGGCGCATACGATACGAGTGTCACGTAAGAATTACCACACACGTCCAAGTAGTAGCATGTATCGCGTCAAGGTATTACAGTGGGATTGCGCAAAGGCGGAAGTCATTTTTCGGGCTAGTAGTAATGTAATAAATTAAAAGGCTAGTTCGCGAAGGAAAGTATAGTTACCGCATTCGCGATACGAATCATGCGTTTCCTTTAAGAAAAATTCTGTCAGTGATGAAAAATGATTGTATTAAGTCGAATTTTAAGTAATTTCCCGCTATTTATCTAACAATTATTAATTATATGAATTTCTTACGTATGATTTTCCTCCATCTTCCTGGAAATTTTTCACTTCCTTTTTAAATTCCCAAAACATTACATGACGAATATGCACTTTTGACTCTCCATTTGAGAGTTTAAGAAAAACATTTTAATGTCACGTGCGTCATACAAGACAGTTGACGGAAGACTAACTGAATCCTCATCTATTTAGTGAAAAGAAAAACTCGTTTGTCCCAGTGACTCATAGTAGCTAAATACGAACAATACATTCAACTTGTTAGTTACATCAGAAGTTAGTTATGACTCGATTCAATCGAAAAAAAAAGAATTAGGTGCAATTAGCGAAGAAGCAAAACTAGTCTATTTCCGGATTTCGGAAACTTTCCTTCGTTCCATCCTATTTACGCGACGCGTTCCACACTGTAACTCGCAGGAATTCTACCACTTCCTGAGGCCACCTGTTTCCTTGCTACCCTTGTTTACCAGGATCTTGTCTTCGGGCGGGCCTATGGCTCGCTAGGGTCGCATCGACCACGTCCACCAGCGTTGGTTGGCAGAGCTTGCAACCCTCTTCACCACAGGATCCCCAACAACCCAACCGCGGGTATTTCGCTTGATGGAGGGTCTTTCGATGGAGGATCCTGGGGGTGCAACCCCACAGTCTCATTTCCATCGACTCCCTTGCCACCCTCCTGAACCGCCCTTGCCGGTCTCCTCTTCGCTTCTACTCCCCTGGTAATTCCCGATGGGATCGATAGCTTACGTAACAATGAACCCCCCTGGTCGATCGAATTGATTGGCTATTGGTTAGGGTGGCTCATAGGATGCTTTAACCCCACTTCTCATCATCCCTTTCTTCCTCCACTTTCACCAATAAACTTGTCCAAGAATGAGAAAAGAAACCAACTTGAAATTTTCATTCAATTCCAATTTTGTTTGAGAAAAATTGAAGTGTTCAAGCCAATTACTGGCTTCATTGGAACAGTCATGGGTTTGAATCTGATGGAAAAAGTGAAATTCTGGAGAAATTCTTGGATCTTTATATCTTAAAGGGAGAAAGAAAGAAAGAAAGAGAGAGAGAGAGAGATTGGAATTGTAATTAAAGAATATTTTTAAAAATTGTCGATTGAATGGGGTCAGTCGTCAGAGGAAATACTCTCTGACATTTCGAGAGGAAGCTTCTCTTCCTTGGACTGTTGTCCTGATCGTTTCTGATTCCATCGGCCGTTCTCGTACATCTCCGTGTACCTCTCGCGATTTGGTGGGGCTTGATTCGGGACGATTGATCGGCACGTGGCCGCGGAAAAGTCAAGCGAAGCAAACTTCCAGTCGCGAGAACTTAACGTTTAAAACTCTCAATGCGCTTTCTTCGCATGCTTCAACGGAAACTCGGAATTGTGGAGAGCCTTAACTTTACCACGCGTCTCACGAAGATCATCGTGTTATGAAAGTACCAAAGTTCTTTTGCGTTTCGCCTCGCTCTCACGTCCTCATTTCCCAGGGAGCTTTCTCAGTTTTACGGCTTTTTTATGGTTCAGAACGCGCTGCCTTAAACTCCAATGACGACGCTGTGGCTGCTTTCTCGCTCACCGCTTTATGAACACACCAGTCCATATTCCATTGTTTAATGGATCGTACCTCTTATGGACTTTAACGATTTCCATACAATAATTGGACTTCCTTAGAACGTTATCTCAATGAAAGAGACGCTACCGAATCTTACCAGTGATTCTGCCAAGCTTGTAACCATATTGAGCACGAAGAGTGTAACCAATGTAGCCAGCAGTATGAGCACCAAGACTATGTCCAATGCAGTGAATCTTCCCAGGATCGACTCTACCTACTTCGATTAGCTGAGAGATTAAACGAGCCGTCATTGCACCTACTAGCCTGGTATTGGCAACAGCTTGAGTGTAAGGTGGTCCTGCACCAGCAATCCAGTTCACGATCACCACGTTACAGTCCTCTCGCTGTAGCAGCTCTTTCATGATCCTCTATAATCAGAGTGATTATGAGTAATCGATAAGATGAAGGAACATTTTAAAAGATGTTGTTATTGTTCGTTTGTTTATGTTTTTTGGGACCGACTGCTAAGGTCACATTGACCTAGGCCCTACTGTTTTAAATGGAATCCGAACTACTCTATATGTGCAACAGTATGTACGTGGTGTTTCCCAAAGATGAGTGTTGTGGAAGCATCCTCTCGGATGTCACCCATCCGAGTATGAACCACGCTCAACCTTGCTTGACTTCGGTGATCGATCGGGAACCGGTGTTTTCAAGGAGGCAAAGACCGTTAGCTTAAAAGATGTTTAGGGGATGATGATGACATTTACCAGAACCCAAGATTTGTCTCCATTGTCTAGAAAACCGTGAACGACGAAGTAGACGTTGGCTCGGTTTCGCAGTGGGGAGCTTCTTATGGTGTCGAACTTGTCGATCTTGAGTTCATGTGGCTGTCTTGAATGGCCGCGAGTGTATAGTATGTATCGAGGGCTGATGCTATCTGGTCGCTGGGGAAACGTGGATACTGGTCTGTTCTCGCCTGACCATGGTGCTCCGATGTAGAAACAACCATAAGGCTCGAAACAACGCCACATGTACCATTCTACAAGGAAAAATTAGAATCCCCAAATTTATCACTATATTTATTATTTGGAATTATAGTAATCAAGGAACCAATGCAAACGTTAAATGAAGATAGAGTAATTGGTTAAATTGAAGTAGTACTTTTTTTTATTCTATCGAGTTTTATTTATAAAAGTTGAAGGTTTAGTTAGATTCTTGCATTTAGAGAAGTAGTAAACGTATCTCGCCAACTGGTCTATCAGTTATTTACTATTGACCAACGTTTTAACAAGGCATCCGGCGAATTGCCATATTGTGCGGGGTTATCAGCGCGTTCCGGGTATCTCAGGGCGTACCGCATACACTATCAGTTCCTTGAAGACATCGCGTTGATGTTGTGTCTCCGTGTTGGATTAGCGATTAGCAAGGGGCTCGAGATCGCGCGCACGTGACTGCAACTCGTTGCCATTCCCAAGAGAGACAGATACCAGAACCGAGCAATTTGTGTCATAATTAATTTGCGTTTACAATGTTATTTAGGTGACGGGCCGAGGTCATTGAAGATGGATACTCTCAAAGGACTCTTATGTTATTATCGAGCATCGACTGATAACGCAAACCTCGTGGCTCGAATGCAGCGCGTGCGGATCCCTATCTCTTAGCTGTTTATGTAATTCTCAACTTGGGATATTTTTTCAGAATCAAAGTGTCAGACTAAAGTGTTAGATTTGCTTACGGTCGTCAAGATCGAACGTGTTCTCTTCTTCCTCTGGTGACAAAGTGGTCGTTGTGATATTTTCTAAGCTCAGTTGATCATCAATAGCTTTCGAATCCGATCGCTCCGGTAACGTGGCCATCATATTGGCTGTGTACGCCAGTACCAAAAGTGTCTCGTTGAGAAACATTTTGAATCGACGCAAAAACACTCGCGTTTCCCAGGTCACACACCTGTGACAATTGTCTGACGTCACTTCAGAAACCCGATCCCTATGGAAGAGTGATATGGAAGAGACGCTGGGTTCGAGTCTCTATAAGAAAGTCACAGTGCACCGTAAAGAACTTTGTCACGACTTTCTTCTTCTTCATCACCTATTGAAACCGACTGCTCGTCGGAATCCGCTGATTCTCCCTTGCAGCAACAGTCGCTCGAAGGGCCCCTGAGGTCATCGGAGTCTTCTTTTTCAACGGGGTTCGATCTAATGTTAGAAACCAGCAGTTCAGACGTCGCTATCCACACTGCGCCACTAATAGCGTCTCGAGTCCGTCTCGCGTGCACCGATGCCAAAGCAATAACAATGAAAAAATCGATTGACGCAAGTAGCGATAGGGTGGCGCAAATAAATCAAAAAACGTTCAGCTGCTTTCTATCTCGAATGACGAACCCGTTGTCCCAACGTGTCGCACTTGTGAATCTTCCAATTAACAATTTATATCCACTTTTAGGTTTCAATTTTTGTTTTTCAATTTTAGCTACCACCTTTGCTGTAACGCTTTCTCAAGAATCACTGGACATAAATGTTATTCTTCTTTGTATCCAAGAATTTCGCAGAAGGTAAAGGTTGAGATCAGTGTAACGGTTGAGACAATCCGGTTGAAGCTTAAGCGATCGACTGTCCACGACATACTAATCACTCAAAATTCCGTTGCCTTCCCGTCGTTCCTCTCTTATCATCCGTTCGTGCCCCACTCTGCAAGAATGCTGGCTTCGTTCTTGTTCCTCCTGCTCTCCTTCCTTTTGCTGGACCACCGAGGAGAGAAGCGATCCACGCGTGCCAGTGGTTCACGAGCTGCTTCTCTTCTTCTACTCGCGATTTTTCACCGTCACTGCTTCTCAAGGAATTCCAACAAGTTCAAGGGTTCTCGGTTGATCCTGGAGACTTGACTAGCGATGGCGAAGCTTGGATACCTGTTGCTTCCTTTCAATGTCTCTGTTCTATCTCAATAAATTCCTTTCTTCACAACTGTATCTTCCTCACCGATATTTTCAATCTATCGGAATATTATTTCTAAAACTTTTCGACTCGTTGCTAGTCTGTCGTTCCACGTCGTTTCCAGTTCTGATGAACTTTGGGTCAATTGGTTGAGTCTGCTCAGTGTAATGTGCCGTTCCAAGAATCAATTAATGTTTCCACGAGCCTGGAGAATTAGTTATCTGCTTCATCTGCTAATTGTCCACTTTAAAGAGTTCTGCCGACGTTTCTACCCTCGTTTTTGGAAGTTTAGGAACTCTTAACTGATGTGCTGCACTTGGAGGGATGCGCATCACGGAGCCGTGGGTCATAAAGAACTCGTTGGACCCAGGCAAACCAGACCGGACCACGTATGCGGCTTGACCGCCATCCTCAAAAGGGCCGAGAATCTTTTTTTTTTTTTTTCTTTCTTTTCTCTCTTCTTCGTGGAACTCTGTCGCGAGACTCGCTTTCCGAGACGCTCGAGAATCGACTGAACCCGAGGCTTGCCCTAATTCGCGGCTAATTAAAGCGTATCAAAGGCAGTTAGATGCGCTCGCTTGATCGTAACGATCTACTAGCGTACTGTGTGGTCCTGTCTGCTTCTCTTATTTGAAACTCATCCTCAAAGTCTCAATTGCTTGTAAAGATTTTGTAAATATTCGACAAAATACCAACGACGTCTACTTATTCGATGAAAAAGAAGTGTTGCTCGGTGACGCTGATGAATTTTATTTCCTTCCTCCACAAGTATACAATAAACTCTTGAGAAATCTTGAGTTCTTTCTTGAAGAGCTCTTGTGTTTTTTTTTGCGGGTCGGCGAGGAAAAAACAGAGGCGAGAGGTTAACGAGAATGGCAGCGACTTTCGAGTAGCCTTAGTTATAAAGCCATATGTTCCAGAGAGACAGAGAGAGAGAGAGAGAGAGGAGTCCACCTGGTGAGGTTCGCGGGAGACCGATCGATATACGGGTGGCTCGAGCAGTTCCCCTGGATCAATAGACTCACTACGGGGTGCCTTTGTAGACTCCAACAAGCGGAAGCCAACCTGGTCAGCATCCCCATTGCAATTCAACCCTTGTGAAAATCACCTCTTGCTTTTCTATACTCGCCTGATATTTTGCACCCCTTGGATGTCTCTCGCATTTGCTCAGGGGTTGCTGCTCAGCGCCACCCTAAGGGTAGTATGTTTTGCTCCTTCCTTTTCATGTGAGCTTGGTCAGAGAATCGTACGAGTGTTGCTGCGTGATCTCTGTGAAAGCTGTGAATGACATCCCCATTAGTACGTGTCAGGGGGTTGAAGCAACCCTCGAACAGTTTCTGTTTATTCTCACTGTATTAGACTTTCACTGTTTTCACGATTCTTTCCATTGCACAAATCTTCTTCTGGTTCTAAACCAGAACTTTGTTCATCTTTAAATTAACTAAACAATTCTAAGTTAAACAAGCTACACATTTAATTGTATAATTAATAATCATTTGATCAAACGTTTCTTCACTGTTTCCACGATTCTCTTGATATTAACAATCTTTAAAGTTCTTTTACATTTTACTTTGTTTATTTATCAATTCCTCACAATGCAAATTAAACAATCTACATATTTAATCGAATAATATTAATAATCAATCGATCAAATGATTGTAATTTGTTTCCATGATCCTCTTGATATTAAAAATGCTTAAAGACCTCGTTTACTCTTCTTTGTTTGTTTATCAATATTTGTTAATGGAAATTAACCATGTTGTACATTTAATTGAATAATTGACGTTTAATTGATGGAACCTGATTAATTGTGTCACGTTGGTGTTTGAGAAATAATCTTATTAATAAATGGTGCGCAGGATGATTGTTGTCGAGGATTTTTAATTGACAATGCAACCTATGTGTATACACAGTGAATACTTGGGAGCATGGATGCCACCATCGTACCACGGCGCATGTAATGGTTCTGGTCCACTCGACCTTGAAGAAGCCTGTCCGACCCTTGGAGTGCTCCTGCGCACCCCTGTTATCCTGTGACCCTGCCCTATTCAATCCCCATTCATTTGCATGCGTTTCCGTGCGGAGCAGCCTTACAGGACCTTGTACGATATACAACTACTTCCTTCGTCATATTCATCTATCTCACTGTACATCAAAAACAATATTTTAGTATTTAATGTCACATTTTAAAAATATGCGCGTTTCTTCGTAAATTGCACTATTGTAATTGTTAAATTACTTCTGTATTCCGAAGACAATTGACGATTGAAAAAAAAATTAAATGATAGTTGCTGTTGTAGCAAGACAGATTAAGTCGAAACGTTTCTCGAATTCTTAAAACTCCAGACTTACGCTTGCGAGAATCGTCGCGAATACGTATTTATTCGTTATCGCGTTTGGAATTGCCTCGGTCGTGGAATGCACGATAAACAGTAAGAAACCGGGTACATGTGTCAAAGTACATACGTGCATCGGTCGCCGATCGGGAAATACTACGTAGATACAGCAATCTTCTTTCAAAATTGATACGAGTGGAAACTAAATTTGCAGTGAACCTTGGACTTAACGTTGCTTTGTACTTGGTACAACATTCGCATACGAACATCGCGTCATCATTGCACTGACAAAACACTTTTAATAATATTATTTCTAATTCCATATCTGCTCCTTGCGCTCTGACGTAATAAATAAACTACTGGAAATGGTTATCGCAATTATCACAAAATTGGAATTGTAATTTACTCTGTTATCTTTATGGAAAATATCCTTTAAGTTATTCGATTTCGTTTTTCTGATGCATGTACGTATAACGTGTAATTAGGTATTGTTTTATAGTAGATAACGTGTAGAGTGGGATATTACTGTTGGATAAAAGATCTTTAATGGATATTGATTAATATTGTTAGAGAGGGTGATTCTCAAGGTTCCATTGTGGTTCGTTGCCCCCACCAAGGTCTATTTATCTCAGAGAATCGAGGTGTTTCCTCATGAGATCCTGTTCTCGATCCCGACACGCGTACGACTGGTGTCGTGCACGCCCTTCTCGCATACCTACAAGAGTATTGTATCTCGTACATAGATGTATATATATATATATATGTATGTACAATAGTCGATTGACCGGTCTCCGCTAACTTCCGGTGAGGAGAGGCCATTGCGAGCTCCTATTGCTAACGACTAGTTCCAGATTCTAAACGCTTCCTGGTCGATATATCGTTCACCTGATATTATTTTTCCTCAGCCTCTCGACCCAATCTCTCGCGAGCCGAATATCGACACCATTATACGAAAATGAACGAAGACATTAATCTCGTCGTCGATACGCTCCAGTGAATCGAGGGAAAAAAGTGTGACAGCAATTATACGCTTTTCATAATTTCCTCACGGTACTAATTTCTGGTCTGTGTATTATTGATCTCCGTCGTCGCGTCTGTTGACGGAGAGAAAAAAAAAGGAGAAAAAAAAAGACTGCAGCGAAACGAAGCTGATTTTTTTCCCCGGCGAGTAGGAGAGCGAAGAAGCGAGTTCCACGATCTCGTTTCGTCTTGCTCAAGGAAAGTGAAACACTTCCGCTAGATTGCTATCTGCGAATATACCGCGAGCGCCTTCTGCAACATTTCTGTATCGTATTAGACCCACGAACGATGGAATTAAAGTTCCTGAAGATCGTTAGCACAGAGCTAACTTCTCAACACCATAATTTATACTATCGAAAGTAATTCGCTTTCTTGGAGCATGATCGTAGCCTTGAGTACTAAACGAGTCGCGTGAGCGTAATTTCTTGATGAAGGTACTATTAAACAGTAACTTATCTCAATGGGGAAGCCTTGAGTATTTTTTTTTTCGGATAAGTCATTACGTTCTATTAAGTATTCTCTCCTTAAGTTTAATGAGTCTTTTTTATGATAGAGATTGAGTTAAGGTCGTATAATTCTCGAGCGCCATGTCTTGAGTAACAATCATGGCGCAGGTTGCCCTTTTAGTAGGGATTACTACGTCACGCTGGGCCACAATGGGAACCCTCGAAGACTTACAATCGCTTTCTAATATCCTGGGAATGTGGCCCTTTGTCAACCGTCCCTTGAGAGTCGAATGGTCACTCACTATTTTATTCGCGAGTCTACAATTCATGCTAATAACAGCCACTTCCCCTTTTGGTCTCGGTGTCCGACACCAGACGGACGCTAGCTGGTGACACTGATTAGGAGATCATACTTGTGCAATTGGATGCTCGGTGTCTCCTGCTTCTTCTTCTTCATCATCACCTTCTTCTTCTTTTCTTCTTCCTAGTTTGTCAACTTTGGAATATTACCTTCCACAGTTTTCCAAAAACAACGAGAATTTATCGTAAAAGTTATTTTATAAATATGCGAAAACATTTTCGCAGTAACACGTGAACTCAATTTATAATAGAAATATACTCGGCGAAAGTTATGTTATCAATTATAGAAATTGTAATAATCAAAAATATACATATATAAAAAATAAAGTGATATTTGAAAGTGTTCAAGTTGTTTTCATATGAGTTTAGAGAGTTATTGATTTTTTTAGTCGAAGTAGGAATTTGAATTACAACTGTGAAAATGAAATATCGATGTGATAAAAGACTGGCTACAGTTGCATTGTCGACATAGCTATGTAGTTTCATTGCATACAGTGAGAAAAGGGTTTCACAATTGACAGGATGCGTGAGTACATAAAATTGAGAGAGGGGACGGGATCCTTTTGAAGGATTTCAAAGGGCTGGCGCATCACTTCAACCAGTCCTTTTCTCATGGTTTCCTAGTAAAAGTGCGTAGGCATATGCCCTTTAGGGACAAACAGTTCTTCAACTCTCGTAAAAGGGCTCCCGTATCCTCGCAGATACAGTCCCATTCATTTTTGAACCGGACTTGCCCATCGGACTTATGTTTCCCTGTTGCGGTAGTTTACCTTGAAATCAGTGGGATTGCAACCCCCAAACCTCAATTTGCCAAATAAATCTATTTTACAAACCGATTCTGTCAACACATTTATTTTCAACGATCTCTAAAAAACTATGAATTATTCTAGTTCTAACTCTTGACAAAAAATGGAAATTTTTTAAAATATCGATAGGGGCGATTTATTAGGATGCAATTGATTGGGGGAGAAATTTTCTTTCGACACTTCCAATGAGTTCAATTGAAGGGTACTTTGACTGTGGTCAGTTCTAATATTTGTGAGTGTGATAACACACTCGCATTCCACGGATTTTTTTCTCGCCTTCCGGAGGACTTGATCAGGAAATCATGGTCGGCTCGTGATACACGTCGGTGAGGTAATGAATCGCCTGCGTAAAGAATCGTACGCGCACATACGGTAATCCCACCCACTCTTTCTCCCTATCGACGTAGGCAGTTGGAGTAAAAACAAGTTTTCCATTTAACAACAAGATTAATCGTTGCTAGTTAATAAATATATCTTAATGTTTCGCAGCACTCTATTGACCCTTGATATCCAGAAACTGTACTCTTGCGTGCATAGGGTAAATGTGGGTCAAGTTTGATATTGAAACGCGACTGACATCGACCTACACGTGTCTGTGATGGTCTTTGTCAAGTTGGAGGGGATGTGGTTGGGCTGCTGCGTTTTTTTTCAGAGATTCCGAAATATCGAGGGATCAGGGAAGTATACCTTCAATGAGGTCTACGAGGAGCTTTTCCTCATCCCGACAGCTTCTCCATCCCTTTATCGTTGAAATTGATCCACCCACATAATTCTACAACCTACACCCGATATTCTGGTTTCCTCAAAAAAATCATTACTTTAGTCAGTAACCCATTTAAAAACGATGAAAATCTCTAAATCTAGTTTCGTACAAGTTGCAATAGATTATTCTCATTAAGATACGAAGGACACTTGGGAAATTCAGTGATACGTAATGCAAAAGGAAAGGTGGGTGACGAACGCTAGTAGAAGTAAACGAAACCGAGGATTAAAACTCCGTGTCCTTGGTATCCGCATTCCTCGGTTTGTCGGCCCGTTCCAGAATACCAGGATTTCAGAGTAGTTGTGGGGTCGATGCCCTCGTAAATTATGCTCGTACGACGCACGAACAGAAACGCGAAGACACGAGGAAGATCAGGATACTATGAAACAGGAGCATCGTAGCACAGCTGGCAAGGCTTTCACAGTGGTCCGGCTGAGGCGCATCCTCCTTCCGGCTAAACCTTGCGCTCCGTTGTGTGCTCGAACAAAATGGAGTCTCCTGTGTTATACTCTGCCGTCGTTGTATAATTCCTCGCTCTCTATCTCCTCGCTTCTCCGCAGCGTTAACACACCGATTCGAGCATGTATTTTGATCATCTCGGCTTCAATCGGAATAGCTCGACTATACTTAGGAAGCAAATGACAAAGCAAACAGTGAGCGATAGTGTACCAAACATACGCACGACGCACCTGTTGAGCGCCAGTGCGCTCAACACTTTTGTTTTTACAGTGCGAGCGCACGCACAATCAGGAAATCATACTCTCGACGTGGATATCCAGCGTGCGCGTGTCGCCTCTTCCCTAGGAATTGGTATTAGACCCTAATAGAAGATTCTAATCGGCTACTCACTCGAGCAAGGGTCAAGTGGATGGGATACATGGTTGGGAATGATTCCCTAGTCATGGGTTATAATCAACGCCTGGATTTAGTAGTTCCGAAGGGATCAGCTGCTTCAGGGTTGGACATGGGAAGAGGACGTCCCTGAGGAAACGGAGGCGGAGTCTTACTCGTGCCACGAGGTGAATTCAATTTGTCCCGGCTGAAGAAAGATAAATCGCACAGATGTCAACGGTACCAGGAAAGTATGCTTCTGTAGGAGGATGGCAGTCTCGTCTGGTAAGAGAGACAGAGAGACTCCTCTTGCTTTTCATTCTTATCGCCGCTCGACTGTTAACTCCGTTGCGGTCGATTCATTTCGCCTCGTTAGCGAAGCTTCTTTTGCTTTTCCTTCCTTCGTCGTCTCCCGCTCTTCTTCTGCCACCACATACTAATCCTCCATTTTATCTACCCGCACGAATGGAGGAACGTATCTTCGCCGCCTTCGAACAAAATACGAATTCCATCGAGTGCAATGTCAAATTGCAATGCAACCATTCGATCGTCTCCCCCCACTCATTTATCTAGTAATTCCAAAAAAAAATTCAACCAACGTCACAATCTCGTCGTCATTAAGTTCTAATCAGACCACAGCACCAAGAATGTTCGTGTCAACGGTGATTTGACGGAAGGAAAAAAAAAGCGATCAACGATCGGCAATAGTCATGTGCCGTCAAGTATCAGGAATCCACGAGCGAGGAGTAATTTGCAGAAGGCGGGTGCAAGGAGTGAATGATCGCGGTGGAGTTAGCGTTTGAAAGGAAAAGGAGGAGTAGCATAGTAAGACGATTTTTAGCAGACCCGTATACGTATTACGTCACCACGTGTCCATTTCTGTAAAATCGATTCGTGTCGTTCACCACCTCCATTCACCCTCCTTCACCGCAATGTCCCTCATCACCTTCCACCGGGGGAGGTTCGTTCCATCGGGACGCGGAGAATGCGAGAAGAGACACCCGCTTGACGGTGGTACACGTATTTGATCGAAACGGGTGTCTTGGGGTAAACCAAGAAAGCGGAGGACAATGGAGCGGCTCCTCCGTGTGACAGGGTAATATGAGGCTCGAGCAACGCATAACCGATGGACGTTCGACCCGCTTGACGGGCCAAGGAACCCCTGACCTGGGTCAATCCCTCGAGAACAAAAGAATCGTGGGGTACCGTAACAGGACAACATGATTCGAAAACCCCAGGTCAAATCGATTCGGTGCTGTCGGTATGAACAGTTACATTGTTGGTAAATGGTCGTGCCTAACCAGAAGATGTGACCAATATAACTCCCCCATTGAGTCATTCGCTAACAATTATTTCAATGTCGCTTCCACATCGGACGTATTAAGCAGTTCCATCATAAAAATATTTAAATCTAAGAGATTTTTCATTTGAAATTAGAATGTTTGAAGCAAATGACTCTTCCTGCAGTTGAGAATAATGCGGTAAGAGATAAGAAAAAGCATTGTTTAGAGTGTATTATAGTGAGAGAAGAGTTGCCTAGCGTAACTGATTTAATCGGATAATTCTACAGTCGCGCTTCAGTAATTCCGCATAAAAGGAATGCGGTGACACGGACCAGGAAGTCATAACAGTCGAGAATCACGAGCAGCTTCAACGTTGTATCCTCTCTGGTGTGGAATTTGTTCGAGGGAATAGGGGGTAGGGTCGTCGCATTTCCATGGATAAAATCAATACGGTTAACGGCAAGAGCTCTCGTCTCGTCGGTTATTCCGTCTGTTCTACGGAAGTCGTAGGGAGCGAATACGGAGAAACGAGAAAGGGTTGTGGGCGGCGACGAACCATTCATAGAAACTCTACTGGGCGGCTAGAAAGCGAAGGAGATCAATCGGCATTTGCTTCTCCCTTTACGAGTTTGCCTAGCGCTACTGCTAATTTAACTGGCTGGTGGAGATTTCACGGAAAAGGCTTTGCAATTTGCGAAGCTTGACTCAATCCTATGGACACCTGAGACATTAATTTAACAACATAAATTGTAACGTGGTTTATTATAGCGAAAGTAAATCTAATAAATTGCTCTCGTGACTAAACGGCTGTGAGTGTATAATAATTTTAAAGATTGAAACTCTCTAAGTAAGATATAATAACTTCATTGGTGATTTAAACAGAAATGGAAAGTTACTTTATTTGTAATATGTAGGTAGAGAGCTATGTTATAAACTTGCGTACATACATCCCCTTTATCTCGGTGGTCGTTCAGCAGAAGTTACCACCTACTAGATTCTGCCACCCTAGGATTTTGTTCAAGTTTTCTTTGTTCGTAATCATATCAGTGATAATTCCGATTCACTGCAAATGCATGAGCGAGGGGAACTTCGTTCTACGTTCAACGCATACATATATGCGAAAGAAGAGTTGCAGAAAGTTAAGTACGAAAGAGGGGGAATATGTAAAGACAAAACAACAAGAAATGTACATTGAGAAGAGTAGAGTTAACTCTACAAAAAGTTAGATGAACATTGAATGCAAGAAATATGAATTAGATTCTATGATACCTATATCGATTATGCCCAATAATAAATAAACTTTATCAGCCTCAATTCCGAGATATTCTTCTCGATTAATAGAAACTAGGAACGAGTCAATTTAGAATAAAATCAGCTGTATTTGAATCATATATTTAGAAATTCGCGAGCATTGCGATACTCGCAGTTTCTCGAGTCACAGATTACCAATCGTGGAATCGATCGTTGTTGCCCACCATCCCATTACCTTCCATCCCCCAGGATAATTAACCCGCTCACCCCAGTCAGCACCAGCGAGAAAAAAAAAAACTCGAAGTGGCTTTTTTTGAGATCCGGGCCGCATACGAACGAGAGGTGTGTAGGACGGTCCGCGATCAGGTGGAATGCGAGCGTGGGGTTTCCAATCAATCGGCGCCTTCCGGTGCTATCAGAGGAACATGAGTCGTTTGGGAAAACCGAACGTCCTCCTATCGCTTCCGTTCCCATGACAGGCGAAAGAAGACAGAAAAACCAACAGGGAAGAGTAAAGAAGAGAGAAAAAGATAGAGGAAAAAAGAGCGGAAAGAGTGGTGCGTGTCCCGAGCGATGCGTCGCTCCTGATAGACGCCGACGCGTCCAAGA
The DNA here is from genome assembly GCA_963989405.1 of Trypoxylon attenuatum. Lineage (NCBI taxonomy): Eukaryota > Metazoa > Arthropoda > Insecta > Hymenoptera > Crabronidae > Trypoxylon > Trypoxylon attenuatum. The sequence continues at coordinate 3,008,132 of OZ022492.1, read as the reverse complement.
CTTTTATAATCCACGAAAGACGAGTCTCTAAGGAGACGAGTGTCGAACAGACGGCTGTGGTATAACCGTTGGATTCGCGATGCCTTCACATATGAGAAGGTCCGTGCGGACTCCGCCAGAAGGAAAGGGTTAGTCGTTCAAGTGCTTCGAGCCACACATCGCGACAGGGCTGGCATAATACTGCAGAAGGTATCCTAATATTCAAGCCAGGGTCGTTGGCCCCAAAAACCTCGTCGGACAACCAGGCGGATGGACAACAGTGGTGGACAACGTGGGCGGGACATTGGATGGCCACCGTGGACCCCGCCTGAAACCCTTAGAATGGGGCCCGCACTAATTAGAACCAACGAGAAACGATGCGAGCCATTTCTTTTCTCCGAGAACACGCGCTACTTCGACTACTGAAGAACCCGACAAGAAAACTAAACATCTAATCATCCCAATTTGTTAAATCTCGATATTTAGTATAGAATTACAATTATTTATACAATCGTGTTTAATGTAAAATATAATAAATTGTTTTTAAAATTCAATATCTTGCCATGATTGTTTCTAAAAGCCTTTGAATATACTTTAGCATGGATTAAGAAAGTTTTGAGTTTTGCACAAGTTGCTCGGTTTAACGCTGGTAGTTCTTGCGCCTTAATGACTACCTGTCAAAACCGTGTCAGTCTTTACGTATCAGATCGATGGCATCATAACTCTCGAAAAGAGCAGGCGAGAATCATTCGAAAAGAGCTAGAACGAGGAGTATTCGCGGTTCTAAGGCCGCCATCGGTTCGATTAGGTCCCTTGGGTAGGTCAGTGTGGTCTTCCAATCGGTCCGATAATTGGAAAGACTATTGGCAGTCTATTGATTCGATCCCCCGATCACAGGCAAGCAGAAGAACCCTGGTAGTCGCACCAAATTCCTCGAGTTCTCTGTAGTAGTGAACGATCCTCCTCGTTAGGCACACGCCCTCAAACCTTTAGCCCTTCGTTCCAAGGGGCCCCACAAAAACCTGTCACGCCTCCTTCATTGTTAACCAAAAACTCGTAATTAACTTTTGGCGTTGGGTTCAAACCCACCAGAGTCAGACTACGGCCAGCGGTTGGTTACGTCCCAAGTTCTTGGCTAGATGGAACGCAAACCCATTTGCTGGAACCTACTGCGCACGTAGTAGTTGTGACACAACCCCGTGGCAGGAATAATTTAATCCAGTGCCCGAGGGAAAGGGTTGAATAAAATATATTCACATATTCGAAGCAGGGAAGTATCCTGTCGGAGGAAGTGCACGCTGGGGCGAGAGAGCCGTAGCGTTGGTCCTTAGGGACTCATGTTCCTCTGATCACTCGGCTCTCTCCTCGGAAACTGTCGCCTCGTGTACGAACATCTTGCGAAACGAGGATGCCGAAGACATCGGAAGATATCGTTCTCTGCCAATGTCGAGGAAGGTGAATGAGAAAGATTGGCGAACCCTGCATTCGGGTCTCACTATCGAGAGGCATTCTTGCCAGAATCGTGTCGTGGTTAGCGTTGAAGCGAAAGGGTTCGTCGCGTCGGGATTCCACCCACGCTTTTTTCACAGGGCAACATCCGCTCGAGGAATTTTCTTCGGGTTCCTCTCTTGTGAACAGCTGCTGCTTGCTAATATTCTCGATGGAACCTTTCGGATCCGATGCACTTATTTTCGCAGTCACGTTGAAATATCAAAAATGAAATTATAGTGGTTGAATTTTTCAACAGCTGATTAAATTATATTATTAAAAATTCCTGGAAGATTCTTAGGATGGAATCTCGATAGAGTCTTTAGAGAGGGATGTTAGTCTTCGCATGGTGTTCCAGTGGCGTCTGGAGACCTCCTGTGCCTTGCTGGCACCCCGAGCAGTGTCACCTGCGAAGTAATTAATATTCATACGTACAAATCCCAGTGCAATCTACCCTTATCTATCCTTGGATTAATGTGTCCATTCCCCCTGCGATGCCGACGCTCACGGAAAACACACACACGCGTTCTCTAACAACTACATGTATATTCGTTAGCCTCCCTCGAGACTCGCCATTTCGTTCAGTCGCAAATCCCCCAAATCCATCGAGATACCCGGGTTACCAGGACACCATGAACCTCCGGCCTATTATTGGATGACACACAAAAGTCGTAGGGTAACATAAATCCGTACAAAATATTTGCTGGTTGGGGCTACAGGCCGGCAGGTTTAAGTCCCCGAGAGAAATACTGAGCCATCTGACGACATGGGACAATACAAGAGTAAACAAGACTAGTAGGGGCGCATAGGAGGTTTGGAGGTCACGCATCCGCCGAATTGAGTTGCGAAAATAGGGGTGGCTCGAGCTGGCTTCCTTCCCAGTTGGAGGCGGTTCGCAGGGGTTAATGACCAACGTGATCGCGCCCGACTTGGGGTGGATACTGAGAATGTTCTCCCTATCGGAAGGAGAGACCACCTTGCATTACGGAATTAATGGTGCTATATACATGTATATTTATCTGCTTCATTCCTATATCGATGGTTATAGGTATGCACGCGATGCTACTGTAAATTCACTTAGTCACTACGCCAAGCGGACAATCATTAAAAGGAATGCTATTCGAAAGAAAAAATGGGTTGCAAGTTAACAATACATATCGCTGTAAATCAGCTGTTTTTTAATGAGTCAAAGTAATTTTGAAATAGTTAATGTGGAATATTCATGATTTTATTAGCGCAGGATTCCCAGGGCGAATTCTCCAGATAAAAACCTTTCGTCTAGAATTCTATTACCATCAAGAGAATTCTTCGTATCTGAATTTGGGTATTATAGTTTCATTAAATCTGATGTTAACCAGATTAACTAATATAATAAGTACTCCGACTTTCCGGCTGCAATGATATTTTTAAATGTGAAGTGTCTTAAGCTGATGTTGTAATATATCGAATGTTAAAATCCTAATTCCGTCAATAAAATAAAAAAATTCAATCGAAAGGAACGTCCTAGGGATCTTTTGTTGAAAAAATATTTTTTGACAGCAGTTTTGACCTGTCAAATATACGCAAGGGACAAATAGCGTGGCCTGAATAAATACGTTTTGGAAATTACGCGAGTATCTAACGGAAGGTGAGGCCGTACCGCCTCTTTAGATCGGGGTTCCGCCCCGCGAATTTGACGGCCTGCCCTCCGCGGGAGCCGCCCCCGCTCTTTGAACAGGAATACAGGAACTAGGAAGAATTCGATTCGTGACCAGAAGTAGATTGAATAGCTACTGAACGCGATTATTCACTCATCTTCCTCCCCAAGGGACCTAAATAAACCGAAAATGACTTGATCCAACGAGCACATTGACTCCCTCATCAATCACCAACATAACAGCACCAAGCATTGTGTCTTAAAAAATAGGAATACTAGGTATAAAATGATAATCGAAATTCGCAAAATAATTCACATTGGATTTACACAAATTAATAAAAATGATTGAGTGTGAAGATAAAATGTGAAGCTTCTCTAAGTTGGGAGTGTTTGACAGCTACGTGGCAAAGGTGGCCCTTGGGAATTCAGGGCCAAGCCCAGTAGGCTGTACGTTCCAATGGACTTTTCGACATGCGTAAACACAGCCCCGAAATTCTCCCAACCAGCACCCCTAGCACGTGGACCCCATTGGGAGGTGGAGTGGTCGCTAGGACTATATAATGAATCGCGCGATTGCGCGCTCTGCCTCCGAAACAGCTGAAATCCACGCCCGTGGGGGTGGTAGGCGAAGACACCCTGATCCAGTGGGTGTACTGGAGCATGCGTGAGAAGGCGTTGTAGCTTCGGTGTGGTTCCTAGGGGTGCTCCGTGAGCAACGTGAATCGAAGGGTCGATACTCTAAGGGTAGGGAAAGTGGCCGGAGCAAAACCGGTCTTGGCGGAGCGAGCCAGCAGGATCCAGTGAGCAGAAAAGAGGAGAGAGGTAGAGGACAGCCGATGATGAGTAAACTGACTGGAGACTCGTGCCGGGGTAGGACGTTGGTAGGATGGTCACAGAGGTTGGACGAAAGGGCCAAGCGCACGCCAGTCGGAAAAGGGTGCGACCTTCGCGGCCTCGGCCAGCCCTCGGGGACCGCGCCCACGCATTTTCAACAGGATAGCAGGAGATGACTGGAGCTCGTTTGGCCTTGGATTCCTCTCCTCCCGCCATCTTCCTCCGCTCCGATCTCATGGTGCTCCGGAAGGGCCGTCAAGGGTCCAGGAATTCTGTCCCCCCTCTACCATTGCTTACTCGTTTTACGGCCCTCTCAAGAAAGTGGGGACACGCTTTTTATTCCAGTCCGAGTGCACTGCCCGTTCCTGTTACATGAGAAACTCGCTTGGAGCCTCTTCACGGTCAATTCAAAAGGTTGCTTTTCGATTCACCATGGAATAATCCAATCCACCTGAATCTTATTATTTACCTATTTGTTCGAAATCATTATGCAAAGCTCACGAGCGTTTAATAGAAAAACTCCTAAACATCGAAATATAGATTCGACTCTGAACACTCTTGACAGTCGGATCAACTTTCCTCAACCTATCTTTGAATAAGAATACACCTACGCATTTTGAACAGGATCGCAGCAGTCGTTGAAAGATGAGCGAAGGGCTTTTGTTACATGGGCCCTTCAAGGGTCTTAGAGCGTAATGCTCTTGAAGGGAAGCAGCAAAACTTCACGGAAAATAACAACACCAAGTTCTTTAATGAGTTACAAGTGTTCTATACCCTCGCAGTTGCCATCCTAATTAATTTAATTGTACTTTATTGTCTTATTAATTGAATTTATCGATTTTTTATCGTCATCCCTATAATGAATTCTGTTAAGTTAACATTTGCATAGGTGAATGGAAGCTTTAAGAAATTGCATGATTTAGTAAATACGCGATCTTTCGTGACAGACTTGAAAACATGCGATCAATAATATACTCCGCGTGGAAATGCTTGTACGTGTAAGTACTTCAAGGATTACGAGTTATAACGACTGGTAGGGTGTTGCCATGGCGAGGTGCGGCTCTCCATGAAAATATGACGACTACGCCATAATGGATACTCCTGGGCATGCTGCTTTCCTATCCACCGATATATGAGAGATATGAATCCCCTATCTCTTGTGCATGTTATCTACTTTTTTATTTTCGGGAAAACCCACGAGTTACTTTGGAATCCTACTGTTCCTACAAAAGTTTTTTCCGAACTAACCACTCGCTAGCAAGAGAATTAAATACTACGTTAGAAAAGGTCTTACGAATTAAAATCTCCTCTTTATAAAAATATTCGACTAGAAATTCAGTTTTTTCAATTCTGAGAATATGTGATTAATCGCTTTTGAGAGTCTCGAATTCGAGCTTTGCTAATCAGGGATTAGAAAATTATGAATTGAGGGAGATAAGTGGATACATCGAAATATAAATTTCCCAAGCACTAGTTTTTTATCCGTATTACGTGTGTATGTACTGTATCGTTCTTATCTAGTGAAAGGAGAAGAACTCCACGGCCGACCTCTTTGCTTCGCGACGATATGTGCCTCTGATTCGCAAGCTTTCCCGCCCAGGAACCTCTTCGGCTTGTTTATTCCCCTGCTCCACTGATGTAACGGAGTTGTTTACACTGCGCATGTAATATGGCATCGAATGCGTTTCTGTACGTGTCTGCTTCTTCCTCTTAACCGTCCTGACGCCACTGCTTCCCCACCCATTTCTATCCTTTTTCATACAAAAAATAAATTCGCGCAATTACGAGTTACACGATTTTTTTTATCGTAAAAGCTTCTCAGAAATGCCAATTCCTTAAAGCTTCTAAGATTGAACTTTTACAAATTAGGACTACTGTATGGTTTCGATAAGCTGCAGATGAACTTTGGCTATAAGTAGCAATTAACAGGGAGAACTAAATAGGAGTGCATGATTCGCAGAAGTCGAACTAAGGTAAAGAGGTCTTTCTCAATACATCCTTAATCAGGGGTTCATACCTTGAAGCTATTACTTCAAACTGTTAGACGATAAATACGCGAACGGTATTCCAGTGCACAGCAGTTCAGGAGAAAAGAAAGAAAGAACGAGCATCGCGTACGCGGCAAATGGCAATACAGCTTTCATCAGGTGCACAGAGAAACGTGGAGGACTACGTGAACACGGTTTATCGAAACCTGAAACCTCTTTACATAACTCTTCTATATTCCTACCACTTAAAATTCTTTTCGCCAATAGATTCAGTCTAACCAGTGAAATTCGCGAAACTTAGTGTTAAAAAAATAACTGCAAAATCAGGAGTAACTTAAAAACAGTACAGTAATCGATTAAGCTGTAAAGAGAAGATCATTTTTTCAGAGAACGAGTTCATTCACCTTGACGCAGAGAATCTGTATGGTGATGAGATATGAAAAAAAAATGAAAAGTGATATCCCTGCGAACAGGAGATCATCGAGACCTTGGAGTCTGTTGCCGGAAACCACTGGGGCCTTTACCTTAATTGTGGGAACCTTCCGGACAAAAGGCTTTCGTCCAATACTTATAAACGGAAAAGTTCAACAATACCAGCTATTTTTCTTGTTTATAGCATTAGAAACATTTTCCCAGTTGTAAAGATTAAGATTAATAAATTAGGATCAATTCATAAGTTGAATACAGTAGTATCATATATCATAGAATTCTTTGTAGAGAAGTTTCCTTTGGGTACTTGACGTTGTTCTGACTTGGAAACATCCCCTCCAGGGTGCATCCAGAGGCAATGTGGCTTGTAACATAATGATTGCAATTAGATCCGCTCCATTGAGTTCTAAATGCGGAGACTCGGTAAACAGGAATGCAGAGAGCTCGAGGAGGCTTCGAAGGATCCTTGGCGGTAGAAGGAAGAGAAGGAGGAGCACCAGCAACGGGTCTCCTGCGGTTTCATCCTGCTATCCTGACCGCTGTCGCCGTCTTTCTTATTAATATGCTAATTTTCCATGGACATTGTGTCGAATTATGAAGCTGCTATTTCGCTCAGCTTTCGTCTATTAAGGGGATTGATTATAATATTTTCGACTAGTGGGGCGTTCCAAGGATTACAGCCACGTGTAATACGAAACACCGTCGATCAGGAAAACATGGAAGAGTGCAGAGTACGGCATCCCTTAGAAGTTACTTCTTTCTTTCTTCCCGGTTTTTTTTACCTACACCTAATACCGTCCAATGGAGATTCGAGCGATTAAAACCACTGTGTTCCTCTTTTCCGTATCGCGATCCTGTAAATCTTCCACGCTACGAATCCTAAAGCGTATGATGGCTTATAAACAATACGGAAAAGCATCTTCTAGTCGTCAATAAAGTCTGTTAAAGTTGTCGTGCTGTGAAAAATCGTAGGAATCCAGTGATGTTTCATATTTTTCCTCGATTCAGCTGGTTCAGGTTCGACGAAGTCCGCTTCCAAAGTCGATTCCAGGAAGACTAGGGCCGCAGCAAGCGAACGGGTGATTTATGCGAGCCTAATCAACCGCCCTTCGCTAATACCCTCGAGGGTTGAATCCGTAAAAAGATTTGCTGCTTCACTGGTTATGGAAGAAACAGAAATGAATCGATGATCAGGAGTGCACGCGAAGAAGGAGAGCATTGCAAGCTGATTCCGCTTCTTTCAGCATTCTTCCTCATCTTCTCTGGTGTCTCATGGTCCATGTGAGTTACGGAAATCCTTCGGTGAACTCGCGTGACCGGTTAGAATACCACTGGCAGCCATTTGATACCAAACTGAGGCGTTCTGACACCAGGAGATCATACGTAAAATCCTATGGATTGTAGAGATATTCGGCAAGAACCGGGCTGTCGATGTGCATCAGTCACGCTTCAGCAGGTTCAAACGAATTTGGTCCTGGCTTCCAAGGATAGTATAAAAATTGTGCTAGTAGACACAGATCTCCCAGTTGGAGAAAGCTGCCTTCGCACTATAGTCTTCAGAGAAATGGAATCCCAACTGCATCAGGAGCTCATGAGCAATACTAATGTTGATGACTCCAGCGAACCTAATATGTATATTAGGATGCAGCCTTAGAAAGTTCACATATGTTGGGCTCGGTTTATAAACGAGAATCTAGACGCAAGAAGATACCCAGACAATCTAGAGGAATTCTTTTTTTTAAGAAGCCCAGAGGAATCTAATCTAGTCGTCTGGAAGTCTCGAAGAACATGGCCTCACATGATCAGGAGAGCATCCTTGAGAGGATCCGCGTCGCGTACGTTGGCGGATCCTGTGATATGATGGGTACAAAATTTTCATTTTGCGGTATCCTTTGAAAGCGAATAATGAACAACCGAATACCACTTGCATAACTTTGTGCAGATGGCATTTGTGCAAGTATATAAATCTGTAGAATCATTGCGTTATAAAGTACACGTGTTAGTGTCGTGTAAAAATTATTTACGCGCATGATGTAATTGCATTGGTTGGAGAAATTTAAATGTTAAGATGGGTTTAGTATTTTTGTTAGTATCTGAGGCTTCTGCAACCGCAAATACTTGGTAGAAGTATTTTACAGGAATTTATGCAAATTTCTTAAAAGAAATTCCATCGTTCTCGCGAGTTTCTTGCAAATATAAACAGGTAAAAGAATCCTAAAAATTCATCTAAGTCATGGCAATTGACCATAGTAAAGGAATATTTTTAGTCTGTACACTTTGTAACTTTGAATTTCACATTTTCCGCGGGGTTTCGTTAATTCAATCGATTCACCTTGGCGGGAATCTCCTGATTCAAAGTCGATTAAGCAGAGAAGAATCGACAAAAGGTAAAACAGTGATTGCTATTGAACCTAAGTTCCCCGCCGCATTGGCGGTTCGTAAGATGGCACCAGCATGTTCAAACAATGAGTGAGTAAGCCATGCGCGCCACCGCCACCGCGAATGCCACAACCCGAAAGTGGCAGCGCGTGCGTCCGGTCGACGGTCCAGGTTCGCCGTGTAAAATTTCCTTTTCGTTTACGATCTACGTTGGCTTCTTTCACCGCAAGCGACTGTATTTCGAGCCAAGGTCCACGTCGATCGTGAGACGTGTCGACGGGAGTCCGAGCACCGCCAGTGGCAGCAGGCGTCGCGATCGAATATCCTTGGTGACACGACGCGGCGACACCGAGCTAGTGTGCATCGGGCGCGGCGGCGGTTTTTCCTCTGGCTCGAACTACGAATTTCTTCCTTTTCCTCGTCACAGTGTCGTCCAAGATTTCTCTTGGACCAAGCCGAAATTGCGCTCTTCAAATCGCGAGTTCTCGCCTCGCTTCTCATGCGTTAGTGGGGTTAAGAAAGCTCGCTAGAGAAGGAGAGAGAGCTGGTTCGAAAGCGCGAGAGACAGAGAGGCGATACGGACGTACACTGCGAGAGGGAGTCGCGTACGCGCGTATACGTGTGTGTACATGTACGCGAGACAGTAGACGCTACCGTTTCGAGCGAGTGACGCGACTGCCGCGTGCGTGTGGAGATCCGTGTTACACGCGAAATTCCATACTCCTTTTTCCTCAAGTTTGATCAAGATTTCCGTCGCGGCCGTGGCTGCTGCGTATACAACCTGTTGTTTACGGGGCGCCCTCGTGTCGTCGCTGACATCGCCGCTGTCGATTGAGTGCCCAGCTGCACCGGCAATTGGCTTCCCTTCGGCTGCCGGTTGCGAGTTAACCTCCAAGCTGTTCTTACGACCTAGGACGTGGCCTCCTCCCGCCAGCAAGATGAATGGGTGAGTCACCACGCTTAAACTCATTGGCCAAGCCTCGCGATACGATCCAGCAGCGGCTCTCCGCTCCTGCTGCTACTGTTTGAATGCTTGCGGTGCTAACTGAACGAGCGAGAGAGAGAGAGAGAGAGAGAGGGAGAGAGAAAGTGAATGAGTGAGTGAGTGAGAAACTACATCGAGCGTGCGTGCTACTCGATGGTTAAGTGGGCGGTGTGGGGTGTGGGTTGCCAGGACGCCATGAGTACAATGACACCTCGATTGGATTAAGCCATGCGACCATTCTCTACCTCCTATGCTTACCGCACATCTCAATTTCAGGGGTTAAGGAACTTGGAATCTTCGCATCTCTAAACTCTCAACTTTTAGACAATAGTTTCTCTACTGTGAACCTCTCTATGGAATTTATGTACTCCTCCTAACTGACCAAATCTTCATAAGTTTACTTGTATGTATTGTATAGTGGCACGCGTGTGCCGGTCGGTGTAGCTAACCAGCGGCAGAGCGCGCATGAGACACAACAGGAGAAAGAGAGAGGGTGGGAGGATGTGCGAGTAGGTAATACATGTTCATACAATCACGGTAGAGAACAGGTACTAAACCGAAAGATTGGTGAGATCGAATTAAGAGACAAAGTTTTGTCTCGGGCCAAGTAGAAAAAGACAGATCTTGTATCTATTCCGGAGACGGAAAGTACGGGTTTTGCAATGTACAAACTCCATAAACAAAATCAAGAGACAAAGTCTTGTCTCGGGCCAAGTAGAAAAAGACAGACCTTGTATCTGTTCTGGAGACGGAAAGTACGGGTTTTTGCAATGTACAAACTCCATAAACAAAATCAAGAGACAAAGTCTTGTCTCGGGCCAAGTAGAAGAAGACAGATCTTGTATCTGTTCTGGAGACAGAAAGTACGGGTTTTTGCAATGTTCAAACTCCATAAACAAAATATAGTATTAAGTAGGAAAGTAGAACGGAGGAAATCGAGCCAAGACAAGAGAATACAGAAATAGAGGGTTCTAGAGGGTGGGTGGCATGATTTCTAGTGTTGTGCATGGTACACGCGTGTTCGAAAAGGTATATACGGCAAAGGTACGATGGAAAACAGGAGCCAAACTCTAGAGACGAAGGCGAATGACCTAGGAATAGAGAGAGAATCGCTCTACCACCGTAGATTGAGCACGAACGCGTCGCGCCGGAAAGGGAGGGAGTGGAAGAGGGATAAGGGTAGCGGTGCATGAAGATGGGAAACGTAGAAACTACAATTGCTCGCCACTTGTTCACGTCCCTCTGTTTTTACTCGCGGTTGTCTCTCTTCTCTTCGTTTTACTCTGGTTCACTCTTACTCTCTCGACGAAATTTCTCTTCTACCACGCGCTCGCATGCTCCTTTCATCGTAGGCTTTTGTTCTTGCCTTGGGGAGTGGTTGCATGTTTGTTATTGTGCACCGGTCGTATCGCAGCCGTGGGAAACGAGTCCCGTGGAAATCGATAACGGGAGTTTATGAGGGGAGGAAAGGGTTTGAATTGAATGGAATAGTCCGCCATTGTTGTTGATATTTAATGTTCAATTTGTAGTAGTATGCGTTTTTGTAGCCTTTGGCATTCTCCTATTCCGACCCCGAATACTAGGGGTCCGGTGGAAGCTTTTATTAGCGTTCTGTTTATACCTGTGAATTTTTCAAGGCTTGTGAAACTCTATTTTGCTAGGGTAAATCAGCTACGAACCATTGTACCATTGCTTCGCTCGCGAGGTAGCACTATGGAGATCGGCAATCGTGCTATGGAATCAGATATTCATAGTCAATCTCGGGAAAAATAGACTTTGTTCAACTTTCATTCTCCAGAGTCTATAGCATCGCACTTTCCGCAAGCTTCAGTTCGCGAATAATTGTTTATCACGCGCTTTTGTCTCGCTTCCTTCCGGGGTTATATACATAGAAGCATGTTTGCCAGACTGTGCTTCGTTTTACATTCGTCCAACTCATCCCTTAGCGAACGTATACTCTATTTCTGTGATACACTTAGGAACGCGTGCTTACGTCAGCTCGAGAAAACTTTCCTCACATAAACTAGGAAACACACTTCCATCCCTTCTCTACAACATCTTCTATTTTTTACTTTCAAGCAGTAAAAATATTGGATTTCTATCTTCTCTTAGAATCAAACAATAGGTTGTGTTTGGGACGATTGATCTCACAGATGAGGGAAATTCGAAAACCCTTTAGTTTCTCTGGTCCATTGTGTGTCCATGCGATTCTAAACAGCAGCCGGTCACGAACTACCCTTGGATTCCCGAGTTCACCAGTTTCACCAAGGGGTAGCTTTCCGGTCGGTATCACCACGCACACGGTAACCCAGCCGCATCCCTGAAAGCTTGCGAGTCTTATCAACCCTCGGTCATGGCTCGCGCTACCCTCGTCGTTGGTTTCTATCGTTGGTGGGTACGTAATCATCGAGTGGGTTTCCCGGATCATCGATAACCACTGGTCAAATTCCAGCTCAAGAGATCTCGAGGGTCTCATCCTCAACGTTGAGACAATGGACACCATTCAGTGGGCATTTCCTCGATCAAAGCGGCCACGCCGCAAATTCCTATTGCATAGTCGAGTGACTCAGCCCGTCTTTATTCGAGCGAGTGTGCCTGAATCCAGCGTGCGCGGGCCAATCTCAAGCTGAAATTAGATTTTGGTACTACATCCCGTTTGAAAGAGAGAGAGAGAGAGAGAGTGAGGAGAGTTGTCCACTGTGTGATGATACTAGTGGATTCGCGCCAGAGGAAGATTTACTGGCAAGGCGCATGCTGCTGCTTAAACGCAATGCTCTCTGACACGCCTGATACTTGTGTTACCAGCCACCAATAGATCTTTTTCTCCTCGCGACGTGACTCGAATCCCTTTCTCTGTTTCCTGCCGTCCAGCATAATGGGGTAATTAGCGCAGTTTGTTGCTCCTCGCGCTGCTTCTTTTTCAGCAAGCTTGGCTTCTAATGCTTGTATGTATGTTCCTACCTGGGTTCTCCGTATTTAGAGCCCCAGTTGTTCGACTAATTGTATTGGTCACTAGGTCACTATTATAGTCTGGATTCGAAGCTACTGGAGATCGAAAATTTGAAGATATTATCTTACACTTGAAATTATCCAATTTGTTAATAGCAGATTAGAATTTCTTCCAACAAATTTCATCAATTGTATACAATTACAATTTCACTCCAGCTTCTTTTCAACGAATACTATATTTTTGCGGTATCGTCATTTTTCAAGTTTCTAATAGTTTCGTGATCTGTTGCAACCGATGACGCAATCGCAGTGATTTCTCCTAGGAAGAAAATGAAGTTGGATGGAGACTAAATAGGTTCGATTTGGTAGTTAATTCCAAAAATCAATTCCTTTTCATACGACGATCGTGGAGAGAGGATTAAGATGGTGTATCGGCGTAGAGTGAATGCTGAAAAAGTGCGCTAGGTAACGTCATCTTCCACGATCCACCCCCGAATCGTAATCGAACTTGATTACTCCTTTCCAAAAAAAAGGGTCCTTGGTTAAAGTGGGTCCGCGTACCGTAAGAAGTCGGATCCTTTTTGATCCGCGAAAGCGTCATTCAGCGGTGCATTTATCGAAAGCGCAGCCCTGCAACTCCATTGAATCCAGCCGAGTAATGATGGCACGTCACTGATAAATGTGTCGCTTCAATGCGAAGCCTGGCCGCGTATCTTCGTGTCTGATATGTGCCGGGCTTCAATGGGACAGGAGGATTGATCGCGTTCCGAGCAAACTGCTCAAAGGAGCGATCCTCGGGAATTATGAGTCTACTACTGCCTTTTTTTGCAATGGTTCTCATCTTTCTGCGACAGTTACGACTCTCGCCACCATCGAGAAGCTTTGTACTTTCGCACGTTGAATTAACTCTTTTACATAGAGTGAGTCAGTGATTCGTGGAAGAATTTTAACCACGTATTCTATGACACAAGTCCAAAAGTCCAGTATCAAAATGGCGAAATCTCAACCCTTTCGAAGATATGAGCATGTGAAATTTGAACAATTAAAAAATCATATCTCCCAACTGGATAATGTATACGAACTAGAATTGATTTCGATTCGAGTTTTCTAAAACTGGTTTAGATTAAAATCTTCGGAACCAGTAACTCGAAAGTCGTAAACGCACTAGATCTCTCACGATCGAGTTGGAAATTCACTCTCGAAGAGTCTGAGTTACTCAAGTAAAAATACCCGGCGCGTCAATTATCATCCATTTTCCTGGGACTTCCATCGGACGTGCCATTCGGAAAACTGCACTCGGCACAAAGGAAGGAACCCAAGAGGGGTTGGGGGGAAAAAAATCGGGAGAATTCGCGCGAAAAGAGGAGAGCAGGAGCAGTGGCGGTGGTCCGATCGTCGCGGATATACCGAAATCGAGTGACTGATTCACCGGAGAGATTCACGGTGGTTGTCGGAGGCCTCGCCAGTATGAAAAAGTCCAATCGGCGGATGTGCAGCGATGCATCGGTAATGCACCTCTGCCATCCAGAGCGTCCCGAGGCAATTTCGAGGTAGGTGAAAGAGAGAGAGAGAGAGAGAGTTGGCCAAGGGTTCGAGGGATGGATGGATGCTGGTATGGTATGGAGCGCGTGTTCTCCACCCTGCACCGGCAATTACCGAGCATTCATGCCACCGGCTCTGGTCTCTCCAACCCTCCCCTTTCACCCTTTCGGCTCCCCATTGTCGCCGACTCCCCTTTTCGGTTTGGTACGCTTGTGTAATCAAAAATCAAGTGTTCCGGGTTACACGGAATGTCGCTTAGCTGCAGGCTGAAAAGGTGACTCTTGCCTTTTCGTAGACGATATTTTGCTGGTCTGACTCTTTGTTTCACTCAAACCGATCTCCGTTCTACCCTTAATTTTCTATTTCGTCTACCCTCATACGTGTGTCTCGTTTTCGAAAAATAGACTGATTGCCTCTTGATTCCTTTAACAGTTTCTACTTCCGAAAGATTTATCCGATAGCCAAGAGATCGGAAGAATCTCGGAATCTTCTTCGAAGTCCTTTGTCCTTTAAAGTATCTGGACTATGGTTCTTGAACTATGTAACTCTGTTACTTTTTCTTCGAGGGTTAATCTTATCAAGAGACAAGATCTTGTCTCGGGCCAAGTAGAAAAAGACAGATCTTGTATCTATTTATTCCTTTTCGGAAAGATCTCAAGCATCGATCAATCACCATTCGAAGCTTAGTCGGCTGGAGCGGTGATCGCAACAGCATTTGTACCAGCATTTCGACTCGTTGATACCCGGAGCACATAGGCGGGCCCGCATGCGGAGATTTCACGGGGATCCCATCACGTAGAGGCGAGCGCTCGCAAATATCAAGCGATTCTGATCGTCGAAATCATAACCGGCACTGGGAGACCGGCTCACATCGCCTGAATACGAATTTCCCTGCGATTATGTTCGCGACTGTTTCGAAAGTGCATTTACGTGGCCGAATATAGCGAGCTGTTGATGCAACTGGGATTAGGGGACCCCACTGTTCAACAATACAGCTGTAGAACAGAGGATTATTGATTCTCGCTTCGACGAGATAACGATTTCATGGATAACATTGATCATCCGACTGTTTTAACTTGTTTCATCTATTTCTTCTCTCTTCAATTTATTTCACAATATAGATTTTCTTTACTTTCTAGTTGTTTTTTTTTTTCATTGGAAATTGTTAAGAAACAAAAGAAGGGGTAATTTGTCGTAAAAACAAGACTTTTTCCGTTACACCCTTGTAAGCAGATTGCACTCTCGTGCGGTTAGATTTCGAGGAGAAAGAGACCCGCCGGCGCGTTAGCGGCGTCTTGACGGTAATAGATCGTGGCACAGTGCCATGTTGGACGCAGTGGAAATTTCTGAGCATCGACATCGGCTAATAATTCAGTCCGGCCGGCAACTAGAACGCGTGGCGGCCCTGTTTTGACCTGCGATACGACCGCAATTCGTACGCGTTCGTCGGTTGATGCCGGACGATATATCCTCCAGGGTCCCTATTTTCACGTTTCTCTTGGTACACCTTGTGCCCTGTTCACCAACACCGTGCTATTATTCATCGCGAACCCTGTTACTTCCATACCCTACTCGCATTCTCTCAATCTTTTATCAGCCTTGGCTCTAAGTAGAGCGCAAATCCATATCCATCTTCTACTTCTTTCTTTCATTCTCTCTCTTTTGCCATTAGGTAGAATCCTACGAACTGATTCCCTCTCGAGAGTCTCTTTGCGCCTTTTTCTGGTCTCATCCAGGTGAGATCAAAGTTCACGCATCGGATATCTAGCTCTGGAATATTGTGTTAAACGTTGGAAGCAGCCCGCATGTGGTAGCAAGCCCGTATTGCTGCCTCTGGCACTTATCAGTTTTTCACCGTACTGCAGATGGAAAACAGCTGGTCCTTGCTAATTGGAACCTCTGACCAGTGAGCAATCTCTCTATTCGAACAATTAAAGCCTAGCAAACAAACGTGATTCTCTCTTTCTCTCTCTATATATCTCTCTTGTTCAACTTGAATCGTAGTCAAGGTTTTTCCAAAAGCATCGAACGATCCCTGAATCTCTCTCTTGCGACGCATCGCATTGTTCGGATTATATGACGAATTCGCGCTTTGAAGATTCTCTCGGACTGCAATAACAAAGGAAATCTTTTCCGTGCCCGAGTTTCTCTCGGGCGCACTGCGAAAGAGTTAAATCCTCTTTATCCGGGTTTTGAATGGAGTAGGAACGTTTCCGGTGGGATCCAGCCAAGCGATTCCTCCGGCTGCGTCCTTTCAGGCGTCAGCAGTATGGCATAACCCTCGATAAGCGTAAATCGCGAGTAATGTTAGGAGGAGGAGGAGGCCTGGCTGCATTTTGCATCGCGAGATCCAGGCCAGTCGGAGATCGAACTTGAATAATGCAGAGGGACTACGCCCGCGAGAGAGCACAACTCTCTCTCTCTCTCTCTCTCTCTCTCTCTCTCTTGCTGCGTCTCTGTAAATGGTCGATGCGATGCTCGCGAAATTTTATTAACGACTACAACGTGCCAGTGGCACATGTTTGATGGTTTCCCGCCGCATCGATGCCGCGAACACGCTAATTAAAACTGACGCATGGGGTCCCATGACGCATATCCAGCTGCCACTCGACTCTCTCGGTCGTTCTCCGACTTGTCCTTTGTCACTGCTTTTTTCAGAATATAACCCTGATTCTTTTTTCCCCCTGAGAAACTTTCCCTATTTTTAACGCACTATTTTTTAAGGCGTCTGTATAGGTGTCTTGAATAAAACTTTTTGAAATGGGGGAAAAAACAGAAAGTGTACCAGCCGAATTTGTTACATTTTGATAGCTAGTTCGATCACGTACCGTGGACGAGTCCTCCGGATATAAATAAGAGACGAGGGGACTGGAGTCCAGTTCGAGTAGCAGCCTTCAACTCAATTTATAAAAACCCCCTCGCTGTATATTACCTCGTCGAACATCCGCATCCATATAATCGAGGTACACCGAGCAGGCAACCGTTGGAATTAACTGCTGGGAACGGTCAGTTGCCCGACTCGTGCTGGCCGATTTCTTTCTTTCAATATCAATCGGCGAAAAAGGGAAACCTCGTGATTAATTTCGTAAAAGTTGCCACAACTTTTTCACTGGACCGAGAGAGATCTCTTTCCGAGCTCGTCTCATTTGCGCTACTAGCCATGAAGGGAAGCAAATTCCAGCAAATTGGATATTCGATACCATTTGGCTATCACTTACCATCGCTGGTCGCTCGCGTGCCATGAGCTTTGAATTTCCAGCGTACTGGGATACTTAGGCTAACCGAAAACTGTTTTTAACTTACTATTTTTTTTTTGATTGCCGATGGGACTTGAACACATGTTCATATGTCCATTGTCCTTACGGTCCGTTACCCAACTCATTTCGCCAAATCGGCACACTTATTTTTAACTTACTATTAGTAAGTCGTTCCTATTTTATTAAGGTTTTTAGGAGGATTAAAATAGGGAAGAACGAAAGATATTTCGAAGATAGTAATTTAGTATAAAACAGTTGAGATTAAATTAGGGTGGAAGAGGGATGGAAGAAAGGAGTATGTAAACTAGACTAGTCACGTTTAGGGTGTCAGCTTCGTCATCACTGCTCAGATTGACTATTTACAACGATCTGCTACCACCCCCAACTGTTTCCTGACGAATCTTGCAAGCCCACCCACTGATAAATCCGCTCCATTCTCAACGAATGAACGATCACGATGCTAATTTTATTTGTCGAGCCTCCAAGCTTTGTTCAACCTTCCTATTAATTAGAGCGAGATATAACGCTGTAGTTTATACTAAGGGATACTTGAAACTGCTGATTCTCAGTTTCCCCATAAAAAAGTTCATCTGCAAACGTCAGTGGCATTTGCAGTTAAAGTTATCTTCCGGACTTAATCTCAACACTAAATCGAATATATTTCAGACTTTCCGATGCTTCTTACATCTTTAATTCGTCATCTACTATTATTTAAATATTATTCTATTTTTATCATTAAAAACAGGAGCTGAAGAATATATTTTTATTAAAGAAAATCATATTTCACGGTTTCTGGAATTGGATGAGTTTCATAAGAATAAAAGATTATAATTTGTCTATTTGATAATTACCCTAAGAATGTTTGAGTTTACTTTTTGGAACCGTGACGTACAACCCTCTTCGAAGAATGAATTTACCGCTCGCGAAAGAAAAAAATATCGAGGTCGCCGCCGGCGTCGGTGTGTTTTTTAATTCGCTCGGCCCCGCGAATATTTACATTACAAATTAGAAGGTTTAGCTGGGGCACCTTATTTCGCTTTTGTTGCACGTGTGCGACCCCTTCCAATGGTTGTCGGTATTTCGCGAGCGAGCTCCGCTGCCAGTTGGTTTGTTTTAATAAGCAACCGCAAATTTGCCTTGAACACAGCCCTCGTGCCTTTGTTAGTCCTTCTTTCCCCGTCGAGATCCACTGCTGCCAACTGTTCACTTTTTCAATCCGAACATTAAATTTATTATCCTGATTATATTTATTGGATCGTTAATGCAATGATCTGATTATTAATAGAAATTTTCTAATAATAAATCCTTGTATACATAGATAGTAGAAATTTAGAATTCAAATAATAAGGGGGTGCGTTTATTGGGTGTTGCAAAAATCGAAAGTTTTATTGCGGATCTTTTTCTATCGTATTTCCAGCAATCTTTCCGATAAATTTGCGAGGAAAAAAAGAGTGAAATTTACGTGAAACTGAACGAGTCGACGACATTTGACTCGCGCTCGAGATTCGAGTCTATTGGAGTTTTGTAGTCGAAGTTACCGGAGCAAGAATAGCCACGGTACAAAATCACAGGTTGTCGGGTCAAGGTGATAATTCCATTGTAGGCCGTACATTACGTTTTTGCCACGTTCTCAGGTGAATCGGTCCGAAAAATTCATGAGGCGCCAGACGAGAGCTCGGGTTGGTTCCGCGACTTTTATCAGGATTGCATTTTGTATACGTCCGCATTGTGTCGGGGAACAATACGTGGCCCGCCACGCGATTACGCGCTACGTTTTTCTTTCGATATAGACCCTCCTACTCTTGCATATTTCATAGCTGAGTCCGTTGCTCGGCTCGAGCCATTAAAACTTTTCTCTGGTGACGCTTTTGGATCCTTCTTCTTTCGGTTTAACGAGCGTTCTTGTCATTCTAACGTAACACCTTTGCTTCTCGTGGTCTCATCATCGATCACGCGATACGGGTCATAAGGTTGCTATATTAATTTTCGATTCGGAAATAGCAACTTTCGATTTTTATCATTGAAAATTCTAAATTGAATGCAAAGTGAAATTCTAAGTAAAATCTTGGGTAAAAAGAAGAAATGAAAAAAGCCATTTACGAATTATTATTAACTGGAATATGTTTCACTAACTCTTGATGAGAAAACGATTCTAGAGGTATTAGTAGAATTATTACAAATTTCACCTGACGAGGGTAGAGAATGCGTGACACCGTGAATCCAGGAGAATCCACATAGAATTTAGCTATTCACAAGGGTATCGCGCGAACGAAGCGTTCCTGTCGATGAGAACGAAAGAGGCACAAGAAGAGGTCTGATGGAAATTAAACGAGGCACACTTGGCAATCCACTTAAGCCTCGTCCATATAGTAGAACCATCGCGAAATCCAGCAACGCACTCACTCTCTAGAGAGATAGAGAGTCAGATAAAGCCACAAACCGACGCAGTTCGTGAGCAGCCGCGATAGTAACCAGGATTAAAGACAGGCTAACGAGTAATAATCGTTTTCGCGATTTGAAGTTGTTGCTCACCATTCGTTTTCCCTATCGAGCAAAAATCTACTGGATTTTTCTAATCCCCGATTAATCGGTAACGTGCAGCCAAAAAAAAAAAAACAAAAAATATATCGCTAGAATCTCGCACTCTCGGGGCTCTTTTTGAATCCTGGTCCCGGATGCTCGATGTGTCCTCTATAAAGTTTCATAGAGCTTAAAAACGTTCGGGACCTCTCGTTGCAACTGGCTTTCACTAATTTTTCTCCACCAACTCGAAGTCCCACGTGTGCGAAAAGTTGAGAATTTCGAATTTTCACTCGCGAGAGAACCGTCGTGGAAAGGAGGACTGAATACTACTTTTCGTGGTTGGAAATGGCTACTGCGGGTCAAGCACAGGAAATTTCTCGCTTAATTAAGAATGAACGAGTCTCGCCGAAAGTCCGAGACTCCTTCAACGATGCATACGCGAACTATAAGGGACATTAAGGGAAATGGGAATTTCGAGGAGGCCTTTTTCCAATTTCGCATTTCGCCGCTGGTAATAAGAGAAGTTCCAATGAGATTATTATTAAGAGACGACGAAACCTAGTTCTCTCTCTCTCTCTCTCTCTCTTTTTTTTTCTTTCGTGACCACGAGACTCGGTTCCGTCGGATGGAACGATAACATTGTTTCGTAATAATTTCATGGAATTAAAAAGAAGCGGGACAAAAGGAGCGCCCTTGGCGAAATGCTAGAATGGCGAATTGGGTTGTGGATTCTTCCGGTTCGTTGGCTTATTTTCCTCGGCTCTCGCGGACTTTGCTCAAAGAGCGATTAATTGCCAGAAGCAAATCGTCCTGGTGACCGTCCGCGTTTCCCAAATTGAGTCTCGAGAATTCTGTTACCTGACTTAACGTCGAATATTCTGTCATTACAATCGAGTTCTGGGCTTCGGCTTACTTCCGGTTTAGATCCTATCTGATAGTATACTAAACTATTTAAAGGCAATTTCTCATGATGCCCCTTGATCCCTATCGCTACTCTCATCGAAAATTCTTCCCTTGAAATCAATCGATAATAGCTGAGAAAATCGCATTTCGATAATTGAACTTTTTAATTCGTTTCCTGGAAACAGCAGTATAGAATAGTTCAACTTAATCGAGGAGTCGCATAATCAAACTTTAGAATATATATTAGAAATGTTTAAATAATTGGAATTTCAAAAATATGTTAACACCAACTGCTAGTCCCATCAATACCTTCAAAATTAACGAAGATATTTCCATTCGACATTCTTATTGGGACACCCTGTATACATATAGGTAAATTTGTGTGTAACAATTGATACGAAGAAGTTGGAATCGAAATACCAGTGCAGGTAGTTTCGTTCAAGAAGTAAGTTGACCTCGTCGTATTTGACATTAACTGGGAAACAATGACGTAATTGGAGAGGAGGTACAGAGGCCTCGACTTTGATATTTAATCGCGTTTAACGCAAGGCTTCGGCCCACGGCTGGGCTGGTTTTAATTCTGTTTGTCCCGCTAAAGAGGGAATTTCCGGAGCTAAACTTGCCCGCAAGAATCGCGCAAAGGATTATAGGATTATGGTGTTACCACGTGGATATCCACATACCCAATACACGAACATACATGAACTTTTTATCAAACATTATAAAGAATGAAATAATGAACAATATACTGTTAAAGATGTTCGATTCTTTTGAAATTCGATCCTGAGCAGATTTTCATACGAAGAAGCATCATTGTCGATATATTGAATTCTAAGATGAATATAAGTATAATGCAACCTGAATGACTTGCAGTTTCTACTTCTCTAATGAATAGATTGCGGATTTCTATGCAAAATACCTAGAATCTGATAAGAGAAGTCTCTTCAAATTACAAATGATTATTGAAAACAGAATTTGAAATAATTTTTACAATGTGGAAAGTTTTAAAAAACGATTCCCTACAATTCTCTAGCAATAATAAAATTCATATTTGGATGAAGAACCGTAGCCCACTAATGAATAAGACGAAACGTGAATAGCCAAGTTGAGAACGAGCGTTAGAATTTAATCTAACTAATACCATTAACACTGGACTATCCCTTTCCCCAACTTTCGAAAGGAGCTTAATTTGCCTAATATCTGGCCTGCGGTTAACTGGTGGCCAGAATCTACGATCGATGATCGTTACACCCTGATTTCGACTGATCAAACGACCATCAGAAAGGGGGAAAGGGGGCGGGGAGGGGGGGGGGGGGGTAGGAGGGAAGGGGTCTGTGGTAGACTGACCACAGGGGCGCGATTTGTTTGCGCGGATGCACAATGCTCTGGCCAAACCCCTCTAATGGCTGCGTAAACATTTGCGTGCGAAGATCAAACGGAATTGTGGACGGGTGGTTGTACCACACGCCACGAGGTCCATCTAACCCATTGGTGTCATCGAGATTCTACAATCTACATTGATCATCTTTCGTTTGGCTCGAGTGCCAATCGCTAAGCCTCTTGGTTGCCGCATGCTAAATTCATCTGCTTGTTAGGGAGACTATAGCGAGAGAGTTAGCTAGATGATAGAGTGTTACCTGTTGGTCCCCTGTTTGACTTTCATAAGCTTAACTCCTACCAAGACTGATATCGTCATTGTGATTGATGCTCGCGTGCATCTACCTACTTGGAGTTTCTTATGCTTCGATGCAATAAACTTCAAACTCCAACAGTTATGCAATTCTCGTTTCCTTTAACTAAAAATTCTTAATATTTCATTGTTTTGTGTCAGGGTATAATTTGGGTTTTCGTATATTCAAGATTAGGATTATCAGATCATCCAAAATGACTCCGTGTGAAAGAATAGCTAATTTGTAAATAAATTTATATAAAATTAATTTGTAATATTTTCTTATATTATTTACAGTTATATAACATGTTATTAGTGAATATTAATAATAAGAAAACTGTACTTCACTTAGAAAGACAAATAATTTATGCATTATTATTTGCACATTGAAAATAGCTTCTGTTTTCTCACGTTTTCAAAGAATTCAATTGAATGTTTAGATTTGAAATAATTGCATAACCAGGGAAATTTTGTGAGGGAAAAGTTCTGACTGCTAAAAGTTCTCAGGACGAAGGCCGATTTGAGATAGATCAGTATGAACGAGTCCTTGACGCCGAGAGGATTTATCGAAGATATTTCCAGGCTTTCAAGCCACTGGAACTCCGCGTAGTACGAGGTGTGAGCTCTTTTTCGCGAAGCTCTAGCCGCCGAAAATAAGGGTGCAGATCGATCGCGAAGCCTTTTTCCCCGCGAGATAGGATATATTTCCATTGGTGAAAGCTTGAGCGCAAGATTCGTGAGAAGAAGGTTTTCTTCTTTTTTTTTTTTTCTTCCTCCAATGATCGCGAGGATCCTTTAAATTTCCTGACGTCTCTCCACAAAAATGCGAAATCCTCGAATAGCCGATAAGAGGGGGAGATATAGGAAGAGGTTTATTTCCACTGGATATTAAGTTACGAGTGGATAACCGAGCTTGATTGAATCCCTGATACCTACGATAGAACGAATCTCAATTCGGATGTAAACGCGGATTATTATTGGCAATAAAGCGAAAAATATTTCAAACTAATCCTTTTGTTGTACAGTAACACACTGTCTATGTATATCGGTTAGAAACTGGGAATAACAGGAGCCAGATATGATTGACAATCGATTGGGATGTATCTCCGACAAATTGAGCTCGGATTTGCAGTAATAAATAACAAACGAAACAATACACATGTCGGTATCAATTGCTTCTGAATAATAGTAGCAAAACGAATAGGAACTGTATTGAGGAAAAACAATATTTTACATGGAGAAGAACTATGTCCAGTTGATTAATTAATTTTCCACGAGAATTTATTGCATTACTTGTCCTTTTCGTTTATCTAGGACAATTTTCGATGTTGATGACTGGTCTGTAGACGCGATAATTGAATGACAGTGACGAAAGTCGTGGAATAATATATCCCAAAAAATGACATTACATCGTGCATGTAACGTGCAAAAACGCGCCAAGTACATATAGCGCAGTGGTTTTATGGCGTGAAAAAGTAGTGAAATTAATGTCTGCCAAGTATGTGGGCCAAGGAAATTTGGAATCATATAATATTTTCCATTACTGAAATTACGAAAACAAATTTAAAAAAAATGTAAAGTACGTTTCATTGGGACCTCAACAGAATCTCCAGCACCGGCATACTTGGGGCGCCTATTTTAAGATTTAAAAACTATTCGCTACTTTACGTAATCTGCAGGATACGAGTGTTTACAAATACAGTAAAGGTAGTGCACGTATACACGTAGTATTCTCTGACGTAAAGGGTTATGTGCTGTGGCGCCCCAAGTATGCCGGTGCTGGAGATTCTGTTGAGGTCCCAATGAAACGTACTTTACATTTTTTTTAAATTTGTTTTCGTAATTTCAGTAATGGAAAATATTATATGATTCCAAATTTCCTTGGCCCACATACTTGGCAGACATTAATTTCACTACTTTTTCACGCCATAAAACCACTGCGCTATATGTACTTGGCGCGTTTTTGCACGTTACATGCACGATGTAATGTCATTTTTTGGGATTTCAATCCTTTTTGTACATTTATTATTCTAAAATATTTCTGTTGTTAAACTTCAGCTTTCACTTTTACCGGTTTTATGCGACACATTGCATACAATGTGTGCTTATTTGTTTTTTAGTATGTATACCCAATTTCCATTTCCTGTCCTTATATTAAGTGTCGTGTTAGAGTAAAAAACAATATCTTAAAAATTACCAGAGCATATCCAAAGAACCATACGAATTCGTCATCGGATTGAAAGCGAAATTTCGGATTAAAATGTTCATTAGATCAAATTAATTGCATATTACATATTAAATGCGCACGAGAAACTGGAAGTATCAAAAAAGCATATGCAAAGTTGGGTAAAATAAAATTTTAGAAGATCACAATTCGGTCTAATGAACAATTTAATCACAAATTTCGCTTTCAATCTGATGACGAATTCGTATGGTTCTTTGGATATGCCCTTGTAATTTTCATGAATTTGCTAATACTGCTATTACAAATTGCAAAATTCAAATTTGTATTGTGTATTATTTACTCTAACACGAAACTCGTAAATGTAACGTCAAAATTAGCGCAGGAAATAATACAACGTGGAGTACAAATCCAAGTCTTGCAACTTCATTTATTGTAAACAGACTATTAACAAATTTCCGATTATTACAAGGGTATATTTGGAGACACTTACGAATTCGCCAACAGAAATCAGTCTCCAAATGTACCCTAGTAATGGTCAGAAATTTGTTAACAGTTTGTTTACAACAAATAAACTTGCACGATTTGGAGTTGTACTCCGCGTTGTATTATTTCCTATGCTTATATTAACATTTACGAGTTTCGTGTTAGAGTAAGTAATACACAATACATGGTATAAATGGGGCTTTCGTCTGCCGTTAATTATTTTTTCCAATAATTATTTTTATAATTTATAAACAATTATGTCCTGTAACAATGATTGTGATGCAGGATCGCAAGGCGAATCCACCCATCTGCACTATAAAATCGTTTGAGACCCACCCCTAAAAAGTGTAAAGGACTACCCTCTTGAATAACAAGAGAACGGTACGGTAGAGAGAAAAATGTTATAAGGAAAAGTAGGAAAAGTAGGAAAACTCAAGGAATACTTTGGAAAGGCATACAAGAATTCACGAAAATTTCATTTGTTAAAACAGCTTAAACATGTTGCAAATTACACAAGATTAATATATATCATATAAAATAATATGGTTTCATATTTGCTTTCATGAAAATTGTATTTTTTACATGTTTATATTAAAATTCCTACTTGTGCGACTTTATTATTCTTGTAATTATACTTACGGTAGGTACATCAGAAGTGTGAGGTAAAATTTTACCAGTTGGATTTGCAATATAAACATGTAATAAATATCATTTACAAGAAATTAAACATTAAACGATATAATGTATACATGTTACATATAGTATATCGTACATAAGTTTGTATATAAAGTAATGATTAACATGCATCAGAGTTGCAAATTGCACAAAATTAATGTATATCATATAAAATAGCATGGTTCGATATTTGGTTTCTTGTAAATTATATTCATTACATATTTATATTGTAAAACCTACTGGTAGAACTGTACCTCACACTTCTGATGTACTTACCGTAACTATAATAATTACAAGAATTAGTATTTGAGTTTGTTGGATTGGAGGTATTCATAACGCAGGTAAGTTTTGGCCATGCACACAATCCTTAAGAGTATGATGAGATTAAAACACACTTTACGTTTCAACTCCCAGGTTTGGAGTCCTCTTCAATTATATTACAACATACTGTCAATAAAAATAAACGACAAACATGAAAAATCTTATCCATTTCCTACATTTGGCGTTAGGTATGGAACTAGAACAAAGTGCGCAGGGAAGGTGATAAGTATTAATGCTAACTTACTTTAATCGAAGGCTGACGGAGCGCTTTCAAACATGAACTTGTGAGCTTAAGCGAGCCTGGAACGCTTGCATACAACAAATGACATAACGAGGCATGAAATTCTATATCTTGAAGAACAAAACTTGTAAACCGTGGCGTTCCAATCCTGTATGTTGACAAAGTCCTATGTAAAGAACAGGGTACATAGCGGTGAGAGTTATGTAAAGAACAGGGTATGAAGCGGTGAGAGTTATGTAAAGAACAGGGTATGTAGCGGTGAGAGTTAGCAAAATGCTGTGGGTGCGAAAACTTACATGCATAGGAGGAACGCAGTAGAACACAATTAATTGTATAGCAAAAGTGCAATCCCTTCGCCTATCCAACGCTTGTGAATGCTAGTTAATGTAGTACGCAACCTTTTTCTCATTGCTTAGCAGACTATTTTACAAAGCCAGTATCACTTGATCCGAGTTCAGGATTACCTTGTTCCCTTGATGTTTGTGAAAATGGTCTGCGAAGCACTGAGAAAAATGTTGCATACTACATTAAATAGCATTCACAAGTGTTGGATAGGCGAAGCGATTGGACTTTTGCTATACAATTTATTCTGTTTTACAGCATTCCTCGTATGCATGTAAGTTTTCGCACCCATACAATTTTGCTAACTCTCACCGCTGCATACCCTGTTCTTTACATAACTCTCACCGCTTCATACCCTGTTCTTTACATAACTCTCACCGCTACGTACCCTGTTCTTTACATAGGACTTTTTCACCATACAGGATTGGAACGGCACGGTTCACAAGTTTTGTTCTTCAAGATATAGAATTTCATGCCTCGTTATGTCATTTGTTGTACGCAAGCGTTCCAGGCTCGCTTGAACTCACAAGTTCATGTTTGAAAGCGCTCCATCAGCCTTCCATTAAAGTAAATTAGCATTTTAATACTTACCACCTTCCCTGCGCACTTTGTTCTAGTCCCATACCTAACGCCAAATGTAGGAAAAGGATAAGATGTTTCATGTTTGTTTTTTATTTTCATTGACAGCATGTTGTAATATAATTGAATTTCATCATACTCCTAAGGATTGTGTACATGGCCAAAACTTACCTGCGTTATTTTTATCGGATTCAAAGCGAAATTTATGGTTAAATTATTTATTAGATCAAGTTAATTGCATATTACATATTAACCGCGCACAAGAAATAATAAAGCAGGCACAACGAAAACTAGATCCTGGAAGGTATACTAGCGGCGTCTCTCGATTTTGGGCCCGTGAAGACCATCCGGATAGGGCCCGCTAGCTAGTTCGTTCGCGTAAGTTACTTAGTAGCGTCGACGCGATGAGCTGCGCTCGGCTATGTATACTTGGCGCGAGACGCTACCGCGTCTCTTGATTAAGACCGCAAAAATCGTGGGTTTACAAAAATTTCCGCCAGACGGCGCGCGGGAAAGCGTCGCCTGAAGAAAAATCGTAAAACCTCATATTTTGGCAAAATAATTCGTACGAAAAATTGAGATCTCCGCAACGGCTGCACGGATCGACGTCGTTCTGGTCTCATTCGATTGAGAAAAAATCAAGGATTCCAACGGTATCGCGGCTGATGCCACGCATAACGCCAGTTACAGGAAATTTGAGAGTTACCGACCGAACATTACCCGAAAACGAGTTCGCTCTGGAAAAGGATACTTGGTAGCATCTCGCTATTATGATGATGATGACGTGCTATATATACTTGGCGCGAGACGCTACCGCGTCTCTTGATTCGATTCGTCGCATTTTCATTGGTTGGAACGCACGTGTCATGTCGCCACGGTGTCTGGCGAGACACTCGTCAGTCGCAACCCGACGGTTCACGAATCTACTCGAAGAAGTACGATCAATCGATGACCTCACTCTTTGTTTCGCGACGTCTCGATCCGATGGGAATCTTTCTGTTACTTTAGAATCGATGCTAATGAAGTATCAATACTGAAGAATCAATAATTTTGCAGAAAGAAATTTGATTAAATCATTTAATTCCTAATTATTCTAATTAATTCAATTTAGGATATTGGAAATCGATTCTTTATCGATTCTTGATTAAAAAGGAATCAAGTTGTTGAAAATCGATTTCTGAAATAATCGGTATAATGATCGATTCTTTAGAAAAAGAATCGAGTAAAATTGCACGAGCTCTGGAGAAAATCTCCAGGAAGAAGATTTTCTTTGCATAGACTTTGCGTTCCAGCTGGTTTAATCCTCCAAGGATTATGCATATGTATATGCTTGCAGAATAAGCTTCCTGTTCACTTAATAAACTCAATGCTTTTTTTATATATACATATATTATTCTTCCTGCTAAAATCTCTACCTTTATTTTTTAATTAGTCTAAAGATAGTAGATGTAAAATATCGTGAGATATTTCATTAGTTTAAGTTTTTCAATCGGAAAAATTCGCGTAGTTTAATAAAATGAAGCTAGTTCCGCTAATATTCTATTATAAACGGTAAAAAATTTCCTATTGTTGCCCTTGTATGCAGTAGTCTTTTTACACGGGATCCTTTGTTATTCATTCAAACTAGAATAAATTGCAGAAATAGTTTCGCAAGATTATAATTAGGTTTGTAAGTTTTTCGGCTGAATGTTGTGTTAAGGATGATAAGATGAGTCTATTGGAGATCCAAAACGAAGGTAGAGTAAGCTATTGTTTCATAACCCTTCGAAATGAGTCGTGACACCCTAACCCGGTTAATTCTCCATTTGCCGCGGTGTCGGCCTTAATACTTTTTCATAAATGAAAATTCCGGCTCTCAGTTTCCGCGGGAAGTTTTAATGAGGCGAATGTAGCTAGTACGTCTCGCAAAAAATATTGGCTGTCCAAAAATAAAAAAAGAAAGAGAGAAAGTTAATATCGAACTTTAAACTCATCCTGTTCTAACCAAATGATTAAAATTTTCTCTCACCACCTTAATTACCATCCGACCATCAGAAATGTTATCCAACGGACTTAAGTAGCTTCGACTACTGCTTCTACCGTTTTCAAAGCCAACAAAATTGCGAGTTATTTCGAGAAACGCATCGAAATACCTCTCGATGCTTTTTTCTTCTATTTTTTTGAAATCCTCTCCCCTTTCTTTCTCTCTATCTCTCGCTGGAGAAATGGAGTTTCGAGGCGTGCCACGTTGAGGGAAATGAATGTATTGAAAACGAAATGTAAGCGTAGCCTGAAGGCAGCTGCGGGAAATTCAAGCTACGGCTGGTGCGTCGTTTATTATTTCATGAAATAATGGTCCGTGGTCCATGGTGGATGCTGCCATGATTTTGTTAAACGCGGATTTTCCACTGCCGCTACTCCTGCCCCATGAAAATTGCCCCGCGGAACGTTATTTAACGCTAGCCTTCGTGGTTTATCCTCCTGCTAATAATCCATGATTTTTAGCCAATTTTTTTTTCTCACCCCCTCCCAGCTACGTACATTTTTGATTCAAGCACTAAGTGCCATCCAAGCAATTTTAAGCTACAGTTAAATGATGGAAGAAATATTGCTGTGTTTCTGTTTTGTCTTTCAGCAGCTTAATGCGATATTTTATTAATTCTTCTTCTTCCGTAGAGAGGTTTAATTGTATTTTATAGCTTTCTCCACTTTTCTTTGTTATTTCTCTGTGCTAATTTTGGCTTTTGTTTTGGTTCAGTGTTTTCTGTTTATCTTCTTCTTCTTCTTCTTCTTCTTCTTCTTCTTCTTCTTCTTCTTCTTCTTGCTTTAGTATTTCGTAGAATCTTCCGCTTCTTCCTTCTGCATGGCGGCTTCGTAAAACAGGCTGAGTGCTTATCGTACTCTGCGAATGAAAAGTTGACCGATGAGACGAGTTCTGTTGCAGATTCGCCGTGTCAACTGTGAGTATGTGGATGACCAAAGCATCGTTGGCACAGCACATTAAACCAGGAGGATTATTTATCACGATTATTCTAATAAATCATTAAAAATCTAGTCTTCGATAAACTTTATATACATTGTTTTCTTGCAAAATTATGAAATTTCTAGTGGATCGTGGAAATATGATAAACTATACTCCATCCTTGTAGCGATATATATATTTTTTTTTTAATTTCTTCGAATTCGTGCTGCAGCTTCCTGCCATTTTATTTCGAAATATAATTTATGCAATAAAGATGGTATTTAATCTCGAGTAATTTGTACCTTGACAAAATCCACGGTATCCTCATCCTCCAAGTGTGTACTGAACATTCCATTACACAATAGTGTACCGACGGTTTTTTCACCTGGAATTTAACCGTAATTACAAAATTCCAGTTTCGAAGCCGTCGTTGATGGGATTTTTCAATAAAATATTTTCGTATTCAGCCGTTTGTGTTCTCTCCGGGAATGAAACCTTAGTCTACTCGAAAACTCGCATTTGAGCCATCCTCTCCTCTCCAAACCACGCATTGTCAATGCCATTGTCTTTTGTTTTCAAATTGTACTACTCCTCCGAGATTTAATTGCGCGAACTTCGACCGACGGTCAAATTAGTTTTTCATTTCTCACGGTATTGAATTTTCCTTTATTGAGTCACTGACTCGTTAGTTTCATTTTAAAATTGTAATTACAAATTTAAGTGATCAGTAATTAAATTATTATTTAATCAAATATATTAAAGTACAGTGAACAATAAAAATGACTAGTAGAACTCGTACTTCAATTCCATCTCTATCCTTCTCCTTCCTTCTCAATTTCTGTTTACTTATCACTGTCAATGCTTCCCGATGTTCCTCGCGTCCTCAATAACAACATACATCACCACTGGACATCAGACTTGCCAATCTTATCTGTTACCCAGATTCCAGCTCTCAGAATGCATTCTCCTACCCTGATTTATCCTGCGAGTGTCCTGCTATCGATTCTATTGTTCGCGCCATCAGCTTTGTTGCAGAATATAAATGTAGCTAGCAATGAGTATCCTTGATTCACTGACTCAAAATTGAGAAAATAACGAAAAGGGGCGAGTCGTAGAAGTCTAGAGAAGTTAATCTTCGAGGACTTGGAATTGATTGACCCTTTCTTAATTAGGATGATGACTGTCCTAAACCCATTAGTATATTGCAATTTCGAGACCTGAGCTGCAAATCCAGGAGGCAAGTGCTCGATTATCGAGATCTCGATAGCTCTGGCTATTATCATATAACCCTTGACAGCCAAGCTGATGCGTCAATTACAGAGGTATTCCGATATCCGACAGCTTCGATCGTAATCCTAGCAACGTACTGACGCGAATCGGTAGATCGCTGAGTGTTGAGCAAAATAAAAAAAAAAGAAAAAAAAAACATTGCGACTGTTAAATTTCCTGAGGAAACATCTCCAACCGAGTATACTGGGTTCTTGCAAGGGTGGCTTGAGCGTTATCAGGAGCGAGCAGGCATGCTCGCGAAGGGTTGATAATACCGTAGGCTGCTGACTAATTGGAAACTCGCGATACCTAACCTCCAAGTAGCAGATCGTCGTCGAAAAATTCGTCGCGTATCGCTGCAAGTTTTGCTCCCCCATTTTCCCCCCTATCTCTCTCTCTCTCTCTCTCTTCAAACCCTCTATTTAGCAGATCGAATAGCAAGGATCTCGCCAGGATCGCAGGATTACCAGAGGAAAGTTTGTCGACAAAGTTTCGCAGATCGTATCCGATGCGGTGGCGCTGCTGTCGCTGACACGACAATGGTCAAACGAGAGATGGGAATTCTTCAAAAGCAGAATTATTATTTATACCGATTTAACTCGACTATTTACGCGGTTTATTCTCCAATTATTATTTTATGATAATCAATCAGAATGTATATTTTTCCTGTTTGAATTATTAAACTATCGTTTGATCGAATTTTTGGGCTACATTGTTATATGATGAAATGAGAAGGGTGATTAGGAATGTTTTACGAACACACTCGCCTCTTCTCTGTATTCTATCTTTCTTTATCCCTCTGGCATGCACGCTTTCTATGTCTGTCACTGTCTCTGTCTGTCTCTATTTCTCCCTCTCACTCTCTCTCTCTCTCTGTCTCTATCACTATCTCTATCTCCGTTGCGTCTCGATTAAGTTTTTTGTAAATCTATCCACTGCTTTTACTATGTTTCCTGTAATTACATGTACACCGTTTCTAACTCTTTTCTTTTCTGTTTTACTTTACAGAGAGACTCTCAACAGTGGGCAAAAGGTACGAAGCTCTCCGCGCACGCATCTTTCTCTTTCATTTTGTCTTATATATATATTACCACTTACTGTTCCTTCTGCTCTCTTACCACCACCGGCTACGTATTCTCTTTTTTCTCTCTATCTCTATCTATCTCTCTATCTTTTTCTCTCACTTTCTCTTTCTACGTCCCTACCGTTCCGCTGCTAAACTGACTATCCTCCCCCCGCTAATCGACGTCGATCACCTCTTCTCCCCCCGATTGAAAATATTCGAGTAAATATTCACCGCTTACTAACATTGTGACAATCGCGCGACTTAGATCGCCGGCGATGTAAACGAGTAAATCATTGGAGAGTAGGGACTAGAATCATTCGCGATCTTCGCCCTTCGATCCTCACCGATTCACGTAAGTAGACTATCAACTTCACTTTCCACTCGGCGAAGCGAGCAAGGTAAAAAATGAGAAAATGTCGCGATACGCGAGAGGAAGATTAGATCGAGTTATAAGTAACTTTTGTTTTCTATTCGATATTTTGGTTTTCATTAATTATATTAATTTGTTATGTATGACTTTCTCCCATCTTCCAGAAAGTTTTTCAATTTTTCCCCTGTAAAATGTGGTATATACTGTATATTTTACATCTACATTTTAGAGGTTAGGAACAACAGTTAATGTAACGCGCATCATCTACAATATAGCGAAAAGAAAAACTCGTTTATCCCGGTGACTCATAGTGGGTAGATACGAACGATAGATTCTACTTTTGTTAGCTGTATTGGAAGTTACTTATGACTTAAGTTAATAAAACAAAAAGCCCAAAATGATAATGGAGACGTGGAATACAACTGGCAGGTTAAATGGCGTATGATTACCCGAAGCGAGCGCCCTCTCTGTCTCTTTCATCTCCATTTCCACAACGCAGAATATCGGAGGAAATCGGGCGCGTAACAAGATTTCAATAGTCCAGAGATAAAAGGAAGGACCCAGTGACATTAGGGGAAGCGTAATCGCAGGAGGAAAACAGGCCAGGAAGAAGAGGAAAAGTAGGAGAATCCTCGCGGGGGATCAGTGCTCTGTGCGAGGACCGGTATAGCGCTCGTGGCTCTACCAGTTTATTTCTGCTTGCCTTCCGGATGGTTAGACTCCAACCGTAAACCGATACAGCTCTCCTCACGGAACCCACGCGGATATCCGATTATGTCTGACCGCCTCGCGGCTTTCTCACGGACTCCTCTGAAATTCTAATGCGGGCCTTTATCCTCTCTCTCTCGATTTCTCTATCTCTTTCTCTTCCTTCATCCTCCTTCCGCTCGATGAACCTACACTCGCCGATTTTACGCTGTCCCGCACGATCTTTGATTATGCGTGCGCTCAACTGCACTGTTCCGTTGAGCTCCAGGCTCACTCCTACTCTAGCTCAAAGATTCTTTGGGAGTTAATCCGACTGAGTTCGTTTCTCGTTGCCAGGATCTACAGAGATTCACTGAAGAAATTCACTTTTCTATTCAAATAACAATAGCTATTTAGGATAACTCGAATATCGCGATCAATGACTTCCTTAATCCTCCGGCAACTTTTTTTTTCATTTTGAGTCTTCCGCGTATAACGTAGGCCTCCGAGAAATTAAACTTTGTTTGTCTAGCGCGTATGTAGGTCAATCATCCTGAATCAGGGTTCGATAGTTACTCAAAGGTGGTGCGCGCCTGCCGGTGGAATTGGTACACAAGGCGTCAATCAGAAATTTAATCAAGCCTCAGGAGGGATTCTTGATTAAGAGAGAAAGAGATAGAAGTAGAGCGGATCTTGTTTAGCGAGTAGAGGGAATATTTTAGCTGTCAAGGCAGTAGAGAAGCACACTGCTGGAAGCAAAGAAGTCAGGAGTTAATGGGTTAACCGAGGCGCGCGCGAGCCCCCAGGGTTCGAGCTAATCGTACTGTAGCCAACCACTGGTCAAAGGAGCAAAGGCTCTTAACGGTAGCAGTGCAGGGAAGAGGTGCTATTCAAAGCAGCAAAGGTAAATGTAAGTCACGAGATACTTGCATAAGTCGGAGCTTTTCTCCTTCGGGGCTTTGGATTTTTCATCTTTCTCTTGTCCTCACTTTTACCCCATTAATCAAGCTTTTACTGTTATTATCTTTGTCGATGTATACTACACCTAGCTCGAGTGTAACTCTCGTGAACATGGAAAAATTGTTGACTTAACGCGTTCCCTAGCGAAGAGAGGAAGATGCGATCGTAGAGGAAGGTAAATTGTCGGGGATCAAATTTTCTGGCTCACCCGGCATCCACTATCGAAGCTTTGCGCCCAGCTGACTGGAATTCACGCTTCAGGGCCAGCGGCAAGTCGCTCGAATCGAACTTAATTCCGCGATCGGGCTACCGAGACGGGTTCACGTATCGGGGCCAATCGAATCTCGTGGTTGGGAGGCGTGAAAACCCGCCTGGCCACGGCTTATTGCTATGCGATGCCGCGTGATGCATTTGGTAATGAGTCTCACGACAAATCTCCTCGTCTTTGATAGACTGTCATCGTTCTACTCTTCTGCATCAATAAGCTAATATCATTTTACCGGGTCTATCGATCATTATTTCGCCAAGCTACAATTTTTCATTTCAGTTTCATATGAATCAAGATGTATCATCAAGAGACAAGGTTTTATCTCGGGCCAAGTACAAGAAGACAGAACTTGTATACAAGGTGATTCAGTGACTCGTGATCAAACTTAAATCTCGTATTTTATGGGTTTGCTTCGTTCTCCCAGTGGAGTTTCTAAAAGCACACGATTAATCTCCTTGAATTGTTAATTGATCGTTTGACGGCCGAAGGCTAGCGTGCGCGATTTTTGGGTCCCCTAAGCGTCTACTAGGCAACAGCAGCACACATCCACTTCGAAGTGACGTCTAAGCCAGCCGCGCTTGATTGCTTCTCGTGGCTTGGCAACTTGTCGCGTGGTCCCCGTTTCGTCGCCACAAACTTGAGACTGATATTGTACCTCGCGACAGGTGCACGCTTTGGAAAAGTTTCGAAATCAAGCAGTATTGGTTAGTTATTGTTCTTAGTCTCGTTGAAAGTGATCCTTGATAGTTTTCTATTACTAATTATCTATCTTTTTTAAATCCATTGAAAAATTCTTTGTTATTCCATCACGTTTATTAAGAATAAAAATAACTTTTATTTTATTATTAGCTTCGGTATTAATCACTGTTTCAGTAATTGACTTATTAGTAGGTTTGCGAATGAATAGTTGTTGTTTCGAAGAAAATCTTAAAATCCCTTGGGTTAATAGTATTAGGATCGTCAGTTAGCTAATGGAGATAAGATAGAGAAGCGTCTTCGAGCATCTCATCCATGGTCGATCTTAGCTTCGATCAGGCTGCGAACAAGCTGGACATTCAGTTTGCACATTGATCCTGGAAAGCTGATCTCCCAGAGAGAGAGAGGTTTGCTGCAAGCGTGCCAGAACCCTGCCAGGAAACAGGAGAAGCTTAACAGACATACGTCTACCTTGGGGCAGCTCTGCAGACCCTTGTGCATACCCGGACAATTCAGGTCAGCTTAGACGGAGTTTGCTCTGTTGCATCGCGGATGATCCTTTCCCACGGACAACAATGGTCATTAACGCATTAGCTCATGACCGTGATCGTGGGCAAGGCAACGCTGTTGAAAGGAAGAAAGCGATTCCGGCTTATACTGACGGTATTACGTTGATGATAATAGTGGCGATCACGATCTTCGCTGCACTCGACGCATCCCTTCTCTCGCTCTCTAGATAGAGAGAGAGAGAGAGAGAGGCTATTCGAAGTTAGTCTAGATAGTGCATCTGACATTCCTGAAGCGTCAGAATCCCAATTTGGAATTCTAGTTGATGTTACTGTTCCCAGTAATTCTTACAATTCGAACAATTAATTTCTTTATGAAGTTTTAACATTGCAAAGACAAGAGTAACTTCTGTCGCCTTAATAGATACGAGGTCTGTCTTCTTCTACTTGACCCGAGACAAGACCTTCTCTCTTGATATTAATTTACCCAATTTACTCGTATTTTAAAATCCACAGGATATACCTGCTATTTGTGCTTATAAAATTGGATGATTTTGTTAAATGTAGCAAGATGATCCTTGACATGAGAATAATAAAGGTTGTTTGAGAAGAGAGTTAGGATTCTTGAGAATCAAAATGAAGGGTAGAGAAAGAACGTTACTCCAACTGGAGTAATCCTGCGGAAGGATACTCGAAGGAGGTTTATCCGGGATACAAGGATGTCAGGTTAGCTCGGTAGTCGAGAGAGGTAGTAGGCACGCACCATCTCCAGGATTTGTATCTCATGTTTAAGGATACTGAGAAGGGCTAGCAGAAGCAGCAACAGCAGCAGGAGTCTCTTGCTGGATCTCTGTATTCATGTATGTACATTATGTATGGGGGTACATAGATCATATCAGCACTATATCCGTCGAGCGGACATTAAAAGCGGCTGGACATCTTCATGAAAGATTCAACATTCTTGGATCCTTACTCCTCTCTCGGACAGTATCCCAGCTTTCCTATGCTTATGCAAACCTCGAACCGTTGGATGCAAAGCATCCTCAAGCTTCCATCTGCTCCGCTTCTACTAATTAATCTGATAATTATATTTCGATTACCGCACCTCGAGTTGCACTCGAGCTTTGTACTAGCTCGAGATTGATTCCCCTGTATTGCACATCCTCCGGATCTCTCTGATGCGTCCATTTAGTTCCCCAAGCACCAACTACTCGTGACTCGAGAACAAATCGTGTCTTATCAAATTAAGCGAACACTATTTGCTCTAGGAAATTACGCGTAACGTCTATCGCTCGGTTATAATAATTACGATCTTCTGTGTCATGGGTTAAAGGTGGAAGGAGAACTAGCTCCGCTGGCACTCTTGTTATCCACCGAGTCTTTTGTCGCATATTTGCTGGGCTAACGAGGCCGCATGTCGCTGGGAACAAATAACGATGATATTTCAAGTTTTCATGGGACGACGACGATCCTTGAGGCTAACGGAGGTATACTAGCTTCTTTAAAGTCTACGACAGTCCCGAGACAATCCTCCGGATGGATCTTTTCTTCTGCTTCTTCTTTTCCCTCTCTGTTTTTCTACCCTCTCGTTTCCGTCTTCTTTCCGTTCCAATGAGTAGTAGCTTGTGAAAGAATTTCTCTTCCTCGATGCATCGAACTCATGCAAAATTGCAACAGTCTCTTTGATTTCTAAGAGGATTATTCGAAATGATTGCTTAATTTCGTTGCTTTGTTATGAAGTCGATGCTGAGAAGCAGATGATAATAATTGAAAAGACGTTTGGTAACTGCTTCTAATTAGGCCTATATGATTGCTTCTTTTCCTTATACGTTATTCAGTTCTTTGTTGGATCTCTTAGTGATCAGCCGAAGCTTTCTCGCGCTTTCTTGAATAAAAGAAAGATTTCAAGAACATCCACCGCGCATTTAATTAGAACACTCTTCACTTATTTTACTTATAAAATTGGGGTTGCAAAGATATGAAATGTAGATTGTCAGGAATTTGCCAAAACCATCCTCCTTCCACTAACACTTCTATTTGGCGACAAACAATTCTGGCGCGGAATTACCCTCTCGCAATTACATCTGCGATCACTCGCCCGTAAATTTGAAGCCTCTTCGTCTGGAGACCAGGGAGGATTAATAAGCTCCACACGATTCATTTCGACAGTGCATTCGTCGCTCACTGCACCGCTTGGTAGCTTCAGACAAGCCTCTCAAACCCGGGTTCATTCCCGAGCCTACGGAACTGTTTTAGCATAATGACTCCCATCGCAAATTAAAATTTGTTTAGCGTTGTAGTTGACTAATCTATCTTCTTTGAGACTCTAATATTCTCTTTTTGGCAATTAGATCTAGCCCCGCTGAAATTTGCTGACTTTTGTATAATAGCGTTAACTAAGTATGAGAGTAATTGTCCTGTTGAGCTGCTTGACAGTTTTAGATTACAGAGAGAATTATGTAGAATTCATTTAGAAGGGGTTAGATAATTAACTCCGATGGATTATGCAAACTTTAGAGAGATTATGTTCCGCTCTAAAATCCTTCATATTTCAGAATTTATTTCGAAATTATTATCATGATAATACCATTTACAATATATTTAGTTACTTCTCTTCGTATTCAAGAAAAAGCAACCCTTTGAACCCCGCGAAATAAATCCTAGTTACAGCTACAAGAATAACCACTTCGCTTTTATTTAACGTTTCTTTCCTCGCGAACTTTTTATGTTCCATTAAAAAATGTACAAATTCCAGGGGTATGAAATTTCAAGAGATAAATGCTGCTTTTTATTGATAGGGAATTGATTTTCATTCAAGGGAAATCTTTTTAATGGAATTATTCGAATTAGAAAAATTTAATTATTTCGAATTCGTTGCAATCTGAGGCTGGGAGGAAAGTTGAAGATCGAAAGACTTTATCGATTATACATAGGTGTATAATGGAAGAGGATCGAGCGGGATTCTCAAAGGGATGGAATTCGGATTAAGCGTCAGCAGTAGCAACAGCAGGAGTCGATG
Source organism: Trypoxylon attenuatum (assembly GCA_963989405.1). NCBI lineage: Eukaryota > Metazoa > Arthropoda > Insecta > Hymenoptera > Crabronidae > Trypoxylon > Trypoxylon attenuatum. The sequence continues at coordinate 2,968,963 of OZ022492.1, read as the reverse complement.
TTTGTACGGCTTTTACGAGCTCAAAGGGGTCGCACCCTCTTCGTTAACGCATTAATTAACACCCCCGTCTGGCCTGCGACGTTAGAGCCATAAAGACTTCGCCTTGGATCACCCTCCAGCTTCTCGTGACATTGAATTTCGCTTTGGCTATCCACCCATGGAAATTTCCCTTCGAATTTCTCTCCCCTAGAAAATTCATCCTATTCGCACACTCTAATGTTACTTTATTCTCGGAACAAGCTGACCACTGTCAAAGAAACGACAATAATTATTAATCCGTGTATTTTCATATTTTCATCTTTAATTTCATTGAAATTGAAATGGAATTCGCTTCGCTGACGGTGTCAGCGGTGTAGAATCAATAGATTCTATATATTTAGGCAAACGGATTCAGCTTCCTCAGTGGAGTAGGTCATGAAATTATTCATTATTCCAAAAGTGTCTAATTCAATGAGAGCTTCGCCAAACTCACTTAGCGGTAATCGAAACTGTATTAGATATCGGAATGGCACCGAAACTACTCAAGTTTCTATTAAGTCGGGTCATAACTAACTTCCGTTTTTTAATCGACATTTATTTTGCTTCCATTAAATCATGTCATTTCATTAAAATTCCCAAACCATTACATGACGAATATATGCATTTTCGACTCTCTATTTCAGAGTTTAAGAAAAACAGTTTAACGTTACGTTGACGGAAGACTAACTCAACCCTCATCTATATAGCGAAGAGAAAATCTCGATTATCCTGGTGATTTATAGTCGGTTGATACGAACAATAGATTCTCCTTGCTTAGCTACATTTTGTAGGAATTTGAGTGAAATGCGTATAGATTCATTTCGCGATTTAGGGGATTTCGTTGTTCGAATAGAAGTACGATCGGGATCGCCATTGGCAATTAACACCGGCTCTGTAAAACAGTAGGTTCGATTAGCAGGCTGGGTCTTTCAGCGGAAATCGCGTGATTCGGACACATTTTGTCGCCGGTTTCCAGGAATCCCTCGAGGGCAATTTTACCTTCCGGCCGCGTTGTTCTTCGCGTTGATTGCCAAGCGAATCGTTGATACCGGCAATTAGCGCCGTGGAAAAGGGCAGTCGATGATAAAGTAACATCCAGGAGGGGCTTTATCGTCGCGCAAGCCTCCCGAATTGCGGCTACTTCCGTAGATTGATCTCGACTGGTGCTACTCCTCATGGTAAAGGTGGTAGTGTTGCGAGCGATACCATCGTTTGCCCCGACTCTTTTGTTCCCTCCTCTCGTCTCTTGTTCTTTCCTCTGATTTAGAAGCACTATTCGCGGTGAATCACTTGAGAATTGGTAGCTTGTCCAGATAATAATTCTACACTCGAGATTTTCTTGGGTCTTGAATCCCAACAAATCTTCAAAAATTTCATATTTCAACGGTATTCGTAAGAAGCATTTATTCCTTATCGCAAGAAATTCCTTTGTTCATCTTGAAAACAGGATAATTCTCTTTTTCGTTGTTCATTGAGGGATGCTGCAGAATTAATTCATCGAATAATTGAAATCATCAAAAAACTGAAGTATCAATTTGGAGGAGGGTGATTTATGTTCATCCCAAAATTCATCTCGGTATTCGGACAATGTCGCATTATCACCCTCCATTTCCTGTGTGGCAAGGCGTTAGGATGATTGATAGCGTGGTCTTAGAAGCGACAGGAAGCGTTATTGTTCTCCTTATTCAAGGATAATAAATACAAATGCACAGTGGTAATTAGCAAGCTACGCTTCTGCGTTCGATTCAACAAGCATCGAAACGACAGTCAATTACTGGAAGAGCGAAAAACTTTGGGAAAGAAAAATAAGAAAGTAGGTGTAAAATTATTTTGGTTGTTACTTTGTATATGTATATGCGTAGGTAGAAGCATTCACTGGCGGGTGTTTTAATTATTTCATTTTCATTTGTCCGCCAGAGCCTCAGCTTCCAGATTAATATTGTTTCATTAAAATTAATGCAGTACCTCTGAAGGAATAATTAGAAAACCGCGAGGTACATTTCCACATTGCCATCTATTTCTCCTGTTTAATGTTCCTCATGGGTTTCAATGCGTGGTTATTAATTGTATTATTCTTACGTTATAATTAATTTCGTTATTCGCATCATTTATTCCACTTTGCTTGCCGAAATCGCCGTGTAATTTAATTTTCTCGTCGGCACACAGTGCCACGCGCCTCGTCTGCGCAATTTACATACATACGAGTAATTATGAACGCAGCATAAGTCGTATATACATATATCCTAAAGAAACGAAATTTATTACCAATTTCTCACTGACATACATCAGATGCCAGAAGATTGGCATCGTGTTAACTTTAATTTAATATAACAGTCATTTACAACTAAACACTTTTTCCCAATTATTATCATAATTGCAGAAACAATGAAGTTTCCGGAATAATTATTGCTAAAGTCGAATGGTATTTGCATTTGTTACGCTTTACGCTTTGATCTGTTGGCCAGATTATACAGCTGTCAACGTAGAGGAGCCAAATGAAGCCAAACGATGAATGTTGCATTAGAATTACATATATGAAACATTTTCGCGACGGTTATCAGAAATACTAAGGCTTACTACCGGTCACAGTCGTCCTAAAGTCGACACACACGATTCTTGCGAGGCTTCCGAATGCAGCTCGCGTCTCATTTCGACATTTTCTCTAACTCCCTTTTACGTTTCGTCGAGTCTGGAATTATCATGGGACTCCACCGACTGAAACTCGTGTTTCCAGATGGGTCGCGGGCTAATTAATTGCTCGCGTTTGATTGGTTTCTTGATCGGCTACTACAACCGCGATTAAAAGGAGACTCACGGAAATAGTTTGTTAGGGTAATTGTCACAGGGGACTATTATTTCTCATTTGTATCGTTATTATCATTGTTTCTTAACATATATTTATTTTTGATCCTCCAGCAATCTAATGAAATCAATGAAACATATATGAAATTTATGAAATCGATGAAATATATGAAATCAATGAAATTCATGAAATTTATAAAATTTATGAAATCCATGAAATTTATGGAATTTATGAAACCCATGAAATCAATGAAATCAGTGAAACAAATGAAAGAAGTTAAATGAAGCAAATGAAATAACACATGTATGGTGATCTGTGTTCTTTAGTGGGATGTAAATTACGGATTCCTCGGATGATGAGGACTCGTCGAAACATATGTGTGTGTACTAAACGCTTCCATATGTGCATATGTTGGGCATGCAATACTACTATCGCGGAGGATTTCCACGCGGGTGTCACGAGCACATCCTGCAGCGATTACGCGAGTCAGCATTGACGCAAGCCGGGCCCGCGCCGGCTTACGTCAACGAGCAGGGAAGCACTGTTATTGGCTCGTTTCGTTTGACACGCAGGAGCGAATTAACGTTTCACGAACCAACGATAAATTGCGATGCCCTCTGCCCCAGGGATGGGCAGGGGCAAGTCCTTTTCAATATTAAGTACAAGTACTTGCACCCAAGTACTTTTACTTCAGGACAAGTATTTGTACTTTGGCCCAAAGTACAACTTTGTACAAATGCCAAAGTACTTGTCTCAAAGTACTTGTACTTGGGCGCAAGTACTTGTACTTAATATCGAATAGTACTTACACCTGTCCATCCCTGCGAAACAAACAATAATCATAAGCATGACAAAGTGATGCGATTTGCAAAGCGCACAAGTCAAAAATCAGAATATTGAATATTTATACGGATGTGCATTACTGAGAAAACAGTGGCACGAAGATAAATTAGCTAACTAGCATTCCACAATACATACAATTGTATGAAAACAACAAACTCCCAGTTCTAGCTAAGAAAATATACGCATAAATACTATTAATGCATTGACGAGCAGATTTCTCTGGTCATGGTTACGATAAGTACAATTCAAACAATAATTACAATAATAATTACAACCAATCTCTCGCACACCTTGGGCAAAATGTCCAGACGGATGGCTGAGAGACCAGAGGAACTTAAAAACATGCGACTCACCGATCTGGAACTCAGGTCACCTTCAATGGGCTCTTTGGGACGAATCTGCTTCGCCAGTTCACCACTCTGGGTTTGTCTCCCACTGACTCTACTACTCGGACACATCCCACCAGGTATACAATTTACGCGAGCAAACACTGTCTCTAATAACTCATCGGAGTTGCACCTGTAATAGAAAGAGAAAATACAAATTGGTATTTCTGCACCTAGCACAGCAAGCTGTGAATCTTGGAAACTGCATATGTGTGAAAATACTTACACTATATCCCACTGCTCTCATCCAGTCACTCATCTTTGGCTCTATTACTGTTGTGATCATTGCGAGGTTAAATCGATGCTGCGGTCGAACACTGACTCCAATATCTGCGATTCTTCCTTTGTTCGACCGTAGCGAATACTTTAGCGTAGCGATCTGCTTTAATTTGTACTCGGCGCCACTGACTCGAATGTGCGTCAAGCACCTGTTACAGAACGAAAGATCTCGAATAAACATGGATCGAAAGTATGGCATCGCAGCCGAAGCCGAGCACCCGTACAAAAATAAATCCGCTAAATGAATAATTTGAGTCTCACCATCGCCTCAGGAACAATATTGTATCCGAAATGCAGGAGAAATCGTGCCGGCAAACGGTGTGGATGGATGATGCAACTGCGCGCGTTCCAAGCCGGGTAAGAATCGGGCGATAATTATGAACGCACGTATTTTCCGACCACTACTTCATATTTCCCGGATGCGCGAGATGTTTATGTCACTTCTAATCATATTCGCGGATCACAACACTGTTTTCTGACACTTTTATTCCAAATTTGATAGCGTGTCGACGCGGATACGTACTCACACGAACTTGGCGGCGCGCACTGTGGAAATCCAACATGGCGTCCGACTGACGTCACCCAATATGGCGGCGGGCGAGTCTATTAGACAACCGCCACATTTGAATAGTATATTTGGATAGTATATTTGAATAGTATATACTATTCAACGCCAAATATACTATTCAAATATACTATTAAAATAGTATATACTATTCAACGCCAAATATATTAATCAAATATACTATCAAAATTTGGCGGTTGTATAATAGACCCGCCCGCCGCCATGTTGGATTTCCACAGTGCGCGCCGCCAAGTTCGCGTGAGTACGTATCCGCGTCGACACGCTATCAAATTTAGAATAAAAGTGTCAGAAAACAGTGTTGTGATCCGCGAATATGATTAAAAGTGACTTAAACATCTCGCGCATCCGGGAAATATGAAGTAGTGGTCGGAAAATACGTGCGTTCATAATTATCGCCCGATTCTTACCCGGCTTGGAACGCGCACAGTTGCATCATCCATCCACACCGATTGCCGGCACGATTTCTCCTGCATTTCGGATACAATATTGTTCCTGAGGCAATGGTGAGACTCAAATTATTCATTTAGCGGATTTATTTTTGTACGGGTGCTCCGCTTCGGCTGCGATGCCATACTTTCGATCCATGTTTATTCGAGATCTTTCGTTCTGTAACAGGTGCTTGACGCACATTCGAGTCAGTGGCGCCGAGTACAAATTAAAGCAGATCGCTACGCTAAAGTATTCGCTATGGTCGAACAAAGGAAGAATCGCAGATATTGGAGTCAGTGTTCGACCGCAGCATCGATTTAACCTCGCAGTGATCACAACAGTAATAGAGCTAAAGATGAGTGACTGGATGAGAGCAGTGGGACATAGTGTAAGTATTTTCACACATATGCAGTTTCCAAGATCCACAGCTTGCTGTGCTAGGTGCAGAACTACCAATTTGTATTTTCTCTTTCTATTACAGGTGCAACTCTGATGAGTTATTAGAGACAGTGTTTGCTCGCGTAAATTGTATACCTGGTGGAATGTGTCCGAATAGTAGAGTCAGTGGGAGACAAACCAAGAGTGGTGAATTGGCGAAGCAGATTCGTCCCAAAGAGTCCATTGATAGTGACCTGAGTTCCAGATCGGTGAGTCGCATGATTTCAAGTTCCTCTGGTCTCTCAACCATCCGCCTGAACATTTTGTGCAAGGTGTGCGAGAGATTGGTTGTAATTATTATTGTAATTATTGTTTGAATTGTACTTATCATAAGCATGACCAGAGAAATCTGCTCGTCAATGCATTAATTGTATCTACGCGTATATTTTCTTAGCTAGAACTGGGAGTTTGTTATTTTCACACAATCGTATGTTTTCTCCAATGTTAGTTAGCTAATTTATGTTCATGCCACTGTTTTCTCAGTAATGCACATCCGCATAAATATTCAATATTCTGGTTTTTGACTTGTGCGCTTTGCAAATCGCATCACTTTGTCATGCTTATGATTATTGTCTATTTCACAGGGATGGACAGAGGCAAGTACTATTCGATATTAAGTACAATTACTTTAAGACAAGTACTTTGGCATTTGTACAAAGTTGTACTTTGGGCCAAAGTACAAATATTTGTCCTAAAATAAAAGTACTTGGTCCCGAGTACAAGTACTTGTACTTAATATTGAAAAGTACTTGCCTCTGCCCATCCCTGCTCTGCCCCTCAATTTCATCTGTTTCCATATACTCTCAATCCTTTTTAGTACTACAATTCTTATATCATACCTTAGCTTTGAATTCTTCTAAACTTCAGAACCTGAGATTCTCAAATTTTTAACTCTAAAAGTATCTTTAACGATTCTAGGGTTTTTGGACAACAGGTCCTTAAAATTCCAATTTTGATTTACAGATTGACAGTGAAAGTTAACAGATTTAGACTTCTTTCTAATATTCACAATTCATTTTTAAATTGTTCGATTAAAGTTTCTATTATATCAGAGAAATATTTACAAAATATTACTTCTGACAAAGTAACGAGAATTAGACCAAAGTAACAGTTAATAATCGCCAATTTTCTCGGCGTGTTTTTTTCGGTGGACCCCCTCTCAACTCCTCTCTGAATTTTTTCAACCTCACTGGGCCGCCTCGTTTCGCCAATCTGTCGGGATTCACCGGCAGTTTTTCTGCCGCACTAAATTCCACTCGCTCTAATAAAAAAGTTTATCTGGCAAACATACGTCGCGCCGATAATAAACGCGATTCGCAACGTTCGGCATCCCACTAAATTTCACTGCGGCTCCAATTTTTGATTTTTTTTTTTTACCACTGGATCCTCTCTCCCACTTATCCACCTTACAAGCTTCACCACGAGCACTACCACCATCGCAACTAACACGGCAGTCAGTTACATTCGCGAAAATATTCCCCGACTATTGCGAAGCCTGCCAGCGTGGTTTTTGCGCATTTATTCCCAAGCGTTAGCAACAGGCAAACAGGCTCTTTTTCGCAGAGAGTTTCAGTCGGTGCCACATGCGTTTATGGAACGATTTCGACAGAGGATCGCGAGTGTTCTCGAAATTTGCGAAAAACACGCTGCTCGTAACTCCACGGAGTAGGATATTGTAGTAAAATTGCGACGACTATAATTATGCAGTTTTGCGTAACCGTGTATATTGTAACTCTGCCAATTCTCTTTAGATCATTAATAATGATAAGTAGACTGCAGCGTTTTCTGCAAAATGATATTGATGCTTAATTCTAATAATGTTGTTACAAAAGGCATTATATGATATATTCGATAGGTTGAATTATGTTGGTATTATGGTATAGTGTTTAAGGTCTTGGACTCGTAATTCAGAGATCGCGGGTTCTCGAATCCCATATAGAACAGAATGAGAAATAATTAATGACTAAAATTCGAAATCGCAATTCGAAGTGAAATTTATAAGTAAAGTAAGTTGGTTTGTAAATTCGTGGAAGGAAGAGAAAAACTTATCACGGTATTTGAGAATCGCAAGAAAAAGAGAAAAGGAGAAGCTTTATTCGGGTACTGAAAAAGTAGAACGAGAGAGAGAGAGAGAGGGAAAGAGAGAATATGTATATTCGAACGAGAAAGCATACGCACGACAATGTAGAATGTGTTGTAGTGGGGGCATTTAAGCACCGCGGAGAATTCAATTTGGAAAAGCGATATCCGTGCTTGCGTATCTCGGCTTCAATTTACCAGTCTCGAAAGGATCATGCTCCTGTTATGGATACTGCGGGATTCGACGCGAGCCCCATATCGCGTTGCCAATAGAAACCAGAAACCGCATCAGCCCTGAGGGCTAATAGACCCGAGCCTCTGTCGCGACACACACCTGCAAACAAGAGGAAACAAACGCAAACAAACACGAGCAAACACACTTGGGCTTATTTCGCTGAGGGAGAAACTTCCTAATGCGAAACAGACATCGAGAGATTCGACTACTTTGTTTTTTACTTCGAGAGTCTCATTGAGGATTTGAGGAATTCAGGGAAATTCAAGTGAATTTCCTAGTCAGGCCTTTGGATTGCTGTTCAGAAACAACTGATCACAGTCGAAACAGTAGAATTGAGAGAGAGAGAGAGGGGGGAGAGAGAGAGAGAGAGAAAGAGATAGTGGAGGATACCTCGAAAGTGGAGGATTTGCTACGGCAGTCTCGCGCGTCCAATCAAGTCGAATAAGTCGAGTGACAGTGGGAGAGAAGCTTGCAATCAAACCCCCTGGTTTAGAATCTCGCAATCAACTGGCTACCTCGAGCTTACAACAAAGAGAATAGGAGAGAGGAAGCATGGTCACTCTGTGCTCGCTTCATTTCCGGCGCGTATCTGCTACTGATCTCTTACTGATCAGCTAATTATTCTCACAAATGCATCCATCATTTTCACGCAAACGATTTTAATTCACGAAATTTTTTGCAAAAGAAAAACCCTCAAGATTTTTAAACTTGTCAATAGGCAGCTTGGTAAAAAAAATTGGGTTAAATTCATGAACGATATAAATTACACTTGTATATATGCCCTTTCGAAAAGTACATACAGCGTATGAAACATTTTCACGAATCTCTCCCAACGCGGTGATAGAATCATACGAAGCTTTCAGCTGAGTTCCTAAACTATTTATCATCCTGGCAATTTAAAAAAAGCAAACTCAAACTTCTTCTAAATTCAATTTACTTTTTAGGAGCAGGAAAAACTGCACTCAGCTCGGGTACAGAGTTTCTACTCTCTCTCTTTCTCTCTCTTTCTCTCTCTTTCTCTCTCTTTCTCTTTCTCTTTCTGCCGCAACGTTTGCGCGAACATTCTGTCAGTTCTGAGCCATTGTTACGCGCTAATAATAATCAAGCGCGCGTTTGAAGTGCTTGCATTGTTAATGAATCGTATAATTAGGTGCGCGAACCCGAGTTGAATTCGGGTTTTGGCGAATGTGGGTGGGATTTGAGGGTTGAAACAGTGCTGGTCATGCCAGTCAGAGCTAAATCTGCAGTTGGCTTTGCTGTGCCCCACGATAGAGGAATAGTCTGCAATAGATGGGAATTTTGGGTAATACTTAGTTCATGATAAATTCTCCTAAAAAATATTTGCAACTTTAATCATGGGAAATTTACCCCGTCTATAAATTTATTTCCTTAAAAATAATGATTTTCAATTTAACTTTCAAGATTAAAGAATCTTTTTCCCAATTTCTATAAGATTCAAAGAGAAATTGGAATTTTGTAATTGAAGAGAAAATGTGATGCTTCTTTGATCGAAGGATATGTTTGTTGACATGGATATGATATTAGGGAGGAATATATTATTTTGTAGAAAAGAATTTTTAATAAATTTGGCAATTGTTTTAATAATGATGCTATGGAATTATTGAAGTTAAATTCAAAATTTTGAGCCAAGTTCCGAGACCTCTCGATCGACGTATAATCGAGTATTCCTTCGCACACAAAGCTCTCGAAAGCCGGCTTCTGGACGCAGAGGTCAAGCTTGAAATTTACATGACCGGAGCGAAGGATCGGCCAGCTGGAAGAAACCACCGTTGAAAGCGGTTGCCAATGAATATTTCCCTTCTGTTTACCACGCAGTTGATTCGCGAAAAAATTTATCCGATGGTAATTGAAACCCATCACGCGTTCTAAAGGTTGATGGTAAATTACACGCATCTCGTCAAATAAGAATCTTTCTCTTATTCTTCTCTCTGTCTCTCTCGGTTTTTGTTTTCTTTACGAAAACGTGTCACTCCAGTGCCTTAGTTTCCGGTTTCCAAGCGCAGTTTCGCGGATGGTAGCTGGATTATGTGAAGTTACGAGAAGAGCTCGCGCGGCCACTTTCCGTGATTGCGCCTTCACTATTCTTCTCCAGGACTTGCACAGATTATTTACGAGTCTTCCCGTAGGCTCGTTGCAACTTCTCCTCTTCAATTCTCCAGTGTTGCTGGCAACATTTTTGCAGAATTTTTGCGAGTTTGTCCGCAGCTTGAATTAACGTACCGACTGTTTTCTTCTCGAAACTCTTCAACTTCTATATCCAAAATGAAATATCACAAAGAAAATGGGACTTTCAAAGTCTTGTACGAATACTTGATTCTCTTTTTTTTATTATTCTTCATAAATACAGAGATCCCTTAGAATTCTACAATAGTACAACTTCCATTAATTTGAAGTTATGTTTAATCTCTACCACACTGTTTATCCCATTTCAAAGAATTTTTCTTTATTCCTTTTCAATAATTTAACCATTCCCAAATACAGTTTCCTATTTTTTCTTGATATTTGTCCTAAAAAATCGTTTTTAATACTTTCACGAGTTTCAACTTCGAATCTAATAACCTCGTGTTGACGTAGGACACTGAGTCGAGCTAACAGTCTAACAACGAGCAAACACCGTTGCTCTTGCTCGCAACTCCCATTTACAAGGTCCCAAACAAGATCGAGGCAGGACATCGGGACACAAAGTAAAATTTAACCGTAACAGAAGGACTCTTTAGGTTCAGAGTGTATGTACTTGTTGCCGACGGTGGCGTTACCGGCAGTTTCGGAATTTCGTATTGTACCTATGTACCTGTTTAGCAAAGTGTTGACAATGTTTGGTCTGTACTTTAGTGTGCAATGTGCTTAGGTTGCAGAACTACGGCCACCTTTCCGTGATCTCCACTTTCCAATCAGCTAATTGAGCCTCCTTGTTTCGATGGCGATTTCGCCTTGTCACGCTCGTTGCCCGGGTGATTTGTTGATGAAGCTTTGGTGTAATTAATGAGATGGAAACGCTGCTGGTGATGAGACGATGAACGCAGGATCTAGCTGATCTTTGAGAGAATTAATTAAACCTGTCGATCATGATAATAAGCTCATAAAAGCAACCCTTTCAAGTAATATTTTTATTATTATTATCTACTTGGCATAAAGTTGCAAAATAAAATCTTGCAAAATGCAATTACACGTTGATGAGATTTGAAAAATATCAAATTCCACTTGAGCGCTATCGAATTTCTGGGGCGAGTACCGAGCGCATAAGTAGGAAGAGTAAAAAGCAAAAGAGGTCTCGAAAGCAACATTATACTGGAGCTTTGAGAGGAAAGCCGCTCTTGGCGGCTAGACGAAAAAGCCAAAAGACTGTCAAAGTGACGGTTTAGGACGCGGAGTACTAGGAAGAGGAAAAGGAGAAGGGGAGGAGGGGAGGTAGTCAACGTGGTTTTGGGGGCTGATGCGGTTTCCCTCGGTAGTTGACATGCTGCCTTGGCCGCTTAACCTGCGGTCGCACCTGTCGATTTCACGTAGCAAAAACCTGCTACCAGACGACCACGAACCACTCTCAAGTTTGTTGCGATTTCGACTTCCTCGCAACTTCGTTTCTTGGCCAGAACTGTTCCAACAGGAACTTGGTTCAAATAAATCGTCCGTTCTACGACTAGCAGTCCTTCTCTTAATTCAACAGTGATTTGCACTTGAAGCGAACTCAAATTTCTCACTGACGACTTCTTCGCTACGCCTCGAAGACAAGCGGTGGAATAATCAGCTTCACCATCCGATCTAAAACTCTCTTGGTCTCATTTTCAGTTAGAAATCCATTGAAAATTAGTTTCTGCATTAGTTTATTATTCTCTGGAATTTTTCTTCTAACATCCGTCCAAAATGATGGTTTTTAGTTATTAATGTTAACTAAATTTTCTTAAATAGATCGATCTACTTTTTTTCGATATTCTGAATGCTGGGGGTAAGACGAGTTCGACGAGCTACGATAAAGGGCAATTGGGGGTAGTTTTCTTTTCTCTTAAATATCTCCTAAACAATTAGATTTGGAGAAAAATTTCTTTAACGAACGTTGCATGGTATCGATGAGACTATCGTTTGGTGTTAACGAATCTTTCAAATATCAATTGTTCCCATTCGACATTCTTACTGACTCACCCTGTATATGAGCGATTCCACGCCAAATGATCACAGTTCATTCACACTTGGTCCCCGATTTTTTTTAAACTTCACAGATTTGTAGTCCTTGTCGAATCCTGTAAAATGCTTTTTTCCGTTCCTCGATATCGTTATTAGTTTTTAAGTTATTTAACTGCAAAGTTTGGGATCAACTTTTTTTCAAAAATTAATAACTCGACAACTAATAAAGATACCAGGATGTGCGACCCGGCGTTTTACGCGGAAATGTTCAAATTTTAATAAAAAAATTACTTCGTGTTGGTACAACCTTAATAACAACATTTATTTCTATTTTGTAACTATTTATTGAGGTTGTACCAACACGAAGTATTTTTTTTTATTAAAATTTGAACATTTGGCCTGTGATCATTTGGCGGGGAATCGCTCATATCGAGCCGATAGTTAACTGGGTGAAGAAGAAAATTATTTTTAGTTCTAAACTCGAAAGAGTTTTGTTGGATTAATCGCTTCAGAGACACATTGAAACACGATGCTCGGTAGTTCTCTCCTATATTTCCATAGAAACGATTGAAAGTGATGCCTGAAACAATCCTCGGTCGAAAGTCTAAGAGAGAAAGAGAGAGCTCACCCATAACATTCACCGATCCAACAAGAACCATCAAAACTTCGCTGACTGCGATATCCAGCGGTGGAGAGCCGCTCGAAATACGACAAGAAACAGCAGCCGCGCGTTCACTCTACTAATTGTCGGCATAATGAAGAAACTTGGAAGGGATCGGAGTTATTTCGACTGGTGCACCTGTTCGCCTCGTTATTCCAAAGGCACCTTTCTCGTCACTGTCGCCTTCGAGTAATCCTTTCGTGGCGAACCAACGACGAATCCTCCCCCCCTCTTCTCCTTCTCTTACTTTTCTTTGTTAGTTAGACAAATCTCGCCAGAGTACATATTTTGAAGCTTGGCGTCGCTAACAAGCGAGTCGTCGAGCTGTTGAACGAGTTAATCGAGCCGAACTACCGCCAACGGAAACCAACCATGGCCTTATTCCTCGAGTCAAGAGAGAGTTTTTGGTTTGTGACGAGGATTCTGACTTTCAGAGTTTTAGCGATAATGGTCTTGTTGTCGTTGGTTTCCTTGTTCGAGTGGTCTTGACGGATATTTCCAGCTTATTTCATCCAAACTTCCATGGTTTTACCCCTCATCGAAGAATATATATTTTACTTCAAATGAACTAGAAATACTTAACAATCCTTTTTTACCAATTTTCCAATTACATATTATTCCAGAAATCCACTAGTTCGTTTTTCCTCCTTTATTTTTGTTTGATGAACAAAGAGATGGGAAAGAAATTCTGAGACAAAGGATTAAGCTGCCTAATTGAAATTCCAGGGACAAAATACAGATATTTTATGAGGATTGAATTTCCACGAATTTCTCTAAAGAAAAAATTCTGTAGAGGATTTTTCTATGGGAATCAGAGTAAAGTAGCTTGGATACTTCGTTACAACGCACCAAAACACGCATGTGCAGATTATATCCATCCGAATCAAGCCGATCAGGATTTTTTCAAAGCCTCATATTTCCAGAATTACGCCATGCGTCGATATAAAATAAAAGCCTGAGTTGTTAGGGAGGGGGTCAATTAAGCCGCAGACCGGAATTCAGAGTTGTCGACCGCGCGAGGTCGCCACTGGCGCGTTCGCACAGAGAAGAAGAGTGGGGGAGGGAGTTGTTGGGTATCGAGATTAAAACAGGAACGTTTTGCGCGTGACCCTCGGCGATAGATGCGATTCATAATCCTTCGGTAGGTCGAAATCCCTAGCATTCGAAATTCCTCTCGATTCACCAATGATATTTCTCTACACTTGTAGAACTATACTCGTTAACTGGAATCCAGGAAACTGAGTATCCCTGCGATGCTAATCGTCCCAGGCGATTTTCGATTCCACTCGAAAAGACTGCGATTAATTTTACGGCCGAAATTTGTCTGGTGGTCGACATATGCAGAGAAAATTGCTCGCGAATTTAATTAACCTGCTCAATGATGCACCGTTCATTTGGCTGGGTTGAGTCCTCGGCAGCATTAACGAATGAAAATCTATTAATTAAGCGCTCCACGCGTAATTCCAGGCCACGCGATCGGCCTCTCGAAGCCGCGCGTAATTGGGGGATGAAAATTTTACAGTCTTGCCCAGTTTACTCTCTCTCTCTCTCTCTCTTGGCCTCTGCTGGGATTATTAACTCGTTGTAACGTACAACACACCCTTCCCCGAGGTCAACCTGATGTTTGCACTCGCTCAGTTTTTCGCTTGAATCACTTTACTTCTTGCCAGATACGTATTACATTATCGTATTGAGTTTCCCGATAGACTACACTTGTTTTCCCAGGGTTTTCCCAAACATCATTTGTATTATTACACCCCTTTCAAGCATAATTCGATTATATTCTTTAAAAACACCATTTCAACCATATCAGAAACCGGATTAATTTATTGAGAAAAGAATCAGAATATTTCTTCAAGGTGGAAAAAGTTTGAGAAAGTTTAAGTTGGAGAAAATTGTCCAAGAATTCTCGAATAAGTCTCGTATCTTCCTGGTATCGTTTCTCATCATTCTTTTACTTCATCCTCCTTCGACGTGGACCAGCTTCTCTGTTTCTTCATTTCTAGTCGGCAAGCGAGAATACTCACCGTGTTGCTCGACTTGACGTGCCCTCCAGTGTTCCTCACTCCCCGAGCTAGTGGTACATTACCCACACGCAATCGCAGGATGCACTCGTGATGATGGCTTCGGGCTAGAAAGCTCGCTACTCGAGTATTGGTACGCAGGATCGCAGCAATTATGAGCCTCGAATGCTCGGTACCATGGAACAATGGTATATCAGGTCAATGGGGGAGCTGGTGAATTAATTCCGTGGTTTTCCTTTTTCCTCGGTTTTTTTTTTTATTTCTCACCCTACCATTTATCCATTTTTATTTCCTTTCTTGTATCAGTGTCAAACTTATTAGCATTTCGCATCCCATTTTACATTCTCCTTCCATTTGAACATTAAATTATCCATTGAATGTTTAAATTTTCGATTTTAATTATCACCGTTGATTAAACGAACTGATTTTGATTTTAAGATTCTGGTTGTAAGAATATTAATTATATATAGAAATCAAACTATTTAGATCATTATTTCTTGAGTGTCAGTTACGGAAGATGGAAAATAATTTGTCAGTCAAGTTTGAGATGACTATACCTCGAAATTGCATCTTAAGGAAATCCGTAGAATAATTATATCCAGCTAAACGGTAACCACAGGAACACATTAATCGAGCTCTAAACGCACCCGGTTCATAAACGAGAAGAGAGAAGTACACGAGACCACCCTACCCTCGAATTCAGGGTGCAACAAGCTAAGCGAAAAAGTTAAGCGAGCATTTAATTACCACTCGCCAAGCGAGTGCGCTCTGCGTTTTGCGTTTTTACCAGGGTAATTAGTACGACTCGCTACTATTTCGAGGACGCCAGTACGATTTGTACCAACCTCGTCTGGTTTCATGGATGGAGACTCCAGTCTCCCGATAGCAGACATTTGATCTTCAGACTGATAATTATCCCGATACATTCGCCTAATCGAAGAAACGCAACGATTCTCAAAGGTTTGCTAACGAAGTTCGAAAGGGGTAAAAGTGAGTAAAGAGTTGAAATCTTCTCTTTTTTCAATTTTTTATTGCTATGGAATGGGTAAAGGATTGAAGATCAGAATTAAAGAGAGTATTAAGGTTACTCTACTTGGCTGTTCCTTCCGAGGTCGAGATCTAGTAGAGAGAGAGAGAGAGAGAGAGAGAGGGGTGGGGGAAACTGACTGAAATATTCACTCGCTCATAAGACGAAGCCAAGTGCATCTGGTATGGTTCTGTGTTCACTGGCGTCCAGGGATCCAAGAGATTATGGATTAATGTTCGTATCTGACAGTAGGGGACTTAAGACGACAGCCTCCGAGATCCCTTCTCAATTAATCGAATTCCACGTGTCGAGGAGCTTAACAGCTTCCTCAAGTTTTACCCTCTCGAGAGATCCTTCTAATTAATGAATAAAAAATCATTTTCGAAAATTTATCCTAATTTTCAAATCTCCCTACTCTTCTCTCACCTTCTCTATCCAACGATTCGATTCTGGCATTCGAAATTTACCTTCGGAAGAAATTATCTTCCGGATGATTTCGAGTCATCGGTCAATTGTCAATGATGACAGATCACAGATTTAGGACGATTCTTCAGTGCGCGTTTGATTCCCTTGATAATCTAGTCAATTCCCTCCTGGATCCAGGATTCGCTTTACCATTGGAGAAGGGGAGGGGGGGGGGGGGCTGGATCATTTTACCGTTTCAACTGGAGTCAATACTCCTATTGTTGGTTGGCTCGCAGGTAACGAGGGGGCAATTTTTGCGCGACCGAACAATGTCTCGCATTAGCGCATTGTACGTCACGCGACACGCAATCCACCTATGCTCCTGGTAATCGATGCCGTCGCCGCTGTCGATTTCCATCCTACCATCTCTTCCCCCCTCTTTTCCTCCCCCTCCCCCCTTCCCTCAATCCCCAGCGATCTACTTTTATCTTCTCCGACAATGCCACTAGTCGATTGATCCGATCGAATCACGAATGCTACTTGATAGCTCGTAAAAAGTGGATTTACCGTGTCTGTCTACCTGTCTACCAATTCTACTGCGAGATCTTTAACACTGGAACTAGCGACGATTGATTCAACACGATTCCAATTGTATCCGAAAAACATTGGAATTATTTCTGAGGCTCCAATGGGTTTTGTAAAACTTTTTTTAAATTCTAAGTATCCTTTTTGTTGTCCTTTTACAATGGTAACAATTGGAACGAGTAGAGATCGAGAGACAGAGGTCCGAAGGAAAACAAGGCGGGGGTCGGTAAACTAGTGAAAAACAAAGCCAAACACCTTCGCAAATCGACACTAAAGTTGATCAAAATAGTATGTGTGTATTTGTATGTTTGTTCTGGTGAGAAGAGTACAAAGGATTCTACGACTACTTAGTAAACAGTGGTCGATCCTTTGACACTCGAACTTATTTGTCTATGCAAATCGACGACCACTGGACACTCTTTTCCTCTTCTCCATTGTTTTAACCATTTTCCTAGTGTTCTCGTTTTCACCACTAGCCACTCAATTCACGATTCGTTTCGTCTCGCAACCGCAAGGAATCTGTCGAACAATTGGTTATTGGTTGCCCGGTTTCATACACATTCGACTGTAATGATTAAACGGTGAGAAAATACTTGTAACGCGAATCCTTGAGGCCCGAATATCAATTAGAGTCATATTTCGTAATCAATGCGTGCCTGATCGCTCGCTCGCGATATTAATCGCGGAGAAGCAAATTCGTGCTTCTAATTGCACGATACTGAATGCATCGTAATAATTGGAAGCTTGTACTTTGTGGTGGGATACTGCTGATACTGATTCCTTTTCGAATCGATATAATTATTCTGTTTCAAAGTTCCTTTGATCCAATAATTTTTCTTCTTTTTTTACTGTCCCAGTGATCTGAATAATTTCGAAGACTTTTGCAACTCCCTTCAAACTTCAAATTTGTATCATTTTTTGAAGGAAAATTTCAAACTATTTTCTGGACCAAAAATCCAATGATAAACATGAAATTAAGAAGAAAATTTGTTAACGAGGAGTACAAAATATGTTTTTGAACTTTTTTAAGAGAGAATTAAAATGTAATTGAATAAACAATGTGGAAATAAGGACGAGAGTCTAAATAACAATTGCAAATCGAAGATAACTCTAAGTATAACAATTTTGCATATACCGAAAACGAATAGCGACTGATAAGAAGGGAAACAAGGGTTTCGAAGTGGTAGTTTGCGGAAGGTAGAATGATTAATTTCTTGGAGGAGAGACTGCATATTTTACACACGCGTTAACTCGACGCAGAGGGAACTTAATTTCGAGTGGATTCCATTATGCGTTTCGTTTATTAGCCAACGCAGTGGCTACCTTTTATTAGACCACACATCCTTTGGGGAATTCCAACCACCATCATCACCACTACGAATCTTGCTACCCGCAATCCTATGCAATTAACTCCACTTCTTCCTCTTCTCGCCAGTGTTTTCCTTCCCAGACTCTAGATTCGCAAACTGTGATTCACGATGGTGTCTTGTAATATACCACTTCCATTTTTACCCTCAATAATTTCATGCCTCATTAACAATGAACACTCGTACGAATAGTAATGCAGGTCAATCAATGCCGAAATTCATCTGAATAATGACACTGGTGGTACATGAATTAATAGAGCATGATAATAATTAGAATAACGAGCTAATCTGCTTTTCATTTAGCAACAGTGAAACTTTGCTATATAAATTATAAATAAAAGTCTTCAATTAACTTGTCTTCAAAGTATTGTAGAAATCAACTTAAGATTCATATCTCTTGAAAAAATTTGAATTTTTTTATCTGAATGCGAATTATAATTATTCTAGTGAATGATAGTGAATAGTTATTTTTATAAACTTTTCTATTAATTCATGGAATTCTTTAAAACCTCATTGGAATTACAGCAGGTAATTTCATCGTTTTCCTCGCTCAGCTTGCATGAATTTATCGAAGCTTCGCCGAGCGAGTGCGAATGTTGCACTGGCAAATAAATTATCCTGTTACTCGGTTTCTCGCGTGATTCTAGCAATGGGTTAAAGTCCCACTGTTTCGTGACCGCGATTCCTAAAAAGTGCGTGCTACTGTTACCAGAGATCTATCGCGTTGTTCGATAAGCGTACGTTACGCCTGTTGTTTCAACCCTTTTTCTAGAATAAAACCCCTTTTTATATCCAACTAATCGACAATCAGATAGTCAACAATTTCTTTTTTTTAAATACATAATAATACTCCCAGGAACAAATATTCTTAACAAAGTTGCATTTTTCTTGATATAGTATTTTCAGTAATAAATGCATAACAGATCGGAGTTTTTTTAAAAATAATATTCACGGTAATAAATGCGTAACAAGGAGAAAGAAATTATGATAATTGAAGTAGAATTGTTACTAGAATGGCAATGAGTAGATTCTTAGGGTGATTTCCGAAAGCTTCGCCCGTCGGATCGTTCGGCTGAGATATGATTGATCCTCCAGGAACTTTTGGGATAGGAATGACTAAGTGCTCCGTCAAATTTTTCCAAAAAGCCATTCTCTCTGGTAGGAATGAATTTTCTACAGTTACATCGGACGATCTTCCGAATCCAATTCGTAGATACTCTTGATTCTCCTTATAGTTGGGCCATTTTGGAATCGCCCATGCACGTGGTACCCTAGAAAAAAATTTCGTTCCCCATTCACCTAATTTCCAAATTATCAATTTAGTTAATGATCCCCTCACAACTATAACAATTTAATTATATTCTCAATATCAAAGATTCGATTACAAAATTGAGGCTGCGATAAAAAAAAGTAGTTGTTAATTTAATTGCAATTGAATTTCAATTAAAAGTAGTCTAAATTAATTTCTTTTGAATTTGCTACATTATTAAAAAGACAATTTTAGGAAATCGCGGAGATTCGAATTGGGAGGAAGTGAATTAAGGTCATGCGAAACATTGGCAGCATCGGATTGCTCGTATAATCTTACCCGTCAGTCGCGAAACTCGCCCACATCTCGGTCATTATATTTATTATGGTCGTGTCATCCTCGGTGTTGTGGAGCATCTGGTCGCTGAACAGTTTATTCAATATCGGGAACAAGTAATTCAGGTCGTCACCGTGAGTAATACCTGGAACAATCATACATCGATTGTTTATTAAACCTTTTGAACTCGATTCACCCTATAACGAGACACGAAAATATCTCCACGAATTAATATTTACCAGTTCTATTTTCTTACGTTTCTACTTCTACAATTTGATTTCAAACAGTGAACCTACTTGAAACACTGATTTAAGAAGATTCCCGAGTGCTAAAGATTAGGAATGTTTAATTGATATAATTTGAGATTTATAGGAAAAAGATTTAATCTAAAGAATATTGATATTAAATTGAAGATTTTGAGATTTGTCAGAAATCTATTATAATTAAAGGAAAATATATATTTGTAATTGGTTTTTGGATTCAATTTTTATATCTTACCATATCTGACTGGAACTCCAGATTTGAACGTGTAAGAGAATGTTCCCTCATAAGCGAAGAGGAAGAAGTAGGAACTTGAGTCCATAAGTGCTGACTGATACTTGAGTGCTTGATAAACTGGCCAAATTATCAGGGCATCTCCAGTGAGCTAGTGAGAATTCCAATGATTTCCGACAATTTTTAACAAACAAATCTTCGCGACTAGAAGATGAAGTATTGAAATTGTATAAATTCGAACCTCGGTAACGTTTTCCCTGAGTCGTGCAGTGGCATTGCCAGCGAAATAGAAATCTTCGACAAGAGTCGCGAGAGCACTGGAATTCCTAATGAATTCTTGATACTCCAACATATATGGCAAGTAAAGCTCGAAATTATTTGTCAACTCGTCCTCGACTTGGTTGTCAGTATAGAATTCTATAAACAGTGTTCAAGATCACTCTGAATCATTCTACCACTTTTTTTTCAACGATGAAATCATTTTTTTGAATTCCTCTGAGGAATTAAATTCCAGGTTACCTAGAATCTTAATTAATCCTTCGTCCTCGACAACTCCGATTATCCAAGGTATATCGCGGAAAAGTTTCTCTTTTATCACGTTTATCGGATACATTGTCACTAGAGCATCTTCCGATTCTGGCTCCACCGTTGGACCAAACGTACAATAAGGATTTTCTCTCCAAACTCTCTACAATTCAATAAAAAACACCCCTAATCAAGTTCCAATTGTACCTAATTCTTTTTTAAAACTGAAATTACATATAAAATAAAATTATTGGAATAAAATTGAATTAAATTAATCCTTACGTAATACGCGATTAATTGAACAATCCTTTTGGCAGATACGTTTCTCATACACTTCATTGTTTCCTCGTCTTCATCGACTTCGTCATTGGCATCTATATAGTAAACGTCATCTTGATTCTCATCGCTGTTATAATCCTCCAAAGTCTCGTTACTGATCGTTTCGTTGCTTCCTTCGACTCGGCATCCGAGAATCGATGCCATTTCCAAAGAAGCTTCTCGCAAAGCACCAGTCGTATGAACTCCCCAAGGAGTAGTAGCTGATGCACTGTGCAAAATATATCTGTGGAACAATCCTTCAGTTTTGTTCGTAAGAGCTAATAGATGAGTAACTACTGCTCCAGCACTTTGTCCAAAAAGTGTCACTGAATTTGGGTCTCCATGAAAGTTTTCAATATTATCATGCACCCAATGCAACGCTGTCAACGTGTCTTTTAACCCGTAATTGCCTGGTGATGCTTTATTGCCAGTCGAAAAGAATCCTATCAAATAAAAAAGATTAAAGTTTCTTCTTTTTCGAGCTAATAATATTCCTGGCTGAATAATATCAATTAACAGAATAACAGTAGTAACAAAACAGCTTAACATAATTCAGTGAAAATAAACAGTGACGATGGACAATGATAGATCAACCCCTCTAATGGCAATATTAATAATACTAATGGAACAATGCAACTGGCTACATTATCATCATCATCATCATCATTATTATCATCATGATTTTCTCTAATCAAATTTAGAGTCCCTATAAATCACGAGTGAATCGAGAATGATTGACAGTGTCTGTCGTACCGAAAGCATTCAGCCGATAGTTAAGGGTGACCAGGATGACATCCTGATCCATGAAGTAATCAGGAGCAAACTTGCTACTGTCGCTGCTTCCAACGTTAAATGCACCACCATGAACGAAGACTAAAACCGGAAGTTTAAGTTCCTTGTCGAGATGCTCCGAGACCTGTGACAAGTAGTATTATTTTCCTCTTAGAATCCTTATTTTCCCATAGCGGGGGGGCGAACCAATTGTTAACCGGCGACGATGCCCAGCCGAGATAATGGTAGCGTGCTAGAATTTAGCTGTTATAAGCTAGGGAGAACCTTGACTCGTTTAGATTTAATTAAATCGCGAGTTGGCCTCGCGGCCTAATCGAGCTCAAGTTTCTTTCCGAGATGCGAATGCGTTGTTTCGACATGGGAGTCGGATGCCCACCGGAATTTCGCTGTCAACAAGCGTATACCGGTAAAGGTGGATACTGGACTGTTGGGCATGATGCCTTATTTTGGTTCATCTGTTCACGTAACTTGAATTGATCGAGCTATTAAATTGTTACAGTATTATTGGAATGATTAAAAAATTGTCCTATTTTCGTTAATAAGTATAGAACTGTACAATACGGTGGAATGTAGAGCCTGAAATGTGACGGATGGTTGTACGAATATAAGCGAACATTTTCTGTTATTCTAGTTGAAGATTATTTCATTTCAATTTCAATTTGGGTTTAAATTCGAATTTGAGTTTGAGTCTGAGTTTGAACTTGAATTTGAGTTTGATGTTGAATTTGAACTTGAATTTGAGTTTAAGTTTGAGTCTCAGTTTAAAACTTGGATTTGAGTTTGAACTTGAACTTGAATTTGAACTTGAATTTGAGTTTGAGTCTGAGTTTCGATTTGAATTTGAACTTGAATTTGAGGTTGAGTCTGAGTTTGAACTTGAATTTGAGTTTGAAGTTGAATTTGAACTTGAGTTTGAGTTTAAGTTTGAGTCTCAGTTTAAAACTTGGATTTGAGTTTGAACTTGAACTTGAATTTGAGTTTGAACTTGAACTTGAATTTGAGTTTGAACTTGAATTTGAGTTTGGATTTGAGTCTAAGTTTGAACTTGAATTTGAATTTGAACTTACAATGAATACCGATGCTATAAACATCGAAATCGTATTAAATTTTAATAGTGACTCCGTTGAAAACATCAATTGATTTCTTTTAAAAGAAAATCTTCCACTATTCTAGTTCAACTATTTACAAGGTTCTGTCAATTAAAGGCATAAAGCCATCAGCCAGATATGGGTCTCGTGCCGATCAACGTGTTAAGTGACGCTCCAAAGGTGGTTTCTTGGTCTAAAAAAAGAACTTACCAATGGAACGAAGACATTGAGATATAGACAATCTTCGCTTCCTATAATATTTCCTTTCGTGTCAAATTGGGCACACATTAAACTGTCGCTTAACGCATAATACGGAGTGTCCCACGTTAAGTTCCATGCGACTGGACTCTGAAATTGGTAAAATTTTACTCACTAATATTTCTTAAACTCATTACACACATACTATTCTCCCACGATACACGAATGCATACACAACAAAATATAACCAATCTAACTGTATTTTTCAAATATAAATTCCGCAGCAACTATATCACTCGCATATCTTTAAAACTATGTAGTACGGAACCACTGATAACGAATTTGTCAATATTTATGTGAAGTCCAGGATTTTCCATGAGATTATTGGAGTTCGTTTAAGAAGCTCGTTTTTTTCCTAAAGATCTTTGTACTTGATATAATCGTTGCATTAATGAACATTGAAGAATAGCGTTGGATCGGTCGATTGTTTAATCCAGTAAAAGAAAACAGAAAAAAAAACAAAATACTTTTGTAAATTTTAGAAAGATTGGGAGGAAAATGAAACATACCCTAAATCTGAGCTGACCCAAGGGTGGATAAGCGTATGGGATCCCAAGAAAATTCGCAACGAGTCTCCCTCTGGCACTTTGCGTCAGTCTCCCTTGAATCACACCGAATTTCGTATCAACCTTTACCGAGGTAGAACTTAAAGCTTCTACAGTCACCGAAAAAAATAGAAATTGAAGAAAAATTAAAACTAGTAGTTTCTTTCCGCGAAGAGCTGTTACTCGTTCCATTTCTAGTTGTCGACTCTGCGAATGGTTCGCGAATGATAGTGTCGTTCCAGCCACTGCCAAAGCGTCCAATTGCATAATTCTGACGAGTGTTGTGTGTGCCGCGTGTACCACGTGTTCCTCGCAACGCTGTTTGCCGAAGCGTGCTTTGTCATGTTTCACTTGTTTGTCGAATCGTGAGAATGTGAAGCGAGTAACTGATAGTGAGAGTGGCGGGGATTATAGCGTCGCTGGATCTGGTTTTTTAAAGTTCTTTGAGTTCGACTGAGAAAGAGAGAAAGAGGGAGAGAGAGAGAGAGAGAAATCGTAAGTTTGTACAAGTTGGAACCTCCAGTTAAAGGGAGGAAGTTTGTGTATGGGGTGGTAGCTCAGATTTATCGGATGGCAGAACTTGGTAATTTTCTGATGCTAATTAAGGGTGTCGAGAAACTTATGCCATTTCTAGTTCAGAAATAACATCTGACGCGGGCCTCTTGCCCGTTGCTCTCTTCAGGACCAAGTAGAATATTCCTTGTCAAGTATTCGCCCTCGTACATTCAACAGTGAATTCTCGGCTTCGAAGTAGAATGAATTGTTTAATTAAATCTTTGGCCTCACTTCGCCAAATGGTTTATAGAAATTTCTTAATTAGTTATTAAGTTCCTAAGAATTGATTTTCTTCCATGAAAGATACATTTGAAAAATTCCCCCATCTTCGTCATTAACATAATTATTAATTTAAAGAGAAACAAATTCTCCCTAACACTTTTGCCAAATGCTTCAAACTATTTTTCAAATCGTTTTTACGAACAAATAATTCCCCACACACATTTTTCAAAAAGAGATCAAAGTGCAGAGTGCAATCTTCGAAATTGCCTCCTCGAAAAGAAGTCAATGCGCGCAACAATTCCGTCGAGACTAGTCGCACTATCGTCATCCGGTTCTCCCAGTAACTGTTCGCGATGGTCACGAATGTTAAGTGGAGGTAATTGCGAGTGCATCTTCGCGTGACGCGTTGCCACTGCTGCGAGAGAAAATAGGCGAGAAGCTCGGAACAACTCTTTGAGTTCTCACAATTTTCGCACAACAAAGGATACTCGTGATCCAATTTCTCTATTTTTTTCTCTCTGTTTTTTTCTTTTTTAACTCTACTAATCCTTTAATTTTTCCCCGACTGCGTTTCGCTATGCAAAAGTAGAAAACCGTGGAGATCCAATGTAATTTTGTCTCTTGTTTTTAATATGCTCCCGCTTGCGATGCACTCGAAAATTTCATATTCCTGTGTAATTCTATGCGGCAGTAGCCACCGTAATCCCTTTGATTTTTCCTCTCGCATACCGTAACGTTTATCAAATCTCTCCTCCTCCAACCCCTTCCATTTCCATCCTTCACGCGAAATCTGTTTAGTTGCTCGCTGAGAAAAATTCCCTTCGCGATTAAAGTCCGCGTTTCTCTGTCTCTTTGTCGTTGATTTTTGCAAACATAACAAATTCCGCGGACGCACACCGGAAAAAATTGTTCTGGAATTAGGTGAAGTCGCTGGAAAATTGCCTCGCCTGCTGATTTCAACGTTATTAACAGTTTAATTGGGAGTTTTGTGTGCGAACGTTTAAACCGCAAATGTAGTTTCGCAAAAATATTGTATTATTTTACGTGAAGTTGTAAATTAAGGAAAATTGATCTATCGCTAATCGTTAGATTAAAAATAATTATTAGAAATGAGATTGAATTGAAAAGAATTCTCATATTTATTATATTCGTTAGTTTTATTAACGATATTTCTTTAAAAATTGATCATGAATTATTATGAATAATTAGTAGAAGAGTAAACGATAGGAGAATGAATTACAAGAGGAAAATGTTATAACAAGTTGTACCGTTAATTCGAGTATAATAGTCTAGTTGAAAAGGAAACTCAACTGTCAATTTAGGGAGAATTTTGGCGGCGAGTGGTTGAATTCGTATGTTGGTGTGACTGCTACCTGGAGGGTGCGGCATAGTTCGAGGGTGGCACTGGCACATGTGGGTCTCTAATGTCTATTTGCCTGGGTCGACTAATTGCACGGGCTATGCATCACCGCGCGACAACGGCCCCGGGTGAATTACTGCTTGGTGGATTGCTTGGTGGATTGCTTTATCGCTTTTAACGATGTCCTCTTTACCGTTCCGCCTTGGCTTCTCTTGTGCCTTCTGTGGGTGGCTCCCTCTGGAATCACTGTCACTTGCTCCTTCTCTTGATTTCTTCAACGTCCGCAGAAGGTTGGCAATGTTTCAAGAAAATTCTGCCAGTTTCTCAATATATACCTTCAACTTAAACCTATTTCATTTCTTTGCCAACTTACAAGAATATTAATTCACTTTTTTCTTATATTTCTTTTATTCTTTTCACTTCCTACCTATAAAATTTCCTCTACTAAAAAAGGTTCCTTTAATTTCACTTTGATAAAATTCAATAAATATTATTAAATATTCAGTAAATATTCGATAACTATTTTGATAAAGTTCAATCAGTATCTTTAATTTTTCTAATTGCAACTTTTGTTCGAACCTAGAGAATATTTGATTTTTTTCCGATCAGTCGTGAAAATTCCGTCGATCTCGGTGATTCGAAGGATTTCGGCAACATTAATCACAATATTTAATACTCGCCATCGGCCAATTCCCCATAATTCCCCACAATCCCTTCGGAATCGCGGCAAATTATAATCGCGGGAATAAAAGCAGTTGGAATACGTTGCATTCGGAGTGGAAATATTGATATATATATATGTATATATATATATATATATATATATAGAGGTTCGCGTGTATTCTTCGCAGGATGCATACGAATTTTCGTATAGCGTTTATTCGCGCTTCCGGCCGTCGAATCGTGATCCGCCGATGGCAGAATAATCCCGACGATATCGAGTCGCCAACGTGAAAAACAATGGGTTAAAGTATCGGGCTTTTCGCTTAATGCAACCTGCACAATATGCTTTATTGTTTTTATTCGATTCGAGCTAGCCCCTATTGATGCACATTGATACTTTGATCCACGTGTATATACTACACACACACACATATATATATATATACACATGGATATCCTACCCAGTTCCATTTGTTTCCATGGGAAGAAGAGCTCAGCAGAGCCGATGCTAGTCGATCGCTATTACCAGAGAAATTAAATCTCTTGTGGTACGTGCGGTGACAGCTTCATTGCTGATGTTTCACTCGGAACATTATAATATCGATTTGTCTCTGCTTTATTTCCGGTTGCTGCAATTTTTCCCTCTACGATTCAATCTTTTTGTTCTTTGCAGGATATAAATTAAATCACGTAAATTTTAGATTTAATCCTTTTTTATTTAATTATGCTTCTACAAGTCATTAATATTATTGTTACTATAATACAGTGAGTTAATATAATTTTTAAGTACTTTTTCTAGTGTTTGAACAAGACAAATATTAGCAGAAACATTTCAATTGAGTTTTTATTTTATCTGCCAATTTCCTGAGATATAAAAACCTCATTCTATCGCCCCTTCGCATTCAATTCTCTGCGTATAATAATCCCTGGACACCGGAGCCCCCTAAAATTGCATAACCCTCGCTCACAAGCGTCAAACTTTCTGGAAAACCTCCCTCTCACAAATATACCCTTAACTTTCCTCCTGGAAAAATTCGAAGTTGACATACTTAGGGGCGAGGAGGGGGAGGGGGGAGGTCAGAGCTGGGTGGCAGAGTGGCCAGTACCCAAGGGATTACTTTCGCGAGCGCAAGGAGCGAGTCTTCCAGAGGCATTAGAGCATTCAGGGGTGAAATATCATAGTCACACCCTTGAATAATACATAATATCTTCTCGGAAGCTAGCTACACTGGAATCTCGTTTATCCAAGATATTCCTGATCTAACGTTTTCTTTATTAATCCCCAATAACAAAAGTTAAAGAAAAGTCGATCATCGATTAGACAGGGTGTAAATTAGCTATTAAATCAAACTTTGAGGGATGATTCTCTAAGTTAGTTCTTTATTAACATTTTTAACTTAATGAGAGAAAAATTTTTATCACAAGATTTATAATGTATTAGAAAGTTAAAAATATCCAATTGAATAATCATTGTGAAATTATATCTCAATTCTTGTAATATGATTAATTGTCAAACTCTTGGAAGATGATTTGTTAGGAAAGGGTAGAATAATCGCCAGTTTCCACCGATTTCCATGATTTTCTCGATTCCAGCAAATATTCTCGTTTGCTCGAGTTCTTGCTTGGGGTGGGGAAGTTGAGCCGCATCGAGTCTGCTGTCGACTGCGAACGTCCTTCCTAGTCACTCCCTTAATTCACCGTGGCAGTCTTAAGTTGCTTGCCGGCAAAAAGGCAGTCGCCTTGAGGCGTTTATGTGCCAGCAACAAGCGAGAAACTGGTGGAGGCGGCGAAGGCGCGGTGCTTTCAAATTCTCCTCTTCCTCTTCCTCCTCTTTATCCTCCTGTTCCTCTCGACACCGCGCAAGCGAGCGCGCGAGTGATGCATCGCCCCGGGAGATTAATGCATCGTGGTGCACGGTTTGTTAGAGTGAATAACGGCCGACCGCAATAATGATATTGCCATTAACCTGTCCATGAAAGTTTCGTTTCGAAGGGAATCTGGTTCCATGGCCCGTCGCACTTGGCTTCGTTTCCAGTGGTCTTCCGGAATTCTGCTTTCCATTAGCCTCCAGAATTCAGTATACCGATTTTTTTTATTGGAATTCTCCTTTTTTTACAAATTATCGAATGTTTTGAATATTTTTATGTCAGTCCTGCATTGATCGATTGATTAATTAATTAATTAATTAATTGACGTAAGATCCGAGTTGGGCAGCCCAAAGTATATCTCACTATTCAAGTACAAGTATTCGAAAACAAAATCGTACTTGAATACTTTTTGTGACAAAGTACAAGAATTTTACCCCAAAAAGTACTCAAGTACAATATTGTTTAAAGTACTTGTACTTGATCACAAAAAGTACTCAAGTACAATATTGTTTAAAGTACTTATACTTGATCACAAAAAGTACTCAAGTACAATATTGTTTAAAGTACTTGTACTTGATCACAAAAAGTACTCAAGTACAATATTGTTTAAAGTACTTATACTTGATCACAAAAAGTACTCAAGTACAATATTGTTTAAAGTACTTGTACTTGATCACAAAAAGTACTCAAGTACAATATTGTTTAAAGTACTTATACTTGATCACAAAAAGTACTCAAGTACATTTTTGTTTCTAAGTTTGTTTCTTCGGCAAAAAAATAATATCACAGAAAATTCGTGAACTTTGACAAAGAATAT
Organism: Trypoxylon attenuatum; assembly: GCA_963989405.1. Lineage (NCBI taxonomy): Eukaryota > Metazoa > Arthropoda > Insecta > Hymenoptera > Crabronidae > Trypoxylon > Trypoxylon attenuatum. Next base: position 2,939,567 of record OZ022492.1, on the reverse strand, counting down.
AAATTATACGGGTTAATAAGAGCGATAGTGTTAACAGGAATAACTCACCTGTACCTTTGACCATAACTTTCAGACCAGTTCATTAATATTCAGCTCTCGGCCTTAACGCAGAAATTCTCGGATTATCTCACAAGTTATATTAGCTCGAGAAAGTAGTAGCTCTCGTCAGTCGGCAGCGGGAACTTCCGGATAAGAATCAGCTTTGCCAGTCGGACAGGAAACGTCGGATTGCTAAGCGGGAAGAACTGACAGAATTGAAAATATAAATCCTAACGTTGGAAGAGAGGAGAGGTAGATTCGAGACCAGAAAATCTTGCGACGTTATAAACATTTGCGAGTGAGTGTGTAAAAAGAGGAAAGACGAAGCTTGCTTGGCAAAGAGTGTAGTTGCTCTTTTCAAGCGATAAAAAGTGAGTAGTAAAGGAAGAAGAGCGCGTGCCGAGGGCCACGACGACGACGACGCTGGGTTCATTTAGCTCGAGCTACGGTTTTCCAGGAACCAGTTGCTCGCCAGGGTGTAGTAACGCGTTAATGAAGTATTTACCATTCTATTACTACGTACCATGAATTCTACCCTCCGCTAGCTCGGTCTCCATCTTCGACCACGAACTTTCTCACTCTTCCTCTTACTCGCAGATTCCCTGGAAAACCCCGAATCCCTATAGTTTCTCGAATAAGATTTCCTAAAATCTAAATAAAAATTCGATTTTCCATCACAAAACTTTAATTTTCTTTCTTTCCTCACAATTTATCATTTACTCTCTTTTAACACTAGCAACTAGAATATTTTTTAAAAAAGCCAGTTTCTTCTCGGAAAGACGTAGCGATATTTTAAATAATTAATCTGAGTAATCGAATGTTAATTGGAATATGGAAATTGTTATAATGTGATTAAAATCGAGCAGCTGCAGTTTTGAAACTAAAAATAACGAGTTTAGAGTAATAATCGTATTATAATCTGTTATTTTTCTACTTGATTTTATTATTACTTTATTCGCTCGTTTGCCTACGAAGGAAATATAATATCTCTTTATTATCTTCCTCATCTGTCTTCGTACGAGAGACAATCGAGATTCACCAGATCCATTAATACACTTCTAAAAATACTAGTTAAACAACCGGTAGTAGCTAAATCCGTGTCGCGAAGTCTATAATCCAACGAGTAACAAAAGCCCGACCGACATTAAGAAACTATCCAGGATCTCCCAGTGAGTCCATTAAACCCAGAGAATCGTCGGAAAAACAGATTAATCAGGAGTGTTACGAGGAAACCTGCTCGTCCTTCTTGCATAATTACTACCACCGCGAAAGCAGAAACAACGAGCAAGTGTTGTTCGTTAATTGTTACTATAAGAGACGGCCAACAACTCGCATAGAAGTTTTTTCATACCAAGAATCATTGCATCTATCAATAAATAAATATTACAAAAATACAAAGTAACTAATTCTCTTAATAAACTCACAATTAGTTAATTCTATTAAGAAGTATATTTTCAACAATTTTCAACCAAAGTCAAAGCTTCATTTTTCTTTTATTTATTTTTGAAATTTATCAAATGATTTCAAAAGTTAATAATTGAATTTCGTGAAGTATAAAAATAGGAACAATATCCAGATACATTTTAACAAGGAAATACAATTCCAGGATAATTAATAATCACACATTTCTCTTTCATTATTCAATCCAGTTCAATCAAATGTTTCAAATCGTTCCAAAAGTTAATCTAATTAAATTTTCAAAAAGTACCAAGGCGAGAACAAATCCAGGGTAAAAATTTCAATAACGAAAGTACAACCACTGTATCAACGATACTCACATATATTTATCTTTTATTATTCAATTAAAATGAAACAAATAATCGAAATGCACTCAGGACCGTTTTTTATATTGATATCTACATTGTAATACAAAATGTAACATTCTATCGACAGCCACGAACGTTGGCTGAAAGCTACCTTTGCGTGTTAATTGAACGAGAATCATTGAAGGCAACCAACACGAGAAAGATAGAGAATAAAGGGGGGGAAGGTGGGGGGGGTAGTAGGTGCATCGACGGGAAAATGACCAAAACCACAGTGACGTTTTTGTAACCGCAGGAAAACGTACTGTCACGAGATATTGATTAAACGATGGGGTGGCTGTTCGAAAAGCAGGGTGGTTTCCGCTGCGGGCAGCGTTAAAAAATAATAACCGAATGGAAGCTGGCAGGATTTTATTAGCAGACCCATGCTAGCGGTAAAAAGAGCCCTCGGCGGGGGGGGAAGAGCTCTGGCTTTAGTCTCTCCTTCTTTGTTCCAAAACGGAATGGAGTGAGGTGTTTTTTTTTTTTTTTTTTACAACTGTAGAGGATGACGCGATACGTGGCCGCCCCATTTTCTGTCACCCACTGTTATCGCATAGAGGGTAAAACCGAATCGACCACCAACCAACATCGCCTAGTAACATTTCGTTCCTCTTTGGTAATTGATTTTAATTACACATGCCAAATCCTTCCGATTGTTTAGCAAATTGATTTTCAACTAGAGAGAAATTCTTTTCATCATCGTAATGCCAGTTAGCTTTTGAAATTAATATTAATTATGTGTGCGAATTTACTTCTATTCATTTACAATGTAACAAATTTAATTACAACTATTCTATTTTGTCAATTTGTCTGTTGAAATTAATATTCGAACGAGATGAAATTCGGTAACTATAAATTATATTTTGGATTAAATTGTATCTGTTTGAAGTTGGGATTATCGGTTCGTAAATAGTTATTTTATTCTTGTTATTGTTTTATTGTTATATTCGGATTGTAAATTGCATATGTTTCTTGGAAGAATTCACATTTCGGTGAATCGTAAAGGCGTAATCTGCAAAGAGGGACATAGAGTAAACGTGTTTTTGGTTGTAAAGCGTCTAGGAAACTGATCTCTTTCGATGTTTCGGGGTTTACGGTTTCTAAGAGTTATGATTTCCCCGTTGGCGGATACGGTTTTACGTCGAGGGCTTTGATACCTCGCAATCCGCCTTAGGAGAGAATCTTCATTTAGCGTAATACGACCTACTGTACTCGGTTTCTACGAACGGATCCAACGTTTACGTTTGTTCCTAGGATTCCACTAATCGTACGTGTACAATTATAATGATTGCAATTATTGCAAGTATCTTGGATTTCCTTCCTGGAAGACCTATACGTATACAACTATAGTCTCATTGTGACACAAATTCGAATTTCAAGAAAATTATAAACTAAAATTCACTTTCAAAACAATTTTATATACTTATTATTTCATAACGATATATAACAATATCACTATATGCTTATTATGTGTTTAATTAATTATCGAGGTCTAAAATAATTTTCATTTCACCGAACCTTAAATTGTATTGTAAAAATTCTGAAAGAAAAAAAAAGATCTCGCGTGACATTGTCAAGTAGAGATCGATGAATATGACGATTCAGCCTCGATCTAATTGTCGCACAATGGTTTCTTCGGAAGATATGCATCAACTTCGGAGAAGAGGCCCGAAGATAGCACGCGATCAGGCGTCGATAGTGTCACGATGAAACAAAAAAAAAAATAAAAACGGAAGCACATCCCTAAGAGTGAACGTTCTCTCGAACGAGAAAATTCCATTTTCTCCCTTATTTCGCATCCGCGTTTCCCGCCGCGAGCGATGCGCTTTTTTCGCCAAATTCGAAACCCGATCGCGAGTCAGAGGAAGCTTTGAGGAAACGAGGTTCAGAATTACGAATTGCGGAAGAGAGAAATCGGGGAGGAAAGTGAGTGAAGCGAAAACGATTAGCATTTATTTACTCGATGCTAATAGTTTATTTGTGTCGCGAGACAAGCTTAATTAGAGGCGATCGATAATTTACGAGACTTCTCCAAATCAAGGAAATTATAAACCATTAATGAAATTACATGCTTCAAAAATCTCCAAGAAAATAGCTTAAAATTCTCTAAAATTCAAAATAATAATCTTCAATCCTTAATTTCTTAAACAAATAAGATTAAAAAGACCTAAATATCCAGTTATGCATTTTAAGTCACAAGATCTTAAAAACCTGTAATTCTATTAAAGGCCATTTGTATAATTCAAATGAGAATAAAATTCCTTTTTAATGTTTCTTCTGCCATGCAATTCCATTCATTATTCCATTGAACGTAGCGTAGCGTTAAAACAAGAGCGGATGCTCGGAAGTTTTTAAAAGCCTTTTTTTCATAGCTTCTGGGTGTTGGATATCGCGTTGAAACAGATTTTGGTTGAGTTGTTCCTAACGTACATGGAACGTTCGCAAGCATTGACCCGAGTCGTAGCAGGATCCGCAAGTGTTCCATGCAAATTTCGCCCAGCAGCTCAGTCAACCGTGAGCGTCACTCCTCGTCCCTCTATCTTCTCGAAGCAACCCTTCTGTCTTTCCGTGCTGATCGATTCTTCCGGTAGACCTATTGCTCCATGTTAACCCTTCACCGACTGCCATTAGGAATCAAATCGTACGGTGTTAAGTGAACAGTGAATATTAACAGATTTCACTATTGTTCATTAATTGATTAATAAACATTTTTTAACCCCTTTCATGCTAACTCATTTTTACCCAACTTGTCGTTCAGGTAATTTGATATTTTTAATTAAAATTGATATATTAGCTTATTTGGAGTAATTGTTGCATCGTGTACCATAATGGTACACGCGACACTGGAATCAGTTTAATGGTAAAAGACAGTCGGATCTTCTTTTTTTTTTTGATTAGTAAAATTAAATTTAATTTGGGGTAAAATATATGTGTCAAGGGATTTTTATTTAAAGATACTATTTTATTGGAAATAACAGTGATATATGTGTTGGAAAAATGTTGAACGTTCAGTTGGTAGTAACACTGACACACTAGACTCTGATTACATCGAGAATGATGAATAGGAAGATAAGATCGTAATGGTGTGTGGCTCGTTCGAGATCAAAGTTGCCTATTGCAAACGTTACCATGGAAATAGTTCGTCCAGGGTGGCTGTGAATTTACCGGCATACGAGTCGAGCCTCTCTATTATTGGGATCTCTATCACGTTGCCACGATAATTAAGTCATTCTGGCATTCTACTCGTTGCTAATAGAGAGTCTGCTCTTCTCAGCGAAACTATGGACCACAGAGAATCTAGCACGCGTCTATCTACCCTCGAAAATCTCGTGAGAAAACAAGAATAACTTCAATTACAATAATCAATTCCTTATCGATTTCCAATAATTCTCCTATCGAATTAAATTCAAATGCTTCACACTATTTATTCGCAAAAGGTTTAATTTGAAATTTCCATTGATTCTATTGAATCTATCGAAACTAATGTATCGAACTTGTACACCGATTTCCACGTGTTCCTGTTGACCTAGTTTCTCGAGTGATCTAGGAACAAGCATCTCGAGATTCTTTTTGCAATGGACAATCCCGGATGCGTGTACGAAAGGGTGGGAAGGACCCCGGGAACGTGGTGGCATATCAAATGACGCGTGTCGCCTGTTACAAGCTATTTCCATCAAGCCGATATTGTCACGCGGCTAATGAGTGACCTGGCCCCGAATAAACAGGACTCTGCTTGACGGGAAGGTATCTATGGAAATGATGCGGTTCTTTACCGCAGAACCATCCACTTCCCTACGGAAATCGAGCCGAGTCTCGATCCGCGGACGACTCGCTACTGTATTGCGTTCACTATGTTCTCTCTCACTGTTCCTTCTGCTTTCATCAACTATAAATAGCACTTAGCCACCCTGGCAACTTCACACGACGAAGCTAATTATTCTGGGAAGATGGGATAACCAGAAATTCACACTTAATCAATTCTTCTTTCTTTTACCCTTATCGGGAACCCCTTGAAAACTTAAGGGTAGTTTTTAATCAGATTTCTTAACTTTAATTCAACGTTTCTAACTTTCATTCCCAAAAGATTCCCTAAATTTGAAATATTGTTATTTAATGATTCAATTCCAGTTAGAAATTATTGGAATTTTTTTTTTTCATTGGTTTAAAGGAGGTCGAGTATGGGTCAAGATATTGCAGAGTCGAAGTTCTAGTTTTACACTGTGTGTAAAAGAGAGGCGAAAAATGCAATAAATATCGAACTGACGTTCCTTGTGGTAGAAGAAGGTCAGCATATTCCTGTAAAAAGAAAGGGTGTCACTCACAAACGCTAGCCAGAAGAGTCCTAAAACGAGCCCTATTGATAGAATGCCAAATGGAACGAAGTAAGGCGTCCAGCCAAGACGCCTCGCGAAACGACGCATCCTAATGGCTCGTGAGACGTTTATGACATGATATACAATAGAATCGAATCCACCCCCCTCTCAAGTTCTAAAGGACCTTCCTGATTTTATTCAAACGATCCGTTACATCATTGGTGAACATTAGCTTTCGTCTAATTTTCTTGCTGATGGGAGTAACATTTGTCGGAAGTCAAGCAATAATTAATTATTCTAGGAAATTTATAACTCGAAATAATTCAAGAGAGAGTCATACTTTTCTTCATTTATCTCTATGTCTAAAAGCAAGATATAGAACTGTCTACTTTAATCTTTCGTGACATTTAAGTTTTCAAGTTTTTCGGACCGGGTGTTCTGTCTCATTAGAAGCCTCTTTAACTGGAAATGAGTTCCAGTAGGGTTCTTGTGGCGAGACATTCGAGAGAAACGTGCCTCTTATGACTGTGACAATCTTCCTCTCTTTCTCTACTAGGCTGCTCTGTGTCACTCAAGAGGGAACGCCACCGCGGCGTTGAACCAGCCTCGAAATTATGTAATGATCGTACACTACTACTACTCTTCTGGAACGAGTCACTCTCTGCGGGGCGAGGGCTGACTCGAGTGTGAAATTCAATAAACGAATCCATTCAGTAGTTATCTCGAGCAAACTTGCAGATACACGAGCACAATGCGACTCACTGTTCTCGACGTGTGCTTTGGTTTTAGCAGCACACCAACATGCAATTTCAAGGCAAATCAGAAACAATTTTCACCTCGGTTTTTGCGACTACCTGTCAATTTTAGTTTCCTCTTTGAAAAATTCTAATATCTCGAACACCAAAGTATCAGAATTCTTAATTCTAAATAAATAATTTGAATTTTCCTTAATCCAATTTTAATATCCAATAATTTTTAACATTAAAGAATTTTCAATTATGATTTTTCTTCGGTTCTTTTTTTTTTATTTTAGGGAAATTATTTGCTGTGTGAAAGTGTTGGGGAAAAGATTACTGTGGAACAATGTTTTATTGAAGTCATTGAATATACGTAGCGTATGTGACTATTATCACGATTATTCCGATTATCACTAGTGCTAATGGTAGCCGAAGCGAACTAACACACCTGGTGATTATCAATCATCCCAGGTCTATTATGACAAGGGAAACACGAACAATGGATTTTCCAGGGGAAAATCGCAGCTTCGTCATTCTCGCGAGTTCGCTAATATTAATAATGTTACGATTACAAGCTTCTATTCTCGAGCCAATTATCCTTAATGGGCCGCCTTGTTTCCATGCTGCCAAAATAATTTTGGAACTAGTCTCCCCTCTTTCTATCTTCTTTCTTCTTTCCACTAGAAACTTGAGCTTATCACCAGCGGCCTCAAATTGGAACACACCACTCGCGATTCTTCCGCGAAGGTATCGTAATTAGTTCGTTAAAAATAAGAGAAGCAAATGAGAGCGAGAGGAAATTCAAAAAAAAGAACATCAAAACACGAGTCTCTCGGATCTTAGGTATTCCTTTTTTTCCTATTTCCCAGGAAAATTTCTCGGCAATCCTTGCTACTTATTATTATTTATTCCGAAGCCCAATGATACTGATAATCGAATCGTTCGATCATTCGCGACTGGATTGACCTCGATGATGCTTCCGAGGAAATTTCACTTGACGTTCCTTGATCTCAAGAGTGGCTTTTAAAGGCCAACTCTCTCGAGCAGAACTGTCATTACACAATTGTTCCACAGAGGAGACGCACCTCGAATACCAGACATAAATGAAATAATTCTTCATTCTCCAATTTCATTTTCCTCTCTGTCAGAACTTTTTCCTCGGGGGTTGAAAACCGACGAGTGGGGGAAAGAGAGGAATTTGCAAAAGAAAGAGAAAAAAAAATTGTGGAAAAGTTGCATATAGTCTTGAGTGGTTGAATCTAGGGTAGAAATCCGTCGAGTCGAATGTCGCTGTGCTATGTGCCTGGGGGTAGCTCATCTTTCTCTCTCTCTCTCTCTCTTGTTTCTAATGTTCTACACCCTTTCTTCACTGTTCTGTCCAGCCCTCCACTTGTCTGCTCCGTTTGTGTCGCGCGTAAGCTTTTCCGGAAACAGGCTCCTTTTGGCGGGAAATTCCTGAGACTGTATATACTGGAAGACCGTTAAAAAGTCTGCGTTTAAGTGCTTTTGTCTCACGTGGGTAAGAACCTTGCGAGAACTCTGAAACTTGGAAATCGCGGAAATCTGTGCGAACTCGGAGTAAAAAATCTTTCTTCATATTTCTTCACATTTCTTCACATTTTTACTCCTTTTCTATTAAACATTTCTTCTGCTAAATCTTTTACGTTTACAACTTAATATAGGTATTATATTTGATTTCGAAAATAAAAAATTAACGAGGGTAACAGATATACCTTAAAAATACAATATTTTTAACTGGGGAAAAAATGAACATTTTAGTTCGTTCACGTACGAAATTTTTTAGCCGATACAATGTTATGAGATATTTTCATACAGTTTTGTAACTAGAATCCTAACAAGCTTGTTTCGCGAGTAACGAAGTTTATATTTGTAGCGTTAATATTCGGTAGCATGAAAGCTCGTATTTCACGAAAATTTCGTTGAAAATGATTGAAATTGAATTTTGAGTAGATAGAAAAATAAAGAGGTATCATAGTAAATTATAGAACTATTGGAGTTAGTTTGTGTTAAAATTGGAAAGCCATCGAGAATGACAAAGAGAAAAAAAGGGTCCATTTTATTATTAGCTTAGACTGTCGATTAAACTCCTCGTTGACGTTATTGATAGGTTCGAAGCCCCTTTAACAGAGGAGAGATTCTACAAGGGAGCTTTTTCCTTCGGTTACAAGTTTTCGGTGGCTGCACTGTTTTCTTCTTGGCCCCCATCTCCAACCCCGTCTAATCGAAACGCGATTCTTGAGGGTAAACTTCACGATAGAATAACCAAGTTCGACCCAGTTCCCCTGCGCTTTCGAGGAGAAATATTCCAGCGTGAGTTGCCGATAGAAATACCTAGCTATTGTTGCTTCGTTGATACAACGATCTTGTCTTCCTCTTCCACCACTTTTTGTCCCCTTTTGTAAGAAAACCTTTTCTCATTTATTTCCCCTCGTTTATTGGGTTCTAATTGAAAATTGCAAACTGAACAATCGCTTCGACAAAGAAATTCTATTGTAAATCAGATAAAAATCAAGGTTATAGAAAACGAGGTAAATTTTAGAGAGCTTAATTATTTGGAGAAAACTTCGATACTGAGGGGAGGAGAAAAAAGTTGGTTGAGGGAAAAAAAATTCGGTTTAAGGTTTGCAAGGATTCGATCGGATTGAATTTCTGAGCCGCTTAGAAGTTCCTGCGCTAATTGGATTACGTGCACATCTCGTTAGGAACGACACTTCGAAGCGAAGAGTTTTTTCCTTCCTCCCAGTTCTAGCCAAGCTCGTATACTACGTCGCGTTTAATACTCTAAACCAGTCGATCCAAGAGTTCTTGCATCGTTATCATTCCTCGATCACTGTGACGGAATCTCGTTTATCCAATGGGGCGCGTCCAACCGCAATTTCTCATTATTTCGAGTATCCGAAGTACCGTCTGGGTAATATAAAGTACCTAAAAGTATCAGTAATTTTTTTCACGCGTTTCCTAACACGTAAAACGTCGAGGAAGAAGCATCAGGGAAGTTCCATAAATCGAGTAAAACCCAAGAAGACCCAGATTGCCATTTAAACTTGGCGAAATTTTCCCGGGACCTGTTATTGCCAAGCGAAACAGCGCGGCTGGTGCTAGCTACTAGTTGGCATCGTGCCCATCTTGTGGGTAGAATCAGAGCAGGTTGTTAGGTAGGGTAAAAGCAAAAGCATCCGGCAAATGCTAGAAGAATGGATCAGGAGATTCTACTATGGCGACAAGTCATGCAAAAGCTTTGACACTTCGCTTAATTACACTGATTGACTTGTCCGTGATAATTAACGTAGCATCTTTCACGTTTCTCTTGACTGCTGGGATTTATGCCACTTTTGCCACCCTGTTCGATTGCCAACTGGATACTGGTGAATCCTAGGTTAATGTTTCTCTCCATCTCGAGACACTTGGAATCTTCTCTTCCGGCTGTAATGATAGACTGCGTACACTTTGTAAGTGAGCTGCTCTGGTATTATAGCTGTGGACATGATTTAAAAGCGTGGATTCCTCGTAGATCCGATGGATATCTCTTGAGAATCTTCCATATAAATCCACTATACGTATCATCCTAGTATTAAAAAGTAACTTCACATTTACTTAGCTAATTCCATTAATTAAGAATACAAATTTCTAGTAACAAAATCTTACCAAGCAACGATCAGATTCATTTAATATTAATTAAGATTCTTGATTCAATGTTGGAGCAGCGAAAAAAGGGGATGAAAGGTGGAAATGAACTAATATAAGTGAATTTGTCTTTTTTTCAAGTGAGGAATAATACTAGGAACTAATTAAAGTCGACATACGTCGGGGATGTAAGAAGTATAGATCGAGGAGGGGGGAAAGAAGTTGGACAATTAATTAACCAGCAGACGGACAGCAGATGGTGCAGGGTTTGACGATCGAAGAGAGAAAGAGTAAGATTGTAGCGGATGAGACAAAGACAGTGGGACTGTTGAAGGGAAGGGGTAAGAGCCTCACAGAGGAGAAGGGATCACTATTATATGGTACAATGTATAGCATCGAGTCTCCTTCGTTGGCCTTCCCAGAGAACCCAACCTCGAGAAGCGATTACTTAATTTAGATTAATTTCACTAGCTACTCGCTTCTTCTACCGCGCTGAATTCGCCCTGGAAATTTACTCGAGAACTTTTCTTATGGTGAATTTTTTCAAGGAAATCTTGCTAAATTATAATATACCAGGATTTAATACGCTATTGGGTAGCTGTTAGTTATCGCGAAAATCGATATTCTACCAAGAATTCCTCGGTGCGTCAACCTTCCTGATTCCGGGTCGAAAGCGAACGATAATCCACGTGGCGAGGGTTATCAGAATTAAATTTGGGTCGTCTGCCACCTGGAGCGTTTTCTCTCCCTCTCTTCTCTTCATTCGTGGAAAAACCTTTGATCTGCGAGGAAATCTGACGGATTGTTTCACTCGGCTCTGCTGCTCTAGAATTCCAGCTGCGATATAACTGTAGCTTCCACCGCGAAGTCTCACGTTCCATTCGTACATTCGCAAACTGCAGAAACGATTCTGCGGATGTTTGGCTTTCGTACAGTTACTTTAGCGTGTAACTAAAATGCGCCTCATAGATGCTTACTTAACAGCGCGATTTCTAAAACTGGTAAATGGGCGGGAGACGCGTTCCGTTTGTCAAATATGACTTTCCCAAAAAAGTTTCTGAGAATTCCCAATTGACTATGAATACGCTTAGAATGATTTATTGATTTATTCGGTGCTAATTTCAACTCGGAGACAAAGATAATCTGCTAACAAGTGATACATTGTACAGGGCGTTCCAAAACTCAACGTCCAACATTCACAGGGTTGTTGAGGATAAAATTTCCTGGAGAAAAATCCTATTGCATCTAGTGATTTATTCTGGTCTTCAAAGAGCCACAGAAATCAGGCAGAGAATCTCATGACAACAAGCGATGCACGGGTGAAATTCATAAGTCTTCGCGATGACTTTACGGTCTCGGCTTTGAGTAAAAGGCTTCCCGGTCAAACTGTGTACCGATAAATCTTAATTCGCACGTTGAAAGCAGCGTTTAGCGTTTCTCTGAGCCGAGTGAGGTATGGCCCTGAATGCTGTTCGCAAAGAAACATCGGGAAATCTGAAGAAGTTTCGGCTTCGTTCCCGTGTATTTCTCTTGGCTCTGTTCTCCAGAGTCTGTCTATTTTTCTGACCAATTCTTCTCGCAGTTAGTATCGATACAATAAAACACACCTATTTACTTATAAATCCCAAGATGAGAAGTCGCGCAAGATACCTCTTCATATTTCGAATTTCTTGAGTCAAAGTTGTCAGCATTGCGTCGGCCAGTGCGAGGAGACTCCCGTTACAGGTACCGATCAAATATTGTCGAAAAGAGTGACCTTCGGTAGTAAAGTGGTCGTCGGCTGGCCCTTAGGATTAGTCCAGGTAGAGAGAAGTTACGCCTTCCTCTAAATGGAAAGTAACGATCGTATTCCGTCCCACGGGGCCAGTCCCTCCACCACTGGCTTTATCCTCGACCATACATTTTTGAGACCCTCGAGCCTGCGAGCTGGGTTCCAACAGATCCAAAGGGAATCGCGTTGCAACGAAGAGCCTCACGATTCCTAGGACATCCGCGAATCTCTTCCTACAGCATACTAATGTACTTCTCTCGCTATCCTTCTTACTCATGCTCTTTAATCTTCAACATTACAATATACACTCCTCTTCTCTTAGATACAATTAGTTCTGTATTTGTCTTTTCAAGATCCGTCTCATCTTGCGAATCAAGTTTAAGTGCTACTTGAAGTTTATGTATGGACACGTAGTCTGTTTTCCCCTTGTTGGTTGGTTGATTCGAGTGCCGGCTTAATTTAACACTGCATTGTGGACTAAAACACGATGCACTGTAGTGTGGTGTCCGTCTGGTCAGCGTGAGCGCAAAGGAGAGCTCATCCTTTGTGCATTGGAGGCTCGTGGCCTCTCCTATGGGTATGTTTCCATGCAGGGCCGCAACTGTCGTCAGTGTTATTTCTATATCATGGGATCTTGGGCCTCTTTGTCATTCGCTAGACTACATATTGTTGCGCCCGGAAACACAGACGACAACTTTACGAATCTAAGACTCTTTATTAACAGAAATACACGACAGCTCAACACGTCTTCTCTCTAAAACGGTTCCAGAGATTCTTCTCTTTCCGTTGCTGATCAATAAACATCTACAAATTGCCGTCACTATTTAACCGGATCACCAAGGAGATTCTTCCACACAGAGACTCATTCAGAGCGTAGAAAGCGCGCGACGTCAGGGTCGTAACAATATTATACTTAATCGATAGTTGCTCGAATTTCTCTACTTCGATCAACTTTACGTAATTCCACCTGGAATATTCATTTGGCTGAAATTCGAAATTGCGCAATCTCTTCTTACGCCCTGGTTACGTAATGCCCGTTTTGCGGCAAAGATGAACTCCGCGTCATTGTGTTCCCGTTGAAAGGAACTGCGATAGTTTTGTTATTTGACCCAACCTGCTGGCTATTCTAGTGGGCCTAGCGCGATTCCCACAGGCCACTGAAGTTCAGAGTGGGTCAACGGATCAGCATAGACGTGTCGAGATTTGGCAGCCAAGAAAAAAGTGTCTTTTGTTATTCATAAGTCAATTGTGAAGAGATCTTTCCACCTGTTTTTCGAGTTTCTCTGTATTTCCACGTTATCCAGATCAGATTTCGAAGACGTTACAGTAGGACACCAGTAAACGTTTGAATAAAATCGGACTAGACTGATCAAAAGAAACTTCTAAAGCTGTATAATTAATAGGATCACAGATCACCCAGAGAAAGTAAGCCAGCGCAGGAGTAGGGCGAAGGATTAAATCGAAAGTTAACTCGAATTATAAACCTCCCTCAAGTAGCAACACCCTACGGTAGAGATCGGAAAGTACAAGAAGAAAGACCCTTCCTAAAGTTCTTCCCTGAATGCCTCCAGCTGAAAATTCACCCTCAAAATTCTTTCTCCCCCAGCTCACCAAGGGAACTTTGATATATTCGAGAGTGGAATGCGAGCATATCGGCGAGATGCACTCGTTTTTCACCTCCGCGATTTCATCGAGTGTCTCGGCGATAATCTCGAGACATAGTGCGAAAGAGAAAGGAAGAGAGAAAAAGAGTAGTATAAGTGTGTAGAGGAAAGATTCTGGTGGCTGGCAGCTTTTACGCGTGCGAACGCAGGAGAGAGAACCTCCTCCTTTTCCTTCGGGCCTGTACTTCCTCTCTTGTGCAGGAGGGTAGCCCCGACACAAAGCCGCCGTTTTCTACGCGCTTGGAGCCACGCTGTGCAAGGTCTCCCGTTCGTTTCCCTCCGGCTTTCGTCCCCTCGCTCCTGTGCCTCTTCTTCTCCCTTTCATTGCGGCTCCCTCGTGTCGCCCTCCGGCTCCCTCACCTTGCCTCGCTTGCCCTGCCGCGTGCGCGTTCTTTTCGCCTCTGCAGACCCACCATGCAACGGGTGTCCCTATCCGCTTGGTATCCTATTCATCGCCTTAGGTCTTTCGATCTTCCTTCTTCTTATTATTGATAACAACCAAAGCCTTTCCTCTACACGCTTACTCTCCCCCCCAAAATACATAAACCGATCTTTCCCTCACTTGCGTTCGAAAGATCAACCACGAAATTGCACTCGAAATAACGTGGAATTACTGCTCATACGAGGGAACGAATAAAATGGTCGGCTCTGAATTTGTAAGTTACTTTAATCGTGAATTACGCGATGCAGGTGGATAACAGACTATGGGAAACGGGATATGAATATCTATTCAAATAGGAATTTTATCGTTTGTAGAAAACGTGGAACGTGTCTCGGAATCATATAGGGTTATTAATATTTTTGGTATTTCGTTTAGATCTGTAGGGTAAAAATTGTGATATCTTCCGTAAAAATCTGCAATTTGACTATGTTGATTAAAGTGTTGTTTATTCGTTCAGACGATTGTCCCAGATGATAAAATGAATGTCCTCTAAATTTTCGGAGAATAATTGTAAAATTTCGCGAGATTTCTTCCAACGATTTCCCGGGTTCGGGAGACCTAGAATGCACGAAGAGATAGGAGCGCGCGCGCTTATGTGTGTAAGCACGCAGAGGATGAGTTCAAGGTTTCGTTTGAGGCTCAGGAATGCAGAAGGGTTTGCACAGCGCGAAGAACGTTCGCTTCTCACTACGATCATGTTCTTACAGGATTGTCATTATCCAATGAAACTTATAACCGATAAAACTAAACAATGAAATTATCCGAAATAGAGATTAAGATAAATAAATAATCCGACATTATCCTCGATATAAGATCCAGGTCAATCGAACCGAAATTACCGTACAAACTCTAAGAAGGTTCATTCTCTCCGAATAATAGAGACCGATTGTACTTAAGTAATTAACAGCAGAATTTTCTTAACCCAAGTATCACGCTCCGGATTCGATGAATTTCGATCGAAGCGAGTGCATTGCCTGGTTACCTGGAACAGTGCGCACACCCCGTATTAACGCGAAACGTTCATGTAGTAGTGTTGTGTCGTAAGGACGATATCTATGTGCTGCTGGTAACCGCACTCTTCTCGAAGCTTACGAAGGGCAGAGAGAGAGAGAGAGAGAGAGAGAAAGAGAGAAAGGAAGGAAAGAAGAGGGCCAGCTCGAAAAGGGGGATCTCTCGATCGAAGGAAGGAAAAAAGGGGTACGCGCCAAGGACTCGAAGAGGAACCAAGCTTCGGAGAGTCGCGCGAATCAGCAGCCGGCACAAAGGCCAAGAAAAAAAATGAAATAGAAGAAAGGAAGAGCCACCACTCGAATAAGTGTGCAGCGACAGCCGCGCCCCCTCTCTACCGCCAATATAAATTCACATGCATCTTGCCAATAGAAAACCACGATGTATACACGTTCTACCAATAATACACCAGCAATTAAGGCGAATCCGCAACGCGAGACTAGATGGTTACAATTAAAAAATTCTACAGTTTCGTGGTAAAAAAAGTTGCAATTGACGCGCGGTGAAAAGAGAGGGAGAAAAAGAGAAAGATAGGAAGAAATAAGGAGAAGAGGATAAAGTTAGAGGGAGTGGAAAGGAAGAAAGAAAGGAATAAAAGAAAGAAGGAGAAGGTACTTACAAGGGGAAGCATGCACTCGTCTCCAGTGTTCCCGACTGGCAGCTTCTCCTCTCACTGGTCTCCCTTCTCCTAACTTTGCCCCTCTACCAACATTTTCCAGTACCCTTCTCCCCGCGGCTCAAGCCGGCTCTCTAACCCACCGCATCGTCGAGAAGATTCCCCTCCATTTCTCTTTCTCTCTCTCCCTCTCTCTCTCTCTCTCTCTACCCCATTCGTTCCCTCAGTTCTCCTTCCATCGCAGGTAGCGGAGACCGGTCTTCTCTCTTCGACGAGTCTCGTGGTGTCGTGGGTTCCAAGTTTTCGAGCCTCCCGGTCGCCTCTGTCGCCTTATTCGCGCTTAGTGCTTACGTTTCACGAGTCGGATCTATTGCGCGCAGAGTTTTCGTGTGACGAGGCCTTTGGAACGCGCGCGCGACCAGAGAACCAACCGACACAGCGCGACTGTCATCGTTCGGGAGAAAGAGAAAGGAGAAGCTAGCACGGTTAGAGTGAGGGAAGAACTACCAAGAGGAAAAGAGAAAGATATATATATCCATCCGTAGCGCGTCCCTCTTCATCGAGCAGCCACGCTGTCGCAGTCGCACTCGGAGCGCGGTTTCGCACGTACCTATCCCAGCTGCCAGTCCGTTGAAAAAGCGTGTAGTGTGCTCTCTCTCTTGGATTGTTTTCGACTCGTAACACATTCTACGAATTAGTCAAAGTGTTTCTAAGGATATTTTATCAAGTTGAAGGATTAACACCTCGTAGTGCGGGAAAAAGAAAATTCTTGCGTCGAAGCGCAGAAGCAGTAGAAGAAGAACGCGCACGTGAGAAAGAGAGAGAGAGAGAGAGAGTGGTGAGGTAAGGTGAAGTAAGCAACCGGCATCGTGGTGTCCCGCAGTAACCCAGTCGATCCTAACCTCGAAAACGTGACAAGTGAGTGCGCCGCTGCGCGTCCCTCTTCCGCGTGACGTTGGCGCGCGTTGTCGTTTCTCGTCGACGTTTCTCGTTGCCGTTTCACGACATCGATCCACACCGTGCTACGATCAGTCAGTGTACTCTGTGAACCCTGTGAACCCGGTTTCCTGTGCTTACGAGAGAACAACCCAGCCTCACGGAGATTACCGCAAAAGGAACATACACATATACACACAGGCTTGGATACGAAGGATTTAGCAAAACCGAGATACCCTACCGATATAACGGTCCGTAAGTTTTTCCTATACTTTTTCTCTTTGTATCTTTTATTCGTTCATTTTCTTTCTTTTACCAACGTGTCTCACTTCTCTTGCATCGTCCTTGGCGCGCTGGGATCGAGGGAATCACGAGCGCATGTCCATTTCTCCCCCAAAGGAATTTTCACACGCTCGCGATTATTCTCGATCGTTTTCCAACGTGTTTCCCAAGGATTTTCCTACGAATTATTATTTCTCACCCCTCCCCTTTTTTTCTTTATTTCTTTCTTTCCTCCCTTTGTACTTTGAATATCGCGTGAGTGACGCACCCAACGAATTTCGTTGCGTTTGAACCTACTGCGTCGTTCGGTTCCCGCTATTCTTATTATTAGATTCTAGATTTTTAGGTAAAATGATTAGAATTTGATGATACGATTCTCTACAAATTACAAATGATTTTTCTATCAATATAATAAAATTCATATTTTCATAAAGATACGAAATCTACTTATTACGATCTCCACGGATTGTTTACTTTTGCGATTAGCCTCTTTGTGCTGTTGACCTCATGCCTAGGTTATGGGGACGACAGTTTTTTTTTTCTTGAACTTGATCCAGAAGCGTTTGAATATAAGGTGACTTCCGTGCGAATTACTGTAGCAACGAACGATGCCTTTGTTCTTCCTCTATCACGGTTCTCGAGTGTATAGAGTTTACGTTGAACACAATAGCCAACGTTACATCCGCGAGTCTCATCAAATATTCGACGCGGCTTGTTTACGTTCGTTGCTCGGTTCTACCAGCCGCGGATGTTCCTGGAATTCGTGAACAAGCGGATCGAAATCGAGGGCTAGTAATAACAATGCTACGGCGCGGCCCCTGTCGAATTTTTCTTTTTCTTTTTTTTTTTTTTTTCTTTCGCTCGCAGCAGTCGCTCGCTTGCTTCTCAAGCTGCTGAATTGCTTTGTTCCTTCTAAGGGGAAGTCGGAGCTCTACCGTCATAAGGAATACCATGCGCTCCATGGATTCTGGTTCAAGCTTCCGAGACTTCACTTGTCTTCGCGAATATCGACTGACAGCTGCATCGTTCTTTCCTGAGAATCTTTCAACTCTCTTATAATACTCTCTGCGACACGTTTAAATATGTATCTCGTTTACAAAGAAATCTAGTTTTCTCTTGTTTCAAAACTTTCAAAGTTTCCAATTCATATTTTTCTATTTTTAATGTTTCTACTCGTTGCATGGAGTTTATTTCCCCCTTTTCAAAGGGTTCAGTCTCCTCCTTGCCAGTAATGAAAGCTGCAAAAGAGTCAACTGTATAGAGCAAGAAACACGAGAATTCTTCCCCTTTTTTATATCTTTTATATCTCACATAGCGACACACTGAGAAGTTTTTCTTCCACCTTGAAATATTAAAATAAGTCGTGACTTAGCAGTCTATATAGCAGTCCCACGAATTTCCCTTTTATCCTAAATAATTTCTTAGACCTTTCCCAAGCACGTTACGGGGTCAAAACTACCGGGAGTTTTCCTTTTACCTTTATGATCTTTTACGATCGCACTATATACTTTACATTTCATCATGAGGAAGGAAACCTTTATCTCTATAATACCAACACTATATCTTACTGTATACATTCATATCCTAGGTATTCTATCCCCCTCGTTTCGCGATTCAAATGTTCCACACATTTATAATTTTCGTCTTGCCAAAGTTTTATGCAAAGTAGTCTAGCGTTATTGTACAGTCTACTAGCGAACTGCTGGTGGCTGGCTGGCGATGATTACGGTGGAGGGCGTAAAAATAGCCGACATAACGTGGGTTACTACCGTAATGCATGGTTGCGCGACTTTATCGTAATACAACGTGGATCGAGTAGCAGCGCGCGAACAGTCGTCGTCGTAGTCGTCGCGTTCTTCGAACCCGACCTCGGCTGCGTGCCTTTACATCTAGCGATGGCTCAAATACTCTCTCAAACAGTTCCATCATTCGTCAAATTCATCCTCGTTCCTATTTCACTCTCCATTATTTTTTTATCCAATTTTCCAACTGTATAATAAACAATTGTTCATTGGGATCATTTTGGTGGATTTTGGCGAGTTATTTCGAGTAGCGTTATGGTTTATGCATTTATTAGGAGTGCTCGGAGATGGCTATGATATTCAATAGCAGCTGGCCAACACGCCTCTGTTTATCGAGCTGACATAAATACTGTGGGTTTGTTTTGATCAATGCGCTAATGGCACAGTCGTCATTGTAATGGATACGGGATATATCGAAAGCAGTTGGAAATAACGGTTGCCCTGTTCTCTACTCGTGACAGTTGCACGATTGTATGCTTTTTCGACTGATTTTACTTGCGAACTTTAGCAAACCCGCGCAATGTTGATGCATTTGTACCGATGACGAGAGAATTCGTGGTAATAATCGTGTTGTCCTCTGATTCGAGATTTGCATTGAATATTAATATGGTTTTAAGCTGCATTAGCGATTTTACTTGGAAAATTCTTACTCGATAGATCGGAGATTTATTTAGGATTATCTATAATTTCGGTGGTTTGCTGAGGGGGGAAAAATAAGAAATATGAAAAAGAGTCTTAGTTAATCTAATGTATGAAATAAAAGATCAAGTAGAATAATTTCATTACAAATGATGAATTTCTCATGGGATTAATTTATTTGTTTTCGATGGATAGATTTTCTTTTTATCCTTAAAACAATTTTTTCTATTGATCATTCTTCTTCTATTGAACACTCGATGGTATCGGATCAGGTCTGTTACTAGCCGATGTATCACTCTGCTGGCTAGAACGTTACCTAGCACCGTGAGAAAAGCAGAGTAACTCCTATCTTCCTCCTCGCCTTCTCGTGAATCATGCTTCTATGCCAACATCGTTCCTCGAACGACGTCCGACAGCAGATTAAACGGATCTTGAAGTCGACTTTTCTCGGGATCAGCAATCTCCCGAGGCCGCCAAGAGAAACGATATTTCATTAGCAAACAATCGCTAGAAACGGCATCAATTTGCCAGATGATTTTGTCTGATCGCTGACACTGGGAGAGTCGAATAAGTGAGGTTTTAACTCTCTAACTCTCAAAAGAGAGAGAGAGAGAGGGAATCGATGAGGAGGGTGACTTCGTTTTCAGAACTAGTGGGTGGGTATTGTCACGATAGAACTAGTTTTAGAGTGACAATCAGAGCGTACTACACACTTGCGTAGCTAGTGAATTGCGTTAGCAAAGTGGTTTATTATACTGTGTTCGAAGAGACTCTCGTGGATTAGAAACTCGAAGTTTAGGATGAGAGTGGAGAAGGTCACTGTTTTCGGAACACAAATGATAAATAATCAAATCAGTATACTCGACATTACAGAATCATGAGACAAGGTCTTGTCTCGGGCCAAGTATTGTAGAAAAAGACAGACCTTGTATCCAATCCAGAGACAAAGAGTATTCTTATCTTTGCAATGTTCAAATTCCATAAAGAAATTGAATTTCAAAATTTTATAATGAAATATTGCTACATAGTATCACATAATCGAATCACATCAACGAACCTGAATGAAAATCAGTTGATTATTTTGTCAGTATTATATTGTTAAGATCGATTGTTTAAATTAGCAATTGATAAAGCAGTAATTTAGTTGATTGATCAAAGAAGAATAGAACGTGCGAAAGGATCTTAATTTCGCGAAATATTTCGATAAACGATGATGATGATCCACCATGGCTCTTCCGGATAAAATTCCAAATACCACAAGGAGCAAATTCCTTCGCTCGAATTGATCCTCTCTCGCCAGTTCGCTTTCTCACGGCTCAGGAAATTACTTCAGGCACGTTTGAGGTCTTGCCTTTTATTGCGGCATACGTGGGGATCCTCGGACTCAATATTCTAATCCGTACCATGCCTGCAGTGTGGAACTATGTAGAGAAGGATAGAAAAACCGAGTGAGCAAACGAGACAAAGAGAAAAGAAGAAAGAGAGAGAGAGAGAGAGCGAGACCTTGTAGGTTTGCGACGAGGTATTTCGTCGGTCGAATACTTCGATATCTCTCTGTTATTCGACTCGTGTCGCGAATAACGATGACTCGTTGCCTTTTCATCGAACAGAACTGCGCTTCCGCGAAACGAAAACTTATTTCACTCATTTGAGATTTCTTCTTTAAAACCAAATTCTAGCTTCTTTCAATACAGTTGATTTTAGTACAGAAATTCAAAGAGTGTATTTTTGAATAATAAATTCATTTATTTATGAGTTTTGCTTTTTAAGTTATTCGGGGAACTAATTTATGGTTAACAGGTATAAATGGTAGATCCGACAAGTACCTTAGATCTCAATGTTCGAGCTACTTGGATTTAGCACTCGTCTGCTTTTTACTTAAACCGTAATCGCTAGAAGGAAACAGTATTTTGCTCCCTTAAAACGCGACAGTCAACGAAGCTTCGCGCTCTTTTAGCATCCTCTTGAAAATAGTGTTGCGATTGCTGGGAATTCGTATGGCGCCTTCTATCAAAGAGAGAGAGAGAGAGAGAAAGAGAGATAGACACAGAAAGAGAGGAGACTGGTCGTTTAGCCTCGTTTCCTGGCAGAAGCAAGTGCGCTTGGAATCCCTTCTTGGCAAGTTGGGCGACGCTCGTTACCAAGTGTTTATGAAAACCGCGAGTTTGTGAAACCGGGCCTCTGCTTTCCGGGGAAACGAGCTACCACGGTGGACTGATGAAAGGACGCAGAAAAACCCACAGACTAGAATCCCACCTGCGAAGCATTCATCGTGGAAAAAGTTCGCACTGCACTAGATCCTGTATTCGTCACTAAGTTTTTTTTTGTTTTATAGTTGACAGTAAAATTCGACGCTTCATCTTTTTCTCCTCTTCAATGCTTTCTGTTCGTAGTCCTAGTTTTTGACGCGTTTAACTTGGATAATCGAGCGTCTTAGATATCGAGGAGTTTCAGCTATTCTAGAGTTCAAAATCGTTCTTACACTGGGTCGGAGATCGCTGGAGAGATAGTCTATAGGACTTATTTGCATTAGGATGAGTGGGGGGCCGGTTAGAGGGCGAATTTTCCGTGAGAAACTACGGAAACACTAGTTGCTTCTTCCTTCAAGGTTCTAGGACTCTGATTCAGGATTTTGCTCTATCGATTCTCACCAACTATTCAAACAACATTTAGATTATTAGATTCATTAGCTTCATCGTATTATCTATTTATTAATCTATAACAAAATATAACTGATTTATTTATTCTTCGAAGAATTGAATTGTCAAAGTAATCAAATTTTAGATGTGAAATGTCTCGTGTTAGAATATTGTATCAGAACTTGTTTAATTAGGTCAATTCTATTCGAATATTTAGCTATTGTTTCCCAGGTCAAAGCAGTGCATGTTTTGTGTACATCGTTGGTTCTTTCCTCGTCAACCAGGTCAGAGTGATCCTTGTGGAACCCCGCAGACTGACCTCACGCGATTTTTAGACGTAGAAGCATGTGTGTTTGTGTGTGACGCGTGTGCGACCGCCCACGCTAGTTGCATATTTAGATTCCACGATCTCTGGATTCTTTCCAGCGCAACTCGCGCCACGATATCGTATTAATTATACGCTCCAGTCGGGTAAAGAAACAATGTATAGGTCTCTTTTTTGTCGTAGCAGTCCCGGCGTCGGGACGCCTGGGCGTCGTCGCTTCGTGCCACGGTCACGAGTAGCCCATTATCCGGATAATAAATTGAATCTACACTCTCGACTTTGTTCTCCGTCAATCTTACCACTTTGTTACCAATTTTTCCTCACTTTAGAAAGTCTTTCTTCTCGGAATTCTTTTTATGCAAAATCAATTGTATATCTATTAATTATCTAATAGAAAGTTATCTGGTTCAGAAGCAAAAAAAAGGGTATTCTGAAGTTATATTTATTATTATTCGTGTTTCGAAAGTGTTTTTGCAATGAAGAGGCTCGAGTGTCCAAGGTTACTCGTTAGATCGAAGGGTCAGTCGGATAAAGTTGCAACGAACGGAAACGAGGAGAGCCCTAAGAAACGCGCAAAAGGATTCCTTCTTTCCTTCTCTTTTCTTCTGTTGGTGCCGCGCGCGACTTTCGTAAACAGTCGCCGGAAACCAGCTGCCGGGAAAATAAGCAATGCGTATCCGCTATTCGAAGCCACCTTTTCAGTGACTTTGGAATTCGTTCTCAAGCTTCAAGACCATTCGCCATATGTAATTAAGCTTCATACAGACTTTTAAACTTCTCTTATTTTTTCTTCTTCCCTTTTCACGAAGAAGACGCGAATTCTTTCTTTTCTCTCTTTCTCGACTTCTCCTTTTTTTTTCCTCGAAGCTGCTGGAGTCCATTCCATGCTCCACTTATTCCTGGAAATTAATTAATTGAATCGGCCACGTGTAACTGCCGATCGATGATAGGAATTGAGACGATTCTGCTGAAATTATTATTATTGCAATGAGGTTGATGAGGATATTAAATTAAGCGAAGTCTAGTTAAATAAATTTCGTAAATTTATTTGAGAAAATATTTATCGATATTGGAGGGTTCTTTAGCGAGTTACACTTTATTCCACGTGGTTGAAACTCGAATTTATGTCCCAGTCTTCTTTCAAGGGTCCGTTGAAGAAATAGAGTGAGTTTGAAGGGTTTAAGAAATTGGAATTTGAAAAGGACATAGGAACTCGGCCGTACACGAAGGTCGGTCGAAACTCCCGAATACTTTTATTTTCGGTACTTCGAGGTTCATACAGCGTGTCTTTAATTAAGGCATGGCCTTCAGGAACTTTTACCCGGTTTTGGAATACTAAGGACGACCCAGTTCCGGTGAATTCTGTTGAGACACTTGAGAATATTCTTTCTTCCTTCCCCCCTTTTTTTTTCTTCCTAAAATTCCTCAGGCTCATTTTCAATTGACGCGCGAGAATTTTCTAAGGTTTAAAATTTCGCTATGCAATCTCGATGTTTCGTTAAAAATATAGTAGCGCCTTTTCATCAGTAACTCGCGCGGTTATCGAGCTATTCGAGAGACATTGTTTCCCTCCTCCTCTTCCTTCCAAAATAGACGAGTGAAAACAATTTTGTGCAATAATGCGAACTTTCGATAATCCCCTATCGCGACTCTTCGTTAATTAGATCCGATTACGGTGAGATTGGATCGTAGCCATTCCAGCGTGAATAGTTGCTGAAAAAGTTGATATTCTACCCGGAGAATTAATTTACTGTCTCCATTCCTCTCTGCCTCCCTCATCTATGAGCTCGTAATTACGTAATATAATCATCCGCCATTCGTTATTAATCTAAATATTGAAACGATATATCTACTATATTATACTTATATGATACACTATTTATTACGATAATAATTAGCTGAGTTAGAATCACTATTTTTTTTAGATTTAACGACTTAAATATGAGAGAGTTTTTTATGGCTAATTTATAGAGTTTCGTTAGAAAATGGTTTGGTTTATGGGGAGAAAAGTAGTTTGGATGGTATCGTTGGTGTATAGTTGCTCTTTAACCAGGAAGCAAGCGATTTCGTCATCCAAGCTCCTCCACTCCACCCGTCAAGAGACACTTAATTAATTCCCTCGGCGACGAGCAACGCCAACGTTTCGACCACTAGGACTAAAAGATGAAGATTGCACGCCGCGAAAATTGCTGGGAGAAACCGCTCTCGCGTTTGTCGAACCCGGAGAAAGAATCTCTCGCCTTGGGAACCTTTTACGTTCAACAGGAAAATTCTTACCAACG
Organism: Trypoxylon attenuatum; assembly: GCA_963989405.1. Taxonomy (NCBI): domain Eukaryota; kingdom Metazoa; phylum Arthropoda; class Insecta; order Hymenoptera; family Crabronidae; genus Trypoxylon; species Trypoxylon attenuatum. The sequence continues at coordinate 2,914,622 of OZ022492.1, read as the reverse complement.
TTCAAAGTTATTTCGAATAACGATACTAGGATTTAAATCAATTTACAATCATCAAACATATTTCTTTTTCATCATTTGTGCTTTAATTAAGTTTGAAAATATTTGGTGGCTTTAAATGTAAGATTAAAATTTAAAAATTCTTTTTATTTAAATTCATATTGTGAATGTTGCTTAGGATTGTCTTTTAGGGGTTGATAGGTCGAAATTGCCATCGAGGTAACAGGGACACGTGTACTTAAAGGCGTTAATGCATATGCATGGTCGAAAAGTGTCGTTTAATTTTCCCCAGCTGCGCACTCGCGACTTCTCTTACCTTATGCAAAAGAAATTGCTCAAGGGTTCAGGGTGAAACTGATTAAGAATTAAAGGGGGTGGCTGGGTGGATGAAAGTAAGTAAGTAAGTAACTACTTAGCACGGTAATGAGGGCTGTTTTCCCCTGAGACAAAAGTGCAACAGCTGCTTCCTTGTTCTTGGTCTTTTGCACCAGCTGCATCGTTGATCGCGAGGGTCAAATAAAGGCATCATTGATCCTCCGTTAATTCGATCGTTGGTAATTAACTTTCCTTCGTGGTAATTAAACTCACTTTTCTATTGTATAACAATCGCAAAGCTTGAATTTAATCAGAATCTTTTTTAAGTAGGAAATTTAGGATTTGGGAATTTAGGATTTATTTATTAAATTAATTTTCGATATTGTGGTGTAAATAAGAATAATTTTGCAAAAGTAACAGTTTGCTCTGTACCATCCATGGTACCCAGAACTCCTGGTGCCCTTTCCATTGGAAAGATCCACTCCTCGAACCGTAACAGCTTTCCTCTATGCTCGATTATTACTCGCCTTACGTCAGTTATCCGCGAGGATCACCTCACGAGGACGACCTTTCGCTTCCACTGCGAAAGGTCGTCGTAGAAAGAAGAACACGAGTTAGTTCAGGAAGGAGAGGAAAAATTGGATGATTGCGCGATTCTCTTTATTCAAGTTGGCTTCTATTCATTTTTTTGGGAGAATCATTAACATCCATTAGCACCTGTTTCCTGTTAGTGATAAAATTCGCAGGATCTGTAGACGAAAGAATTCCTTATCGATCATTTTAGGTTCAATATAAATATATCTATTTTTGAAGGAAATAAATTCCTTTTTTAAATAGCAATATTTGTATTTTTTCTTGTAATTGGTAATAATCGGAAATTTAAAGCTGAATTAGGGATGTTTGAGTGGAGAAAGAGAGGAAAAGAATTGTACTCGGAAGCTTCGTTCTAGATCGAATTGTTATTTCTCGCGTAGCCGTCGACTCGACATGAAAGCCGACGTAGTATTTCGAATGCGAGACGTAACTCGGGTCTCTCATTCGGGTCAAGAAACATTTGGAGCGTCTGCGAATCGGACCCACGGCCGAATCTTTCTTTCCCCATTCAAGTACACTTGGCTTGAGAATTATTAGCTCTATCAAAATGAATTCTCTTTTCATCCTTAATTTAAATCTTACGTATTAATCCCTTTCACCAACCATTTTTTTTAAGCTTCTATAAATGAAGAAAATTTCAAAATAATATAGATACGATGAATCATTTCGATATAATTATGTATAATTTGAATTCTTTCTCAGCCAACACTGTTCTCCAAATTTTTCCATACTCCAGTCTTACACTATCTCGTTATCCAATTTGCCCAAGCGATTATCCAATTGCAAAACGCTTGCTTCTCTCGAGGAAGTCCGTTCCGCTGGCTTTCCATGCTCGCTTTGGTAGCTTCGCAATGCGTGTACATGTATCTATGTACTTAACTCACGTTTCCTTAGAAAGTGTTTCTCTAGTCGTGTTCCAATTTGGGAACGGTTCACGCATCATGGTTAGTCTTCTTCCTTCTATTTTTCTCCCAGTGTTATCTGTTCGCTCGACGAACCACGCTTTTTTTCTAAAAGCCCCCCCTCTTTGGTAAACGCACGAGTTAGAAGTTAGAAGGACGCCAGGATTACGCATGTCGGAGAAAGTCTAGCGGATATGACCAAACATGATTTACAGTGCGAAACTTTACCACGCGAAAAACTGATTACTCAATCGTTGTTGAACATTGTTGCTTTCAATGCGATCACTTTTTTCTATTGTAAATACTTCCTTGATCTTGAAGAATGGATTTTTCGGGGGTCTTCAATTTGAAGGATTGAATTTTTAGGGGTTTAAAGGGTTCATTGGTAATAGGGAAGAATTTTGTGATATTTGTTGTTAGTGGAAATGGGATTTGCTCGCTGGAATTAGAGTAGATAGCTCCAGGGCACACGGGGACAACCTCCAACTCGACTTCTGCTCTCCGAATGGAAAAGTGAAAGTATGTTGGTGGGTCAAGTGTGCCGAAGGATTCTTGCGTAATGTCCTGGCAACCTTATTCCCTCGATAATCGACGATGGAACCTCGATTTCTAACGACACTCACTCTCGATTCCGTATCGAAGAAATTCCTCTTAATTGACATTAAAATTATTAATAGAAAACTTAATAATTAACAGTAATAATTTCATTAACTCATCTGTAATACTTTCCCTGATGAATTCAACATTTTTATTAATATTTAAACTTTATATTAGACTCATTATTTTATTAAACATTAGCTACAGATTCTACTTGTTCCGATTTTGAAGTCTCGACAGAAAAGGATCATTTTCGTCAGCTTTTTAATAACGTTTATGCGTCTGAGTGACGCAACTTCTCGTTTACTAGCCACCAGATTCCAAGTTGTTCGTGGAAAAGGAGAGCCTTGCCACTGGGAAAATAAATAATCCGACTGGATTAGAAGTCTGCCAAGGTCTCCGTGGTTTTATCGCGGAATTCGCGCTGCTGTTCACTGAACTTGGATTGTTTCCTCGCGGAAAACAATGCCGCATGCTTAATTACGTTACCGCGATAACAGTAAAGATTTATATAACTACAATCATCTGTCTAATCGAATTTCGTAATTTTTTTTTGCTTCACCAGTCCATTCGTCCTGTTTCTCAATAAAAACTATAATGTCTCTAATCTTCAAATTAACAACTTTCCATAACAAGAAGCTTTTTAAAGCTCTGGAATGATTTTTATTCCGGAGATATTTTTTATTAAATTATATTAAGAGGAATTCTACCGTTTGATCCCAGTTTGATCATTAGATTATCAGTGATAGGATGGAAAGAAAGGTGATAAAGGTTCCGTTTAGCGATCGTGGGAGCAGTTCTCCACGTGTTTCCTCACGAAAGATCGCCGGGCAGAGTTTCGTAACGTGTGTGTGCGCGCGCGCGCACAGTGTTCCAAGGGCCGCGTATTTCCCGTCGTGACGAGAAGTAGTAGAGGAGAAGATAGAGGAGAGAAGAGAGAAGAACGACTCAAGGCCGGATCCGAGAAGAGCAGCGGCTGCTTTAATGACTCCAGAAACCAGTTTCTCCGCTGACGTTTTCTTCCTCTTCCCCCATTTTGTCTCTCTTCTCATCTTATGCGCTTGGTTCGACGGTTTGCAGGACCCCATTGTCAAGTTACTAGCCTCTCTTCTTCTCTCTTTCTCTCATTCCAACCTCTTCTCTTCTCTCTGACTGACCCTTTGTCCGTGGAACACGCCTCACTGCCCCTGGAACGACGACGACGAGGACGAAGACGCCCAAAACCATCCAAACGGATGATCCCTGAATCTTAAGAGAATCGTACTATCCCCGATTGCTTTCTCACGTTACCAACTCGCTTTCGTTCTTCTCTGACAATTTCCCTCCTTGTCGAATCTATTTTGGACGAATTCAAAATCTCTTTAAACCTTTTTAATATTCAAAAAATCCTCTACGATCATCCTTTCACTATCTACATCATCTTTCAACCTCCTTCAATTTGCAACATTTTCCCTGCAACCTGGGAAAAATATTCCATCTCAATTATAATTATCGATTGATTTATACTACAGTATTTTTTCGAATTTAAATCAATTGTTTTCTTATTGTTTTACAAGCGAATATTCAAATGTAAAGGGTCAATAGTCACCGAGTGAATCTCGAGGGATCGATATCGTTTAATTATTAATAACTTAGCGTAGTTTCACTACGGGGTAAATCAGCTATGTAGACTTTGCTGCGACTTGGTAGACAAAGGCGAGGAAAAGCAAAAGCTTAGTCGTGTGCAGTCGGTGCTCGTTCGAGCATAGGTGTATATTGCTTTGAAATCGCGACTAGCAGCAAGCTGTACTAAGAAAGCTGAAACTGGGTATCGCCGATAAAATTTATCAGTCAGGCAAACTCGACTGGTCGGTCTCTTCGCGACATTTTAATTCCGAGGACGGAAATAGCAGTCGCCTTATCAGCCCGAGATCTTCACTCTAGTGTTCACAGGAGAACGATTCGAAAATTCGAATATTTTTTTACAGCTTTCAATTTCGAATAAGTCATTAAAAAACAATCGAAATCATTTTCTTCATTGATACAAATCCCAATATAAGAATTAATCCTATTGAAACTCGATAAGATCCTTATCTTTGAATATAAACAGTGGGTTAAAGATTAATCGTTCGATATGTGCTTTAAACCTTAGTAGAATCTTGAAATATTAGATAGGTAGAATATTCGACTAAAGAAACTTTTACAATTTTTTTTTCTCTTAATTCTGGCTTCTAAAAAAGGACTTCGTATTTAACAGGCCATGAGTTAATCTCAAAAGTAAATAGAACAGCTAACAGACGTTATCCAAACTGTCTAGTCATAATTACACAGTTTTTTTTTTACTGAGTCTCACCAAGAATAGGTTTCCTTTGCTCTTTTTTTCTTTTTTGCAAGGAATATCTGTCTCTCGTTAGCTGCTCGTTTTTATCGATCGTCGTGTTCGTTTGTGTGTACAAGTGGGCATATATTCCTGTATCTATGACTGTCGAGTTGAGAACCGTCGACATAACGTATGCGCGATGCGTCAGCGTCTGGTCTCGTCTCACCTTCTCTCTTTTTCTCTTTCTTCTCCCCTTCGTATATCCTTCTCACTCTTCTCTCTTTTTTTCTTTCTTTCTTTCTCTCTTTGGGTCCCTTCTGTCGAATAGGCATCGAAAACATTTTCTTCCTCCGATCACGATCCAAACGCGATGGCGAGTCGAGCGGAAGTCTCCGCAAAAGATCGCCAACCGGACGTGACACCGTAAGCAGCACTCGTTCTGTGTGTAGCGTACACTGCTGTCGGCTTTGACACTGGCAAATAGTCTGACGTGTCGCGTAAAGTGCCTACTCATGTTCGAGCTGACACTTTGAGGGAACAAATGTTAGGATACACTAGCGTCAAACCTCTTTTTTTTTTTTCTTCTTCTTTGCTTCCTAAAACCTTGATTCATTTAATCAATTCCTAGCTGAGTTTGCTTTGGATCTCAACTGAATTAGGTTGCTCAAAGATTCCTATACTCTGTCTTCTTCTTTTTTTTTCTTTTTTTTCTTTTTCATTGGTCGCTTCGCAGTCGGCTGGTTTGCATGCGAGTGACGAAGTCGGGGGAACCGAGGAATAAATCATGCAGAATGCGCAGGAGATTTGGGTCGTTGCGGTAGACGGTGAAACGAGTTCGTGTTGTTCTTCCACGTGATTATCTTGTAATTTCTAGTCAGAGAGGTAGGAATGCACTAAAGGTAATTGGTGTTTGCTTGAAAATCGAACTGCGGTTCTCCCTCTCTTCTCTATGATGGCGTAGAGGAACTTTTTTTTTTATTTTTTTTTTATTTTTTACATTGACGATTTCTTTATCGAAACGTTTTATCGAAGATTTCTTCGCGATAGGAGGATAATAATGGAATATATTGCGAACGTGGTGATTGCCGAAAAAGCCAAGGACCATCGTGGTGACCTCAGAGAACCACTTTTGTGCCACATGCTTAACAACTGCCTCGCGACTCTGAATGAACTCCTCAAGTTCTTCTGCAGATATTCGCATGCTACACACACGCTAAGGTGGTTTCCCTCCTTCCATGTGACCTGGCTTGGCGAGACCTTGTCCGATATTTTGTCGCATGTACCGAATAATTTTGCCCTACGTCGACGGCATAATTATCTCGACATTAGACCTCTTCTTCTCTTGAGGATCAGTTGACTTTTAGCTCTGTCAACTTCAAGTTACATCGTAGTTGGAAAAATTCAACTTAACAATCATTGATTCACTTGGATTATTATTTAATTACTGTATTCGATTTATTGATTTAATTCGACATTTTTTAATAATCAAGATTATATTTTAAAAAAGAACTTACTTATTGTCCTTGTTTTGGGAAAATTGTACAGGTTTCTTGAGTCTTGACTTTATACAGGGTTTATTCAATGATTTATTTTCTGATTCTCGCGTGCGAATCTATTCCGACAATTTGAGCGAGTAAGCGAGAAAGACATTGATTCGTCAGGTCTTTATCTCTGGCAGAAGTGGGAAATCATTCTGGCGCGAGCATCCGTCCCAACAGTCAGTAATTATTTTCACGCACTCTTCGCAATTAATTGTGACAGCGTGGTGGCAACAACGGCCACTGTGTCCTGGCTAACTAACCCTTCGACATCCAACAAACAGAGATACGAACACCCATCATCGATACTCTATTTGCCGAGGTGAATTGGCCGTCCGCTAGGTAGCCAGCAATTTCGGTGTTGCTAAAAACCGAAAAACAGTTTGCCTAGTCTCTCTCTCTCTCTCTCTTTCTCTCCTTTTTCCCTGTTTCTCCTGGATAACGAGGAAACAGCGCTGACACCATTTTCGCCCCCGGGGTCAGACCATTTTCGTGTTTCCGGCCATCAACTACTCATATCCGCTTTGCCAATGGTCCACTTGACTTTTTTTTTTTTCTCCCAAACCTGGCAATAGTACCACCTTGCACAACTGGGTTTTACTAACGAAAAAGCCACCCGGTTCGCAACTGGCAGTGTCAGAAAGATTCTCCCCAATTCGTCTCTTAATAGAGAATCAAACAAATTTAGGAAAATTCTTTACCTCGTAGATTAACCTACTTCTCTAACTTTGTTATATAAAATTCCTCGGAACTACGACGGTAACTTACAAAGTTTACCTTTTATAGTTACATCGTGGAACATGGTGAATATCGAAGCATACGTGCTATAGTTGAACCGTTTCAGTATCGAACATCGATAAATGGTTCAGGCAACCATATTGAAAAAGGGTTAAATTTGCCAAGTAAAAAATATTAACACTCGACCAAATTATTTATTATTATTAGTTGGAAGAGAAAATTATTCTTCTGGATCAGAAACGGTAACTTCTCATAGAATCATCCGATCTTGAAGAAGAAAAGCTTAAGTCGTGTATTTTGACGTGAAAAGACGAAAGTTTGTTAGTTAAGGTAACGGATGTGTAACGTTAAGGTATGCGACACATGGGTAAAGGAGAATAAAAGAGGGAAAGAGGTAGATTCGACGCCAGAGAATCCACAGAGGGGAAGTTTGCTCTGGCTCGATATCGAATTACAGCTTGCTGATATCTCTGGCAGACGGCCAATCCTCCACGCTCACACAAGCCAGAGGCTCAGCGAGATTTTTTTTTGCAACCGTGGTCTGCTGAGCGAGCAGAGAGCACAGTTTTTCCTCCTAGGGTAATCGCTTGCACTATGCGCACGCGTCTGTGTGTTTGTGCTTTTTCACGGTCGTACGCGGGAAATTGGGTCGACTCACCTCACATTTATCCGTGTTTGCCCAGGTAAATAAGCTCTCTCGTGGCGCTAGCTTCGGCTTGCCATCCTGATCGATTGCTTCGACAGACCAGTTTTTTTTTCTTCCCTTCTTTATTTTTTTCCCCTGCTCACCGATGTCCATTTCTAATCGAGGATTACCTTTGGTTCTGATTCACTGAGATTTGGGAATAGAGATTAGAGCTAGTTGTGTTCGATTCTCTATTTGCTTCATTGATTTATATATATATTAGTTTATTGATTCAATATCTAGCTTAGTTTATCGGTAAAAGATCGAAATGTTCGTTCGAATGATTTAATCATGAGTTTTGGAATATTTCAAAGGATTATCATCTTCATTTCCATTATTTTATTTTCTCTATACGTTCGTTAATGCGTTTTTTGCATTCAGCGAAACAAATATGCAAATATTAATGTGAAACTGGAAAAATACTCCTGGAAGCCATTTAGTCATTAGATTTTAATTTAAAGTAACATACGTTGGGGGAAAAGAATATTATGAATTTTGCAACAATTTTGTCATTATTAAGAACCTAATAGATCGGAAAGGTACCTTTTAGAATTACGAATCCATTGTCTTCGTAGTTACTAACCAAGTCCCTTTTCCATCAGTTTATTATCCTAGTAGATGCCTTTTGCCTGAAACATTGACCGTCCCATAATTTATCTTAAAATCTTCGGATAGGAACAAAGGGAATTTCCTCGTTTCATTGTGAATAGAAGATTCTAAAGGAAAGGGACACACACCTTTCCTGTTGACCCTTCTTCACCGCGGTTTGGGAAAAGGGTTGCGACGACATTAAACCACACGTAGGAATTATTGAGGCATTTCAAGCCAATGCAGCTGTTCGTACTTTGTAATTCCTTTACCTGCTGCTCGCTACATATGTATTCACTGTATATTTACTCGTTCACCTGGATGAACACCCTTCGCCTTCACCCCAGTTTTTCCTTTGTCGTGGAATGTTTTCCAGTTTTCAGTTGTTCATTTTTAATTTTATTATCAGAAAATGAAATACAATGTTTCAATGTGAAGAAAATAGGAAATAATTTAGAATTCTTGATCATTGTAGTGTGAGATTCTCGTTAGGAATATTCCGTCGCGAACTATTCACCATAGACGGTGACCTAGGAGCTTAGTGAATTCACTGGAGAATTCACTAGTCTGTGGAGCGTATCGGAGCTCGACGTGCGTGCAGTTGCGTGGACAAATCCGTTTGAAAGCTACGTACAAAGCTATACAATGTAGCAATGAAATATAGACAGATATAGGAAACACGTTTCTAAGGATAGTTAGGAAGAAAGATTGGGAGAAATATTTTTTCCAAACTCTTTCTTTTTACGAATTGCTCAACTTCGACCGGATTGCTGAGAGAGAGAGAAAGAAGAGTAGGTTCCAAATGGATGTTGTTATGTAGTTGCCAGTGACAATTTACCAGGAAACCCTTGAACGATCCAGTTGTCACGGGCACCGGTCACGATTGGACAATCATCACGCCTGCGGCTATCTAACAGGATGGTTATCCAATGAAATATTTCGGTCAGTTCTTCTCCTCGACGGATATGGTCGATTTAGACCCGATTTTTTCATCCACATCGAATCTTCCTCTCTGAAACTTCGTTCTCTTCTATCGACGATCAAATTCGGATCAAAATAAATTATCTATTTTCTCTTTCCTCAGTTTATCTTAGGAAAATAAAAAGAAATATACAACTTTCTTCGGAAAGTTGATTCTCAAAATTCTTTGTTTAATATAGACTCAGAAGAAAGAAATACACAACTTTCTCCAATCTGAATTTAGACTATGTTAGATTCTGTCTTTTTTTCCTGGCTAGTTTTAGGGATTCTCTGGACTAAGAATAGATTTTTACCGGAGGAGAAGGGGAACTTTCTGAGGAGCACGCGGAGATGTCGAATTATTTATTTCCCGCTAGAAATAGAGCGACGGTGGAAATTTATTTGCCCAGTGTCGCGCTGCCTGGGACGAAAATATTATTTCGAACTAGGAGTCTAGTCGATTGTTCAGAGTTCTGGTTAGTTAGAATCATTATCATCGATACTTTCCATTTCGCGAATAACTTATTCAAATTCTTCAGATTTTCCTTTAATCTTATTTATCCTGATTCTCGAGATAAACAGAACAGATTTTATCCAATTTTTCCTATTGAAACAAGGTCACCAAGTTTATTTTCTTACTGGGCTGTACGAGAAATTGCGAGATATACGTTTCCAATGGTTCCTTATCTTTAGGAGAAATGACTCATTGTGCAAAGCGCTTGCGATAACAAGCAAATACGAAATTCACAGTCGCGAACCTAGGTAAAGTTGGTTTCCGTGTCTATCTCAAGCTAACTTTCCCTTAGACGATTCTTAATTCGTTATTTGAGTTTCTCCGTTATGTTTAATTTCGCTCGTTGGTTCGCGGGCGTAACGTATTCTTCTTTGTCAAAAGCTTTTGCCGAAATCCTACGGTGAAAAGTTAGGAGTGACATAGTAGGCGAGTAACACCCCTTGGCAACGATGACACACTGGTGTAGATTACAGCTGGTCACTGCAGTCGCTGACAAACGAGTCATAGTGAGCTAGTTTGTAATCGTTAGTTCACTTTAACCCTTTTACACGACTCCAAACAAATCTATACCTAGAATTTCTATTATTTCACTCTTTGAGATAGAACAATAATCTCCATCTCCTTATTCCATTTTTATCCCAAAAAACAGAATTCTATTTCGTAATTATTATTACAATAATATTGTATTATTCCGAAAATTCAATTTAGTTTAGTATAATTCAGCTGACTAAACTTGACGCAGCGAACTCAAGTATAATAAACTAAGTTGAACAATTGGGGGGAAAAAAGTTGGATGAATTTCTGGAGGAAAGGGGTGATTGAACAAGTGAGTTTACTCATTTCGATAGGATACAGAGACACGTTAGGGCGAGGCTAGAGTTAGGTGTCGCAGAAATTCGCGAGTTAGCAAGTGAGTGAGTGAGTGAACGAGGCGGCAACGTCGATCGACAATTGGCAATTAGCCGTGGTTCGAGAGGTTGGCTCAATTGGACCCACGCTTCCAGTAGATTCGCGAGTCCAGTCACGTCTTCCCGTGAAATTGCTCGATGGTAGACGCACTCGCAGTCCACCACCACCAACGTGTTACGGTGCTGGTGTTGATGCTTCTCTGGAATTGGCCAGTGGCTCTGCTAGCGACAGGCGAAATCCAGGTGCTCCTGCCAGACTTCACCTGTCCCAGCTGGCCTATCAACATCCAACACTCTACTCACAGCTCACAGACTCCCTTTTTTCATTTATTCCTTAATTCAACAATTATAATTCTATGAGATCAACTTGCATTTCGATGTTTTCCTTTAATAACTAATTATTTATGCAAATTATGAGACAAGGCCTTGTTTTTGGTCAAGTACAAAAACATAGACCTTGTATCTATTCCGGAGACAGAAAGTACGGGTTTTGAAAGTACTTAAAACGTTTAACTTATCTTTTTGAATTTTTAGAATTCTGTTTCCAATTGTCTGATTAAAATCAACAGTCTACTAATTAATAAACTACAGATTTTTATCCAAATAACTTCTAAACTCAGACCTATCAGAATTCTATTACACTTAATTATTTTTCCAAGATTCTGGGGAATATAATTATTTCTATATTTGTTTAAATTATTTCTCTTAAATTATACATAGAACAATGACAAATATATCTTCCTGTATTTTTTAAATCCACATCGAGTTGTTTTCAAGTATTTTAATGTTATTTATTCTCTAAATAGAAATTATGCAGAAGTAATTTGTCCAATTAACGAATTCAGGTTTAATTAACGCGTGAAATAATCAAGAAGCGCAAATATCGAAGAGGCTTGTTTTTGTCGAGGTCTGTACCCACGTACAGCAGAGCGATGCGCGAGCGTGTCCGCGTGCGGAACGACATATGGCAGTGCTCCAACAAGTGGCAGTAAGAACGCCCTGCGCAGACCTTATGGTTCTCCTTCTCTCGTTCCCTTTCTCTCGTTCTCTCTCTCTTCATTCCAATGCTTCTCTTCCAAAACACACTTCTTCCTTTCTCTCTATCTTCTTCATTGAATTTTCAAAGTCAAATTCTTCCCAAAATTCGCAATCCAATTTGCACTTGCCTAATTTCATTCTTCTCGATGTCAATAAATGAAGATTCATTTCTTCTTTATTGTTCATTTCACTTCATAAGAGATTTTATAAATAATTTCATAGATTTTAATCCGATATAAATAGTGGTAAGAATTGATAGTCAACATTGACGACTGTTCAAGAAAGAGTTTCAACGATTCTAATCTTAAAAAGAAGTTTCTGTCGCGAAAAATAGTGTAGCGCAATGTATGATTAGACATAATTCAGTGTAATTAATAATAAGTGGGCTGATACGATCCAAGGATACTTTTCAAGGTGAATTTTCTTACAAAACTGAGCAGATACATACAACGTATATATATATATATATATAAATCGTATACGACCAGGATTCGTAAAGAATTTTCACGATAAAACCTGGTCACATTGAATTTAAGAAAGAAAGAAAGAAAGAAAGAAAAGAAAGGACAGTCGAGGTTGAACTTAAAATGAGGCAAGTTGGGTTTGGCGAGTTCATTTGGTTCGCTGAGTGTTCCACCTGGCGTGGATCGAGATGTTTCCAGGAGATAAAAGCGAACTGAGCGGTGCAGGAGCGACTCGAGGACAATAGCAGTTAGAAAGAGAGAAAGAGAGAGAACCAGAGACTGACAATGTTTCTTATACACTGGTTACCTTGACCTTCGCGAATCTCTGCGTCACGTTTCACTGCTGTAATCTTATATCTTCGTGGTTGCAGCAAGCTTCTTTCAGCTCCCAAGATTCACCGGATATTGTCGCATCGTGAGACGAATCCTTTCGATTATTTTTCTTACCTTCTAATCAATATTCTTTCGTCACATTGCAAAACACTTTTTCTTCTCTTTCATCCACTTTACATTTTCTATCCGTGCTAATTCGACGAATTATGACACAGCCAAGTGTTATTAACTTCGCGTGCGCCATGTGCAAGTTGTAACACATTGCGACCATTATAACCTGACAACAATGTCGACACGGAAGGAAACGTGGAAATAAAGTTGGGAGCAGGACATTCTCATGCGGCAAACGCCAATCTTGAGATACACACGAGGTACTTGAGGATTGTTACCAACTGGCGATTTGGCTTTCGCGTGAAATGCCACTCGCAGATATTTGCCAGGAATTCTTGCAAAACTGCAATTTGGCAAAGAGAAACTTTGAGTTCGATCGCGATAAAGGATCCGTGGATTTTGTATAGAGTCACGAAATTAATCACTCGAAATTACGATTATTTTCAAGAGATAAGAGAAACAATAAGTGAAATAAAATTAAAGATAAATTTGAATTTTTGTTATTTATATTGAAATTAGGATTGTTGATTAATCGAACTATTTCGTGACTCGATTATGCGAGAATCTTGTATCGTTGGGATACAGGAGAGTAGGAGAGTTTCGTAAGCTAAATTAATCGCTTGCATGATTTACATCGGGGGATTTGTGTATGCATACCGATATATGAATACCAAGGATTCTCAAGAGGCTGTTTGTTCCAGTATCAGGAAATTTCTTGCCAGCAGAAATTCAAATTGTCGAATTCCAAGCGTTTCCAAATTTCTCACTGATTCATTGTGGTTTAAACTCAGTTCAGATAATATTGATTCATCGAGGAAATTTGGTGGAATTCTTCTTACGACTATTTTACGTAGGCTCAGAATTTCTCCCTGGAACCTGACGACTTCATTTACCCAGAATTCCGTATTCTGACGCGGGTTTGGCAGGTAGAAACGGTGGTTAAGAGGAGAGAAGAAAGCAGAGACCCTAGAAAAAAGGGGTAAAAAAAGCCAGTGAAAGGGTTGCTCCGGCACGGTGGCGGAAATTTAGCATAAAATTACATAAGAATGGCGGGTGGTTAACGAGAGGAGGCGAACCGGCCGAACGGGATGCGCCGATTGTAATTCAAATCGTAGCTTGGTATGTGCTCTTGGGTACACTCATCCTCAAGATTTCTTTTCTGGCCTGATTCAATACTCACAATATCATTTCTTTTTTCCTTTTTCCAAATATTTACTTCTCGTTTCATTTCTCTTCTTAAATCCCTTTTTTCCCTTCAATTTCTTATCGAAATCTTTCGCTTTCCCTAAAACGACCTGACAACAGTCAATATCAATATTTTTTCCAATTTTGTAATGTAATTTCGTTATTTGAATCTTTACTTCAATTTCCAAAATCGAGGATTTTTTAGATTCGTTAAATTGTTTGAATTGTATTAAAGTACTTTTAAGGGGGGTCTAGGATAAATTAAAAAATGAGGGGTAACAATGATGGTGGATTTTGAGAAATTTGTAAGCTTTTTAAAATTTAAAAACAGTAATCAGTGGGTTAACTCGAGAATTCTGGTCGGTACGCCGAAGAATGTTCCTCCGACTAAACCACATTTCTTCCCGGTTACCACTGGCGGATTCGCGAGCGTTCTACCTTATCCTCCAGTGGCCAGAAGAAAGTACTTCCTGTTTTTAAAAGGGTCTCGACCTCTCCGTATCCACCGCGACGTCGCCAAAATTAAACTACATATTTCTTTGGTGGTTCGATAAATTCCATGGAACATTCGTCATCGCGACAATGTCAATGTTTCGCGAACAAAGGAACTCTGACCAAGGAGACTCATCATCATCGAGGTCAATGAACTTTCCACGTATCCGGTTGCAATTTTCCACTCTTTGATTCCCTTTCCTCTTCCTTTCGCTCCTGGAAATTCTTCATTTTCGCGAAACTCTATAATACCAGGGATTCTTCCCACGATTTATTTCTCTTTGACTCTTATTCGCACACATGCACACGTGGTATGTCGTCGCCGGAAACTCGGAAGATTTTTGCAGCTGCTGGTGGAGATTTCCGGGGGGAAAAAAGTAGACAATTAAGTCAATAGGCGAATGCGGGTGACATTACGTCAGACAGTCAGTTGTTCTTCAATTGCGATCGTGCATGGACTACTGACTCACGGTGTCGTTCACCCGTAATTACTGACATTAAGTGGGGACTGTGTACGATTACTGTCGTGTTGGTTAAAGATCTTCATACACATCTCTGTTCTCTTCAAACTCATTTCTTCTCCTAGAATAATTAAATCGATCCTCAGCATGCAAAGCCTGCAAACTTTCTTAATTAACTTAACAAAATAACAGCGTTATAACTCACTATTTGCTTTTAAATTTCATTTACATTGAATTTAATTCATTAAAATTGAGTCAATAAAAGTTGAGTCAATAAAAGTTGAGTCAATAAAAGTTGAGTCAATAAATGTTGAGTCAATAAAAGTAGAGTGAATAAAAGTTGAGTGAATAAAAGTTGAGTCAATAAAAGTTGCGTCAATAAAAGTTGAGTCAATAAAATTTAACTCAATAAAATTTAACTCAATAAAATTTAACTCAATAAAAGTTGACTCAATGAAAATTGATTCAACAAAAATGAACTCAATAAAATTGACTCATTAAAAGTTGACTCAATGAAAATTAACTCAATAAAATACTTCTTGATTAAATCGAATCAGGAAGTTTTGAATGAGAATTTCAACTAGTAGAATTTCGCGAATTCGTAGAGTCAGCGACTTGGAACAGTGAGAAAGAGACAGAAAGGAGTAGAATATCGATTGGCAAGTGCAGCTCGAAAACGAATGAGTCCCATTTTTCTCAGGCTAGTCGCTGGACCCCGAGAGAATGGCACGCGCAGCTATAATTAATAATGAACTCGGTAGAAAAGGGGCAGAGTGCCGGTCATGAATAAATTGAAACTTCATTGCGCGAAGAGAGGACTTCTCGCGGCTGATTAGCATGCAAATTTTCCGAGGGTGTCGAGAACCTTCTTCTTCTTCTTTCGCTAGGCAGCACGACTAGAACACAAAAGTAAAAGAAAGAGAGAGAGAGAGAGAGGATGATAAAGAGCACTTCCTTTCAGCAAGTGAAAACGACTCGCCAAACAGTTTGCCGTGCGGCAGCTTAAATTTCTGCCTAGTCGTTTCCAGTGTCAGCAACTCGAATAGGGTTATCCGAACCGAGGGATTATGTCGACTGATAACGCACGCTCGCGTTACCGCAAGCCAATTCGCCTGGATAACCGTACACCGTTAGTCCTCTTCTTCGTTTGCCTTTGTTTTCAATCTTCCGGGACAAACGATCCTCGACGAATACCTCTGCTAGTGAATGCGAGAGAAAATCTCCTCCCTTTCATGATTTTCCCAAACCCTATAGTTCCCTGGTTAACCAGTTAACTGCATTCGACGCTTATAGTCTTTAATTTCAATTTCAAATTATCCGGGAGAATTTTTCAAACTAATTTCCACTCTTAAGAAATTAAAGAGCTGTTGTGTGTCCTTTACGTTAAAACAGCTGTTATCTTAATTAATTATTTTTTTTAATGACATTTAGAGACAATCTAGTTAATATCGTTAGAATCTTTGTATTCTACACGCATTTCTGTTTTGCTTGAGAGGAACGCAAGTAGGTACTTGAATCAGTTTATCTCCTGTGGCGTCATCCGATCGAATCACAATAAAATTCGTTCGAGCGGTGTTAATATCGTTCAGTCGATTATTCCTCTCTTTTTCCGTGTTAGCCCTGTCCTCTTTCCACTTAAGCCAGCTTCAACAATTGCGGCGTCAGGTGTAGGACGATAATAATGATTGCCTTTTGGAAAATTGATACCCTTGGCAGCGACACTGCGTTATGTCGGAGTTAACAAGCGGCTGCATCCACGGGTTTAAGCACCAGGTCGCGTGTTACGTGTGCGCACTTAAGTGCTCACATAATATCAGATAGAGAGAACTAAAGAAAATAGGGTGTCATTGAAATCCTTTCATTAGTAATTGAAACAACTACTAAAAAAAAAGAATTCTGAATTAATAACGTAACAGATGGAACTCTTATACGTATAATAAATTCTATTGACTTAATAATTATGATGATTAGCATCAGTTTCTTTTTTATTATAATCCTCGAAGTCGTCTTACGATAATTTGCAGTTTTTTCGAAAAACGTTTTCTGAATTACGAGAGATATGAAGTAGGTGACCAAATTCCGGATTCTAATTGCAGAGCAATTCATTAATCACTGGGTGGAGCTTTTTACACGAATCGGCTAGTATTCTTTGGCTAAATGGAGACAGTTTTACTGGGTGGAAGAGAGAAAGGGCGGTTGTCTTTGTGCGGTCGAGGCATAGAAATTTGAATTATTACTCATTAAGGCCGAGCTTGGGGGATGAGCCCGCGAGACAGACGCGATTATAAGTTCCGCGAGATAATGGTGCCAGAGGCACGGTGCTTTTAATTAAAAAGCCGCGGCCGCCGCGCGAATTACGTTAATGCGCGATCGCGGCTCCCGGTGGTGAATTTGTCTAAAGATATTCGCGACGCAGCTTCTTCTTTTGTTCTCTTCTTTACCCACTAGAAATATCTCTAGCATCTTTTCCCATCATTCTTTTCTTTCATCTTAGCTTTACACTTGTTACGTTTCTTAATTACGATATTTATTGTCATTGCAATTTTCTAAGTTTACTATTTTCAACATGTTTTTCTATCCACTTCTCCTTTTTTCTTAAACATGAGTATACACGTGATGGTAATTGAAAATCTTGTCTTCGTTGAATCAATCTTGATCTTCAAAGAATCCTTTTATTTAAACTTGTAATTGAATTTTTAAATCGCAGGAAAATTACTGCAATATTTTTATTATCAATATATTTCAAATCATTTTTTAAACTTCAATCCATTAGAAAATTCCTCTAGAACTAATTAATTAGCTTCAGATGAATTAACTCAAATAAAAACTTCCAAAAATGAGTCTCTAATTATCGATTAGTGACGAAGATTCTTTCTTCAAATTAAAAATCAAACTTAAAGTTAAAGGTCCCTCTGATTAATTGTATCCGCAAGATACATTGTCGCGGAGCTAATGGTGAACTAACGACATTAATGAATAAGCGGTTTATCGGATTAAAAACCCATTGGTTATGTGGCATTTTATGCGACAACGCTCGCCACTGAAATTCGCGTGTATGTATTTCGCGAGAGTCCCGTTAATGGAAAAGGTGGATAATAAGCCGCTGGCCGTGATAACGTCGTTATCCTCGGGTAATTTGGGGATCGAAACACATCGGAGGACTTTGTTACTGGGGTATATATATATATATATATATATATGTATATATGTTGAGAAAGGGCTGTTTCCTCGCGTTAACGATATTGTTGATGCACTTTAATGGGGTCTCCTCGTACTCTTAACAAGGTACCAAGTGGCTCGTTTCGCGGATTGAATGACTATTCGAAGATTTAGAATCTTTTAATGACCAATTAAACATTGGCTTTCTCATTACTCTTTAAAAGTATTCGATTTCTTATTTAAAATCGAGTAACGAAACATACGTATTACATTATATTACAACTGTAATATAATACTGTATAATAACATTGTAAAATGTAGGTTGAAAGCTACTTGAAATTTACGGTTAAACTAGATCGAATTATAGACATATTCGAATTAAATATTACAAGATTAAAACGTATTCTCTGGGAGAATTATTAGTACGAAAGTAATTAATAGAATTATTATTTGCGATGTAGGGAAACTGGAGGATCCTGTTTCGGAGATTAATGAATTTTATAGAGAACTGAGAAAGTTTATAATGAAAAAAAAAAAAAAGATAGAGGAAGGGGATGAAAATTTTGGAGGATTATATTGCATAAATTTCTGAGGAAATAGAAGGGTGCAACAAGAATGTTGCGCATGGTGCACGTGTGCCAGCGAATGCGACATGTTCGCAGCAGTTGTGACAGGAAGGCTCGTTGATAAAACGTGCTTGCAGCCTGGAATCTGGACACCAGGCACCTGTTACACGTGTAAACCGACCGAATCTACTTGGGACCGGTGTGTAACCCGCGGAAAAATCGGTTGAAACACGTGATGAAATCGTTTTTCGCGATTGGTTACATTTTTCAATACGATTAGATCGATATATGATTCTGCAAGCGAAAGAACTTCATCATTTGAATGAATAATTATTGATTGAAATAGTAACAATCATGTAATTTGATTCATTATCAAATCATTTTTATTGTTTATTTTAGTTAAATTTCGAAATTGACTCACTAAAATTGACTCACTAAAATTGACTCACTAAAATTGACTCACTAAAATTGACTCACTAAAATTGACTCACTAAAATCGACTCACTAAAATCGACTCACTAAAATTGACTCACTAAAATTGACTCAAGGAAAATTGACTCAAGGAAAATTGATTCAATAAAATTGACTCAATAAAATGGACCAAATGAAATTTACTACAAATAGTAGAGAGAGTGTTTTATTTCAGCTACCATGGTTTTAATTACAATATTTGACTGTTAAATTTTCGTTTACTAAAGGAAAACACTAACACGAAGTTTCGCGAAGTGT
Source organism: Trypoxylon attenuatum (assembly GCA_963989405.1). Classification (NCBI taxonomy): domain Eukaryota; kingdom Metazoa; phylum Arthropoda; class Insecta; order Hymenoptera; family Crabronidae; genus Trypoxylon; species Trypoxylon attenuatum. The sequence goes on along the minus strand of OZ022492.1, from coordinate 2,895,449 downwards.
TCCCGATTGGTGATCGTGTTATTTATCAATGTCGAATCGCACGATTTTCCGGAAGATCGCTTAAGATCGTGAGAGGTGGAAATCTAACTAATTCGCTGAAGCAAATACAAACGCGCGTGGAGGCACACACAGTGGAATAGGAGTCCTCTGAGAGTTTCTGTGGGTTTGGAGTTTCAATTAGAGCGACGGATCGGCCAAATACACATAACAGAACTAATCGAGTAACCGAGAACCTTCTCTCCAGTATATATCTCTTTCTCTATCATCGTGTCTCTTACCTCAGGCTAACTTGTTTATCACAATTACAGGGGATATTAATGAAACGAATTTATTCTGCCGTTAATCGAATAACCGCGATCGCGCGCGCGCGCAAGCTTTATCCATTAATTACGCGACAGACCAAGCTAGCGTTCCAATTCGGGCAGCGCACATCGGGGATTAATTTATTTTATCGAAACCAATTCAATTAATCGCTTATTTTATTAACGCGGCCTACAATCATCCTGTCGTGATTATAAAATTCGCTTCGCGAGAGGAAAACTCACGCTTTCGGATTCTAGGAGGAGAGAAGAACTTTTTGTTGTTGTTTAATCGATTGGATGACTGCAATAAATTGATAATTGAAGGACGATGGATTTTTGACTTCGAAAAGATTTCGATGTCTAATTAAAATTATTTATTAAAAGGTGGAAAAGGATGATTGTTTTTATTGTATAATTATCTTTTATATACTGTTTAATCAGAAGAATTTTTTCTGCATAATATTGTTACATTCGATCACTGGGAAAATATTCACTGGCAGATTTTCCAGGTATTAATTTCACGGAGATGAATGAAACGCGTGTTCATGGTTGCACGCTCTTATCTCTCGAGGTTATTTCTAGCAGGTTTGACAAGCGCTGACAATTCGACTTGACGGGACTTGTCCAACACGATGCTCGCTTTTCTCCCTCCTTCATTTTACGATTCGCCATCACTCATCTATTTCGAGGCCCAGTCGATTCTGGCAGGCTTCATTTTTCAACCGCACGCTCTTCCCTCAGATTCGTCTCGGTTTCTCAAAAGCAAAAGTCGCGATTTTGTAACGCACTGCTTCTTTTTCCTCTGGATTCACGTCATTAGTTACGGACCCTCGAAACCCGAGGTTTCCCCCTTTTAATTTTTCAAATTCACTACCTCCCGATTCGATCCTCTCCAGAAAACCCTAGGGTTTTCCCTTTTTTTCTTTTTTTTAAAGTAAATAGATCACGTGGAAAAAGATACGAGGATGACTTCCGGTTACCAGTGTTATTCGCACGAAATTCTAAATAACTGATCGCACCCTCGGGTTCCGAAAGGAACCCGGAACTAGCTGGGTGTCCAGTATTCCACATGCAGAGAGCAGAATTGGCTAGAGAAATCTCTACTTCTACAGACTTCTTTATCGTGGGTTACTCAAATTGACCGTTGCATTTTTAACTGCAACTAACCCAGAAATTGTTTCAGGCCTCTCGGGTTTCTTCAATTTAATATGACCCCGAGTTTCATATCCCCCCCCTTTCTTTTTTTCCCCATTTTTTAAACAGCGACTTCTCTTCCCTCGTTTTGTTTAATTTCCCAGTGCATCTGACCCAATTTCCCATTACATCAACAATTTTTCTCCACTCGCTTCTCCACTCTGTAATTTTTCCTAATGGCTTTTTCGTGTCCATGAGTCTCGAAAATTCATACATAGGAACACCTTCAATTCCTCGCTCGAGTCATTTTTTTTCGAAAAATATTCCTCAGAGTTTGCTTAAAATGTTTAATTAGAAGGTTTGATAAAAAAAAAAGAAAATACAAGGATACAAAATTGAAAGTCGAAGAAATTAAGCCGAAGGTCAGATTTCATTGAGCCAATGAAAGGCCAATCGGTAATTAAAGAAACTGAATTTTGAGCAAAGAAGCTTTCTCCGTCACAAAGTAAACGCAGTTGGAAATCCTCTTTTCTCGAAGAAGAAGAAGAAAGAGAGGAGTGCACATCCTCTTTTCTTCGTTCTACGTAAACCCTCGTCCACCCGCGCATTTTTCTCCGTTATTAAACTCCTTGTCGGTTAATGGGGTCTTCTCGTGGGGGAGGGGGATGTTAAACCAACATGGCGAGAGAAGGAGCAGTTCAACTAGAAGCTTTTCTCTCTTTCTCAGCGCAATAATGGTTCCCAGAGAGGCACTGAACAAGGGGTAGGGATGAGCTTAAGGCTTGTTTTTGCTCATCGGTTTAATGGACGGCTCCAATTAGGCGTGTTGGATTCACATTGTTTTAGTGAGATAGTATTGTATTAAATTCTGAGAAATTTGGGTCACTTTCGGATTCTCTAGAGAAGAGAGTGGGAAGAGAGGGAGAAGGAGAAGGATAAAGCAGGAGAGAGAGAGGGAGATATATTGAGGGGGCGTTTCGTTGTTGAGGTTGGTTCATAGGGGGTGGGTCGCACGAGTCTCTGCCTGGAAATTTTCTCCACCTGTTGCCAAACAATTCCCATGGAAACGAAATTATGGCCGTGGATGCCACGGGATGAACGTACCAGCGCACAATTCGCCTGCGCGAACCACCTATTTTCCGCTCCTTTCACCCTCGAGTGCTTATCATTTGGAGGAAATCCCAAGCTTTTTTTCTCTCTCGACCTGGGAAATCTTCAAAAGGCTGGAAATGCATTTGGAATATTATCCATAAATGCAAAAAGTCACCACTTTTTTTCATAATAGTAAAAGTATTATATATCTGGGAATTTCTTTAAGTACGTCATCCTTACGATATTAATTACTTTCGCGATTGAATAGTTCCAATTATCCTCCCAAGTTTCCCTTTTTCCCCCTTTTTTTAAAAAAAAGAAAGAGAGAGACACTTATTCTAGGAGTCGAAGGGTAACGGTCGAAAAATCCCCGATGGCTTTAATTAGAATCTTCCTTTCCCTTTTCTCTCTCGGAGACGTAAAATGCAAGGGTTCTCGAGGAACGACGACAAGGGTGTTATCCACTGGAGAGTATGCACCCATCCGTCTCGAGTTTCAATTCTCACTTGAGTTCTTATCCGCCTCTTTGTCCCAATCGCAAGCTTGATTCCTGGATTTAATTAGATCCTATGTTCCACGGGTGTTAAAACCATCCTGACAATTACGTTAAAACCCCCACGAGCCCTTTAATTCTTCCTTAAAAAAGAAAAAAAATCTTTCTCACATTTACATTAGATACCGATTATATTATAATCAAGATAGAGTTCCATTTAATTGAAATTATTTCCATTTAATTGAAATTATTATTCTTGCTCGAGTTGCAGTTTCCTCGAATTTTATATTGGTCCATTGTTTACCTAGTCATTGGAATTATCGAGTAACCATTTATTACACGGACTTATTTGGTTAGAAGGTGTTTTGCAGGAAGAATTCGCTTCGGTGGCATCGGGACGAGAAAGTAGATCGTGGAGAATGATTTAGGTGATCGGAGGGTGTCGCTGAAAATGTCGGGTTAATCGTTATTTCCTAGGAAAGGATCCAACTATGTATAGTATATATATATATGTATACACAGGAAATACATATATATACAATATCTACACATATATATATATTATATATATGTATGTAGGTGCATAGCGCACTTTATCGCTGAGGGGGAGGCTTAAGAATTTACTGCGACAGAACAGAGCCGACGTTATTGGCCCATAAAGCATAGAGCTTCGCTTGTCTCTTGCTTCTCTTCGCCCAATCCCGCGACAGCCACAAGCCTCTTTGACCAACTTTCTTCCAGTCCCATATTTCCGTTTTCTCCTGTTATCGATTAACACCAGGAAACTATCTATTTTCTCAGTAGTATCAACCATCCACGAAAAATGTCACCAATCTTCTTCTATACTCAGCAAAGAATTCTAAAATCTAATCTCTTTATTCTCAATTTCTATTATCAATAATTTTCTGCTGAATTAAAGAGAATTATATTTATCGTCGTGGATTTAGTTGCTTGAATTTAGATTTATCGTGATTGATTGAGGGTGAAAAATGTTTGAGATGGAATTTGGAATGGTTAGGGTTTTGAATTGTTTTGAGGAGGGTTAAACCGATGGAGCTTCGAAGCATTGGAAAGCTCTTGCTTATTTCCTGTTTAACCCGAACAGGAGTTTCATTTATTATCGCGATCAGTATCGATCGGAAGGACACGTTTTTCCGGATAATGGATTGCCTTTTCACCGGCACATTGTAATACATTAGAGTCAGTGTTCCTCTTTCCCTCTCTTTTGGTGGCTCTTTAATTCCTCGAGGAAGCTTGAGGCCTCTTTTTAAAGGGATTGCCAAGCCGCGTTCCAGTTGATTGACTTCCACTCGAGGCTAGACAGCTCCGAACACCTACCTTCTTCTTCTTCTTCTTCTTCTTCTTCTTGTCCTGGAAGACAGGCAATTTTACAATTTGCTAACTGCCTCCGTCGACCGCCGCGGTGTTTAATAACTCGAATGGAACGAGAGAAGGCACGCTTTGTGGCGCACGCTTTGATCGGTCGGTTTTTGCGGCTGACGGAACCTTAATTGGGAATTAACTTTCGGTGGATCCCGTGTAAAAAGCCATTCGCAATCCTTTTTTTCTTGTTCTTTTGCTGTATTAGTAAAAGAGAAAACAGAGACTGAATAAATTTTCCCATTTTTCTCTCATTTTCTCCAGTTAATTGCTTTTTTTCCCCTTATTTGTTTCTCATGATTCCAATGTAAAGATACATTTTCCTCTTTTAATTAAAAGCTTCTGTTTACAATTGTGAGTTACGGAAGATGATTAGTTATTTCGTTGATAGAATTCAATATGTTTCTAACATGTTTAAGTTTTTTTTTCTTTTCGATTTTGACACGTTTCTTGCGTGTTACCATTCGCAATTTTACTCGCGAGCGAGTGCAATATACGACGATTAAGTGATTGCAAACTGGAGGACCGAGTTGGCTCTTTGTCGAGTCTGCAAGAGAGTCTACCGGCAGTAATTACTCATAATTAACGGGAGACGCGAGAGAAGTCTCATTTTCAGGGCAACTGCGATTAGACGATCCTTAACCATTTTCACGATTAAATTACTTGTTTAGATTTATTTAGAGACACCATTCAACGAAAGTTTCTTTAGAAACTTGAAATTCTCTTTGGCCACTTTCGTTACGGTTTAAATGTCCTGTATGTGTATGTGAATCTTTCCTTTCTTCCTTGTCCACTTTTAATAACAATTTAACATTTGTGCAGTTTCGCAAAAATTCATTCCAGAAATGTATTTTTAAAATTTATTTTTATATTGAAGTGCAAAAATAAAATAATTCTTATTGTTGCGTTGATTATTAATAAGAAATGGAGTCGAAGATCGAAAGAGTGAGGGAAGAATAAGAGAAAAAGAAAGATGGAAAATACGATACATCATCGATCAATATTCCATCAGCGAAACAGAATCACTTTGCGAATACCAATAATGCATGGCACCATTTTTCTGACGAGAGGGAACATTAAATGGAACATTAAATCGCTAAAATCGAGGGACTCGCCATTGTCAAAGTGTCTCACGTGCAATGACCGCTCGTAAATCAAGGGAGAGAAAGCGAGAGAGAGAGAGAGAGAGAGAGTCAATCGAACATTCATCACCGAAGCAACTGAAGCTTTTTCTTCAACCGAATGGACCCGAAACGAACGCGAGAATAGATAGTTTTTTTTTTTTATTGTCAATTACAATAGCGAGTCCTTTGACAGTTGAAGCAGCTTCGATGAAGATTCTCCGAGTAGTTATTTCTTTCTCTCTCTCTTTTTTCAAAGCTATTTCGAATTGCGTAAGGCGACTGTCTCAGTTTGTTTTCTTGTGGCAGACGAGGCTTCTATTTAACGAGGATCCTGATGACATAAGAGGCTGAGTGTCACGGTGTAATAACGTGGCAAAGTGAGAAAGTTGCACAATAGACGCGAAGAACCTTGACTCTCGATCAGGAAGCAACATCTTAACACCTTCACTGTTACACAGATTTTCTAAACATACGATTCTACTTGTTAGAATCTAACATTACTTCCTGATAATTCTACTCGCAAATTATTATTATTATTATTATTCTTATCATTCTCATCTATTCACGAACGTAATTATTATAATTACATTTTTAATTCTGAAATTACCTAGCTCGATCGCTTATTCATCGACGTAATTATTCGCATAATTATTGGTAATTGATTATTTTATATTGTTGCACACGGTGATAATAAATTGCAACTTGTTATACATATTAATTTTCAAGCTGATTAGCGAATTTTTGATCAGGGATATCTTGTTTTCAAGAGGATTCGAGATCGAAAGTAGTTTGGGGTAGTGAAGAAGGGGTTGAAAGGGGGTAAGAAAGCAGTTCGAAGTCGAGGTAGAGGGTTTGTGCCACTTAGACGTGGTTCGTTAGTTTCTCAAGATTGCATCTGTGGCAGGATTTAGCTAGCTGGAGCAATCTCGTTTCTGGATATCGGAGAATTCGCTCCTCTTAACTGTCCAGGATTCTTCGCGTTAAATACTTTATTCGCCACAAGCTTATCTACAATTTTTATTCCATCTTCGTATTAATTACCTCTCTCAAAAATCAGAAAACTTATAAAAATAACAATGAAATCTCGTTCTGTTATCCTTATCGTTCTTCGAATCAAGGATAAAGTAAACTATTGTAATAAAAAAACAAAAAAAATTGGAACGAATAGAGGGAAATAAATTGAGGAAATAAAATGTTGGAAGAATTGTGACAATGGTAGGAATGATTTGTGAAATGGTGGTAGATTTTTCTATCGGCTGGTGGATTGACAAATTAGTCGAATCTTCTCGGATGACTGGCAACGATTCGTCTCACTTAAACTCCCGCGAGTTAATTTGAGCAAGTCCAACGGGTTTAAAAGGTTGGGTGAGAGGGATTTTTAACAAATGATCGGTCTCCTAGAACTGGCAGGTTGTAAATGTGGCAAAACTTCGAGCGCAGTTCTCGTGGATTTTGAGCGATTTCTCACGCGTCGTTAGCGCTTTCGAATACGGAAGGAAGTTTTTTTAGACGGTAGATTGAGCCACTATCGACTTCACGCTTGCCAACGTGAAGAAAAAAAATCAGTATGGAAACATTGACTTTTAAACTTTTTGCCAAATTAAACGAAGAAGTAAAACTGTTTTTTTTTCTTCTTTCAATTAATTCACTTTTTTCATACAATATCTACTCAACATTATTCGATGAATTCATCGATAGATAAGTTTATAAATCAATTAAATTATTCAAGTAAAATTCCTGAGAAATCAAAGAAAAAGTTAAATTTCTTTAATTCAAGAAACTTAGGGGAAATAAGGGAAAATGATTTATTGCAGATTTCGCATCAAAATAGGATTTACAAATTGTAGAATTGAAAAAGAATTCTCCGAGTGAATTTTCCAGAAAATATTCCAGAAGATACATTTGATATTATTTTAGGAAAAAAGTGAAACAGTGAGCGTTTCCATCATCATTTTCTTATTTACCAATCGATTAGTGAGTGCAGTGGCCAAGCAGTTCGTATTTTTTTCAAGAAACCCGAACCTCGTCACTCTTTATTGCTTACTGATGGCTTTTCCAATGCGCGCCGCCTGTTGGAAAGAGCTCCTTTTGCAAAACCAATTCGAAATCTTCTCTTCTCCTCGTAATGCACGAAACGAAACTTCTCCTGTCGCGTTCGGTGTCTCAAGAAAAATCTCTGTAGACCATGATAAACATCAGGATAGAGTATATATATATATCTACTACCAACTATATTCTCCCATATCCTGTTCTCCTCTTTAAATCGATTTCCTGTTTGCGTGCCAACAATTGTTTTCGGTTTTTTAAAACACAATTCTATTTTTCTCGATCGGTCTGGAATTTACCTTGGGAAATGTGGATTTATGTTTCTCGTGTTCAGCAAATCGCTCAGTATAGAATTCCGTTTGTTTGTCTCCCAGTGGACTGCGGATTTTTAGCGATTACAACATAGCAGTTACATCGGAAATGTTCGTTGATTATTATCATTGTCCGCTGATTGACACCGGCGCTATTTACCGTGCGATTCCCTTGGCATCATTCTCTTGCCAAAATTCGAATAATTTTACAATTTTCCCGGATTCTCGCCTCTTGCATTTTTTTGCAATTTACAGAACATTACTCGCAATAATTTAAACACTTTTTATTTCAAATTTTAAAGTTTGATTTGCAAGAATCTCTAGATTCGTATAGAATTCTTTTACAAGTAAAAAGAATATATTTTTAAATAGGAAATTTTGTTTATAATAATTTAGGGTATTGAGGAAGCTCAGAAATTAATTAACCCATTGAAGATTCAAGTGAGAGTCAAGAGAAGTTTGTTTTGGACCATTCAAGGATTAGTAGATTTCGAGAGGGATGCTAGTAGTAGCTTGTTAAAAGAGAGAGAGAGAGAGAGGGAGATAGAGAATTTAACCCTTTGAAAGGGAAAAACCACGAATAGAGCCCTCAGACAATGTAAGATGCAACGAAAGCACCAACTCTGGATTTAGTATGGTTTAGTGTTCCAAGGATCTATTTGCCTCTTCCGCTTACAATTATGCAGAGGATAGAGAGAGAGTTAGAGTGGGGTCCAGACCCGCCAGTGGCCAATGCAAAATTAACTGGCGACTGTTAAGCATTCCAAGGGAGGATAATTAGCCGTGGTTATTGATAAAGTGGGCAGGATGGACCAGCTAGGGATAACAGTGCGTTTAAAGATTTACAAGTTCCAACAGGAAGTTCGACTTAGTCCAGAAACTTGCTTCCTTCATGGAATTTTAATCTCAAGAGTTACTGGAAATTCTAAATCAAGCATTCAACCTGTTCACTTCTACTCTTCGACACTTTCGTTATTGATAATATTTTCAATAATATTTTTCCAACTTCGATTTTAAACTATAGCTCTATAGTCTCTAAATATAAATGATCTTGATTAGGGGAAGTTTTAATTGACCGATGATTATTGAAAACACAATTTAAAAAGTGTCTTGCAGTGTATAAATTTGAGAAAGGTGGATAACACGTTTTAAAAATAACTCCATACAATTTTCTATCAATAATAAAATTCATATTTGCATAAAGATCTGGAGTTTAGTGATGAATAATGATAGTGAGATTCTAAAGCATTCGCGAGAGGCAATTGGGTATTGTATTATTGGAGGTTTGACTTGATCGAGTGGCTTGGCACGAGCAGTAGGAATAGTTAGTGACTCGTCAGATTTGGTTAGTCGAAATCGAGGGAAACCCACGGGAGTAAACGCGCTATGGCATCAGCAAAATTAATTAAATATTGAGCACAGACAATCCTTGGGTCAGGTGGACCCTTCGATCTATGTCGATTGAGTTTCTCCTGTTAGAATTAGTTAATTATCCTATCGTCACAATTGGCGACTCAGTTATCGATCACTCAAATCAAATCAATAAACAATTATCAATATTTTGTACCTAAAATATTTAACAAATTCTACCCATTTAAATAAATACAATAATCATCATACTTAAAAGAAATATTATTCTAAATATTCCACAATTCAAAATTGTATTTTAATTAATAGTTCGATTAATGTTAAATTGTGTTTAATTTTACAATGAATAAAGTTCGATGATCATCTGGTCGCTGAAATAATCTTGATCCGAGAACAATTATTATTTTCCGAAATATGTGTTCGACAGTAGAATTCAATTGGCTCAGTTTTTCTTAGTTTCATCGAAAAAGTCAATCGGGAGAGGGGGGAGGGGAAAAAGTGCAATAGAAAAACAGTGTCCACTCGGTGCACTGTTAATGGTCAGGGTTGACGGGTTCCAATCGACGTGGCCGCATCGCGTTTCAATTAACTTTGATTGACTCGAGTCTTAATTGAGGCGAAGCTCGCGTTTTTTGGCATCGACAGCGAGGAATTAGCCGCGGGCCAATTAGGAAAATCGCCCTGGAACATCACGATAGTTGGCCAAAGATCGACAATAACGAATCTGTTACCACTGTGTTTTTCACTGTATTCAAGTGGCCAGTTTTCAATTTTCCACTCGTGATATTTTCAGATAAATATTGTCACGAAAAACAACCGCAACGGTTTCTGTTTTATTGTCACTGGAAAATTGGAAATTCATCGATCTCTTTTTCATTCTGAAATTATTTTCCATCAATTCTTCTCTGATTTAAATTCCCAATCGCGATCGATGAGTGTCAATTTTCTTATTATTGATTCATATTATATCTGGACAAAAATGAGAAGAGTTCTTTAAGAATTTTCTTTTCTTAATTATTTAGGATGTAAAAAATTAGTTTTTTTTCTATTTATTGATTTATTTAACGAGAATATTAAAATAGATCTATTGATGGTTGATTAATTTTGTTCATAAGAAAATTTATCTTCTGGGGGAGATTTTTTTTTTTTAAATGGATAATTTTGTTTGCAAGTGAGAATGTTCTCGCTGCCTAATCCCGAAGCCCCAAGCCCCTTGACAGTCGACGAAATCTTGGCGAAGGTTTCCTCGAACTCGACGACGGCAAATCGAAACTGGCGAAGTTCTCGGGGGGCAATTAGCAATAGCTAATTAGCCATCGGACGGGTGGGAAACTCGCGCTGTCGCGTAACCGTATCACGGACCTCTGTGAAGGCCAAAGAGAGAGAGAGAGAGCGAGAGAAGCCAAGAGAAAGAGAAGGGAATTCGCAAGTACGACGTGGAACCGTCACTGCGATCTACGTCTCTCGATTAGCTTCAGTACACATACATATATGTATTCTTAATACGATGATTGGAAGGAGAATTAATAGTGAAAATTGACTGTTCCAATGTGGTCTCTGGCAAATTCATTTTAGGATTGCGCCTCTCTGCAATTAGTCGAGTTTCGAATCCCACTCTCTGGGTAACTAGAATCTAATTCCTTATTGTACTAATGTATTTGCATTGATCCAATGTGTTTCTTTGGAGAATTCCCCAATTTCGATTTTCTAATCTTCGAATCTTTCTCGTAGAATTTAAAAACCTAGATCCTTACAACGAATTGAAAACTTGCTATCGTTCTTACTAATCTGAAATTGAATTCTCCTAAAAAACCCCTATAATTAATTTGAATTTAATTCTGTTAAAAATCCTGGTGTATTGTGATAGGTTTTAAAAGTGAAAAATTAGTGGAGCTGTGGAAGTCAGATAAATTTGTACCGTTTGGAAGAAGATATTTTAAAAAGAACATTGTAGCAAACTGGAAGGACAGTCACCTACAACGAGGGGAAGCAGGAATGAGAATTCATCGCGTTCAATCGACTTTCAATTAGAGTCAGACTCGGCGAGAGTATAAATTGAGAGGCAACGAAAACGAGCTATTCGCTCAGCAAATCGTTCCTGCTCGTTTCCCACTTGGCTTTATCCTGTCACCCTTTGGAATCCAAGCGTGCTAGGAGGCTCGACCCACTAAACCACGATTTATCCACGTTTAATTCTTGATCCTCAGATCCAGTCTTTTTTCCTCCAATTCTTAAAAATCACGAGTTTATTATCAAATCATTTCCAAATTATTAATCCATTATAATGACTTATATTGCAATTTATTCGAAATGCAAAAGCAACGTAATACTTGTCAAAATGAAATATTTAATAAAATATTCTAATAATTGAAAACAGAGAAGAACGAAGGGTTCAATGTTAAAAATATTTGAGAAAGGTGTCTTTTGATCCTTTGACGAAGTGATTCGCGAGGATGAACGATTGACGATTAGAGCTGGACACACGAAATCACGATACGAGCGAGAGCCTGAGTCGATTAAGCCGACCGAAACGAGAATCCACGGTGGGATTGCGGGGCACTTAGTTACAAGGGCGAACGAGGTTAGCCTGGAATTGGGTACTTGAGAGGCACCGGGGGTCCTCCTGGAGCCAGGAATCTCGGTTATTCCGATTAAGTCTTCGTCCCAGTCAGCAGGATCATTCTGCAACCGGAACTGGAAATGCCAGCTCGGCTGTGCTTCATTGTCCCTTGCCGATTCTCATCGATTAAGCCTCTCATCGATTATCCTTGATTCCCGATCAATACTTTCCTGAGAATCATCCAATCTCCAATTCGAAACTTGTTTCGCTTGTTTCCACTTCATTCTATTCAATTCATGAAACTGATGAATTCTTCCCGATTCAATTGAATCTAAAGTTAAGTTTGATATTTAAATCAGGCAAGAATGTGTAAGAAAATATAATAATTAATGTTAAAGAAGACACATATTAAATTAAACGATTCTTAAAAAAAAAAAAAAAAAAAAAAAAAAAAAGGGGGGGGATGAAGGATGACACCCCAATAGATTTCCTGGATCCTGGACCAAAGTCCAGAGAAGGAAGAATGGAACTAAAAGAGCTCCCGCTAGTGACGGCAGGTTATCGAAATTCTTAATTAGAAAATTTTAATTATGTTTTGAGGCAAAGAAAGAGAAAGCGGGTAGGAAAGAGAAAGGGAGAGCTAGAGAGAGAGAGAGTGGAATGCAAGGAGAGTGAATACAAGAGGCGCAAACTCCTCTGCCGCGAGTAGATAGTGAATTTCCGCGGGCGCTGTTCGCTTCTGGAGCTCTCGAGATGCCGAAGGTAATTAAGCTTGCGCCTCATAAAGATGCTATGGCGAGCTTGTCCCCTTCTTCCCCTTCCGTGGCTGATATTAAATTTCACCTGCGGCTCCCCCTGCGACCGGCACGCACCTTTTAACGCTGATAAATTGTTGGAAAGTCGGTGGTCTCTATTCTCAACGGCTGAGGGATTCGCAATTTTGTCGCGTACCTGGGATTCCTTCAGTCAAAATTCGATTGCTCGATTTACAAATACTTTCCTTTTTATAGGAATATATATCTCGGAAATATGTTAATTTTAGCAAAAAAGAGGAAAAGAAAGATTTACACATTTTTCTTATTTTTAACATTCAATAAAGATTCATTTTTAACATGGGAATGTTTTTTCCTAATTCGATTATAATGTTTGCAGACACGAATCTGATTGATTATCAGTTGAGTCGAATGAAAGGGTTGAAGTTTGTTATATGGATTAGAGCATGTTAGCATTGTACCAAAGTCTTTAGACAAACTCGAGAGATAATCGATTGCTTTTTGGGGGTAAGCGTGTAGATCAGATTTGACTGTCAGATGAGGAAGAGTCAAGAGGGTAGATTCTTGAGTCAGAGGAACAATGATTGGAAGAAACATACCCCATAAAGGGATGGCATCACCTCGTCTCTGTAATTCTATCGACACACCAAGGGTGAACTCCATTAACTGCTTAACGAACCGCAATTTATTACATTATAAACTCTCACCCTTCCGACGATAGACAGCGCGAGGGAGCGAGAGATGAGGGGAGGGTGATGGGTCTTCGATGGGATATACTTTCTTTGCTCGCTCGACGAGCGTGGAATTCGAGGTATTTTTGGCCAGGATTCTTCATGGATTCTATTAATCTTTACTACTTTTTAAGTCAAGTCTACTAAAGTCTACTTTCTTAATTTATACTACTTTTAGTGTCTTCGTTAAGTTACTTTAGTCATGGGTTTTGTTGAGGGTTACGATCTAGGATTTATAGGATCTAGAATTTATAAGATCTAACATGAATTAGATTTAACAATTAGATCGATCTAAGATCCATTATTCATAATATTCAAGAATCTATAAATTTATAATTTATAGAATCTAAGATCCGGATAATAATATTCTAAATCTCCTCAATTAAAACAATAAAATCCTTTAATGTGAAACACCTTTTTTAAAAAGAGAATCATCAGTAATTTGATCTCCCACTCAAACTGACATTAATCATACACTAACGAGAAACAGAATTATCAAGACCCTCGAGAATCATCCTGACAGAATTCCCACGATCGTCGACAATCGTCCCACGAAATCACATCGCTGACCCGATCCGCCGTCCTATCTCATTAGCATTTCTCGAATTTGCAGCGTAGACAATGCCACTCGATTTCCCGCGATTGGGGAAAGCCCGTTGCGAACCTAACGTCGTAACGCGTCGCGTGCCGCGACTGCAATTGCATTTACAATCTGTCAGAATTCAATTTCAGGGTTCCTCTCTCTACGCGGGACCTGTTGCCAGGGGTCCGATGCTATTCAACGCATCGCGATCGTTTCAATAGACTGATTCTCGCACTTCGGTCTATCTCTGGACAACCAATCCTGACAGTCTTCATCGTTAGAAGGAAATTTACTTCATTCCAATTATCCAGTTTTTTTTGGGAAGAATCAATCGAATAGCGCGTAACGAGGATCCTTGTCCAAAGATAAATCCAATTTCGTTTAATTATCGATTTAACACTCTGGAGTTAAATTGTTAGATCTTAGATTTTTATTCAAATAAGAATTTTATTATTGATAGAAAATTGTATGGAGTTGTTTTTGAAACGCGTTATTCACCATTCTAAAGTTTATACACTGCAAGGAATTTTTTAAATTGTCTTTTCAATAATAATTTATAATCTGTAGAGATTTGTAACATTAATTATTTCAACCGAACGACTGTTCTTTTTCATTTCTTTTCTTCGTTTTCTTTAAAATCATGAGTTCAAAGGTCGCAGGATCCATCGATGCTTCCCCCAATAATCAGATCACTGCTTCCAGAACAAAGTAATCCTCCAAATGGGTCGTCGTTTCATACTTTATTTTCCCATTAACCATTTTTCCCAGTCTCCAATACAAAGTGCACAAAGAGAATCGATTTTCGAAACTTAATTGAAAATGATGAGTGTAAACGATTGGTCGATGTAGGGGAGATTTTGGAAGATTGAGACTGCAGGAGGCAGTGTATCGTCATCGAGGTGTCGAGACTCAATAAAGCTGAAATAAGTCAGAACAGGGTGAAGGAAGCAGATAGCGAAGGAACAGACGCGTTTCTCCTCGCGGGCATATTCTAGCTAGGGGGATTAACGATCCGTGCCTAACTCGACTTCCAAGCCTCTTCTCTGAAGCTTCGAAGAAAACGGGCCTCCCGGGCGCTTCCTCTCCCCGTCTATTCCTTCCAGAGAATTCTCGAGCGGCTCCTTATCTGGCCTCGCAAGCCAAACCAACGCGAAAGGAGGAATCTAGTCGACTCGTATTTATAGAGTATATACACCCCCATTTTCGTACGTGTTTGGCGGGGCTCTAGAAATCTCGATTAAGTCGCTTCGGGATCTCGCGCGCCGATCTCTCGATCAAACCACCGATCCGTGCTCTCCTAGAACGCTTTAAGGAACCGATTATCGGTTTACTTAGAATTTTCGAATCCCATATGCTTCCTACTTCACGCCAAGAGTCTATTCGAAGGTGGATTGGATCGATCTTCAACGATAATTTGCCTTTGCAAGAAACGAATCAGATTCCTTTACTCTAGTTAATTAAACCATTTATATCGAATCTTACAATATATTCCAAATAAAATTTGTAAAATAATCAGGAGATATATTATATTTTTTTTTTTTCTTAAGAAAATGTGATTTATGGTTATTATTGTGAATTGAGAATAAGGATGAGAAGAGGAAGAAATTTATTAATTTCGGTTTCTGCAACGTTAAGATGCATAGTAAATGATGTCAGTGTTGATGATCCTGAGGAAACAGTAGTTTGGCAAGGACTCGTGTCTCTCCAAACAAGCAATCGCGGCTAACAATAATTAGGATACTAGGACCGCACCAGGATGTAGCAAGCAATCTCCCAAGTTTTCGGATTAGCTAGCTTGTCGAGGTCGGAGGTTAATCCTCTGGCATTCGAGGAGAGGAGGCGCAGAGCCTGTACGCCTGGTTAATCCGGCAACAGGTTCCCGAGACGAATCGCACCGATGCGAAATCGTCACTGGAAAACAAAGGGATGCGTCGGTGCATTTTCACTAGAGAAAGAGAGAGAAAGAGAGGATAGTGGAGTTGACGCTTGGCTAAACTTTCCAGGAATATTTGTAAAAAAATGCAAATTCCTGCCAATTTTGGCGAACGATAGTGCTCGCTGAATCGTGTTTGTTTCCGCGGAGAGAGTGGGTAACGACTGTAAAACAATTGAAAGCACCTGTGATCTTTTGGAAATGACGAGAAAGAGGGTCAGTGAAATTGGTTGAAATTGAACTATTTCTAAAATATCGAGAATTGGATTAAAACTCTGTTAATAAATCTATTAAATTATAATCAATATATTGTCTCGAATTTTTACAATTGGAACATGAGTTCAAAATAGAATTAATCTGGAAAAAATTTCATAAACGTTTAAAGTAATATTTCGACACTTTTACTATTTGTCGAAATAATGCTGTGAGGATTGTATCATACAGCAGCGCTATCTTTATTTGCAGTTTAACATCATCCGAGAGCAGTGGTATGAGAAATTTTTCATGATAATTAGAAATTTATATCTCTGTGCTAGAGGGTCGCGGAAGTCCTCGCTTGAGAGGGTGACAGTTCCGTAGTTGTAAAAGTAACCAGGGCGACAGGATCAGGCCACCAAGGAGACGAGTAATTCGTGAAGATAGAGTGCTAGACCGAGAAAGAAAAAGAGAGAGAGAGAGAGAGAGAGAGGAAAAGAGGCAAAGGAACTCTGGAGAGAGCAGAAGGCGCATAATCCCATCTCTAATGATTTTTTTTCCTCTTTTTTTTCCTCTCTCTCTCTCTCTCTTCTCTATCTCTCGCTACCCTTTCTCTCTTTCTGACCGTCTTTCTCGGCGGTGTGTTTTATGCAAGCGGCAGGTTTTATGCAATGAGACTGCAATGTCAAACGGCGCGAGCGAGCGGCGGAGTGCCGCTGAATAAAATATATCCGCACCATTAAAAAAGGAGGTACAGAACCGAAAAAGCAACCCCGTTGGTCCGCACCGTCAACGGTGGTACGCTTCGATTTTCACCCTAGTGTTTTCTGCACGGCATGTGTTGCAATAGATAAAACCCACTGTGCACGATTCAATTGAAATTTACAACCCTTTCGGCTATTATGCCAATTGATTATGCATTTCCTTTGTTGTTGTCACGTTACTGAGAACGATTCACACATTTTTCCCAACTACAAATATAGTTTCATCATTTTGTTTCATACATTCTGATCTTTCAATTATTATACATTTCTCGAATGAACCAAAATTTGAAATCTTGTTCCTTTTAAAATTCTAATGAATCAATTATTTAAGGATTTCTAATCTGACAGAAATCAATCATCTTTTTAATTTCTCAAAATCCTATAATTAATATAAATCGAGCTTTCAGTGAGGGTTAAGAATAATTAAATAAATAGAATGCAGAATAATTAAACAAAAAAGGGTTAATATAGATATATTAAACATTGAGTAGAATTGTATCGTTAAATTCTTAATAGGGATACTTTTCCTAATAGAGTCTTTTCGTCTAAAGTCTTCTTTCACGATTTCTCTCCCCAGTCGACAGGATTCATCTTGAAATCGTCGAGGAATAGGGTTGGTAAACGTTCCGGAGGCTTATTTGTCCGGTTTTCCGAGGCGTGATCTCTTTCTCCCTCACTCTCAGGGTCCTCAAGATCGTGGGGGCCATCGGAAGTACGTGAACGGAATATCGCTGCTAGTTGGAAACTTAGATTGGCGTCACGTGGCCGATGAGAGAGGAACCTAGAGCGGGAAAATGAGCGCGGGGGTTGTAACGTTGCGATCCCAAGGTATGGCTTAACCGGGAAATCCAACGTAAGACCCGAGCGAAATCTCTATTTCCGCGGATACCACCTCTTCTTCCTCTCTCTCTCTCTCTTTTGCTACTTCTATTACCGTCTCTACTCTTCGTTTCTCTTCCTCCAGTATCCACACCTTACTCGCGACCATGGAAATCTTGACGGATTAAGTTCTTAATTGGTCGTGCTCCGTAATCGAGAACGGACTTTCATTATCGCCGAGACGATTCCAAAGCGATTTTCCAACGATTATTTCGAGACCTTTACCTTTGTATCTTTCATTCATCTTTAACATTCTTTCTTTTCGATAAACATTCATTTTTTAGCTCTCTAATTTATTTATTATTCTATTGTAGAGCCGAGAGAGATTAATTTTTATAAATAGATATCGTGTATTGTATTTAGTCTTTTAACTGCAAAATTTCGTTATGAGAAAAATTGTGAGGAAGTGGAAGATTTAGTGGAAACAGAGATATAATAATAATAATGAGAGAAGATTTGTAAAATAGTGGAAATCGAGGGTAGATCTGTCTCCGGATGTATCTACGCTGGGATTTAGTTCTCAGGGAAGACTCGTTGTGGTAGGGGGACACCCTGGGTCTGTTTACATTCGAGGTATACTACTATACCTTGAGCCAGGCTCTGGATAATAATTCCAGGAAGCGCAGAGCGCGATATGGCTAGTCTTTCCTCAACCGCGAACTATGAGTGTCGAGCAAAGAAGGAATTTAGCTAAGGTCAACAGCATAGGTTTTTATAAAAAAGTGATTTTCAGAAAGATAGTAATTTTGCGAAAATAATTATTTTTTAGGAAATAATGATTTCCAAATGAGTCAAAATGCTTTTGACTCTTTTTAATGATTTTCTATTAATTCTTTAGGTAAAAAGTGGTTCCTAATAAAATATTGATTCTAAATACACAGATTTTGACGAATCCCAATTTATTTAGGAACCGTGAGAATTTTGATGAAATTGTCATTCGCACGGTTCCTTAATGTTTCGCTTTAGCAAGCTGAAGCAGAGGTTTCTCTATTAACTGATGTAGTAGTGTCAAGGGTGACTGGAACCCAGATGATCTCGGGTTCCGAGTTTCGCATTAATCTTAATGGATTAATTTCTTAATTGGCTGCCTGTAATTGAAGTCTGTCTCCTGACGACAGTCCAAGTATTATAGTTTCAGGAATAAGATTAATCCTCTTGCAATCTGATACCAAGAACAGCTTATAAATTCTATTTACTCAAAATCCCTATTTTTTACCTAAAATAATCATTATTCATCCCCTCCCTATTTTCTCATTTTCTCAACGCACGATTCCTCATCTCGAATTCACTAGCTTTTTTATTCATGTTCTCCTATTCTTCTTTGTTACAGGTAGGTGTAAATAGACCGTAGATTCATTTGCGCTTTTTATACTTGAGGACACAGTCTGTGTGAAGATACTATACAGTATGATGATGGCAAACCTACCCCCCGTTATGCTGCCGCCTCTAACCGACTACGGGATGCTGACACCTACCCTCGGAATCAAGGTAAGTTTCGATGATTCCAATTTAATCATTCTCATCAGCTTGAAGAAAGAAGAATTATCCTTTTTAATCCAACTTCATTTATTTATTCAACCTGTCTAACTTAGACCAGGAGTTCGATTGACTTAAAAAGGGTTTCGAGAATTTGGAAAATTGATTCAAAGTATTATTTAATCCTCGCCAGTAAAGTAGAGTGAAAATTTCGTTTCGGGATCAATTCAACAGGGGATATGTACATTGAATAATATTATAAAATTCGCCTGGATGGGTTTAATCAATTGATGGGGGAATTTTGACGGTCGTCAAAGCAGTGCTGCTAGCTCGATATACATACGAACATACAGAGACAATATACGTTAGTACATGAATACATACATAGCTACTAGTGAATATTAATTCGAACGATGGACCATCGGATCCCAGAGGCAGCATGTGGAATCCGTTTTCAGATTTCAGGCTCAAAGAATTAATTTTACTGTCGGTCACGGGGAGGCTTTTGACTCTTTTTAATCGACATTGTATATTTTTTCCGTTGGTCGGCGCCTTTTCGATCCAGAGCTGCGCAAAGGTGAAACCGAGCTTTTTGTCTACGAAGCTGCTATCCTTTTCCCTCGTTCTCGCTACGTCCCCTCCCTTTTCTCTCTTTCTCCTCTTCCCTCTTTCTCCTCCTGTTCACTGCGTATTGAATAACCGGAGCAATTGGTGAAACAATTCCACAGCCGGAAATGGAACAGTCGGTGGAGGAAGTAATTGGTAATAAACGTTGCTGTGGCTCGATGCGCATGCTTTTTGCACGCTTTTTTCTCTCTCTCTCTCTCTCTCTCTCTCTCTCTTTTCCCTTTCCTCTCTTGGTGACTCTACTGTGAGAGTGAGTAGTTTACTCGGTAACGCGACACGTGAGCCAAACGTTTCTTAATCCGATTTAACGATCCACTAGATCCGCATGTCCAGTTTCATTTCGACTGCGATGTAAATAAGCCACATTATTCTCTATGTTTTATCCAGTTTTTTTGTTTATTTTCGAATCTCACTTTTCCATGAAACATAATTTGAATTTTTTATATCTCTTTGCAGAAATTTCGTAGCATGGTAGATTTTTTTATATTAATTGTTAGTAAATAATTCAGCTTGCATGATGGAATTCTTCGCATTGTATAACGTAGAATAAGGAAAATATGTAATGTTCGAAAATTCCTTGCTATATTTTTACTTGATGATATTTGAGAGGGAATAAATAGGCGTACAATTAAATATCAATCGGAGAATATTTTTATTACGCCATTGCGATAGTTGACTCTCGATCCTTTGGAGCAAAGAGCGGATCGCTCGGAATTCGAGCTTCATCGCGTGTCCGCTTTTCACTTGGCACTCGCGCAGTTCGAGCCACTCGATGCTTTAATGCAAAGGCTCTACCCTGGCGAATGCACTGACATCAATGCCCAACTACGGCTTTCAGTTTACGTACACTATCGAAGAACCCACCCCTCCCCCTCCCCCTCTCTATTCGGTGCTCCATCGAGCATTCGAATTTCGCTTCGCCTCGTCTGTTCTGCTCCAATGTCAGATTGCGTTTCTGTATTTACCTTGGTAGATCTCTGGCAAATTTAACACTTCCTATCTTTTTTTTACCCTCCCTTTTTTTCCTTTTCACCTCTACCACTTACTTACCCTTTTCTAATTCAGTGCTGACTGACATTAATTTATTGTGTGCTTTGGAATTCCGACCTGAAAATGCTTAGTGAGTTTTTTTTCCCTTTCATCTGTCACTTATTCATCCCTTTCTAACTCTCTTTCGATCGATATTGACTTATTGCTTGCTTCGGAATTTCAAGTTGTGAGTTATTATTGCTGGAGAATCAGCATTTCGAGAAAATAGTGATTTTTGAGGGAATAATGATTCCCGTAGAATCAACACTTCTTTGGGAAAAAGCGGTTTCTGGAAAAATCCTGGTTCTAAGCAATGACAATTTTGGGAAAATAGTGATTTTCAGAAAGATTCTGATTTCAGGGGGAAAAGAGCGATTTTACTTAGAAAATAGTGATTCCTAGTAGTTAGCGAAGAGTAAAAAAAAAAAGCTTCATAGTGATTGCTAGTGGTTTCCGATGGAATGTGTTGGGGAATTGCTGATGGGATGAGAGTGGTGTGGTGGACTAGTACATTCGTTTGCATAGGCAAACAGGGGAATTAGAAGCGGACACGTCGTCCAGTATGCTCGATCAGCCCTTCTTTGCCCTTGGGACCCCTCGGTGTTCTCCTATTCCGCGGGTTACCTTCGTCAGAACATCGCGTGCCAATCGATAATTTCCACCCCCCATCACAGTTAACCAACCCTTGCAGCTACTCTCAAAACAATCTACTTGTCAGGAAATAAGCAGGATTAGCATGAACGTCTCTCAAATTTCCTAAAATATCTTCTTTTTGCAAATCAACAATTAACATCGCCATCGACCATTTTTACTTCGACACTGAAACCGATAGAAATTACTTGAATCAGCATCAAAGTTGTCTTTAACTCTCGGAGGAAATTTTTCAACAAAACTTTCCCTGATATCACTTATCTCAACCCCGAAAAAATAGTTTGGAGGGAAAATTGAGCGAAGGCTTCGCGGTTGAAAGCCGATTTTTCTCGATACATAAAATTTCCAGTTTAAGCGATCCGCGATCGGATTTTTCCGCGAGATTTCTTAATAGTAGTGCGAAGCGTGGCCAGAATCGGGGGCAGCAGAATCGTGAGAAAAAGAGAGAGAGAGAGAGAGAGAGAGAGGGTGATTTGAATTTTTCTCGGGGGGGTTTTGCGCGACGGCGTCGCATTGAATATTCCATAAATAAATCGGCGTTTAATAGAAAATCGGAAGTGCGAGCGTTGGTAAGGTTCTCTCATCGCTCACTGTCACGCTCTTCTCTCCTCTACTACGAGCTCAAGGCTACTAGTGGATCTCAATAATATTCAGTTTATAAACTTTGAATGGCTCCCTTATTGCGTGTCCGCCAAGGGTTGATTTTGATTCCCTTTTCTCCCTTTTATCTCCGCGAGAAACTGGTTCATTGTTTTCTTCCCCTTTATCTTCGGTCAGCAGGGTTTCGCTTCGATCGTTGTAAACCTTCAAGATTTTCCCTTAGGATTCATCATACATCCAAACGAGACTTTACCCTTATTTTCCATTCTTCAATCAGAACATTTCTATTAATTTTCCAAGACATTTTGATCTGTTACATTTTCCTAATTCCACAAGAAATTTCCACTAAAATATTGACTCTAAAATTTAGACACTAATCATTTAAAAAATTTAAACACTAATCATTTTTCAAAAGAATCCCATTTAATGTTTTTTTTATATATATATATATTTATATCCATTGATCTTCTATTTAATTAATTCTCATCGAACGAGATATAATTAAATATGTTTCTAGTATTTTATTTAAAATTATAATCGTGGATAATTGCAACAGTTAGTTAACATTTCGTCCATCCACCAGCAGGCTTTACGAGATAACTATTTCAGTGTGAATCGACCGACACCATCAGGAGAAATCCATCACAATCGATCACTCGAATAATGTAGCAGTCTAGCAGCCACTGGTTTTCCATCCTCATCTATCTTTCCGGATCTCTTCCTCTTTCTTCTCCGCCTCTTCCAAGAGGAATCCTCTGGATTCAAGGAAAAGGAAGGAAGGAAGGAAGGAAGGAAGAGGGCGCATCGTCATTGGCGAATGGCGGTGCATAAGTGTCTTAAACCCGAGTCATTAAAAGCCTCCAGTTCCAGAAGAATGCAAGCGATAACGAGAGGAATATATATATATCTCCTTCTTTCTCTTTCTAATGAAACCAGTTTCGAACTTGGCCGTGTAATCGTTACAGCGGATTTTTCCTGGCGCTTTTTCCAGCCGCTATTTTATTAGCCCAGTTACGAGGAAAACAATAACCATTGTTGGAGTTTGGCGGCACTTGCTCTCTACTCCTCTCTCTCTCTCTCTTACTCTTTCTACGGCTCGTTTCTAGCGCAGCCCTTTGTTCCTTGAGTTTGTAGCCGGGGTTTTACTCGGCAGAGCACCTTCCTGCTTGGTTCCGAAGAACACGGAGGCCTTCAGGATCGTGACCATTACCACCAACATCGGCTCCTACCGTTTTACGCACCTGCTTTACAATGCCACTCGCTCCAAATGGGCTGCTTTTTAATTACATGCCCCGCTGGAAGGCCGATTCAACATTTCCATGGAAATGGCTTTCTTCCGCTCACCCATCTACCCCCACTCTTTTTTTTTTTTTCCTTTCTATTTACCTTCCTATCCTTTTTCCCCGGTTTAGGGTTCTCTTGAGGCTTCCGTTCCGAGGATCAGCTCTGATTAGCACTCGTTAGAGTGATTCAATTAGCACCTGCTTGATAAACTTGACTAGAGAATCTTGTTGGGTCGATTTTTCAAAATGGTTTATTTGACTTTTCGAGAGTCAATTTGGAAATGGATGGCGAATTTTTATTTGGGTATCTGTGTCTTTTTTTTGGACTGATTGGAGCAATTGATTGTAGAACAGTAGAGCTTTTAATTTTGGAGAATTTGTAAACAATTTAAGGGGGTAGTTTTTTTTATTTTGTGGATATTTATAGTTGGGGATATTAAATTCGATATTTTCGAAATAACTAGAAGATTCGAAATTCGAAGTTAGTAAATCGAAGCAGGATATACTTCTAGGGTTAATATTTTAAGAACCTGATCGATCGGACTAACACGAACGCACTGAAGTCTATTGTCACTTGGCTGCCAGTCGACCTTGCCATACCTCATTGCGATGAGAGCCAGTGGGAGTAATCAATTAACACCGGTAGCAGAAGGACGTTCAATTGACGTAAAGGGTTGATCGATCCTGTCGCACTGCTTCGACTTTTTTCATTGTACCCTACGTTTTACCTGGGCCCCAATATTTTCTAGTTTCTAATCTACCTTCCGGTCACTCTTCTTTTTTATTCACTTCCATACAATTCCATTTTTCAGTTTACAAACTCGTGTTATTCAAACTATTTTTCTATTATTTTTTTTAGTAGATCATATGGAACTTTAAAAGTATTTTAAAAAGTAACGACTGACAAAATTATACAATATCTTCTTAAAAATAATTCCAACTTGAGTTTCTAATAATTATTTACAATTTATCGAGATTTTCAATCTGCAGAAAACTCGAAGTTACGAAATAATTTTTGATTAAATCAATTTCAAAAGAAATTTTTTCGATATTTAGCTTTTTTGTGGATGATCGTAAGAATCTTATCAAAAAATTCACGCTCGAGTAAAGTTTCCACGTGGACACGAGGGGTGGTTGGATTGTCAAGAAAAGAAGTATGTCCATCGGAAGAGTGGCAATTCAAAGCTTGGATGATGACCATGTCATTTCAGAGCTGTGAGTTTCTCTTTTGCCATCAGGATTCTAGGAAGCTTTCACGAGTCCCTTCGACTCGCGTGAAAAATTAACGCCTTGATCCTTGGGGATATTTTCATCTCGAGGATTCCTGCCAGCACCCTTGGCGCTTGGTATTGTAACGCGATAAAGAAGCTTCGGATCATGGTTCTGCTTGGGACAGGGATTGAAAGAATTTGAAGTTTCACGATGTTTCTTTTGCACCCTCAGGTTCGATCGCGAACTGATGAGGCTACCTGCTGCGTTATCTCTAATGATATACGTCTACCCTCCTTGTATAATGATCCTTTAAAATATCCTTTTGCCCTTAAGACGTCGAAATTCTTCAATTTTAATTCTTCCAACTTCTCAAAAAGATTTCTAATGAATTTTGAACGGCTCAAAAGCATGGTTATCTTAAGGCTGGTTTAATTTTGTTACGTTTAAAAGATTATTCTTTGTTCGCTATGAAAATACACTTAAGAATTTTTATTGGTTTTTATTTAAAAAACTAGAGATTTATGCAGCTTGAAAAACCTTTTGAATATTCTCGCGAGAACTCCATTCATAAGAATCCTCTCTACCATTGGAAAATGTTAAAAAATTAAACATACTTCAGAGAAGATTCTAAAGGATCTCTACCATTGGAAAATGTTAAAAAATTAAACATACTTCAGAGAAGATTCTAAAGGAATTTTAGTCTAGCACCATTTCTCTCGATTTTTCTATTTTAGTCTTCAAATCCATCCAACGTTTACTGTTAAAGGAAATAGGATGAGAAGTCCTTTTAAAAAAATAAATGAAGATATAAATAAATAGTGAAGTGGATGATGGAAAGATATAAAATAATAGAGGTCAAGAGGTAAAAAAATAAAATAAAATAAAATAAAAAGGTATAGCATAAGAGGATCTTTGTGCCATTTTTACTGGGTGCCATTATCAGAAATGCGAATTCGAGTGAGCTTGGTACACGAGACAATGGAAAAACGAGGCAATAGGCAAAAACAAGCAAGCTAGACTATCCCGGCGCGTGGCACACTAAAATCCTACGAGGTATTCTATTCGAAGTGCATACTACCATTTCCCAAGACCATAGCCAATGGGAATGTCTATTGAACGACACTCCACAGCTCTTATTACCGTTTACCGTTTACCGCATCCACGCGGTCACAGCCACGATGATTCTATTAATATTCTCTATTTTTCTCCTACACGACAACTGATCGTCGATTCTCCCCTTTGGCTAATGGTATTGCTCTTTCTCTCGCTTCTACGATTGCTTCGCTCTCTTCTCTATTGCATTGCCATGATCAAATTCTGCACTCTGCTGCCAGTTTCACTGTATTAAATGTTTTGGAGAAGAGATAATCATTGAAAAAGTTACTATTGGTCAGCAAGAAATTTTTTTATTGAATTCTAATAAAAGAAAGATTATTAATTATTTTAGTTAGATCTTTCAGAATATTTAGTTAAACATTTAATGAATCATTCCTATTTATAGGAGCATTCGATAGATTTATTTAAATTCTCAGAAAAGCAGTAAAAAAAGTGCTAAATTTTACATGAAAAAGAATTGCAGGAATTTCGCAATTTTGCGAGTTGTAAAATTCATAAAGATCCTTATGGAATAAACTTGACAATATTCCTCCTGTGTTTTTTTTTTTGCCAGTCTGTATAATTTCGTATTTTGGAAGCTAGTGCAAATTCGCGAGTATTTCAGTCGGAGGACAACAAGAGCAGCATCAGCGATATTTCCACTATGGCAACAAGTTCTATGAAAGCAAAACACATTGAAGTATATGAGAGAGTGAGAGAAAGAGACGGGGGGAGGGGAGGGGGAAGAGCCATAGACACTGGGAATCAAGAGCTAAAAGAGAAACCCGAAGCTGATCGCGCGGAACGAACGCTCATCGAGAGAGGGGGCTCTCTCTCTCTAATTTCGTTTGCACTAGGCAAACAATTCGCTCGTGGCGGTATAATTGTCGGTAATTCGATCCCCTAATGCAGTTTAAGCGCTTGCAAAAACGCCAGGTGGTCCCCCTACTCCTCTCTCACTCACTATCGGTGCATTAGGCGCGATCTCTCTTCTCTCGTGTCACTGTTTAATTGACTGGTCTAATTAAGGGCGCGATTCAAACATCGAACCCTCTCTCCCCCCACCCTCATCATCATCATCATCATCATCATCACTACTATACGAACACTATCGATAGCTACGTTTTCCCAGGTTATTGACACACAACTTCACTGTCATATTCACTGATCAGTTTTTCCTCCCTCTTTTTTCTCTCTCTCTTCTTCTTCTTCTTCTTTTTTTATTCAGTCATTTGGCTCCAATTCGATTAGAGCCACCCAATTAAATGGCAAGTCGTACGAGTATAATTGAATTTTTTTAGAAAAGCTCAACCATTGTTAGATCGATGAACCATGTTCGTGGTCGAGCAAAAAGCTCATTTAGGAAACTATTGGTTAGTGAGTAGCCTCCAGCGATATAACCATGTGCCTATTGTGTTGCCATTCGCTTTGTTATAACCAACTGGAAAAATGGAGGGAATATTGTAATATCTCTCTTTCTCTCTCTCTCTCTCTCTCTCTCTTTTTTTTTTTTTTTTTTTTTATTATTTTGATTCACTAGGGTAGTCCGAAGCAAATTATACTTTCGTTCTCCTGGGAAAATGATTTAGGGAGAGGAGAGTTGACTCGTGAGGTTGAATATTATCCGATGATAGGTTCAATTAAAATTCGCAGAGGTCGATTGTTTTTTATTCAGATCGCAGGAGGGAAATTTTAGCTTCTTCTTTCTTCTTTCACTTCGTAAATTTAATCGGCTTCGAAGTTATTGGATTTAAGGTGCGCTCGCCTGAGAGTAGTCTATTCCACCCCAATTTCGGGACAACTTCCCGGGGCGACACCGCGTGACACATCATCCAAGCCTGTGTTGGCGTGGAGGAAAAACTCGACACCGATATTAATATTGATACGATATTTTTTTTTTTTTCTTCTTTTAAGCCAATACCTCCCGGATATCGAGCTGAGAATTTTCGCGGAGGGTAGCTAAATACACTAAGGGTTTCCTGTTTTTTCTGCTGATCCACTGGAACGAAATTTACTTATAGCGATAAGCGAGAAAGTTTTGAGAGACACGAAAAAAATTTGCTTAAAATCGAAATATATCTATGTTATTTTTTTAATTGTGATTTAAGGGAATTTTGAGAAACGATGATTCAATATTGTAAATTGTGTGGAATCTTGAAAAAGCAATTTTACTTAATATTTCCTTCTTAATCTTATTTCTACTTGGCGCTTCTCGAGTTCGCTTTAAAGGAAATTCCACAGAGAGACCAGTGTTCGATGGATGTTTGGAAAAATTCTTCGGATAA
Source organism: Trypoxylon attenuatum (assembly GCA_963989405.1). NCBI lineage: Eukaryota > Metazoa > Arthropoda > Insecta > Hymenoptera > Crabronidae > Trypoxylon > Trypoxylon attenuatum. The sequence continues at coordinate 2,867,523 of OZ022492.1, read as the reverse complement.
CGCTACTTTAATTCTAGACCCGGCTTCTTCTTTCCTTTATTTCCTCAGTTTCTCAAGGAGCTCGCTTTTGCAGGTGCGAATCCTGGACATTCCCAGCCCAGCCGGTATTTCGCTGAATAATAAAAGGAGAATGTCAAACCAGTGGAGAACTGGAATTCTCTCACGGTGGTGTCTCTTCCTTGTAGTGTCTCGGTTATTTCTAAATCGCGCAGGAATGCTGCTGAAGCATTCTCCGTTTTCGAGCTGCACATTAGGTTGCTATAAAAATAATTCTACCTTTTACAATATCCAATATAAAAAAAGTATACATGAATTAATCAAAATTCAATTTTCTTAATTAAAATAATCGAATAAATCTTTTTCCAATTTAAACTGTATTTATGGAAATTCCTCTCTTTAACAAACTGTGTAATTAACAGCTTGTTAAATGAATAACAGTGTCAAGAAAATTTCTGATGGAAAATCTCAGGGATGGAATAATCACACGGTCATTAATGCAAGGAACTCGTTGATCTATCCTCTCGCAAGGATCCGATTTAACGAGTATTTTATTCGAGGATACGTTCCTCGCTCATCCTAATTGGTTTTTCCCGATGGCAAGTTTCCTCAGGATCGTAGATCCTCCTCGCTATCGTCGTCGCCGATGGGGAGAACGATTTCTTAGTCGCCGAGGCAAATTAAGGAAATCGTTTAACCGCGAACTCAGATCGGATGGTTTATTTGCTAGCGATTCTGCTGACTACTTAGTTGAGGATTCGCTCTCGTTTCGCGAGATTCTTGACACCCTTCGAGTGGGGGTGGTACCCTTTCCTCTTGACTTTTTCTAATTGAGATCTGGAGTTGAGGGTCGCGCTCAGTTGCTTCGACAATCTGCGTCCAACGATTCGTTTCTGATCGTTGGACACCTCGAGATCTTAAGAAGGTGAAATTGTCACGAAACATTCTAGTAAAATATAAAAATAGAATACAAAAAACAGAAGCTAAATAAATATGCATTAAAAACACTATAATTCATTATCGAGATGATCCAATGAATTTATCTTTATCAGGATCTTTAAGAATTTGCGTCGAAATAAAGATAAGAAATTTATGCTAAATAATGTAAAAATAGTAATAAAAATATAGGAGAGATATAAAAGATTGGCTAGAGGTAACTATCAGGGAAATAATTCTCCAAGAAAGAATTCCCTAAATTTGGAGTTTCCCCTGAAATTTACCAGCTTGAGATTTCAATCGTCGTCACCAGAGGAAAGGGTCCGTCGACAGGATTCTCAGGTTCGATTGTGTTTTTTCAGGGTCGAGGATTTTCGATCGCGTGAAATGTTTTCCCGTTGTTTAGCTGGGCAAACAAGCTTTTTCCTGAAGGGGGTTGGGAAGTCGAGACTGTCGGGAATCTATTTGCCCATCGGCTACAAATCACTGGACTTTTCGATCCTCGCTAATCCTTTGTACCTAGCTGCGGTCTTCCCGACGGCAAGGATTCTTTCCTTCCTTCCTTCCGGTTTCCTTCCGGTTTCCCTCTTCACCGCAGACTTCGAACTCTTCTCCCTCGAACTTTCTCTCCGCTTTTCGCCGACGTCGTTCGTCGACTTGTCTCTCCAGCTGTCAATGAAGAAATCGTCTTGTTTTCCCCGAAACTTTCCGGAATTTCCTTCGGCTTATCCGTTCGCATTCCGTGGAATTTACACGTTAATCGACGACGTTTCGTCAACGGGAAGAAAAATTAACTGTCGCAAGCTTATTATACTCTTCATCGATGAACACCAGTGGAATTGAAAGAAAATCTTCCGGAACTTGTTTAGAATATTTTCTTCATTATTTTAATCGGATTTGGTATTAAATATAGTTGAGCATAGTTGCAATTATAATTGAACATGGTTGCAATTATAATTGAACATGGTTGCAATTATAATTGAACATAGTTGCAATTATAATCGAACATAGTTGCAATTATAATCGAACATAGTTGCAATTATAATCGAACATAGTTGCAATTATAATTGAGCATAGTTGCAATTATAGCAGAAGTTATTAAACTACAAAGTATTCAAGTTATATTTGATTAGAATCATAAAAAAAAAGATTGGAGATATATCGGAGATTGTTTCCAATCGAAACTATATATTTGATCGAAGAATATGAGATAATATATTTCTATTAGTTTCCCTCTGGTTCGAATCGACGAGTGTGTCTCTCACTGAAACCAAAGCTCCTCTTTCCAGGACGAGTTCCAGGAGAATTGAGCACTTCGAGAAAAGATTTGGGGGGCGTATGTGTTTCCGGAAGTTTGGAGTATACCCAGAACTCCCTAGTGCAGTGGCGATTCCCCATGGAAATGCGTTTGCAGGGGGGTAAGGTATTCGAAATAAATAAAGAGTGACTGGTGAAGGAATGGCAGATCGAGGGGGTGGGAGAGAGAGTTGTGTCCTGGGAGCGATGCATCAACCCCTATTACCTTTGGCTAGCTTAACTATCGACTGGCTACACTAGCTTCCAAACTAAAATCTACCGAATAAACTCTCCACTTCACTTTCAACTTTTGTCAAATTCTATTAGCTTCGTGGAAAAACAATTTCCCCATTCTATCTCGATAACGATTTACTCTCTAATTTATTCTCTGCTTTATTATCGATGCTCTGTATTTGGCGCGATGCTAACCTCTTAAAACAGCAATTAAAAAAAAGTAGATTCGCACGATTTTGTTGCAGAAGCTTAAATTGGGACGCGAGACAGTCGACAGGGTGCTTCTCGTGATATCAAATTTGTTTTTGACGATGAGTTAATTAGCGAACGCGCACTACTCGATACTGGTTTGTAAATATTATTGAAATGTCGGCAATTATTTTAAACCGCAATTATTTATTACTGCAATTCAATAGAATTTCAATTGGCGAAAGAAATATATCGAAACGATATCGAAAGAAATATTTCTGAATTAAATTTTAAACTTTGAATTAACGATGACCGCCGGTTATAGTTGAATATAGTTGCATCGAATTATTAAATACGATCATTTGACATTCTTTTTTTTTTTTAAAGTCTGGCCTCGAGAAATCTGAGATTGTCGCGCAAGGGAGTTGAGATTTGCCACCAAGGCCACTCGAGAGATTTTTAATTTCAGTCCCAGGATCCATCCATCATCCCGAAAATCGTGGCTGCCGCTTGCTTTATCGTGTCAAGCACCGTGACCGCTCCTTCACCATGACAAACGGTAGCCGTGAGTCGCGTGACCCGCGAGATAAAATCGTTCCGGAATCCACGCGAAACCTTTTTCAGTTCTACCAGGGTTCCTCGTATGCTTTTCTCGAGGGTGGTAAAAGAGGCGCTGACAGCGTTCTCGAAGGCTGGAATAATTCCACTGTTTATACATTTACTTTCCCGAATATCTATTCCAATCTTTAAAAACACTTAAAATTAACAACACACTCGACATTAACAAAACGCCATTGATGATTCATTAGGATTGTCAGTTTGTTAAAAATTTAAGTTGACTCAAGATTCTGAAGCACTAAATCATGTGTAAGAAACAGGAGTTAGTTTGAGCTTGAGTTTGAGTGAGAAACTATCGATTCTTGTGGAACTAATATGAGAATTCCAGCGGAGAATTGTCGAGAGAGAGAGAGAGAGAGAGAGGGGCTCGTCAAAAGTCGATCGTGAACCGACAGAGTCATGTAACAGCGATTTGTCGATTCTCGCGGTCGGGTAATCCGGATTCGTCGGTGTCATTACATCCGTGGAAAATCCATTGGACGTTCCAGCTGTCGATTGTCGCGCGCCACGCCGCTAAATTACGTGGTATGATTGATGTCGAGTACGACTGATCGACAGGAAGATTGTCAAAACAGACGATAAGAAGCATTGAATTATCCTATCTATCGTCCTCCTCCGTCAGCTGTTCTTGATTTTAATAAAATCTACGAATCTCGCAACTGACAAATTACCTAAAATACTCAACGATTTATTTTCCTTCCTAATTTCACTTCCTGTCAACCAATTGACACAATCGTTACAAAAAGTTCCTTCTTATTACCCCAATTTCACAGAAAGACTTTTTACAAGGATCCAGTGATTCATTATAGTTGATTTATCAGGAATTATCTTAGAAATAGGAATAGTTTATGACAAGTTAATTATTGATTTCCCATCAGCCAATCCGTTAACTAGATCATCCTAGTTCGCGATAGGATCTTTTCGGTTAATTCTCACTGAAGTTCTCCAGTTCCTTATCGGTGCAATTCTCCAGCCTGTAAACCAGCTCCGAAGTAGAATAAGATCGCCATATCTCTTGGGCAAAGAGGAACAAGACAGTTTTGGTCGGAGAGAGTCGACATCATCCAAAATCCGTGCACTCTATTCTCCTCCTGTCCTTTCAATTCGTCTTCTCTTCCTGTCGAGCTTATGCAGCTTTCTCCAAGAATTCCAAACAAGCAGCTCGAATCCTTTCCAGCAAGAGAGAAATAGATAGAGAAATAGAGAGAGAGGGGGGGGGGGGGGGGTGGAAGAGTAGCAACAAACGATTAGCGAAATTGCGGGCACAGCTCATCCGAGTGGGCCAAGTTAAACAGGCTTCGAGAGAGATATCCCACTAGGTTGATCTCCGATTCCGCGAGGTTTGGGATCCTCTTTAGGCTCGGCTTCTCTACCAAGCTTCTCCTGCCGCCGGCAACGGCAAGTTAATCCGAAGCGTGTGTCGCGTTTTCGCGATCTGCATACTGCTTACTCCGAGAGTAATTTCCCTGGGACTTAACTCTCTCGCTCAGCCACCGGGAAATCGTTTGCTCAGGGTATTAAGTCGTCGCCACGCGGGGATTAACGATCCTAGAAACCCGTTGTGCTGCTTCGTTTCGTTTGCACTCGGCCGCTACACGCTTCGTGACAAAATCCTGGATTTCGCTTCATTGATTCTGGATTAATATTTGCTTCTATTTCTCTCTTTCCCTCTTTTCCCACATCTCCTTTACCTCTGCGATCAATAATCATCCAACGTAGTTTTATCATTTTCGAAGATTTACACATCATCGATTAATTTTATTCCCAATTTAACATTAGGAACTTTAAAAAATTAAAGTAAGTAGAATATAGGAAAGAGATAGATTCCTGGGAATTTTTTATTCAACTCTCTGCACATTGTTTTTTCAAGGCGAATTCACTCTTTTGCGAGTTTGATAAAAGTTTGAAAAATTATCTACGCCTGTTGGAGCTCGTAGTTAATGTGCTCGTCACATCCGCATTAATGCGAGAGACGAAATGTTTCTCTTTAAACGCGCTTACTGCGACAGAAGCGACTGGACGACGAGAGGGGTGTAGTAACGGCATTGTATAATGAGAACTTTATTTTCTGTTTCAGGTAAGTTTTCCTGGTCCCTTTGACACGGTCGGTGCCTTTGACACACGCGAGTCGCTTGGTAAGTCGATTAAATTTCACCAGAACGAAGGAAAGAAAGAACGATAGAGGTTTTTCTTTTCTTTTTTATTTTTTTTATTCTTCTTTCGTGGTTCTACATAATTGAAGCATGCACCGAGCATTAGCCCCACTCGTGCGCGCTTACAATGGATAGAAGACGAAGTTCGAGGACCTACAGAGCCAACTGTCCGCATCATCGACATCCGTTCAGCGAAGCTAATTCATTAGCGTAATTTATGCCACGGTAACGATGTACAGTTCGTTGGGAAAGTATTTCGAACGATTCTTCCTCGAATCTCTAATCCATTATTCCGATGAACCAAATGATTATAATCCTGGCAGGAAATAATATAAAAAGAGACGAAAGAAAGAAAAATGAAGATGGAGAAAACGTTTCTTTAAATTTTAACTATGTTTACGGTTTATTATCTTCGTAACGGATAAAGCCATCGTTTATAACAAATATGAAAAATTGTTGCCTGGATATGGATTTTCAGAAAATGTTTAAAAAATTTGGAAAATTGATTTATTTATCAAGTTTGAAGTACTTTATCATATTTCGCTAATATTTATTCTTACGAATGAATTAGAAATTGTTCTTTGTTTTTAAATTCTATTCTTAGATTATTATTACGGGGTTTTTAAAGGGTTGCAGCAGTTTGCGCTGACCCTGTAGCTCGTCATTAAAGAAAAGAGCCTGTAATCATCATTCGTCTCGCTCGAGGCACCTGCTTTTTTTTTTTTGCAACGCTAAATTATTGAATAGGCCGTTTAGCCCGATCGCCCACATTTCGAGGCTTTTCCCCCCTGTCGACCGCGGGTTGGTTAAATATTTAATTTCTCATAATGGAGTCCGCGGAAGGCGCTGCCCAGGAAACTAGTCAGAGCGGAGAGTGAGTGTACTGCTCTCCTCCCTGGAATTAGTATTTTAATTATGGTTTGAGGTTTCCTCTTGAGGTTAGCAGAGCCCCCTTCTCCAATTGACTATGCATTTCTTTCGAGTGTCCGCCGAATTCCAAGCGTCCCAATGCACCATCCCTTTCCACACTCACACACTAGTGAGGAATTTCATTATCTATGGTGTGTTACTTCATTATCCCATGAGTTTTGCATTTTGGATTCTTGTAATTAGCGTAGAGCGTACTTGGCCGCATAGTGAAAAAGCTTCCCATTAGCAGGATCGTCGAATTAACGTTTCTTCTGTCCTCGAGTTCAGAGATCTTTACTCCAACGTCCACTCTATAATGGTTGGTGGCCCTTTTGCCAATTGCTCGCCACTTTGGAGTAGAAATGTCCTCGGTAAAACTCTCCCTCTCTCTCTATCTTTCTCTTGAGTGTGAAGCTTGAGTCTGGTGCAGCATTCGTTTCCGCGAAAATCGGGCTTCGAGGATCAATCGCGATCAATGGCAACGACGATCGAACAATCAGCCTCTAAAGAATCCTTAGAGGGTGGTGGGTACTTCCTGAGGTTTTTGTCCAGCCGTCGAGTACCAGAAGGACGACGACGTCTCTCGAATGAGGTGATTACCGTCGAATCCTTGCTCTCCCTTTTCTCCGATGCTTTCTCGCTTGGCTTCTTCTTTCGAAAACCCTGTAATCCACGATTTAGAACAAACTCGCCAAGTGCCATTCGCTAACGAATCGTACAATCTTCTATGTAGTTCTAGTCGTTGAGTTCTCTCGAATCATCGTTGTCACCTGTATACGGTTACAATGATAGCTCGAGGTAGAAATACTTAGTATAGATTCTGACAATGGTTAAAATAAGCTCTTTCGATCCTTCTATGGTCGAAAATCAGGAAATTTCATCCATCCTATGAGCCCTCGATTCTAAGCCACGATGACTCCTTGACCTTATTCGTCGATCCTAAGGGAAAGAGAGGAGCGCGTTGTACAGTACATCCTATTGATGGGAAGCTTCCGCGAAGACACCATCAGGATGATCCGCGGACTATTCGAGAGAAAGAGAGAGAGAGAGGGGGGTGAGTTCCCCATTACCTCGTGCGTCAGAGGGAAGGTAGCAGCTTCGGTTGGAGCTTGCACACCGCTTCCAGGCGAACCAGAGCGCGACGGACTCGCCACTTGCCACTCGTTCGTTCGTATATTCGAGAGAGACAGAGACTAGGAAAAGAGAGGGTTTTCCAGGGTGGAAAAGGAGGTGGGGCATGAGAAGGATCGAGAAGGATAAAGGAGGAGCATGAAGGAGTGAGATAGAAGTAAAGCGCGTCAGAGGTAAAAGCAGAGCTTTCGCTGGTTATGATTCTGCGCAAACTCGAACCGGTTCGTGCGCTTTCGCGTCTGCTCGTCGTGTTCTCTACCAGGATTGGCTTGGAGACGGACGCTCGGGTGCGCTGGCGTTTGAAAGGCGCGTTTACGTCGCGGCGGCGTCGAGCGGTGCGGGGGCGGTGGAGACGGCGGTGAGGCCTATGCGGCCGCCCCGCGAGTGAGACGCTCCTCAGTTGTGTCAAGCTAGGCGATCGAGCAGCACGCTCTTTAATCGTTCCGCCTCCGAGTTACTCTCACTCCCACGTACACACACATACACACACACACACCGCCTCTCTTTTTTCTCCTTTTTCTCTCCTCTCTGTCCGTCTTCTCTTTTTCCTTCCTCCTCGCTCCAGCCTTACTCTCACACACACCAACCCTTACACGCTTCTCTCCCGAGTGTATATATCGCTCTCACTCACTCTCTCTCTCTCTTTCACACACACACTCTGTGTCGTACGTATATATATATAAAGAGAGGACTCTTTCCGTGCTTCCTCGCTCGGTTGACCCGGCTCACTTGCCGCCGCTACGTGGCCACACACGTACTAACCAGCTAACTAACCCTTTTCCTCTCTTTCTATCCTTCTCTCCTTTCTTCCTTCTTCTCTCTGTCTCTTTATCCTTCTTTCCTTCTACCTTCCCAGTCACTCTCGAGCTCTCCTAGTCATCCACACGCACCTTGCTCGCTGCTGTTGCTGCTGCTGTCACTACTGTCGTCGTCATCATCATCATCGCTGCTCCAGCTCCAGGCCGATTAGCCTGACCTCGTGGCCCGCTCTCACTCGTGCCCCGTCGACGACGACGATCACCCTCGCTGTTTACCAACGCGCGGGTGCGGTGCTAGCGAGAGAATCAGAATAAAGAGAGAAAGAAAGAAATAAAGAAGAGATTGAGGAGAAACACGAGAAGAAAGAAATACACGTGACACTGTGGTTCGGATCAAGCAGCGTGAAACAACTCGAGTACAAGCTCAAGTACACAGTCTTCCCAACTCACCCTTTCTCTCTCTTTCACTCTCAGATAGTCTGTTTAGCGCTACGCGAGAGCAGACAATCGCCAAAGCCCGCAGCAGCTTCGCTAGTAGTCCTTCCCTACTTACGGCCGTGTGTGTGTGTGTCTGTGTGTGGCTGTGTGTAGCTGTGTGTGCGTGCGCCGAGAGCAGCACCACGAGGAGAAGGAGAAGAAGGCGGCTTGCCCTCGTTGGGTCCATGCCAGTCGGGCGCAGCGTGGTCCCAGTGGCCCTCGACCTGCTGCCAGAGGTTCAAGGTCGCCGCGCGATCTCCGAGAGAGAAAAAGAGAGATAGTCAGTATATAACACAGGGTGATCCTAAGACGAGAGCCAAGAAAGAAAAGACACACACCAAGAAGATCCTATATCGTGCCACGAATAACCAGTGCACCCAGGGAGAGACACCGAAAAAGAACACGCTTCCAGCGTCGAAAAGCGTCGACCAGCAAGAAAGAAGAAGAAGAAAAAGAAGAAGAAGAGAGCTCGCACTCTGTGTGTGTGTGTGTGTCTACGAGAGAGAGAAAAAGGAGGCTGCTGCAAGAAGAAGTGGAATCGCTGGTGCTGCGTTTATTCCAAGAGGTTGCTGGTGGTGGTGGTGCAAACGTGCTCGTGGAAAACCACGCTGGAGGAAGAAAATCAAGAAACAAATCAAGACACGTGTGATACTTATCCACGTTACCACGAATACAACCGCTGCAAAGCATTTCGCCAATCTCCGGTCAGACTGACAATCGAAAACCCTCTTTATGTTCCTTGGCCACGCGACGTGGACACTCTGAGGTCGTCAGGTATTTCGCGCTCGGAGAAAACACGAGTCTCCGTACCAAACATAAGTATTTTAGCTAAGACGAGTCTTTAAGTCATCGAGGTGTGTGTGTATGGACGGATTCCCATTAGGATCGTCCATCATTCACTTCCTTCTAGATAGGTACTAAACATAACATATTACGCGTTAGGATAATAAGAATTAAGCGTTAAATTCGCGGCCGTGACTTTGTCGCGAGCAACTAGGACGGCCGTAAAATAATAAAAAAAAAAAAAACCCAAGAGAATCGCGTTAAGACAATCAAGCACAGTAGTAGGGTCGGGCATATACACTCGAGGAAGAGAGGTACGAATCCTTGCTCGAAGAAGGTATAGTCACACGACGAGAGAAAAAAATAAATAAATAAAAAAGCCGTGGTGGTAGTGGTGGTGGGTAGTAGTGGTGGTTACAAGCGAGTTTTCGTGTCTTCTATGTGATCTCCAGCCTCTCTACCGAATCTACACTTATGCTCTAATATCTATATTATATACATAAATCGATATATATATATATATATATATATTATATACACACATATATGATATATGTCTACACTTCTATACATATACGTTTATATGTATACACCCTTCGCACATATCCGACGCGCGGCGGCGGTGGAACGGGCCGTGCGCTCGACGCGAAGCCGGCGGGCCTCTTCTAGCGGGAAGAATAATCAGTCGCGATAACGATAAGGTATCTAGAAAGAGAGAGAGAGAGAAAGAGAATATACCACCAGTTAGGATAATTAGAGTATCGTAACTGCGATTCCAACCGCGATTATCAAACCCGTTCGGCTTAGCGCGATCTCTGTCAATCTTCGTGACAATCATTTTCAGCTAGCTCTCTTTTAGCGTGTAGAAGCGTGCCACGTAAACATTTTCCCCCTTTCTTCGATAGAGCTCGAACAATTGGGCTAATAATCTATAAAAGAGAAAGGGGAAATTCGTGGGAGAAGATAAAGAAAAAGAAGAAGAAGAAGAAGTATTATTCTCGCGTATACCTACGACGTTTCAATTAACGTAAGAGCGAGTCGCGTGAATTTTAGGAGACCATCGCGTCGCCCGCGCACTGTTTCCTCTCAGTTCTTGTCTCAATTTCTCTACTCAGTCTGTGTGTATGTGTATCCCTGTCTCTTTTCTGTCTCTTGATGCACAGGTGTATATACTGGGGAAAGTGAGGATAGACTCGAATGACAATAGCAAACTCCTCCCTTTCCTCGTTGCACCGGTCTCCCTCGAACTCGCTCACCCACTGACAATCATCGGAAGCTCACTTTAAGCGGCGTCCCAAAAACGACCACCGACTCTTAGGATATAAACTCACACCTCTATCACTCTCGCACTCAATTCACTCATTCACTCACTTACTCACTCGTGCACTCTAGCCTCTAAGGAATAATTTCAGTAATCGTTGGTAGTCCGTGTGTCACGCCGAGATAGCAGCGTGTAAGTTAGTAGTCAGTGTAGCGCGATCCCCGACCACACTTTCTGTCCACGTCGCGTATTAGGATATTAACAGAGGGTAGCCGGTCCGATCGGAAGGCAAATCGGAAGCACTGCGAGCATTAATCGCAAAGAAACAAAGAAAGAAGAATAAGAAGAAGAAAAAGAAGAAGAAGAAAAAGAAGAAGAAGAAGAAGAGAGTAATCAAGCAGATAAAAGATTCTCGAGCAAGCTGTTCGGGTTGTCGTTAAACGATTGTTCCAAATCGAACATCAAAACGGAAGCTCGTCACTTGGAACACGTTTGGAGCGGGCAGCAGGAGCGCGCTAGAATCTTTTGGAGCTTCCAATCGTCATTGGCCGCCGCCGCGGCGGCAGCAGCAGCAACAGCAGCAGCAGCAGCAGCGAGTACTCGTGGATTTTTCCTCCATCCGGCAGCCGGGAAATCTTGGCTAGCGGAGGGCATCGCCGCGGAAGAGGCTCGCTCCTCCATCACCACGTATTTTCATTCGTACCCGTTTGTCCCGGGTGGTGCGGTGCCACTGCCACCGCCTCTGCTGAATAGCATCAACAACGCGGCGGCAGCAACGATCACCCCGGGCCTCGTCGGCCATATATTTGCCGGCCAACAGGCTGCCTGTAATTTTGCTTGCACTTGTACTTGCACGAGTCTCGCTAGCTGCAGCTTGCATCATCATCAACATCATCACCAGCAACAACAACCGCAGCACCAGCATCTACATCATCAACAACACCATCGATCACTTGGTGCTACTGTCTTTTTGCAGCCTGCTGATCATCTCAAGGACACCATGGTGAGTAGTTGTATGATCGGTGATCAGTTCGGATAGAAAATTTCGTCTGCATAAAATTGTTATAGTTTATGGATGTATAATAATCCATGAATGATCCTTGAAAAACGACTTTAGTCGAAAGAAATAAGATTCGAGGAGATTAATATAGCGATTGCTAGAAGGTCAGACACGAAGTAAGCTCTTGTGGAACCTAGGAGACTCGGGAAGGGTGTAGAGGTTCACAGGTAGTTATCGACTCTGCGGATACATTCTACCCCCGTGGAATCCGGATATCCATTTATTCAACGTGCTCCCCAAACACAAAGCATTCATGGCATAATTGGCCCAGTCATCGCCAGTCACCGGGGTTAATTTCATATTCTCTTTGTGCGTCTGTTTGCGCCCACGTCACGCTAATCAGCCGTGATATCCGACTAGCCATTTTCCGATCCATTGCGACTTCATAGTAATTTCCTGTATTTCGTTGCTCAAATTCGAGGATGAATTTAGCTCGTTTTCACTAAAACCAACTCTAAACTATGTTGAAAGAATCGTGCGAAATATTTAAGGTCATCATTTTTTTTTCCAGTTATAAAGAGTCAAAGAGTTAAGCAATACAAAATGATATTTGAGGGACATTAAGACATTATTAATCAATATCGTAGTCAGGAAGCAAGAGTCAACCATCCCAAAAATTTCGTAAACCCGTCGTTATCATCCCTCGAGTCTCGTTCCTTCTCGAAAGCTGCGACAAAGGTCTCTGAGGGTGTCGTTGTCGGGGTTGAGCGGCGTTCGCCGTTGGCAAAGGGGTAACGAGGGTGGTCTCATGGACTCTAGTGCGAGAAGGTACAACCCGAAGCAAGCACCAAGCAATGGGGAGAGTGACTCACGAGCATGGGATTTAGCTGCGACGACGAACCACGATGAATTACTTGGAAGGTTTGCCGTGTAAACAGGCCGACTGCAAGCTCGCCACCGGTGCGAACTTACGCCCTTAGTGCAAACGTACTCGTTCCAACGTTCAAATCCGTTCGTGTCTACCGTCGCATCCTCTTTAATCCTTCGATCGACAGGTGTCGAGGGAGAGAATCTACCAGAGGAGAAGGAGGAGTCTGCTTGCTTCGCGATCGAAATCCTTCGCAAACTTGCCCTTTCTGCAACCACCGAATCATACCCTATACACACGCGAACCTGAATTTTCTTTTTTCAACGTTTTCAACCCTTTCAAACCAACTACAACACATTTTTGAAATAGATTTTTGAAATAGAAAAAGTATCAATAATTTAGGAATAATTCTCTTAAGTGGCTCCTTCGAGAAATTCGCAATTACCCTAGAGGATTTTGTTTCGGTCTTTTCGCAATTCTTCCTCACTGACTTGTCGTCGTTATCAAGGAAAATTCTCGTCAGTGATCAGCGGGAAATTTGACTGACACGAGGAGAAATTGGGGGTGGAGAGAAGGACGAAGAGATTAGTCGGAGGTTTTTGGTGTTGCCGCGGTTTATACGATGCACAGAGAGAGAGAGAGAGAGAGAGAGAGGGTGGCACGCCACCAGTGCAGTATAGTCGAGGGAACGAGCACTCAGGATAAGCTTCTCGCGAAATGGAGCGAAAGCTTCCACGGCAATTTTGAGTACAAGAATATTGCTCGTACGTTATTCATAGGGTAAAGACGGTTCCTTCAGGCGAAAGAGCTGAGTGGCGCAGTGGATTGTTGCTTGGTTAAAAGTATCAGAAATTGCAAGAGAATGGCAGCTCCTAGACGAGACGCGAGCTTCGCTAACAATAAAAATTCACGTTAGAATCCCTTCGCAAATAAACCTAATAATGTCTTGTTTTTGCAAAATTTCTTCTATTAGATAATTCATTTTGCCAGGTTAATTTGGTGGAATTGCAGATTGTGTATTTCGAGTGAAAAAAGGTACTAGAGTTAAATTGCACTTAGAAGATTGCAAAAGAAAGTATTTGCATTGACAGGATTTATTGTTCGGTAAGAAGTTTCTTTGTAATAATTCGATATACGCCTAACGAGAGGAAGAGAGAGAGAGAAAGAGGAGAGAGACGTGAAAATTAATGAGACCGCGTTTGGGATTGAATTCACGAAACGCGACTTGCCAAATGAAAATGGACGTAAACTCCGTGACGAACTGGTTCCGCAAGCTTCTCTCGTTCTTCCGCGACTCGCGAACCGTATCCTTCGTACTTATCTATATCCAGTTCCTTTGCTGCGAGCTGCAGATTTTCCTCACAGCTCTTGGAAGATAAACTCGAATTCTCCGCTGAATGCTTCTGCCTTGGATTTTTCTGCCGAGAGCCTCTTCAATTTCCTATAAAGCACTACGTGGACAGCTTAAAACTTTAGAAAAGATTAAATTTGCTAAAGGGTGCGAGGTACTTTAGCAAAATTAATCTTTGTGCACTTTCGTCCTCCAACTAAGAGTACAGTCAAAAATACAATGTAAATCAACATTAATTACAATTTTACATTAATCACAGTTGAAAATCTTCAATTGTAACTATTTTACTATTTTTTACCCCTAGAAAAATTCTTGCCAATTATTTCAATCGATAAATCCACTTTTAACACGATACATCTTTCCCAGTAAAATTACAAGAATAACGTTAGAGAAAGAGGGTTAATTACGAAGAATATTCTTTGCAATAATGTTTCCTGTGAACAAGTAGAAAAACGATTTGAATCATTGTGCTAGAGATTTGGCAAAAGTTACCGAGGAGACTGGGCGCCTGGTTCGTATAGTGTCGGAGCATTAAACTCGGTCCTCGCGTGCCACGAAACATATGCACCCCCGGAAAACACACAAACAGGGTGGGTGGAGGTGGTCCAAGTACACAGAGTAGAACTATGGTGCATTTAGCTCGACGAGTTCGCGTAGGAATAGTTGCTCATGCCAAGTTAAACTGCAGCAAAAGGCCGCGGAGTTTGCACTGTGGTTGCATTGACCAACAATTATGCAACCCTTTTGCACCATCCTTCTGCTCCTTTGGGACCCTTTCTACGCTTCTGACGACGACGACGACGACGACGACTCTCGAGGAACAATGTGCACCTACGAGTTGTTCCACGCGATGATTAGCAACGAGAAACTAATTAATTATTAATAACTAGATTCAAAGAGATTTTAACCCTTTAACTCACACTCTACATCGTATTGCGAAAATAATTAAACTGTTCAGAGTTTAGCGAATGTAGAGAGAAATGTTCAAACGTGAAATATATAAATAATAAAAATGGAGATCAATAAATTGAGTTGAAAGAGATCCAATGGGAATAGAGGGGGAGGAATTAAGGATTAAGGTAGCCAGACACGTCTTTCCTGGGTAGATTAAACTTTTCCTTGGGCCTTCTTAAATGTTCCGTTAATTGTAAGTTTTAATAAGGCGATGGTGGGCCAACTTGGGGCATCCTTTGGGAAAAGCGAGTGGCCACAGCCGCAAGTTTGTCGGATACACCGGTTATATGGTTAAAGTTTAACGACATCGACAGTTTGGCGATGTGTTTCCCTCTCATGGTACGTGTCTGCCGATACTTACAAAAGTTCTACTCCTCTTGGAATCTCCCACCTAATCATATTTTGCAATATAAATCTTCTGGTATTATCTTTGTCTATGATAAAATTAATCGTCTCTTTAATATGATAATATGATAATATGATGATATGATGATATGATGATATGATAATATGATGATATGATGATATGATAATATGATAATATGATAATATGATAATATGATAATATGATAATATGATAATATGATAATATGATGATATGATGATATGATGATATGACAGAATAATAGAATATTCGAATTCGCACGTTAATTAAATAAATACCTCGATTTCCTGGTTTGTCCTCCTCGAGAACAAAATCCATTCATTTTGAGATATTTGAGAAACATTGAGCTCGATAACATTCAGAAGAGTTTTCAACATGAACGTTATTTATCGAGACGGATTTGGAGTTTGTTGTCCGAGTTTCGGGGTTATTTTTTTTTTCTTTTTTTAATCGCATCCTGTCACTAGTTGACAGAGCAGTGGGGTTTGGCCAAGTGGTTTTTCGCCTTTTCGAAATCTGTTCGCGTCGCGTCATTGAGCAGAATTCAAGCTCCTCGAGAGCGATCGGGGACTCTGTGGTGCTGAATTGCACCAACTCTTTAATTGAAAAGTAAAGGTGAATAGAAGTTGGCCATTCGGCGAAGCTTCCAACTTATGATTCGGAGTACTTGTCGTTGGCTTTTTTCTGTTGCTCCCGCGTTCGCTGATAAAACTTCCGTTTCCCCACTTTGTTGACCCTAGCGACTTATTTCTTCCTTGAGTTCAACGATAGAATTTTTTTAGAGGTGAATCGTGAGAGAAATCCATTTGTTCTTTGTTGAAAGAAATATTGATCTGTATTATTTGAAAAATGTATTACAAATAAAAATAGTTAGAATTGAACCAAGTGTTTTGGCACTTAATATTGAAGCTATTTTGAGAAGCGTAGTTAATCTATTTGATCTGCAATTGGATCGTGTGTAGATTAGAAGATCTAGGAATTAACTAGTGTTTTTTTCCTCATTATTCAAAGTAGCGAGTCAACGTGACACTTTCTCTCTTCGTCTTCTTACGTCTTTCCACTTCGTGCACTTTCGATCTCGTTCTCTTTTGGCACCCTCCAGCCGTCCCGGTCCATTTCTCCGCAGGAAGAGGATGAGGGAGAGGAGACAGGGACAAAAAGGAGGGAGGCTGTATCCTAATGCAGTATTGTGGAGAGAGACGTGCCTCGAGGCGACGAGCCTGTCAGATGCGCAGTCCTGGGAAAAGGATTCTCCGTAGAGAGACTGGTGTGCTTCTGGGAGCAAGCGACACCCTCAGGCACCCTTCTCCCATTCCTATCTTTGCATGTTTCAATTAAACCAATCGTACTCAATTTTTCCGGGACATCAAACCACTCGCACTAAATGCCAGTCGAATCTTGAAACAGCTGCTGTCACTCTATAAAAGATTTCTCTTACTCTTTCGTGATAATAGCAACCCTCTTTCAAAATTACCTCACAATAATCTCAATTCTACTTTTTAAATAATAGAAAAATCATTAATATGATAAGAATAATTTTCTAAATAATATTAGAGGAATAAAACCAATTATTAAATTATTTTACTATAAGGAAAATACATAATTGTATAATCCAGTGAGTAAAATTATTCGAAGCAGCGTTCAAACAACAATTTTTCTGTTATTATAAATTTTCAAGAAACGTAAGCTTCTCTTTTTCAAAAGAACAGAATGTTCGTATAAACTACTGGTATTTTTCTTTAATCAGCCACACTAGTATCGTGTGTCGTCGTAATGCTTACAGGGATGGAATCCGTGAGTTTTCCTTAAAACAGAAAAATATTACGTGACCGTTCGAGAAACGTACTCGAAATAACTGCTGGGGAACAATAGTGTCAGTAACAGTCGTAGAAAAAGCGAATCCCATGAAAATCGAGATTTCGCGTACAGTGGTTGGTAAGAACGGAGCTTTCGAAACGGAGCAAATTGAAAATAGCGAAAATTGAACGATGAAACTTTTGCTAGGCGTTGTTCCATAGCCGTTCGAGCAGGTTGAGTTGGCAAACCAGAAGGAGGATGGAGAAGAAATTCGCACCTCGGGGCCATTTACTGGCGAGGGTACTCGAATTTAGCCTTATGGTGCTACCAAGAGCAAAGTAGAGCTGGGTAAATGCCCATCGTACAGTTCCGACAAGCCCCAGAAAGAGTTGAGTGCCCATTCCAGGAGCTTTCCATAGGATTCTCTCGAGTCTTCTTCCATTGCATTCTACCATCGATCCATTTTTTTCTTCCATTATTTTCACGCAATTTTCTGTTTCTACTTTCTTTTCTATGTGTCTCTTATTCTTCCTCTGTTCAATCCATATTTATTCAAGAATTCAATTGTATCGTTTCTTCCTCGTTTACATTGTATTCTGCTTTTCTTTTCTTTTTATCTTCTATGTAACCAATATTCTCCCTGTATCCAATTCACACTTATTTACTAATGTTAATAAGAAATTCGATTTTTCCATTTGACAGTCAGTAGTTTGACGGTATCATTTCGCGAGGAGTTTAAAAATTAGCGAGACTTTACCACGTGTCCAGAAGAAGGGATCCCTCGAAAGATTTACGATAACGATTAAACGAGTTTCAGTCGGATTACCAGAGAGAGTGGCTCCTTGATACGCTCTAGAAATTTATCGCATCAGGGTAATGTCCCGGTGCAGCCGGTAATAGGCTCCCGAGGATCATCCAAAGAACCTGATTACCCATAAGAGACACCCATACGTTACCAATCCGAAGATATCATTCTCATCCATCAATTCTAGCCATAAAATCCACCCCCAAAACATTCTCATCGAATCTTTCATATTTTCACATTTTCAGTATCATCCCCTTTGGCTCTTGAGCTATAAACCCCTAAATATCAATTTTACTTAAACATATTGTATATAGTGGTAAAGGTCGAATTTTAAAATGAGATCTTGCAAAGTTTCTTATTAATAAAATAATTAGTTCGAGAGGAATAATTTTTATTGTAAAATTGGATATTGTACGAGTAACATGTGAGTAACATTTCCGAGAAAATGGAGTTGTATAGGGGGGGTGGGTAAGGGTCATAGGGGTTGTTCGATGAGAAATACGGCGATTTGGGGAGGAATCCATCAGAGGCTCGGTTCTGTCTGGATCTATTATTGGCGGTGGGACGTAAGTTAGTGGCCAACGAAGTAGGCAGGCGGGCAAGGTTCGCGCGGATGGTGTCTGGGGATAAGCTAGCGGACGTATTAGGTAATTGCAGGGGCAGAGTTCTTCGTGCCACGGAGAAACCCTGGGTGATTTATATTGCTGGCACGTGACGCCTCGATAGGAATTATCGTTAGCCACCTTGCTACCGAGACTCGTTCAACTCGCAGACTCGGTCACACTCACATTTCTCTCTACACTATCGAATGCTTTTCCACATTCGTTTCTCATTAACACTAATTTTCACTTAAAATAGTTACTCTTCGACGCTCGATTTTAGTATCAATTTAGAGAGATTTTTCAGGCAAATAATTCAATTATTGTGACAAGAATATTTAATTTATTGCATTAATGATTATTCGGTTATGTGGTTCCAGCGAATAATTATTGTTTTTGTAAATCAATCGAAGTACCGTTATAGTAGGGGATGTTTGCTAGTGGGGAGAATTATGGACAACGATTGGTGTGCAAATTGAAGGAAACCATACCTACCAGGGTCGACAGTGTTTGCTTGGTGATCAGTGTGTTAATATACTCTCTGCGTTTAGCGCGTCTATAGTGGAATAGAATCGGCTTTGCGACAAATTCAATTCTATTCTAGAGGAACTTATAAGAATAAATTAGATGAATATTCTTAATTGTAACGATTCTGATTGAATATAATATATTAATTATCTAGAGAAGTTTTTCTCATTTTTATTCACGAATTTATTTATTTAAGAATTTATAGCTTTTTTATAATAAAGTTTAAAGATGTTTTTCCAAAAATTATTATATTAGAATTGTTAATCGGTCGAAAATGTTACCGAAGAGATTTTCCCTGAGAAATTTTAAGTGATTCCAGCGGCTGGAATCAAAGTCTCCAGATAAGATCAGAAATAATGGTCGCCCGAGCCGGGCCAGAGTCTCTATTCACGGTTTATTTCGTACTTTATCAGTCAGACGAGTTTTCTTGGAATTAGACAGAAGGCTCCAATTTCGTGGCGCAAAAGCTCAGGGTGGAAAAGGGTTGAAGAGGAAATTTAAAAGCTTTTCACCAGTGAAAATTCTCATCTCAATACCTTGACATCTTGACGAGGCATTCAGCCTCTTGGAGAGATTCGTATTACGAGATATATACTCTGTGTTGCCTTCCCATTGCCACTGATCCGTTCTTTGGCAATCCTTTCGCTTCATCCTTATTCGCGACCTTTAAAATCGAGAAGTACCAAATTACACTGCTTAAATCGAGAGCTTATCTCATCTTTCGAAAATTCAACTTTACTTTTAACCACTTTTCCCAATAATATAGTATATGACACGTAAATACCTTTTTTGTATTGTATATTATATATTATACTTTATATTAAAATATTTGTATTTTTTCCTTGCAGGTAAGCGTCGCTGATTTTCAAGATTCCTTGTTAATACCCGAGCCTCTTGTTTCCGTGGTAAGTCACGCTTCAATCTGATATCTCTTTGTCTTCGGATGTTGTCGTTCAAGCACCGTATTTTCTTGTTGATCCAGCACACCGCAGCTTGCGAGTCCTAATTTCAATTATTCCAAAAAAAAAAAAAAAAAAAAAAAAAAAAAAAATAGAATCAAAGTAGTTCCGACAGTTTAGTTTCTTCCTTTACATTTCGCTCGCATGTAGCCAGCAGCATGAACCCTTTCGCTATCGTTCCATTGTCTCGTATAAAATATTCTTAGTACAGAAGCTTAGCAACATTCGTATGTATTCGTCCAATTCAAGCAAATAATCCATTTTTAATAATATTTATTTTTACATTAATACCTTTTACATCCAACACGACAAAAAAGTTTTTTGATTTGTTCTAACTAATTTCTTACTTAATTGGAATAATGTTGCGAATTGCGAAATTTGGGGATCTCGATATCGATGATTTTCGATGAAACGATCGTTCTTCGAGATGAAAGATTCCTCGGAGCTTTTACGTGGCACAGAGCAATTATTTTGTGGCTGGGAAAAGCCGCATGAGCAGCAGAATCGAACACAAGGGCAGCGTGGAAAATAGGAGAATCAGAAGGGCAAGTAGAGCAATTTGGTAGAAACTCACGAAAAATCGTTGAGGCCGGTTATACGAGAGAGGGTGGCTGATCTTAGAGCTCTTGCTCAGTTTTCCCGACGACTGTTTCTCAAGATTGCTTTTCCAAGGAAAATCTTATTGGCACCTTGTGGGCTCCAGTCTCCAGAAGGAAAGTGATTTCGAACGAGGTGTCGACCGAGACCTTTTTTTTCCCCCTTCCATTCTTCTTTTTATATCTCAAACATTCGATTTCTCTCAAACTCAATTCTCCATGTTTTTTAATCGATACAATGTAACTTTAAACTTTCGTTATTGAAATTCACGGAAAGAGACGAAGAACTGTAATTATTAAATATTAAAAACCGTTTTCACTTTCTCTCGAGTATAATTTAATCAGAGGAAATACTAGAGACACGTGACTGCGTTACGGGAAAAAACTTGCATTAATTAAAATAATGCAGCTGCTGCTGAGGGTAATTCCAATGCAAATTGGTCTAGCATTCCAAAGACCAGCTGAAAGCTGCATTAATCATGACGATGCGCTTTTGGATCCATGGAATACCATAGTCTCTAGTTATAATATTCCAAAGAGTTATCCACGAAATATCTACAATTTTTCATGGATTTTAATTAGACTTTTGACATTAGCTTTTCCCACTGTTTTATTGTTATTGTAATTTGAGAAGAAAGAGAAAGAGAGAGAGAGAGAGATGTATATAGGCGAAATGGTAATATCTCGGGTGTAGCTATAATTGTGGGAGGATGGATACTGGTGTCATAAGCCCATGCCATCCATCCATCCATCCATCCATCCATCCATCCATCCATTCTGGGCTCCAGTGACTCCCATCTGCGATTCGCGAACATCATGTTGAATTCGAATCCAACTCGACGGAGGGTTAATCCTCTGCGGTTTCGGCTACATTTGCCATTGTGCATCGATCGTTACCATCGACATTAGCAGTGCGAGCCTTCTCGATATTGGAACCTGCTTATTTGCGGTTCTATTGACAACTTCTGACTTGCATTACTATCTGCAAAACAGAGGCCTTTGAAATTGAAGTTAACACTGATTACAATTAACAATGGGAACTGCCATTCATTTTATTTTATTTTATTTCATTTTATTTTATATTACTCATTGTTTCATTTTATTGGACAGCTGTGCCGAGTTATAAAACACAATCGTACAATTAATAATGGAGGCTTCAATTTACAAATGGGTGTTGTTTAATCGAAAATCTGACAGGACACGAATAGAACGCGGTAGAGAAGAGAAAATATAAAGATACAATGCAGAGCGTGATTATTAACTTGGTATTTAATTGAATCAAGAACAAAGGATTTGTTATTCGGAATCTTTTTCATTATTTTGTTTCTTTAATATTCGATATTTAATTTGAAATTTATTAGAATAGTGATGGGTTAAAGATATCAGTAGAATATATAATTTCCCGAATTTAATTTAGAGACTAATATATGTTAATTAGAGGGATTTGAAATTAGTAGATTATAAATAGTTGATCGAAGGTTTCGTGGTAAAAAGAGTCTGAAATTTTCCGAGGAAATTCAGCCTTAACGGAGAAGGTAACGAGTCATTGCTGAGGCCGAGGTCGCATTAGGATGACGGTGAGAGGGGTCCGGGTGGGTGAGCAGAGCTGCGGTTTGCTCGTGTCAAGTTCATATTGCCGGTTTCCTGTCATTAGCGAGCCGCAGAGCCCGTTAGACAGCTCGTCGTACGTTCCTTCCTTCTCTCTGCATCGCGTGAACCGACACTTTGCAAAATTCTACTGGGATTGATAGTCGAGATTTTGCAATAAAAAAAAGTAGGAAAGACCAATAGCTATCTCGGAATTTTGGCTATTGTTGTCCCGAGTGATGGATGGAAAGTGTCGATGAACACTTAATTGATTGATTATTTAGTTCTACGCTCGGTCAGTACTGATTGTGACAGTCGTTGCGGAGTATTCAGGTGAACTGATACCAAATTTAGTCTCTTGGCAGATTCAATTCGCTAAATTTCATTACTATCTATGACTTTATAATCAATTTGATTTTATATATTTTATTATTGTATCTCTCGCTTCTCTATTTTATTTCCCTCGATTTTTCCATTTTCTGTATTTATCGATCATCTGGTTCAACCACGATTATTGTTTTTTGGAAATTGGTTTGATTTGATTATTATCTATTAGTGCCCAGAAGTTTCTGATCAATATTCAAATTAATTTTTCACTTTGATCAGTAGTTTTTAGTTTTTAAACAATTCTAAAAATAGGAGATTTTTGGGGGGTGAAACATATTGAGAGGTCAGTTGATGTATCTTTAAGAAAGGATTACCTATAAAGCTTGATGTTTTCAAGCGGATCTTTATTCCCAGATGGTTGTAGAGGCCTCTTTAAAGTGTTTCTTTAATGTTTTTCTTGAGAATACCTTATAATCCGGCTTCTAGAGGGAAACTAGGGTGTCACATTTAATCCTTCAGAGTGGAGTCGACTTAACGACGTCGAGGTAGCAACAAGTAGTCCAAGAAGCACTCCTCGAAAGCACGCTCTCCGGCTTCTTTCCGCTATCAGAAGCCCAGACTCCAGACTCACTGGAGTAATTTTCTTGCTCGATATGCGGTTCGAACAGCGTCGCGATGTTTCTTTCCCTCGCGTTTCTTTTCAAAGCAGTTTCCTCGCGGTGTAATTCTAATCTTCAAAGTGATCTGTCGTTCAATTATTTTCTACCAAAACTTTCCTTCGCTTCTTCCTTCCTCTTTAACCCTTTTTATTCACCTCTTTTATCATAATTCTCAATTACAATATAAATCACAGTACTAAGAAAATTTAACTTATAATTCACTATAAATTCAATTAAAAATTCAAATTATTCTTATTGGAATCAGTTCTGATTCCAGATCAAATGCAATAATTTTTCTCCTGTTTTAATCACGTCTCGGATTCATCGTGACGACTAACAATTTGCCAATCCAGTTTGCGAATGCCAGTGGATTTCTCTCTTAATAAACCGGGAAAAGCTTAGTTCCTTATTCGAGAGAGAGAGAGAGAGAGAAACGAATTCGCAATATGAGGCGTCGACTAGTACTGACGCCCACTTACTTTGCCAAAGGCAAAGGCTTTCATCCCTTTCATCGAGCAGCAGAGCTGTTCCTCCTCGAGGGGGAGGGTGGAGAGGGGTTGTCCCCCGGAAATCTCAGAGAAGAGATTATTAAGATGTGTAAGGCGCACTGGGCAAAGTAACCTCTAAGTCTACTTAATGCTCGAGCACCCGGACCAGCATTTAATTATTCTGCGATGCGATAAAGTCGGTTTATTGCACGAGGAAAAAGCTTTCCTACTCGCGAATTATTCTCCTTTGCCTCTTTCAGTCTCAGAACCAGAGAGAGAGTTATAACACGATTCTCGTTGAACGATGACATCTTTCTCATCTACAAAATACTATATTTCTTTATTCTCTATTTTACATTTTTTATCTAATTGACAGAAATTTTCCAATTATTATTTACAATTGTAAAAATGTAGAAATTGTTCTGAAATAAGACTTTTTGTAAACTACACGTTTTCGAGGAACAGGATCCAAAGTTTTTAATCCATTAGATACAGTGGGGAAAAAGCTGTTTCTGGAAGAGTAACATTTTTTCTCGGGAATATGTAGAGAGTACCGATCGCTAGGCGAAGCTATCGGAGAATATTCATCCGAGTAAATCCAGCTGCAAAGTGCAGTTGAGCTTCGTAGTCGAAGGGTAGCCATCGTGAGTCTCGTCCCAGGTCGATCCCATTGGGTGGTTCGCGAAGCTAGAAGGAGTATGCAAATAAGCTGAGTGAGATATTCATGGTGCACAGACTGGCATACCGTCCCTCTAAATCTCATGCGAGTGATAAGTATGTTTATATCCTCTCATCCTTCTGCTCCTGATGGAGACTCTCCCAAGACATGGATTTCGAGACGAATATCTACTCCATCGATAAATATTTCTTCTTTTACGAAAACGTTCTTTTCCTGGATCATCTTTATTTTTATCTACTTCGATGAAATTCGAATTAATTTATTCCAAAATAAGTAAATCTCTTTTTTTAATTCGACTGGAGAGATTTTTTGATTTAGATTTAAGGGAAAATCGTTAATTATCTTTTTATTAGATAAGGATGAAACTTCGCGCAAGCTTCATTCAGATAAATGATATATACAATTGACTTTAGAATTTATCATCCTGAAAATTAATGTCGCGTTGCTTCTAGTGACGGGTAGAAAGGAGCAAAGATCGATAAGAGAATTGCGTTAATTCTGAGAATAAATTACTTATTGAAATTCTTTATAGTCAGGAAATAATCGAAGGGAAAAAAAAGGATTTGAGAAACTGTGTAACTGAGGCTTGAAAAATCGAGAAACAGGAGTAAGAATAGCGCATTAGAGCAGCAAGTAGTAACAGGTGGCCAGTAAACCTGATTCAACCAAGCTCCTCTTATTATCACGGTAGAATTGGCGAGATTCGCGGTCGAGATAAGACTGGTTGAGATTCGAGAAGCGATTCGTGGGAGAGACGGGAAGAAGGTTGGATACTGGAGAGGGTCCTGGAAATCGTTTCGATTCCCCAAACATCTCGAACAGGGTGAGTTCCTTCGAGGTAGCTCGCGCAGGAGCTTCCCAAGCGTGTAAGGTAAACTGTCTACGGCTTTCGTCGCGAGGTAAGGGCTTTCGCTTGTTTCTTCCCTGTCACATTACACCAACTGGGATTCGGCTGGGATAAAGCGATCCAGGAATCCATTTCTATCTTTCTTCCCCTTTGTACTAACAGATTCTCCCGTTATCATTCCACTAAAAGCTCTGTACCATCATTAATCTTCGATCAATTCATTTTACTTTGATTTTTTTCTAACCAGTATTTCCTCTTTTGAAAAAATTCTTCTTTATTTTACTTTCAATTTTAATATATAATGAAAATAGTAGATAATATATCGCAAAAGAAATTTTCCCAGTTATTTATTTCGTTTCGTAGTTCGCAAAGAGACTCGCTACATCGAGTTGAAATTTGAGGAGAGTTTTATAATGCGAAGGAAATGCGTAGCTAGTGTCTTCGTAGATCCTATTCGTCAACGACGACGCGTTTATGTATCATCGTTTTCCTCCTCGCATCTTCGCGCGAGTGGAAAACTCTTTTGCTAAAATATATCGCGCGACGAACTTTCTTCAACAGTCACCCCCTTCAAAGGAAGACTTTTCGAATTTGCCATCTTGTCGTCAGCTTTGAATCATAGAGAAAAATAGCGCCATAAACAAGGGGGAAAATAAATTTCCCAAAAACCAACTTAAATATTATGAAATTCTCGATGCAAAATTTATTATTCGCTCAGTTTATTGCGTGAAGAAGAGTCGACGAAAGATTCTAAAAGAGATTTCATTGGGGTAGAGAATAAAAAGAAAAAACCACCCTGTTAAGGACTTTCCTTCGCTGTCACATTAGACTGACAAGCTTTGTGACACGTTACTGGTGACGTCTCAAACCCTCTTACAGCTTCTTTCTCTTTACTCGCCCACCCTCGTTTAACCAGACTTTCACTTCCCTCATCCCCATTAGTCGTCGTACCGCACAGCAGGAGGCAAAGGATCCCAAAATCTTTTCCTTCTGTCCCAACTTTTTGGCAGCTTCTGCCCACATCGAAAGTGGTATCCAAAGTGAGAGAACTCGTTGGTATGGTCGAAACTCGTTTGGAAGGTCGTCCAGTCACGACTGCACTCGATTATCATCGACTGGACGACCTCAGAACACCAGTTCTGGAGTACTCTCGCTCTCAAAATTCTTCCTCTTCGCTTCAACGTATTTCATCAATATCTCATTGATGAATACGGTAAGAAACACTATTTTCATCTTATTTCCAATCATCAATATCTCCTTAGCAATCTCGATTTTCTACTTACAGTCCTCGTATACATATGTATATGTATGTCATCGATAATTATCGAGAAATTTATCAGTAATTATGTTTATTGGCAACTATATTTGTCAGCAGTAATGTTTGCCAGCAATTATATTTATCAGCAACTATATCCATTAGCAACTATATTCATCAGCAACTATATTTATCAGGAATTATATTTATCGAAAACGATATTCATCAGCAACTATATTCATCAGCAATTATATTTATCAGCAATTATATTCATCAGCAACTATATTCATCAGCAATTATATTTATCAGCAATTATATTTATCAGCAATTATATTTATCAGCAATTATATTTATCAGCAATTATATTTATCAGCAAGTATATCCATTAGCAACTATATTCATCAGCAACTATATTCATCAGCAACTATATTTATCAGGAATTATATTTATCAAAAACGATATTCATCAACAACTATATTCATCAGCAACTATATTCATCAGCAATTATATTTATCAGCAATTATATTTATCAGCAATTATATTTATCAGCAATTATATTTATCAGCAATTATATTTATCAGCAACTAGATTTATCAGTAACTATATTTTAACTATATTTTTTCTATATTTACTCTTATATAAGATTCAAAGAGCTTCAAAGGAATAATTGGAATTCGAGAGACTCCTGCAGTAGATAGTAATTTTTTTTACCGGTGAGATTTCTTCCACCCTGGAAAGATTCCTCCAGCAAATCAGAAAAAGTGACTTATGTCATTTCTGGAGTAGAGTGCTACCGCGGAAGAAGAGGATGGTTCGAGGTCTGCTGCTAGTTCCATGATACTAAAAGGGTATATACGACTCCTGACACGCGTATCCACCATAGCTGTGATTTGAATTATTTCTCACTTGCTTCTTCTCTCTTCCATTCGAACGCCTACCAACGGAGAAAGCGAGAAAGTCTGACCCTCCCGCTCTTTGGCTTTTATTACGCTCCGACGCTCCCTTTTAAGCTTTTATTATTCTTTCCACTTTCGCAAAAAGTACGTCTTCGCGAACACCCTTCGAGTCTCAGCGTTGTTTCAACCATATTTTTCGGGGAATTTCCTTGCAGTTTTCGAATTAACTCGGGGGAAAAATGAGCTTGGAAATTCGTAGAAAATAGAACAGATTATGTCTGTCTCTCTCTCGCACATTGATAATAATCCTATGTCTTTGTTAATTTGTAGAATCTGACCCAGTTTTCGTTCTATGAAAGCTGACGTCAGAGTTGAGGAAAGAAATTCCATAACCGGGTGAAAAAGAAGCCAATTCTGAAACCAATTACTCTTTGATCTGGAACTTGGAGAGAAATATATATATATATATATATATATTCGTTTAATAGATTATTGACTAATTTCCAAAGTTTCATTTACACGTCTACAAGTCAATCTTTATGAAAAAGAGTGAAAAGTAAATTGAGGAAATAAAGGTTCATCAAGAATTCTCCTGAATTTCGTGAATCTTCTTTTCGATAAGTTAAACGATCCATAGAGATCACGAGTCAATCTAAGAATTCTAGTTGCAGGATCTCTTCTCGCTTACTGGGATCCTAGAGAATCGAGTTATTCCACTCGACTGCAAACCCTTTCGAGATAAAGAAACGCTAAAAAAGTTCCCTTGTCAATTCGATTTATGCTCCTCTTTTCTGGGATCGTTCCTCATTCGGAGAGGTACCGCTTTCGCTTGCTTGCTCTCCTTTTTACTTCGTGGTGAGGAGACCTCGGTTATTCCTGTAAAGACGCTTCCTTCTCTTCAGAATTTTTTTTTTTTAGACTCAGGGTCGATGTCCTGGAGTCGACGCTAGAATACCGTAAGAGGAATTTGCTTTGAGAAAAGTGGTCAGACTATCGAGTTCTCTGTGGTAGGAAGTTCTTGAATTATGTTAGATCAATTTACCAGTAAAATTCCCTTATCAGTAAAAATGAAAGAAATCATTCAAACAAAGAAGGAAATTAAATCGTAATATTCTTGAAACATTTATTTCATATTTATCACTATAATTCTTTTTTGAATATACTTTTATGAATTTTCTTTAGTAGAATGTCGCGTGAGTTGTCTCCATAAAACACGTGTCCCATTCGACTTCCAATCTATTCAGAGCTATAACGATTAGCATAGTCGGCAGTAAAACAATCGCGACACTGGGAATAAGATGGCGAGAGTGCGAGAAAGGAAGTTCTCGATAGCGGACTATCATAATTTCCGATCACTCTTTCCTGCCAGCAGTAAACCACTGGTAGTAAAACTACCGATGCAACGACATGAAATTGTACAGTATGTACTGTGACTATCTTCCCAACTACTGTACACAACTACCATTTGAATTCTCTTCCTTCTCGTCCACGCTTTACATTTCCTCCGGTTGCATATATTCGAGATCGTAAAAAAAAGAGCACTCGCATAAAATTCACCATCCTACTACCAATCTCCACTGTGTATCAAACTCGAACTACCATAACGTTTATGGTAGCTGTCATCTGGCTTCTGCCAGCAATTCTATGATCCTCTGATTTCTCATTCTAAAATGCGACTACAAAATACTGCAATTTTGAACCAAATACAATCCCGAATAAATTAGAAATAATTTGTAATTATTTCGAGGGTCGAAGAGATATTCTTAATCGAGTAAATTGGAATTGAAAATTGAAGATTAAGGGTGGAAATAAAGTTGAAGATTTTCATGTAAAGTTTAATAGAGTTGGAACTGTTAGAGAGTGGAAAAGAGGATACAACGTGGAATAAGATGTACCTTGACCTCAACCTTGGAACCGAGGAATGCACCAAGTGTATATAGTTATGTATATAGTTGGTTCATCCCACCGTAACGTTTCTGCTTGGTACGTCGTCTTCCTGTGATAGTCTCTGCTCTTGGTCGTTGCACTCTCTGCTTCAACGTTTCTTTCTTTTTTTCTCTCTCTTTCCACGGTTCTTCGACCGCTCTCACTTGGTTCTGCTACCTGACAACTGGCGAAGAAGAATTCCTCTTCTGGCAAATTTGATTCTTCTTTCGCTATTCAACACAATACTTCTTCGTTCTCACGTGCTTATCTTCTTCCTGATCATTTAGAACAGACGTCTGGCAACAGCTAATTGCTTTAATACGATATAAATATTGAATTGAATAAAATTTTAATTTAGAACATCTTAATTGAACATGAGAATTCTGATGTATCTCAAATAAATTGAATGTGAAATCAGATAAAAAAAAAAGGATTTTTATTTTATAGTTGTTAATAGTTGGTCAGAGTTTTATTGGAAATGGTGGTAATGGATTGCGAGGAATTCTTCGATTCAGACTTATCGAGAAACAGGAGTGTGATAGCCTCGAATTCAACAGGTTGCAGGAGCCACTAGCAGCCAAAGCAGACGGGAAGAGATTCCTGTTTTTCCTTCTTTCAGAGATCCTACCTTTTCTTTCTTTCTTCTTTCTTTTCTTCCTCTTCCTTCCGCTCTTATTTCCTCCAGTTTCAATTAACCGGTGCGTGACAGCTTTTCTTCCACCTCCTTCACTTTTTTATCCACTGGCTAATTATTACCACGCACAGCCGTGAATCGAGAGCTTTTTTCCTCTCCCTTCTACCCTTCGAACGAAATACTCGGTTAATTGACTGTCGACCTCAATGCTGGAAAACTAAACTCATTTATAGAATACTTTTTTTACCCATTATAGAATATTTTTACTTCTAATTCACTAGATTTTTATTATAATTTTCCACTCCCGATTATAATCGAAGGACACTGATTTTCAAGTCGAGAATAAAAATCTTTTTAAATTGTAGGATTCAATTTTAAAACATACACAATTATCCTTTTATATTAATAGTTTTTGATTCGGGGTGTTGTAATAGGATTTAGTGGTATTAGGGATAGGAGTAAGGTTTGTGGATGATTTAGGATGGAAAATAGGGGAGGAGGAGGTGGTCCTGTGGAGTTAAAAGAAATAAGCTGCTGGAGAATTTCTAGGATCGAAGATGGCTCGTTCCAATTTAAAGAGATTTATGGCACTCGTGGTACCCTTAAACTCCAGTCGATCCCTGGGGTTCCAAATTGGCGAAGTTGGACCCCTCGAATATAGGCGGCACACCTGGATCCACTTGCCACAGGCTACTGGGTATTTCACTGTCAGGTAGGATCCTTGCCAGTCTACATTCGAAAGAGTCCTTCGAGAATAGCAGAATTTTCGCTTCGTAAATCTTCGAGGTAATTCGAGAGAAATTTATAAATTTCTCCAAATTCCAGACTCGTCTCCAACGACTTAAAATCCAATTTCCTTCCAGATCAAGTAATCCTTAATTTCCAAAAGTACAGAAAAACTTTCCAAAATGCTTAAACCAAAAATCCATGAGAATTAATTTCAAGTTTTAATTTCAAGATATAAAATAATTATTGGAGAATGAACTTGAATAACAGGATATTGTTGAAAATTTTCGAAAGAAGATTAATTTGCAGGTATTTTGTTGGAAGAGACTTTTCAGAGTAAAGAGTTAAACAAAAGACTCGTCACGAGGAATTCCGCGAGTGATAGATAGTCGCGGAGTTTTCGAAGAATTCCCTCGAGCCCCATCGAAACTCGCGGCAATCTTTTCCTTAAACCGTGCACGGCACACTTCGTTAGAGCGCATTAATCTGCCAACAACACTCTGGAACTAATAGCTCTCTCTCTCTCTCTTACTCTCTTTGTCTCTTCTACTTCCTGTAATTTGCGAGTCTTCCAGAAGATGCTTCACAAACTTCACGAGTCGCGGCTTTAAAGCGAGTCCTGAAAACGAATTCCACTG
Organism: Trypoxylon attenuatum; assembly: GCA_963989405.1. Classification (NCBI taxonomy): domain Eukaryota; kingdom Metazoa; phylum Arthropoda; class Insecta; order Hymenoptera; family Crabronidae; genus Trypoxylon; species Trypoxylon attenuatum. The sequence goes on along the minus strand of OZ022492.1, from coordinate 2,836,277 downwards.
TAGATTAGTCGACAATAATTGGCCGCTTAAGAAACTACGTTGGTTCGGTGGTTAACAAAATCCTATAACTTTGTGGCTTACTTTTCTCAGTTACCAGTTTTAAATGAATTTTGTTAAAATTCTCTGGAAAAATCGATTTTCACGATACTATAGAATTCTTTATTAAACTATTTTCATTAGTTTTATCCCACGTTGGATTTTTTCCCAAGTATTGGAATATATTCACAAATATTTCAGATTAAAACAAGAATTTTTCCCTGCATTTTTTTTCCCAGGTTTCAAAAGAAAATTTCGTTTTTATGGTTTATAAGAGAAAATAGTATTAAATTATAGAGTTTGTGATTAATTGATTATTGTGTGCGATCAAAATTGGATCTTTTTATCGGCATTGAATCAGAGAAGTAGAGAATTAAAATAAAGAATGTTAGAGTCCCATGAAAAATGGAGTTTCGGTGAAAAGACAGACGAAACTGGAAGAACTCAGCGAGACAAACAAGAGTTTCTCCAGTTTGAGAGAGAAATTCTCAGCATTATCATGAACAAATTTGACTTTCTTTCTTCCGCTCGCTCGAGAAGTAGCTTCTGGCATAAGTTTTCAAGGATTCTGGCTGGCATCCTAAAAGAGGAGGATAGAATCCACGCGAATCGTAGCTCCCCTTTTCAGCATCCTCTGCAAAACCGCGTCCAGGATCGACTATGCATCAGTCGAATTCCGGCTGAATGCCAATGCATCCGTCTCTTGGCATCTTGGCCACTGAATTTTTCACTTATTCCACTTTTCCTAGCAGCTTTCGCTATCCTTCCACTTAAGTGTTCTCGCCCTCGATTAACTTGCTGACAAATTCTACACTTCTCTTTCCTAAGAAAAAAATTTCATCAACATTGCAATCTAACGATTTTTCACCTTGAAACAATTCTTACTTTTTGATCAGTCAAAATGATTGACGAGGTGGTGGTTCCAAGTTAAATTAAAAATTGTTAAGAAAATTATTAAAGATTTTCTGTCTCCCAGTGGAGAGATAATTATTTGGTTGACGATGACGATAATAATCCTAGATATTCCAAGCTCCTGGAAAAAGAGCTTCTTCTTATCCCGTTTCGCGGAGGCAATCTCTGGAAGAAAGCCTCTTCCAGGCAGCTCGAAAAATGCAATCGCAGGTGAGATTTAATTTTTAAAAGGGACAAGCTTCTGGTTCTCTTGAAAGCTCCACTCACGAAATTGGCCATGGGCATCGTTGCGTGACCCAAGGGAGAGAGAGAGAGAGAATCGTACAGTGGGCCGATTTTTCTCTTTCCTGGAATTAGTTCGCTTAGCACGATCCTAATTGCTCTCCTGTGCCGAGTGCTCGTGTTCCAATGTGTTTTTTTCCTTCTTTTTTTTTCCTTCTTTTTTTCCTACGAGTATCCCTCGACAGTTCGAGTCGCTCAATCCAACAGCTATCCAACAGCACTCGCATCGCGATTGCTACTATTTCCGATTAGTCAGGTTAATGGGAATATTAGAATCCTGTTTCGCTATTCCATTCCCCATTTTTCCAACCCCCCAATCTCTCTACATCGATATTATACTCAAATATAGAATTCAGTAAAAAAAAAAGAAAAAAAGAACTCACAACGAAGTAAATATGTAAATAAATACAGATGTACTTTTCTATTATTCATATAGAAATATGGAAATGGGAAATAAAAACAGCCTTCGAAAATGAATAAATAAAAAGAACAGCTCGATAAGTGTGTGAGTAAATATTGATGTACGTGTTGGGGGATTAGATTGGTTGAAATATTCGGGATAATATGAAATGTAGTATAAAGTGGAATAAATTTATTGTATAAAATATAATCAAAAATACTCTCTTGGTATTGAGTAATTGATTGAAACAGGATTCCAAAGAGAGATTTGAATAAATGTAGATCGAAGTCAATGCTTTGTCTGTGTGATTTGAAACATTTGTTCGCGTTATAAATATAGCGAGATTCGTGAGATAAACGGAAACGCGACAACGGAAACGATTTCGTTCGAGGAAAAATTCAACGCGATCTCCCGTGTCTAATCGAGAGATCTCCGGACTAGAGCGAAAACATGCTCGAGTGAATCTTTGACTTCCGGGGGAGATATCTAGGAAGAGAGAGAGAGAGAGAGAGAGAGAGAGAGTGAGAAAGAGTTGCACATGCTACTCGGCAAACGAGCAGCAAACTCCTTCGCGCGTAAATTTCCCGACACCCTCTTCTGGCGACTAAGCGGATATTCCGTCTTCCCACTGGACCCGGATTTCGTCTTGAATATATATAGTGCCATGGTAGAAATGAAAGCTGCCTTCGGGATTCGAAATCTAGAGTAGTAAGGTTCACAATAGATTCTCGCAGCTTTTGGATCATCTTTCGACGATTGATAAAATAAAACAGTTAGCTCGAATTAATTTTCAATCTTATCTACGTCTATTCTTTTCTTCCAAATCTGAAGTAAAGAATCCTGCAATCGGATCACAATTTAATTTCCTTAAAAAAATTCAAACAATTAAATAAAGAAGTAAAGATCAAAGAAATTGATTTAAGGATTTTGAGTTTTTTTCTCAATGATTTCCTGAGAATTTTATAACACTGGCGATTTTGTCATTTCTTTCGCCTAGAAATTTACTACGAAACCTAGACAGGTTTTCAGGGTCCTTGGAAAAGCGAGCAGTCTCGTAATGCACCTCTGCAAAATTAAACCATGCATCAAGTGGAAAGCTCATATTAATATCAAGAGTGTGTTCATCTCTGTTTTTCGTCTCTAGAGAAGAATCACTGTTCCAAGTCTCGTTCCAAATTCTCCACTATAATAAAAACACTATCATAATCTTCCAGTCTGTCTCTCAAGACACATTCTCGAAATAGCTTGAAGCTCTAAAAAGTAGACAATTAGAATAAAGTTTCGACATGGCTAATTCTTGATACTCTTAGATTTCGAGTGTATCTCCTGATCATGCCGAAGGTAATTACCTCGAGTAACAGGGAAATTGCGATGTAGCGAACCACATGCAAGAAGTACACTCCGACGTAGCTAAACTATTCCTCTTGGCGAGATCGATCGATACGATCTCCAAAGTGAGGAATACTCGATGAGAGAAGAGAGGATGCAGAGATGACTAAAGTGCCAGGATGATCGTAGTCGTCTCTTCGATACTAACATGGATACACATAGAGAGAGAGAGAGAGAGAGAGAGAGAGAGAGAGAGAGAGAGAGAAGGGTATCTATAGGCTTTCGAAGGATTCCAGTGTCGAAATTCCGCGAGTCTAACGCTGCCAAAATGGCTCAGTAAGTACATTGTTGTGGGTGGTGGCCTTGGCGGAACTTGTAGAGGATCATCCTCGTTTTGCAGGCTTGCAAACAGGGTGGCTAAGCTGATGGCCGATCCTCGAGCTTGTCCGCACGGTTAACGAGCCCTGGACGTAGGCTGATGGGCATGCCTGAATCCTCCTTGAATATTTCGACTCGCTTGGAATGCCATAAGCTAAGAGATGACTGCGAGAGAATAGTCGACTGGCACTCATGTTTCTTGCCACTCTCCATCTCTCTTCTCAAACTGTTCTCACTCCCTATCAGCTATCAAAAAAAAAAGCTATTCTCCTTAGAAAATTCGACATCAATTATTTATTGATTCAAACATGAATCTAAACTTTATACCTTTTTTATACTTCAATATATTTAAACTCGTCGAATTGACACGTACAAGTAAATCTAGCAATTTTCTATTCCTTTTTACTTTTCTTTTTTTTTGGGGGGGAAATTCTGCTGTTAATCAAGGTAATGTGACTCGGCTTGAATATCAATAAACCACTGGAGCTTGGAGGAACTAATTGATGGAGCTTACGAACGCTGGAGATAGAGGATCCGAGGTTTTCATTTCACCATTTTCGGGAAGCTCGCAGTACACATCGTCGTGTGTATACGTCATTGGTATTGAGGGGGGTGGAGGGGGAGTATATTCGTTGGAGGACGGGGTGTTGTTCTATCCAGGCAACCGGGCGAAGTTACACGGTGATAAACCTGAAACCCGTAGGGGATATGATGGTCATCCTTTATGACGGTACTATCCTCCCAGAAATGGGTCGGTATTACTCTCTCTCTCTCTCACTCTCTCACTGCGTTCGAGTATCACGCGTATGCTGGGGGCTAATTGATGCTCACCAAGCGGACTCGAATGGCAAACGTTTCGCGATGGTGGCGAGAATGATGCATCTTCTCAGCAGTAAACTTTTCGCAATGGGGGAGGGATATATATGTATACCAAAGTTTATTTTATCCCTCGACCCTTTAACACGATTCACTCAGAGCTAATTTATCAATTGCTCAGTAACGATTTCAAAGATAAAAATCATTTTGAATAATTCAACTTGAGTTGTTGCTCAAATAATTTCAATAAGCTTCTTTATTATTTATACAATTTTCTGACACACAATATCACTTATTGAATCCATTCAATGTTCAAACTTCAATTTATTTCCAAGTAATATTTCATTGGGATATAAACATTATTATTCATTGGTTTATTAACGAGCTTCTAAATATAATAGTATGTATATATGTATAATGATGTTAAAGTTAGGTTTAGGGGAGAATATGATATTAATTGTAATAATTATTATTTAAACTTTATTCTATCGCATCGAATAACAAAATTTGTAGGAAAGTCCAACTGAGGAGGGGGAGGGAGGGGTAGTTTCCGAACTGGACACCGGTTCTCAAGTTTCCTCATCGACGGCTGGTGGTCGAAAGGGATGATCCATCCTCTGGGTGGGTAGGACGCGTTCCCGTTGCGCTGCGTGCCGTTCGCCACTTTCTCGTTCGCTCTGGGGTCCGGTTTTAATTAGAGAGAGGCTGCAGAGATACGCTGCCAACGCCATCGCGTGGCCGCCACCGAAACAGGGCTCTTCGATTAAATTATTAATTAACGTTCTCTCCTGGAAATACCACATCACACACATACCAGTAGACGACGACTCGCGACAGGGAGTAAAGAGAGTACGAGAGACAGAGAGAGAGAGAGAGAGAGAGAGAGAGAGAGAGAGAGTGGTGAAAGCGGAAGTAGGAGGAAGCGATTTGCAGAGGGTGGATTTTAGTGGGTGTGTAGAGAGGGTTGGCCACAGATTATGTGTAGCGTGTTTGGGTACCACACATACTCTTCCTATGCAGATGGAAAGTGTATTATGGCCGGGGATAGGGCTCGGTACCCTGGCAGGCCCCGTTACACACATGTGTCTATGGTAGTGCATCCGAGACCTAGCCATTCACCGAGCGCTTTCAATGCGCTACTGCCTCGTGTTCCGGCCACCCGGCTGCATCGACCCTGAAAGCCGGACCCCTGTATCGCTACCTCCATCGACTTGCCTCGCGATTTTTGGATCATACTTCCCTACAGTCAAACCCTTTTCTTTAAATAACTTCTTCTATTTACTTTGTTATCAACCGTGACTTTTTATTTTTCAACCCTTAACTATCATGCTAACATCTGTATTAACAGATATTTCTAAACTGCAAGTAGTTTATCTTTATTCAGGTAATGATTCCACCTGAATTTCAAATTCCCGAATTTCTTATTATTTTTTTAAATACGATGGAAAAAGGATTTTAATAATTGCTACCTGTAAATTAGCAATCAAGTATTCTAATGTCTGAGACATCGTTATTGAGATGAAGATTGTGTAAATTATGATAGAAATATTGTTAAGATCAAGATGTTCCAAGCTAGTAGTAAAGAATGAAATATAGTTGGCCAGCTGTATCCGTGTTCTGTTTGCGACACAATGCCATAGGGAAGTTTGTGGTTGGATTCGTGGGTATGCGGTTCCATGTGGATGTTGTGTCGTAAAACCTGATCCTTCGTGAGCTGGAGAGTAACCCATGCGCTCTCATAACCACGGTGGTTTGTTGGAAAGACCTCAAAAGCAGTCGACGAAATAGGTAGAGTCAGAACCTTAATTGCTTGAGAGTACATAGATTTCTCAGTGAATTTCTCACTCGTTGACTTTTAATTGAGACTCAAATAAAAACTCTACTTTTGGATACTTATAAATTCTTCCTTATCTCTCTATCTCTCTCTCTCTCTATCTATCTTGCATAGATTTCTATTTTCTATCTCGAACACACGAATATAATAGGACAATTGAATTTAGTGGATAGGAATCAACGTGGCAAGAATCCAGTGGTCATAAATGTCTAATCGAGGAAAGTTTCCTTCCAATGTGGCGCAGGAAGGAAGATCCAGTTCTCCTCTATAGTTTCAGGGGTGGTTTAAGGTATTCCGGTGTCGACTACAACCCTCTTCCATGAGAAGCCGAAGGCTACGTCGAGACTCTCCTCGGGGACTTCCGCTTCTCTCGTCATATTTCTAAGTAAATTTCGTTGTATAATTAACGTTTAATAGACAGAGTCAGTTGGGTTCGCGTTGGCAGCAAGCCGAACTGGTGACTAAGCTGACGTCTGCTAGCTTTTAGACCTTCTCTACTGTTGGATTAATAACTAGTTCCCTCGCTTGTATTCGAATACAAAGCGTTTTCATATTATTACAGTTTAATATCGATTCTAGTCACTTGTCTCTTATTCTTCAATTTACCCTCTTCATCGTCTTATTAAGAAAATTAAGTAGAATAGGTCAACGATTAGCGAAACCATTCACCTTAGATCAAGAATCACATTCTAAAACAATCTTTTTTCTATTTTAAATTCTTTTGAGAGTCATTAAAAAGCAAATGAAACAAGTAGCAATTTGGTATATAATTTTTTAAAAAAGATTTTGGGAAAAATCCAGTGGATTAAGATTGAAATGACGAGAAAGGATGGAAAATCGAGACTTCTGTCACTGAGAGTCCAGCAGTAGAATTCCAAGGTAGACGACACTCGAGGAATGCGGTTCACGTTCGCCTTCGAAATGGAAAATATATCTCGTGGTCTGCACGCGACGACATCTGCCGCTCCGGGTGTCCGTCGGTTTTGGTGGCAGGGATCGTCGTCGTAGTAGTCGTCGTTCTCCCTTTCTACTAGCTATGCTACCGCGCACCCTCATTTTTTTCACTCTCCTTCCATCTGGCAGCTTCCGAAGCTTGGTCTCGGACCCCCGGGATCAAGTCGCAAATCCGGAGATTCGGAGATGTATGTACGTCGCGTCAACGTACTCTTACCTATCCCCTAGATCCTCTGTTTGTTCTCGTTTATTGGATCCTTGGGCTCCAGGATCCTCCGATGATTAATTTTTCTCTGGAAAATATATCTTTGCTCCGATACGATGCTACATAGATAATTGTAAAATAATTCTACAATTTTCTGCATATTTTATCCTGCTTCTATTCAAAGTTACAAATATTATATCAATTAAATAATAACTATAATATCTAATACATCTAATGCAAATTAATTGAAGTTAAATGAAACATATCAATAGAATAATTTGACATTAAATCAGATCAATATATCCGATATAAATTAAAAGTTTCTTTCTGCCTGATCTACTTTATTTTCGTGTTAAATTAACAAAGTAGATAGAGTTCATTTAATTCTCTATTTAGCACAGTCCCCTACAAATGGATTTATTTATTTTCTAAATTGAGTTATGTCATTCTATCGATAGATAGTATAATCGAGAAGTCCCAGTGTTTACTTTTCTACTGGCCGCAGCCATCGGGGCCCCTTTCTTCCTTGAAAACAGTCCATCTCCATTCGATTCAGCCGGACACGGCCTTGTATTCCTGCCCGTATCTCCCGCATTCCCATAGGGAATTCTACGTTCCCTCTCGTCCATAGACAACGAGAGGGCTTCTATTATTTTTCAATTGGCCAACCAGGCATACGCTGGGATTCGGTATCCCGGATGTAATTGGAGTTGGCTTTACCAGCGATGCTACTGGTGCTACTGTTCCTGTAGGATAAGATAGGAGAGCGAGGAATTGAGATAAAGGACGCGGCTACTCTCCTTTAGAATCGTGTAGGATGGTGATCTCGTCTTCTGGGAGATTCCTTACTTCTCTTTCTCTTTTAGCTAACTTCGTATCTTCCTTTTTCTTTTCCCTAAGGTGAAAGGATATGCTTGATCTGACGGATTTCTCCCTTTGGCAGGATGTTTTTGCCAATTGGAAAATATTTCCTTTTCGATACGCTTGAGAAATATCATCGGGAGCTTTCGGTGACTCGTAGAAATAGCCTTTTGTAGCGATCCATATTCGCTTTTCGTATATTTTGATATAAAACTGTCCGATCAACTACTTATTACTGAAAATTTAATAAATTCGAATAAGAATTATATTTCAAGTATAAAACACATATTTCATTTTGTCCGAGAATCAATTTATTCTTATTTAATAAAATATTGAATTTATTTAATTTATCTCTTATATTTTATTAATATCTTATGAGAAGTATTTGGAAAAAATATATATTGAGATATATTCAAACCATAAAGTAGTGCTTCAGGAGGATCCCATCGTCCTCGTGTCCTTTAACCGAGAACGACGCGTATCGCGACAGGGTTGATCCACCCTCGCCCAGAGGCGCGGTGGTTTCCTACCGATTCTAATAGGTTTACTGTCAATCCGTGATCCAGGCCGTACGTTTTCTCCATGGCTTGCTACGAGAACATCTCCCTTTTGTGCTCTCTCATATGGTTCACGATTTTTCCTACCAATCCTAGTAGGGGTTTCGTTTCGCGGTACGAACCCTCTCTCCCTCTTCCCTATGGAAGGGTGGTTTCATTGATTGACGCGAAATCGAATCAGTCTCTGACTGGCACTGATTTCACCCAGTCTCGATCCTATCTTACTCTACGATCAATTTCGTTCCACGAACACTTTGCCTATCCCCCATTGATTTTCAATGGTTCTAACAGCTTGCATCGTTTCGAGGGAAATTCCACGGATTCTCAAATTATTTATCTTCCCCCCATTTATCGTCTGTTTATCGTCATTCGCCAATTTGCGATTGATTCGACGAATCTTTTCAATAAATCTTCCCTTTCCTTCAATCGTAAAGGTTTCACGAGACTAATTTCCCAGTGGCTTTACGATAAACCGAAGGAAAAATCCAGTAAGAAGGAGATTTTTATTTAAAAATATCGAAGCTCTGCAAAGTATAATTATTATTATTTCGCGAGGGGTTTAGAGAGTAAGAAGAATGAAAAGAGGAAATAGGGGTGGAAAGTTTCCTGTCGAATTGTCTATGGGCAAGTTACCCTCTTGTCTGGGAAGCTTTGCTTCACGAGACAGAACGGCCGACTTTCTCGAGTTTAATTAAACTCTGGACTCCGTTACCTACATTTCGCGCTGCGATACGCACCCTGTCAGACTACTGTTAGAGACAATTCGCGATCGTGTATCGGCGTTGGGTCGATTTCCTTGTTTCTAGTTCCTTTATTCTTCTCTCGTTTATCGTTCTACTCCTCGAACATGTTTCGTTTCACAGCGAAAGGAAGAACGTTCTCTCTCTCTCTTTCCCTGACGATTCCCCTTCCTGATAGTGCTTCATTGTTCTCCTATTTAACAGGGAGCAACCTCTTCGAGTGGTTGTTCAACTTCGTTTACTTTTACTACGATCTTCCCTACAACCAGATTTCCAATGTATTCACCTCTCTCTCTCTCTTGACTATTGTATTCTCTAGATATACATGTATAGTATAGTCGTTCGATCAGTTAGTTTTAGGTATCGAAGTTTCCTTGTTAGACACCGTTGATCTTGTTTCCTAAACTTCCACTTCACCTCTGTTTCATTCCTATAAAATTCAATGCAATACAGACACCATTCTAATTTGACATATTCTTCTAAATGAATATTATTCTAAATATATATTAAACTTATTCTATAGTTAAAGAAATAATCGAGACTTTGTTAATTAAAATTCCTTGAGAAACAAAATGAGGAAAAAGAAGTTGAACAGTGACTTTTGCATCTATTCCTTTAGATCCACTTTCTACCTCTAACTTCAGTAATTTCGCGAGCAGTTTTCTCAGTAAGTTTTGTTTCAAATTTACTGCCAACCAGCACGAATCAGGAAGATAGCGTGCCACTAAGAATCATGCTCGTGGGTAACCACGCATTGCGATCCTCACCGCGTTTCGCACGGAATTCCTTCCACTGATATTCCCATTCACCCTAAGACAGTATCCAGAGAGAGAAAGAGAGAGTGAGAGAAAGAGAGAGAGGGAGGAAGTTTCTTCCGGAAATCGATGGCATCACAGCGTTATCGCTTGGGAACTAGGTCGCGATTTTACCTGAATGGTTGACAGTAAAACGCGAGGGGATCGAATTACACGCTAGGATTCGGTGTTGCTGGCAAAACAGAGAGAACCCGGAATCTGTTGGCAGTCGAGCGTGGTACGAAGGGTTGGAAAGCGCCATTCGCCTGGAAAAGAGGGGAAATATTGACGCTTCCGTAGAGAATCTAGGTCACCAATGGGTATTCCTCAAACCACCACACGTCACTTTCCCGCTGTAAAAATGGTAGTTTACGTCTCTCTCGTTACCATTAGTCATTCCAAACCCACGATTCTGTTACGATTAGTAAAATTCTTCACGATTTTTCTTACCGTTCCAATCATTTTTCCCAATTGACAACTCACAAATATTTTTACCGACATAAAATACTTTTTTTAATATTAAATTCCACAGAAGAATATACGATTTTTTTCTGTATTTTGAATTTTGCGTAGTAATTGTGTTACAATCGCAAGCAACAAGCTCTCTTCCTAATTGAATGTTACGCGTATGAGTCCTTTGATTTCGCAAAGTTAACGCGATATTAATGCTGTTAGAAGTTAAACGCAAAGGCGGAAGTTTCCTTGAATCCTGTGGTGCACGTAGGCTAAATAGTTCGCTTATTTCAACAGGTTGATTGAACGTGAAATCTAGTGGGTGATAGATGCAAGTAATGTTAGTGTAGAAAATTCAATTACTCCAGTAGAGTAGAATCTCTGTTTTACACGCAGTAGGATGCACTTGGAAATTGTCTTTTGATGTTGATAATTAGATACTTTTGTTTCGTGTCACACACTAAAAGCTTCCCTCGAGATCAGATATTAATTACCTATTTCGAAAAAGTAAAAATCTGTTAAAATTGAAAATCAAACATACATGAATTGTCACAATTATGAAAATTTATTGGAAATTTCTATTATCGTAATATCCGATTGTCCAGTTCGTTGCATTAATCGGGAGAGAAGCAATAAATCTGCTTGTAGTGGTTGAATAACTTCCTTATCTCAAGATCGAGACGACTTAAACGCAAAGATCTATCAGCCGTTATCAGAGCCACCGCGGTCAATTAGAGGGAGAATCCAACCGTGCGTCGATCTTCGTCGAAATGACGGTTCGAATTAGCCCGGCGGGCCATACGTCGACCTAATTCCCTTTGACTCGTGTCTGACCAAGCATTGAGCTTTCCACTTAAGACTTTGATCTGGAGCCTCGCTTAACCCAGCACGAGCGATCGCGAATCCCAATAAGAATACCAACCAGCTCAATCCCTCGAACAGTAACCACACCATCCTCGATTAGTCAATATCACTTATTTCCTAGTTTGTGCAATTGTTTAATTTTGTACAATTGCTTAGTTCCTGTAATTAGTGTTATTTGTACAATTGTTGAACTTGTACGATTGCTTAGTTGCTTAATTTGTACTATTGTTTAATTTTGTACAACAATTTGATTTGCATAAACATTTAATTTGTACAATTGTTTTATTTTTACCACAGCTTCATTTCGATAATTGTTTAATTTTTAGGAAAATTTGATTTACACTATTGTCTCTCTTTTTACGACATTTTGTTTTGTACAATTGTTTAATTTGTACGATTGTATAGTCGCTTGATCTGTACCATTGTTTAATTTGTACGATTGTTATAGTAGCTTAATGTGTACAATTGTTTAGCTTGTACCATTGTATAGTTGCTTAATTCGTACGATTGTTCAATTTTATTTTATTTTTTGATTTTCGAAAGATTCATTTTGTACAATAGTCAGTTCGAAGAACCGTAGTGTGCCCTTTAATGACTATTTCTCGAGTAGAATAGTATAGGAATCAGCGACGCACTATTATATACTATTATATAGCGATTAAATAAAATTAAATTTCAAGCAATGGATCCATTAATCTATTATAATACAATTGTACAAGTATCGTTGAATTTTCTTGCCAAGCAGATTCCCAGAGCACGAGCAACCCAGAGTCTGTTGGTTCACTTCGATCCAGAAACGGAAATTATACTCTCCAATTCAAGACAAACAGAGTATGTGTCTCCCGTTCGTGAAAAGTAAGCAATTCTCGAGCGGATCATCCAATTCCAAAGATCCTTGAATCTTTGGTATCACTTACGATGGAATAGGTGGATTCCCAGATTCATTAGGAATTCCCAAGAACTCTCACGTTTTATATGATCTCTCGTTATCGGGAGCCACTTATCTCACCACTTCTCTTCATTTCTAATCCCTTCGTTTTTTTTCTCCCTTTCTTTCTTCTTTTTTTCGGGGTCACTGCACTTCGAATTGCTTTTCGATCGCGTGTTCCTCGAAATTGTGCTCGCCGAGGGAAAATTGTCACGAATTCGAAGAGCGCTCGAGCTTCTGGTTCGAGCTTGTCTCGTTTACGGGGTGATATCGCCCCGCGGAAACGGCTGCCTGCAGGAAGTTCCGCTGTAAAGGCGACGTGAGTTGGCGAGAGGAAACGGTTTTCTGTGTATTTTGGATTAGAGCGGCTGTACGGATCGTTTTGAGGCTCGATCTGACTACGGTTCTCATATTCCTACGATTTTAGACCATGTTTCGAACGAGATAACACAGAAATAAATCATGTCAATTGTAATATTGTTTATTGTTTATCAAGTGTTAAATTAAATATTATTATTTTAATCCTGATCTGCTTTAATGACTCTTAATAATTTTATTCAATTTATCAGAATATTGACTTTTATTAATATACTGCACTTTTTTTAAAAATATATACATAATCACGGTCAAAAGATAACTTTTTGATCCTTCTGAAAAATATACTTTTTCGAGTCCTGTCACTTTTTAAGCAAGAGTGCAATGTGTTTCCTTTTGAACCGAACTAATATTCAATTAAGTAAAAGTGGTGTCCTTTTACCTTGGTTCAGTGAATTTAGTAATTAATTCAGTTGCTAAATTCGTCTGTAAATTGGAGTCCAGTAGAAAGCTGGCTTCCAAGCTACTGTCGGATCTGACGAATTACGTAATTCGTGTGTGAGTCAAGGAGAAACTGAGAAACAGTCTTTTTTTACAGTCGAACTTTCTTACGGATCGCAAAACTGGATTCGCGAGAACTCGCGGAAAATTGAATAATATTTAGCTATCATCAAAGCTGCAATTAAATTACGATTAAATCGGAAATCTTCTACCTAAAACTTCCGATAAAATTGATTTTCAATTATCGATTATCAACTTCCTTTTATATAGGATACACGAATCTAAATGTTTTCGCGATTTATCTGGCATTTCTCTCGAAATGAGTAAAAATTGACAATTCTCGAAGAAACAAAATAGTTTCATTAATTCACTGAAAAGATATTCATAAAAATATAAACGCTGTTACTTTAATTTTCGTGAAGATCGATTCACTTTTAAGCGAAATCTATCAAGAAATATAGTGAGAGAGAGAGAGAGCGCTAATTACCGGGTTAATCAGAATAATATTCTCCCCGCTTATCTTGGCAGTATTTAATGCGCGTATCCGAACCAAGTGGAAGACGAAAAAGAGAAAAGAAAAAAGAAAATGTTCATGCGAGTTAATTAACCAGTTTTGTAGAATAGAAGAGAGTTTGGACAGCAGTGGCAGGAAAGAAAAACTGGCAGCACGCTTCTCTGTTCTCCGAAAACGATGGAAAAATGAAGCAGTGTTGGTCGGCCACGTCCGATTTTCGCCGGTTTTTCCTCAGCATCGCGAGACAAAAGCGCATTTTTCCAGCGGGAAAGCGACGTCCATCGCACGTCCGCTTAATACCAGTATATCGTGTATACATATACATAGATATATACATGTATATATATACGATTCCTCTCTCACTCTTCTTTTCGGCGGAATCCGAAGAGTTTTTCTCTTCCATTTTCCACTGTCCGTCTTTCCGGCTGCCTCGCGGTCTTGCCGCGAATTTTTTCCCTCCCACGCGTTCTTCTCCACGGATTCAAGCTCTTTTCGAAGGCTTTTCTCCAGTAGAAATCGCTCCAGGAACAAGATCAAGCGAAAGGAAAATTTTAATCTCAAGACAGATTCCTCTTTTTATTTACAACTAATTTTATATTCACAAATTTATTGATTCTATTTGCACATTTAAATTTATTCCATGAAAGAAATTTTGTGCGATTTATTAAATCAAGTATCTTCCTCTGTATAACAATAACTACAGTATTATATGTAATAATAATTATTGATACGTTTCAATTTTCAATGAAGAATCGTGACTCATCAAATATTGAATCATCAAGATCATTAAAGATCAGAAAATCATCAAAATCATTAAAGATCAGAAAATCATCAAAATCATTAAAAATCAGAAAATCATCAAAATCATTAAAGATCAGAAAATCATCAAAATCATTAAAGATCAGAAAAATAGCGAAGTTTAAAATTCCAAGAAGATGAAAAGAGTTTGGAATTAAAATGTCCAAAAGCATTTATAAAATAACTGATTTTTCTTTGATTTGCAAATTACAGTTTATGTGTGTTCCTTTTAATGAAAAAAAAGGGGGAAAGGGGAAAGGAAGATGAAAGTCGAATTTTCATGTTTACCAGCTATTACCAAAGGACTCGAGGATCGGATTACTTATCAGTATCCAGTTCAGAGTTCCGCGGAGAACGACGACTGGAGCTGCCACTAATCCAGCTTCTCGCGATCCAATAAGGGGTCGCATAATCATCGAACAGAGCTAAGAGTCAGAGGTTCCTACGCGCGTCCCCCGTGCATCGGAGTCGCCGATAAGATTGAAAAACGGATTACTCGAGAGAAAGAGGGAGGGGGTAATTGGAGCGGGTGCTCGAATGAAGAGGATCAAGAGTCGAGCCATTCAAGCGACGCGCCTTTTGTGATTTTCTCATTACCGGAGTGGAGTCTCGATCCGCGAAACCCAAGAACCTGGACCAAGAAAGAGAAGAACCATCTTCTTCATCACTCTTTCACTACCATCTTCTTTCCCTTCTTCTTGTAATTCGAACCATTTCTTGCGGGTTCGCGTAAAGCCGTAATACCTTACAAATAAGTTGCTATGGGTAGCCAACTCGCGTTCGCGTACGAGGAATTACTCTTTTCAGGGTTTCGAACTTTCCTCCACCTATCTCACCCAGCCGATCGGGAGAATTATATTTCCTCTCTCTCGCAATCGCCTTATTTCTGGATTTAGGAACCTACCACGAGTCTTCTCTACATCGTCGAGGGACCTATTTCTTCGAGTTTGATGATGTCGAGGGAATGACACCGTCACTTTTCATCCGATCTTTCAACTTTCTTTTGCTTTTTCTTTTAAGAGCATCGACTCAAGATTTCTACAATATTCATAATAATTGCAGGGTTTGAATTATTTTTATTTAAGGAATTTGTGTGCAAGGGATTAGAATTGATATAAATTCTTATTGATTAAAGAAAGACAGAATTAAGTATAATTGAAAAGGGTTTGTACAGATGAAAGGAATTAAGCTACTTTGAGCCAGTTCACAATTCTACCAACACAGAAGATAATCCTGACGTTAGATATATCCTCTCATTGTGTTTTGACTGACACTGGACAGAGTGAAACAGTTGGCAGAAAGGGCGAGAAAGGGTTGGGGGATGTTTGGTCGAGTCATTGGTGTTCGTGGTAACTGTACGAAACTGGGTAGGATCGTGTAAGACAGGGTGGCACCCTAATGCACCTACACTTAAGTTCTCCCTAGTCTGGAGTCCGTAACTACTGTCCCTTAACACAACTCGTCATTATCATCCATTTGCTAATACAACAAGATAAATTGCCCTTTGGCCAAGTTTTCTCACTTCTCACTTCCACCAATGTTAGAAGTTGAAATATAAAATTTATTTATTCTCGTAAATTTCACATGAAATATTTTGCAATAAAATTAGAAATAAAATTGTTAAAAAATGTTTGATGGAAACTGATAAACATCCTCGCGAAAGCAGGATCTTTCGGTTCCCGATTCTATCGATTCTACTGGGTCGTACAGTGTGTCTTGCCAGGGGTAAAAATGTATCCAGGATCCTTGCACAAGTTGCGTGACCGACACGATAAACCCTTATCGATCCATGTCTCGGTGCTTGCTATTTGCGTAAACATAGGCGAGCTGGATTTTTTTCCCTGACACGCTCTCTCACCCCTCTTTTTCCTAACACTGTGTTTGGACGTCAGCTTTCTCGTTTGACGGGCAGCTGCTTTCTCGTCGTTAGCATTGGCAATTGGCTACCTTGCAAATATCGAGGGACTCCAGTTAGTTCGATATAGTATAGAGAAACTTCTCTTCGCTAACCAATTATCGCCCTAATTATTAATCACGTTTCTTCAACGCAAAATCTCTTTGCCCTTTTCACACAAATAAAAAAAGCAACTTTTCCTTTAAGTCATCGATTTTAGCCGAAGAGAAATTTAAAGGAATTTAGAGGAAACTGGAACACGCGAGAATCAGAGCTACTGTTTAATTGGAATTTATTATTTTTTAATTTTTTTTGAGTATTAGATAGGGAAGAATCGTTATCAGTCGTGATAAATAAATTAGGTTGCATTAAAAGTGGGTGAAGGGGAAGATTGTAGGAAGATGGGGAAAGTAGGTCGATCCAAGGAATTAGCGAGTGCAAGATCCACCTCTAAGAACCTTAATCCAAGATTTACGATTTGATCTACATGGTGGCTTGAAATCATTCAGAGAAAATCATCTTTTCTTTTCCGTGATCGTCAGGCTGGAAACAGGGAATTTGACCCGGTTCTCGTAACGATTTAACTGCCGGCTCGCGACCAAGAGTGTTGAAACAGTTAATAGGTGGATTCTCAATAATGCATGTTCCTCCACGTGCATCACCAAAACCGAACAGGATCACTGGAAATGTCAGCTGTCGATGGAAATATCACTCGGATTTGTAATCTTGGAATTTCTGGATAATATTATCCTAAACTGTACTACATCCCCCGTATTACCACTCTAATTTTCCAATTTTCCATTTCCAATTTTCCATTTCCAATTTTCAATTTCCAATTTTCAATTTCCAATTCGCAATTTTCCATTTCCCAATTTTTCATTTCCAGTTTTCAATTTTCCCAATTTTCCATTTCCCAATTTTCCATGCTCCATTTTCCCAATTTTCCATGCTCCAGTTTCCCAATTTCCGTATTTTCCCTCAAAAATTAAAATAAATTTAATTATCGCGAATGAATAAATCGTGAACATCCTTAAAGTATTTAAAAAAAGTTCAATCGTGCTTCAATTATTAATTTGGATTAATGAAAGGTTCTAAGGGTAAACAGAGATTCGATAAGGAATCGGCAGCAAAATCGAGAGAGAATTTCGCGGATCTTAGAATCTCCGAGAATTGTTTGCTTAGCCACAAACCAAAATCGCAGTATCAGGCTAAGCGAGAGATCCTGTAATTATGAAATTCGGACCTCTTGAATTAGCTTGCTCCTTGCCACAAGGATCATCATCTTTGTTTCTACATGGTTGTGGCAGGGAAGTGAGCACTTTACGGCTCACTTCTGTTTAACGATTCTCCTCTACCTCTCTCTGGCTTGTTCATTGACCCTCTGGGGCTTGTGCTCTGCCCAATGTGATTTGAGTCTATTACATTTACGCTCAGCTGGGGTTTCAATCCACGCGAGTTTCCATGGACAATGTGGATCCACTAGACGTTGTTTGTTTCTTGTTATTCTGCATGACTAGCATAAACAGTTCTAAATACAGTAGCGAGGGAAAAATGGTTTAAAATCGAAGAATTTATTTATCCAAATAACAGTAAAAACAAAGTCTTTACTCCAATCTTCACTTTAAACTTTCCTTCGTTCGCCACTGTACATTGCACGTGATTATTATCTTACCCTTTACGTTGCAAGAAGCTAGTTGTTGCTTTGCACATTAATGTCAAGTAGAACAATATCTATTGCAACATTCATTGGGCGATTCCATAAAATAACTATATGTATAATGTTTTATAAAAAATATTTATAAAAACGAAGTATATTTAGAATGAAGATGAAATAGCTTTGTAAATAAAAATCCCCAATGAATATTGACAAGAGATTAATCTTCAATAAAAAGGTACTTTTATCAACGCGAAATCAGTGCACATCCGAGGACAAGGGATATCAGACGAATGTTTAAATCCAAACTCAGAAATTAATCAGTAATATCTAATCAAAGCACCGCATTTTGTTTTTTCCAGGTGAGTGTCCAGGAATTCCAGTACGCTCGCGGTTCGGGCCTGACGATGGTAAGCCATAAAAGCACAGTGTCCCAAGTAGAATAGACCCAAGAGCAGCCTTGTGTGATTCGATACTCATTCTCCTCGGCAGCTGCTCAAAAGGCAGCTGCTGCTGTGCAGGAGGCAGCTCCTGGGGTTCCGCTTAATACCCCGAGACATCTTTCTTAATTAACGTCGCGATATCTATATATATATATATATATATATATAGATATATATATGTATATGTATATAGTATATAGTATATATTGAGGGCGCTCCGGTTTTGCGCGATTAGCCGAGTTCCAGCCGCGGAAATCCGAGGCCGGATGAGAGTGGGTTATTTTGGGAGCTGATATCGCATCGTCTCACTGCTATCCGCATCGATCCTATTCCGATTCAGACTTTAAGGCGTATCTCTCAATATTTTTTAAACGCTCTACAGTATTCACTGATATTCTCAAATATCAATAAGAATCTTCTCTAAAAGGAATATCAATTTTAAGATGCAGTTTCTGCAGTTCTTAACCTCCATCGATTATTCCCTAATCTTTTAGATATCAATAGGAATTCGCTTTAGAAGTGATTCAATTTTGAATATTGCATTTTTTGCAGTTTCTTTAAATCGATCTCGATTATTTCCTAATCTCAATAATCATCGAAAGATAGATTTATATTTCGTTTTAGGATTCTACGAACTAGTATTTTATACAATATTTACCTAAAAAATTGAATAATTAAGGAATATAAAATATAAAAAAATCTTTTTGAAACTGTGGGAACTCGATATCGCGAATTCTTTGGTAATTTGCAATCTATTATCCTATTAGGAGCCTTCGGCCAAGGTTACTTGGGTCTCTTGTTAGCGAGAGTCGAAACTAGAGCAGCGAGAGAAAAAAAGGGAGAAAACCGAGGGATAAATTAAAGGTGATGGGTACTTTAAAGTTCTCTCATATCCCAAACCACTCCCAAATATTTCCTCTCAGGACTCGTCAATTTTCTTGGGCTCTGTTTTAAAGGAGAAAAATCAGCCCTCGTTCGCCAATGGGAGTCGTGCCAGTGGTGGCTTTTATCTTTCCTGTGGTGAAATAAGACGCCTCCCTTGAGAGATCGAGACACTGACGAATATGTTTGCGCATGCGTAAGATCGTCAGTTGCGAAATTTATCCCAATGCAAAGAAAAAAGAGAGAGAGAGAGAAAGAGAGATGAGGGTTCCCCTCAGTATCTTTAAATATTTACTTTCATTCTACGCTATTGTACCGCTCATCTATTACATCATTTCCTTCCTCCAGTCATTTGTTTCCTCCGCCAAAAAGTTTCGCGTGCATTTATCTCAACTTTCCACTTCTTTTTTTTTTTTATCGCGACAAGTTGACAAAATGCTCCCATCTTTTTGGTCAGTAAAAACATACACTTTACAATTCTCTCCTTCGAGACAGTAAAACATTCTCATATATTCCATCAACTTAATTAAAATAATACAATATTTTTGTATTTATTGATTGAATATTATTGAGTTCTTGCAACATTTCAATTGCTAATAAAACTTGCTTTAGAGTAATCAAAAACGAAATAGTAAAATAGGAATAATTTCAAGACTAGATTCTAATGAAAAGTATAAAAATGATTATTTATTTAGCGAGATATTTCGCGAAGGAAAATAGTTGGTTGAAAGTTGAGGATTTATGTGATTCGAAGATTTAATGACGTTCACCGTCATATGGATATTCAAGATGCATCTGGAATCTGTGTAAATAATTTCGAGTGCCCAGTGGTTCTGCAATTCGCGAGCTGTCCACTCGGACATTTTCGAAAATTAATCTAAATCCCGTGACCAAAAGGCACGTGTATATATAGAGAAATGGAAGCCAGGTTGGCGAGAGGCTCATGGCAACATGTATTTGTCATGTAAATAGAAGCCCGTCGATGTCCTGAAACTCAACGAAATAACAGTTTGCAAATATTTTTGCTCTGTGGTTTCCGATAGGTTTATTCTATATGTATACATGAATACATGTGATATATGTGTATGTGACACATACGTAACTTATATCTGTCGTATATATCTAGTAGGACATTTCCTGATCCTTTCATTCTCTATTCTCCCATTCCTATTTTATTTCA
This sequence comes from Trypoxylon attenuatum, assembly GCA_963989405.1. NCBI lineage: Eukaryota > Metazoa > Arthropoda > Insecta > Hymenoptera > Crabronidae > Trypoxylon > Trypoxylon attenuatum. The sequence continues at coordinate 2,815,753 of OZ022492.1, read as the reverse complement.
TTTTTCGCAACAACTAGAACTATTAGCCAATTAATAATTAGCCAATTAAACCTCGCGATCTCAGAAATTAATAATTCTTCTATAAATAACTTTTTCTCAAGTTTCTTCTTTTATTTCCGTTATTTTAAAAGTCTGTTTTCTATTTGCCCACTTTTACTCGAGTTGCAAAAAAATCTACAATTAAATACAAGATTATTTGCACCGATTGCAGGAGTGTTTTGGTTGTCCAAGTGCACCGGAAGCGTGGATTTTCCGGTTAAACGAGGAAACGAGGGTTCCGTGGCTTATCTTTATTTTCCACGTAAACGAGGAGGAGCCTTATCGAGCCTCGAGGCATCGTCGAAGTCAAACATGCTGGTAAAGTGGACGATACTAGAGAACG